>CM046369.1:14018431-14124635 GCA_025413025.1 Ficus hispida | reverse complement strand
TAATAAAAATTTTTTTTTGTAGTTTTTTTTTGTCGAACTTTATGTAATATTTTTTAGCGATGTCATAACCATTTGACCACCCGTCACAACCATTATGACCAGTTTTTTTTTTATAATTAAATTTTTTTTTTAGTTTTTTTGTCGAACTTTTTTAATAATTTTAGCGATGGTCATAACCATATTGACCACCCGGTCACAACCATTATGACAAGTTTTTTTTATAATTAAATTTTTTTTTTAGTTTTTTTTTTGTCGAACTTTTTTAAATAATTTTTAGCGATGGTCATAACCATTTTGACCACCCGGTCACAACCATTATGACCAGTTTTTTTTTTTTTTGAAACCGTTTCATGGAATCCATTTCAGCCTCGTTCTGCTTTCATGAATGTGAAACAGTGGCAATACATACCTACTCTTATTAATAATAAAACGCGGTTTGTAAGGATTAATTTAACCCTTACTCTTGAAATTGTATATGTTATTATAATATGACATATAAATTAATAAAAATTTATATTTTCTACAATTAATGGGAATGTTTGAAATGAAAAAATAGTATATGTGTCAGGCGAAGTCTTTGTCGACATCGTCATCACTTTTGTAATTCCCTTCAATTTTCCGGTTGGCATGCATCTACAAGTAACATGCTAGCCACTCCCGAAATAGCCTCATCCGTCCAGCTATTACCCAATAACTGACGTCCCTCCCTTCTATTAAGCATTCAGCAAATTTAATGGTAAACACTCCACAGTCACCCTGTTGCACAAATGACAAAGATTATTAATTTTCACTTCAACTTTTGAATGCAGTATAGTCGTTTGGAAATGTTGTTTTTCTTGCACTCACCCATTGGATTGTTGAGGGATGTCTTTCATGATGGTGATTGGTAATGGGTTAATTCCAGCAGGTTCTCTTGGTTTGAAGACAAACAAATCTAAGCGTTCAGCCAGCAATGGAATGAATATTGCTAAACATTCCATGCCTTCTCGGACCTTGACATTGTGTGGTCCTTCATGCTGCAGAAAGTCGTACACGTCAATGGTCTAGCTTATCAGATCGAGCTTCGCTAATACCCAATGTTTAAGGTTAGCCAAATGCACTGGTATTAGCACAGTGTTCACGTCAAACCATGATGTCCCACTCTGGACATTAACGCCAAGCATTATCCCTAGTACAGTTTCACAGGTTCCCCAATCGAACTTTTTCGGATCACTCTGATATATACGCCACAACGATCGAACCTTTGTGCAAAAATAAGTGTTAACCGTTGTCACCCTCCGTTGCTCCAATTCGGGGAACTGCCTGATCTTCTTTCTCAAGTAATAAAAGGCGACATCAACGTGCTATATTAACATAACCAGGGGGTTAATGGTATTGTACAATATTCGATCAGCAAACAATATAATAATGGTTGTGATAAATTATTTATAGCAGACTGCCGAATTTAAAAAAATGTCATGTACTTACTTCGTCCTATAGCCAAACCGGGGAGGTTGCTAATTCATAGTACCAGCTTTTTTTTTTCTACGTCCATGCATCCGAAGTCATGGGGTTTGTCAAGTGTCTCATGCTTGACACTGTATCGTGGAGGCCGTTTACTGAACATCAAGCATACATATTTTAACACTTCAGTGCAATTCCAAGTATAATCCTAAACACAGACAATGTTAACTTAATCAACATTACCCTGGAGGTGTCTTCTTCAACAATCCTTGTTTGAACCACTCCCTGAACTCTTCTAACCTATGTGCAGGAGGTTCATCTGCGAGACTACTGGGAGTGCATAATTCGTGTCAGCCGGCTTCTTCGAAGGGGATCCAACGTCATTCTTACAACCCGATGGCCGTTGGCCAAGCCTTGATAGTCTGGCCCTCTTCTTCTTAGGGATCTACAAAGCACATATGTTAAACGAGTTAATCTAATGGACTGTTCCATTATTGGCAAAATTGAAATTCACAGCTATGCGTCACAACCACGTCCGTCAACATGTCCTTGTTGGATTGCTCGTCAATCATGACAATATCATGTGATGGGATGTGGTCTTCCCTCTCTGCCCCTGAGTCATAGAGATTGACAATGCAGGCATGGTCCCCTTCCTCGCTCCAACGACTCGCTCATCCTCAACACTCGTGGCGGCCGCCTGTTCATGTACATTGTATTTTCATAACATGTATACAAAATTGAAAGAGACCCACACTGATCAGGTATATTGGTCATGTTTAATTCTACCTTTGGTTTCTTCTCCTCGGCATCTGCGTGCCAATCGAGTTCCTTATCGGCAGTAAGGAACTCCATTGCTGCCTGCAGCCCTATATCCGCAACGACGTCGAACTCAGGGGAAGGAGTCTTCAAAGCTTCCGACGTCTTCCTCTTAACATTAAGAACTTCACTGCTCCCGACCTGCGGCACAGGCTGTGCCTGACCGTGCTGTTCAGCAGCATTCTTCGCCGTCAACAATTTCAGCACCATCTTCAACAGTTTGTTCGAGCGGGTTTGTTCCTTTTTTATATCCTTTAACTTTTTATTCAAAGTAGTAACATGTCCTCGGATCTCATTCTGGAACTCCACCCACTCGGCATTGATATCCGGGCTCCGCCGGGGACTGACGACTTCGGAGGTGGTAATTGAGGCAGTCCAGTCGGTCTATTCAAAAAAAGGCGCACAACATTATCGGTCTTCAACTCTTCCTCGGTTGGCATCAATTGAAAACAGTTTGCCTGCACACATGACGTAAATTTCGATCCTTATACAGAATGTATTATTATTATTATATTATAATAACCCATAACGAAGTTGTGAATCTTATTATGGTATGACCGTGTTTGGTCATTACGATTTTGACCAAACAGTCATAACGGCTGTGACCGGTCTTCGTCCGAACGTTTATGACCAACACGGTCATTACGATTTTGCCCCCCTGTTTATGGTATCGAAATGTTAATTGCCTGTGATTCGCCAACCTCCATGAAAGCCCATTGAACGTCATCAAACTTCACAATCTCCGCAGTGGTCCAGGACGCCATACGCCGAACGGCTTGCAAGTAGTTGGTTGTGAACTTTTTAGCCATCGTTGGAAGTGTCTCATATGCCCATACGAGTATGGCATGTGGGAAACCAGGAATGCTGTAATGAACTGTGTTAACAGGTTTTTTTTGTCGTCTCTTCGAAGAAATCCTATTCTCCACTGTAGCACAGATTGCAGCACGGGTTGCCTCCCATGATAGCACACCCCAAGGAAAATCGTTGAAGGCATCCAAGTTGTCTGCTAACCCGAAAAATTTGGGATCTATTTTCACCGGGATAGCATTTGACAAAGGGATCGAGAATATAATGTACAGAAGGCTAAGCTTTACGGCATCTTCGTCATTGTCAAACTTAGCATTGGACAGTTGCAGCTCCAAATTTTCCCTCGATACGCCCTTAACAGTCGAAAAATATCTTGACATAAGCTGCTTTTGACGACTGGTAGATGCGTAGACCCTGCACATTTTAGTCCGGTAATTAGGCAGAACTCCATTATGGAGAATCTGGCCATGTCTTCTCCAATCTCGAACCACAGTGCGTCCCCATTGATGTGTGGTTTGTAAGGTGCATCACAATGTTGTGGAATAACTGGCCAGCCCAACCTAGAGACTCTAGATGCAAGAAAGGTTGAACGCATGGCTGTTCTTTGACGGACTCCAACTGTCGTGGAGATAACTAGTTGCTCAGTTTCTTCCATGTTTCGTTAATGTTTATGAAAGTATTGATTTTGGCCCGGGTTATCTCACTGTCTGATACCAGTCGGACATATTGACCCTGTGTGATTGAATAATAACAAAAAAAAAATGGTCATATTAGCTATTTAGATGTATGGACGTACCGCAAACTGCAACTTGACTAAAACAAACAGATATCATAGATTTTACCTCTTCCTCTTTCGATATCTTCGATGGAATTATACTCGAATCGTGTACATCAATTTCTCCCTTATTTCTCTCAAAATCTGTAAGAGTCACCATTCTATGGATATAACCGCGGCGTGTATACGGCTATAATAGGTGGTTTACGACGGTTATACAGGAGACGCCTGGTAGAAAACGATACGATTACCACTTTCTCTCTCTACATAGAGTTTTCCCTCTCTAACAACTGTAAAATCTTTTTTAAAAATTTTAACACAATAGCTACATATGGAGAGTCACTATTACGCGTGGGGGAGATGAGGGCAAATATGGTATTTAGTCATTTAGTGCCGTACAAAAGACTCTTGGTATTCCAAAAATATCGGTCATAATGGGTGTGACCGGGTGGTCACAACCATTGTGACCAGGGTAAATGCGTTATACACACAGCCTCTCACTCTAGTCATAACCATTGTTACTGACGTGTCACAACGAAGTTGACCGACTTCTTCGACACGCTTCCACAAAACGTAATGATGTGATTTCCCTGCAGTCATTTAATACCTCGGTTTACGTGTAAAGCTACCCCTAATAATAATAATATAATAATAATTTTCGAAGTTAACATAACTATTTTTCTTAATTTTTTTTTGGGTTATTTTTTTTTCAAACAGATATGCACAAAATTATTCGGTCATAATGGTTGTGACCGGACGGTCACAACTATCGTGACCAGGGTAAAATGACCTGTTACACGGCTTCTCACAGAGGTCATAACCATAGTTACCAGGGCGTCACAACGAAGTTGACCGCCTAAACATATACTTTTCCCAAAAACGTAATGATGTGATTTCCCTGCTAGCGTTTAATGCCTCGGTTTACGTGTAAAGTTACCCCTAATAATAATAATATAATAATAATTTTCGAAGTTAACATAACTATTTTACTTAATTTTTTTGGGTTATTTTTTTTTCAAAATTATTTTACAAAATTATACGGTCATAATGGTTGTGACCGGGCGGTCACAACCATTGTGACCAGGGTAAAACATTCTGTTACACGGCTTCTTACCCTAGTTACAACCATTAGTCACAACCATATTGACCAGCCGGTCACAACGAATTTGACCGCCTTTATAAGGCCCTACCCCAAAAGTTAATGTCTCCATGACCGCAAATATGAATACAAATCCTCGGTTTCCGTGTACGGTCACCGCCAAGAATATTCTATTAATAATAATAAAATGGTTAACAATTTATTTAAGGGAAAATTTTACAGTTAAATTTTTTTTTTTTAAAAACCGATAACCATGGAGTTCGGTCACAATGGTTATGACCGGGTGGTCACAACCATTGTGACCATGGTAAAAGCCATATTACGTAGATTTGCCCCCTAGTCACAACGACGGAGTTGACTTTGTTTGCCGAGTCCTTAAGGGTACTGAATTGGTACACGTTTGTCGATTGTGTCCATAGCCATTACATCTACCACAACGAGCGGACTCATGATCTTCACCTTGGGACAAAATCCTTCGAACTCGTGGCCTGTCGGGACCACGCTTCGTTTTGGGAGAATTGACGATTTGCGACCTGATTGATTCAGGCACATCCCAGCCATTAGAGCTGTCAATAGGATGGACTACAGACGAATATGTTCCATAAAGATAATCTTTCGTGTAGTATGTCGAGCAATAATTGTATGGATCTATCCGTCGGTGGTTACACACGGCCATGGCATGAGGGCAAGGAATTTGATCGACCTGAAATCGTCTACACGTACATGTCTTTTGGCTCATATCAACGATCCATATTTGGCTGGCATTGTTGGTGACAGCGTACTCAAACTGATCGGCTGGCCGCGGCTGTAAGAAGGGGAAATTTAACAATTTCAGACACACTCGGATTAAGGGGAAATCCGCATATACCATATACGTGGTGGATGTTGGCATGAAAACGTACCGTTACTTTTAGGGCCTCCTCACGCCTGTTGACAAACCATCTTTGTTGTAGTTCCCTCAACCATTCCATTAAGAATCCAACTGGCATTAACCTGGCTTTCCGATCAACATTATTCAATTACTCCGCGATATTGGTTGTCATGATTGCATACCTCCGGCCGTTGAAATATGCTCGCGACCACTTTTTCGGATCGGCCTGCATGAGGTATCGGTGCATGTTGGGGTTACGAGTACGGATGGATTTCATATGACGATGGTGCTCACTTAAAAGATACGACCTCGATGCACCATCAAAATAGGTCTTCAAAGGGCATTTGAAATCCTTGTACTTGGTCTTAAGGTTTGCAGCCAAGTGTTGGACGCATATCCCGAAGACAGCGTCCGGATACACGAGTTTGGCTGCATACTCGATACCCTTATGCCTATCTGCCACAATAACAAGAGAATCTCTAGGGCCGATTGAATCCCTGAGCTTCTCAAAGAATCAGGTCCATGATTCGTTGCTTTCGGACTGAACGATACCAAATGCAAGTGGAAATATGCAGCCATTTGCGTCGTGACCGCATGCTGCAAGAAGCACCCCTCCAAATTTGGCCTTTAATGCGGATCCATCAACCACAATTACTGGTCGACAATAAGGCCAACCGTGCTTCGAGGCAGCTAGGCACATATAGAGACATTGTAAGCAATTTGCTGAGTCCGTCTCGATGTCAATGTCGGAACCATGATTTTTCCTCTTAACCATTTCAGCCCACGCGGGAAGAACTGTAATGTATACAAATTTTTAACAGTTATTAATGCGTATTATAAAATTTATAAACTCGGTGATGAACGTATTATAAGATAGAGTAAAGGGAAGTGAATTACCATTGTATGACTCTGCATCATTGCCCCTCAAGCTGGTTAGTGCTGCTTCCTTACCTCGCCATGCTCGGAGATAATTGAAAGAGACTCCAAATTCGGCCTGCATGTCTCGCATGATTTCTCGAGGTCTATATGAGGTATTAGTCGGATCCAAGTATTTTGTCTTGACACACTCCCCAATCATCCAACTCTTGGCTTGACGATGATGCCCTTGAACAATTTCAAGTGAGCAAGTATGGACGTCGTCGAACCGCTTCACGACAAACATTTCACTACCTCGTATCCTCGTCGCACGCAATTGCCATGGACATTTTTGGATATCTATACATATAACGTGTAACAGTGTAGAGGTCGACCTCTTCACCCTAAATTGATAGTGTTTACTCATGGCATCGTGATGAAGATGGTATTGCAACAACTTTTTGTTAAGAAAAATACAGTTTCTGCGAATTGTGACAGGTGTATAATCAGCAACAACTACTGAGCCAGATAACCTGTCAGGACTTAGTACATTATCGGATTGAGATGTTAAGTTATTGGCCATAGAATGTGCTCCAATGCTGACGTCGACACTATTCTCGTTTGATTCACGAGCATCACCCCCAACATTAAATTCGTCAACATGTGGAGGAAGCTGAGGGCAACGAGGAATAGGAGAAGGGATGTTCAGATTTGTCTCATCCACATGTTGCATGGCCTCATCACTCTGTACACCTTCTCTGGAGAATTGGCCGTCTATGTGGTTGCTTTCACCCAGCTCCGGTGGCCTGACGTCAGCCGCAGTATCATCCAAAACGTCGATGGTAATAGGAAATTTACTAAGCACATGCACATCCTTCTTCTTCAATTGTATATAGAATTTAACGTCATCATCACACTGTATCCTAACAAGAGACATACTAGGCTCAACACCGTATCTCATGACTATAGTATTGGTTGGGACCCTCATACCAATTGCACGTCTGACCAACTCAATCAGACCAACGTATGTTGCCGTCTCGGGCACCAATATTCCCTTCATTTCTCCACCGATGTAACTCAATGTGCCGTCCTATCGACCATTATACTTGATGAAAACACAAACGTCCTCCATTTACTGTGAAACTACAAACAATTATCGGATCAAAAGGTTAAATACAAGATTCAAAAGAGAGGAACAGTTACGAAGGACGGTAGGATGACTTATATCGTAGATCTGGTCCAAGGAAATGGAGTTGACGGAGATCTGGCAGAGTCGGCGGGTTTAACAGAGTGAAACAAGATGTGGAGGGATTTTTAATCCTGGGAGTTGGTTTTGATCAATGGGTAATGGTCCAGGGAGGATTCGTGAGGATTGGGCGGTATAAAATCAGGGAAACTACAGACGAAAAATTAAAATTTTCTATGTTCAGTTGGTTATATACTGTCGCTATGGATGTGGAGGGAACGGAATGAGGATGGCGGGTTAGGACGAAATTTTTCAGCTTAGGGTTGAAAAATGGTGACGTGGCGGGGAAAAACTGGTCATAACGGTTATGACCGGGTGGTCATAATGGTTATGACCATCGCTAAAAAATATTAAATAAAGTTCGACAAAAAAAACTAAAAAAAAAAAATTTAATTATAAAAAAAAAACTGGTCATAATGGTTGTGACCATTCGGTCATAATGGTTATGACCATCGCTAAAAAATATTAAAAAAAGTTCGGGAAAAAAAAAGTGGTCATAACCATTATGACCATCCGGTCATAATGGTTATGACCAATTTTTTTTTTTAATAAATCCAGCGAAGGTTTTTTTTTTTTTTTTTTAAGATAATATTTTTGAGCATTTTTAAGTAAAGGTCATAACCATTATGACCATCCGGTCATAATGGTTATGACCATTTTTTTTTTTTTAAATCCAGCGGAGGTTTTTTTTTTTTTTTTTTTAAGATAACATTTTTGAGCATTTTTAAGTAGAGGTCATAACCATTATGACCATCCGGTCATAATGGTTTTTTTTTTTTAAGATAATATTTTTGAGCATTTTTAAGTAAAGGTCATAACCATTATGACCATCCGGTCATAATGGTTATGACCAATTTTTTTTTTTTTTAAATCCAGCGAAGGTTTTTTTTTTTTTTTTTTTTTTTTTTTTTTTTTTTTTAAGATAACATTTTTGAGCATTTTTAAGTAGAGGTCATAACCATTATGACCATCTGGTCATAATGGTTATGACCAAATTTTTTTTTTTAAAATCCAGCGAAGGTTTTTTTTTTTTTTTTTTTTAAGATAACATTTTTGACCATTTTTAAGTAGAGGTCATAACCATTATGACCGGACGGTCATAATGGTTATGACGAATTTTTTTTTTTTTTAAATCCAGCGAAGGTTTTTTTTTATTTTTAAGATAATATTTTTGAGCATTTTTTTAAGTAAAGGTCATAACCATTATGACCATCCAGTCATAATGGTTATGACCATTTTTTTTTTAATAAATCCAGCGAAGGTTTTTTTTTTTTTTTTTTTTTAAGATAATATTTTTGAGCATTTTTAAGTAAAGGTCATAACCATTATGATCATCCGGTCATAATGGTTATGACCAATATTTTTTTTTTTTTAAATCCAGCGAAGGTTTTTTTTTTTCAATTTTTTTTTAAGATAACATTTTTGAGCATTTTTAAGTAAAGGTCATAGCCATTATGACCATCCGGTCATAATGGTTATGACCATTTTTTTTTTTTTTAAATCCAGCGAAGTTTTTTTTTTTTTTTAAGATAACATTTTTGAGCATTTTTAAGTAGAGGTCATAACCATTATGACCATCCGGTCATAATGGTTATGATCAATTTTTTTTTTTTTTAAATCCAGCGAAGGTTTTTTTTTTTATTTTTAAAGATAACATTTTTGACCATTTTTAAGTAGAGGTCATAACCATTATGACCGTCCGGTCATAATGGTTATGACCAATATATATATTTTTTTTATAAACCAGCGAAGGTTTTTTTTTTTTTTTTTTTTTAAGATAACATTTTTGACCATTTTTAAACATAGGTCATGACGGTTATGACCGGGTGGTCATAATAGTTATGACCTTTACTCAAAAATGGCAAAAAATGTTAGATTTAAATAAAAAAAAAACTTTCGATGGAAGTTTCTCTCTCTAAATGGAAGTTTCTCTCTGTAGATGAAAATTTCTCTCTATTATATGAAGATTTGGGTTTCAAAATGGGTGGGGGGGCTAGGCGGAAAAGTGAAAAATGAAATAAGTTTCCTGTGGGTGGTCTCTTTCTCTCTCTAGATTTCAGTTTTCTCTCTCTAAACCACTATACATGGTGGTTTGAAAAACTTTTTTGGGCCATGCGAGGGAGAGAGATTCTTTAGTGAGTAGGAGATGAGGGTAAACCTGTAATTTGATATACATTAAATGCTACTGGGTCCCACTTTAAGTGCTGAAATTGAATGGAAAAAAAAGTACTGCTGTTTTTACCATTATTTTTTTCAGAGGTGCTAAAAGTGAAATTAACCCTTCCTTTTTTTCCCCGGACCCATTTCTCTCTCCTCTGTCTTTTTTCTTTCTTCTGTGTACTCCGATTGGTTACGCCGGTGACAAAGACGTTGCCATCACAACGAGTTCGCTACGCCGGTGACAAAGACGTAACCGTCACGACGAGTTTGCAACGTCGATGGTAACTCGAGGAGATCGCAACGCCGATGGGGACCTCTTGCAGCTAGCGCGATCGCGATTGTCGTGAAATCTCCAGATGAACCGTCATTTTTTGTCGCCCGACAATCTTGAATCTCCAGCTCTGGCCTCGGGACGAAGGCCACCACGAGCGCGAATCTACTTCTTCGGTAATGAATCCGACGCTAAATCGATTGCCGTCGCGATCTCTAGAGGAGTCGGCGAGGGACCCATGGCGGCTTTGCAACGATCGTCAACTCGCCGAGCTGCCCAATGTCGCAATCTCCAAATAATCTCCCAGACGGCTGTGCTTTTGACGCAATTTCCGGCGTAATGGCGGCGAAAACAATTTTGGGGCTAGGGTTAGAAAGATTTTTGGGATTTTAGCGTTAAGGTTTGAATGAATTTGGGACTTTAATTTAGGATAATTTTGGGGTGATTTTATAATTTAAGAAACTTTTTAATTAAAACCTCATTTATTTATGTAATGGAAATTAATACATTTACATTTAATTATTAACATTTACTTATTTAGATTCACCCCAAAATAAAACATATATAAAATTCAATAGCAGTATTTATATATAATTACGTATATTTACCGAAAGGTTATATTTGAGTACTAATTTTTTTTAAAAAATTTCACTTGTTTAATGAAAATTAATATATTTACATGTAAATAAGAATATTTACTTCATACAAATTTAGCTTTGTTGTTTATACGAAAAAGTAAAAAAAGACCAGATAAGTAAATATATTTTAGTAATTATTTAGATTTATTATATAAATTAAAATTTAAAACAATGTAAATACCGTTATTTCTTAGTAAATAATTGGACTTACAACATAAACTAAAATCGAAAACAAGACATATTAAACTGAAAATACAAAGATTTACCATGTAAATTCAAAGATTAATAGAAAAATAATAATAACTTGATAAATGTAATTACTTTGTAAAATTTATTGTGATAAAAAGAGTCAATAATGATATGTACCGGTAAATCATGATATTTATTGACAAGTAGTGATATTTCCTTGATTTGAAAAATAGAAAAAATATTTATAATATTTATTATTATAAAAAGTCATTTATTTATTGATAAATATATAATTTACAATTACAAAATTTGTTAATTTGAAAAAACAGAAAAGAAATTAAAAGGTGTTAATAATAATGAAATTAAATCTAATATTTATTTGATAAATCCATTTATTTTACTTAGTAAATCTAAATATTTACGGATAAATAAATAGATCTAATTAGTGAAATAAAATAGATTTATCAAGCAAATATAAGATAAAAATCAGTAAATCCAATTATTTTCTCGTAAATCTTTTATATAAGTAAGATTTAAAATAAATTTAATATTACGGGTAAAACTTAATATTTACTATCTCACGTTTAACATTTAAATACAAAGATTTACAAATAATAATAATAATAATAATAATAATAATAATAATTACTTGATTTAAATTTACCTTGAAAATATACTTAATTTGTTGAGTAAATATTTTTATTAACTTGTGAATTTGCCGGGGAGTTCACAATCTCACCACCACAGTAATCGTTGTTGGAGAAGATGAAGAATCGATAAAGAAATCGCGAGATGGCACTTGAAGCCGACGACCGAGAAATTACAAGACAGCACTCGAGGGAATCAAACATCTTATCACTACCGCCGCTGTCACAGCTGCCGCCACCATCGCTGAAGGTCACAACAATGACGAGGTCACAAGGAGGAGGAACTCCTCACCGCACTCCAAGATGCATTTTGTCCTTGTGCAGTCTGTTGTCGGCATAGCGAGGGCCATCGCACTAGTTCATCGTCAATGGTGCTGCTTCTCCGACGAGGTCACGTGACTAATCTCACCGATGGTGCTAATTTCGTGAGTTCATGATTCTCCGATCTTCGTTCTGGAGTCGCTACGGTAGGCGATCTGTGGCTTGACGGAGAAGATGACTTGCGAGAACTGGGGAGGTCGTTCGCCAGCGCCGGTGATGGTGTCGATCTGAGGAGACCGAAGAAGATTGTGGAAGGGCAAAACCAAGATTTTAAAAAATTAGAACTTAAATACGCTATAATTTTCTACATTTTCAAAATATGCTATTTAGTTAAATCTAATATCTTCCATTATGCCATTTCGCTCGTTCTCCCAAAATTAAATTAGCAACGCTAATTGGTGTCACAAATTTTTTAGTTAAACTTAGCAACACAAACGGGTGTCATAAAATATTAAGGATTAACTTAGCGACGTTATATGGTGTCAAGAAATCGTTAAAGTTAACCTATCCGATTCTTTTCTAATTATTCCCTTCTCACCTCCTTCTCGGTTCTCCCTTCAGCGCCTCCCTTCACCTCTCTTGAAGAGGTTTCTTTTTTTTTTTTTTTTGAGGAAATTTCTTGAAGAGGTAAGTGGATTAAACAATTTTAAATACATTATTACAATATTTATATAATTTTTTGTTTGTTGATTTCTTTTTTCTCTTCAATCCTCTGTTTTCTCTTTTTGTCTCCGTCTTGCAGCCGTCCGTCGCCGCTGGATCTCAGTCTTCTCTACATTTGCCGACCCACCTCCCACCCTTCTATCTCCTTTCCATTAGAGGTTATTTATTTAATTGTGTGTTTTTTTTTTGGCTCTGATTGTTATGTTTTAAATAACTTTTGTTTGCTTGTCTTTTGTTTTAATTTGTCTTTTGTGTGCCGACCACGTCTACAAATTACAAGTTATTAGTTAAAATTTTAAGTTATTCGGCAAAACAAAACCAAACATTTTTAATTCCTTTTATAAACTAAAAAACTCTAGGCTTAAGCTTTAACAAACCAAGCTAACCACAATCAATCCCTTTGAAAAAAAAAAGTGTATATACAACCTAGAAAATTTAAAAAAGTAATAATATTTTTTTCTACAAAGTTTTCAGTATTTTCTAGACTTGATCCCTTTCAAAAAAAAAAAGCGTATATTCAGGTTAAAAAATTTTAAAACGTACTAATATATATATATTTTTTACAAAGTTTTCAGTATTTCCTTTTTTTTTTCTAATAAATATTGTGTCTCCATTGAAAAATTTATAATTGCATTGCTATATATAAGTTATTTAGTTTATATTAAGAATCTATAAACTTGTTTAGATAAAAGAGAAAAAGGTTGGAGGAGAAAGACATTAACAACAACTAGAAAGTGCTTTATTTTAGAATATTGTGTCCCGATCGAGTACATAGCTGGGGTCCAAGAATTTTAAAAAAGGGCTTCAAATTCTCACGTTCAACCTTTGCTAGCTGAGGTCCGTGAGAGCGATCTGCTTACAGAAGTTGAAAATTTTGACCGAAAGCCTTACCGAAGCCTCTGAGGATTTGAGGTGAACAAGCCCAATATAAGCTTACATCACTTTCTTAGTTGTCTTAATTGACAATTTGTTATGCTTGTCCTTTTAGAAATATTTCTATTTGTTGTGACGTAAGGTGTTGCATATTATTTGTTTTAGAATCTTTTATTGTTCTCACGATATTAATGCTGATATTTATATTCCACTAGTGTTCTTTTATTTTATTTTATTTTTTTTTGTGTTGTTCATTTCCATGTGATAGAATGTAATATTTCGTCGCCGTAATGCCAACAGTTCTCGTGTCTTTCACCCTTGTTTCTTCTAAGTAGCTCAAAGTTGCATCAATATTATTTCTGTTAATTTTCTAACATTAATTAACCTCTGAAATTGAACATGCAATTCCCAGGATGATTTCCTTCATTAGATCCAAGTATTCATTCTCCTCTACCACCACCGTCCCAACAACACCCTCCAACCTCTTCGCATGATGATGATCATGATGATGATGGTGATCATGTGGTGATCAAGATTTTATTATCCTACATTGCCAGGAGACCCTAGCTTATTATCAGTTTATCTTGTTTTAGACTTTTAGTTTCTAGTATGGATTTATATTTTAGACTTAGTTTCAAGTATGAAATTCTATTTTAGATTTTTAGTTTGGTACATTGGTACTAAGATTTTAGATATGTGATATGTTTGTTATGACTTTATATGCTTCTTTACTTATTATAAATCAGACTTAATGGTTCTTGACTAATTATTCATTCAGTATTTAAATTAGTTATTTGATATTAAAAAAATAATTAAAACAAAATAAAATACCATTAAACTTTCCAATGTAATTAAGCGTCGTTAAGTTTAGCTTTTTAAAAAATAAAAAAATAAATTTGGCGACGCTAGATGGCATCGCTAAGTTTTCTTGAAAAAACGATTTTTCAAATATATGATATTTAATTTCTTAACGCCAAGTGGCATCGTCAAGTTTCAAAAGCTTAGCGACGCGTTGTCCGCGCTAGAAAGTATGTTTTGTAACGGCAATTTAGTGATGTATCTCCTGATACTACTGTGGTGTTGTTAAATAAAATTCCTGACGATTGTAACAGTTTAGCGTTGCTTTGACTGTGTTGGGAATATAGTATTTTCTAGTAGTGATCCCATCCCTGACTCGAGCTTGACCAACCTTAATATCGTATAATATCATGTTTTGGTGCATTAAAAATATCGTATTAGGTTATAAACATGTTAACATTTTTAATACCAAATACCGTATAGTATCATGATTATACAACACCACCTAATATAATACAATATAACTTATACAATAATAAAGTACGAAAAACTAAACAAGAACATAAAGTATTTTAGGGAAAAAAAAATGACCAGAAAGTGTTGCTAGTGCAGTCATGGGTGCAGTCATGGGATGCAAGTTTTCCATTCCTTCTTTCAGGCATCATTTTCCTAGGATTTTTTCATTGAATACTTTTCCATATTATTTAGTGGAATTCTGACTAACGAAATTTCCTTATTACTTGTTTCTAGTTTTCCATGTGTAAGGCCAGGATCACGAAATGAAATGCCCACCAACTATATTAGTAGATTAGAGGAAATGCTTTCAAACATATTAACTTAGGTCCGGCCATGGATTAATATTGATTAGCGTTCTTCTTTTTTTTTTTTTCAGTGCATTAAATCCTTATATACCTCCTAGGCTAAATTTGTTTTTTTGTTTTTAATATATTAAAAGCATATTGTAATGATAATTTCATATATAACTTTTTCACATTATCCTCAAGTTGTGAAAAAAAAAAAAAAAGAGAATATGATACATGCAATTCGTGTGAAAGCTACATTTTTGGTAATTCTGTGATGATGATACGTGATACATGATGTGAATACACGTGGAGTTCATTATGTATATAAGACCAAGTCAAATACAATGGCGGCGCTCGTGGAATACAAGGTCAAAATTATTGTGGAAAACCCTTGTTTTTTTGTTTAAAAATGTTTTTCACTTGTCGACTTTTCTATATATTTGACTTAGTAATCAGCTTTCTATACAAATAATTTATGTTAGATTATTAATATACCCACGAGCAACGCAGGAATTGGATTACGTCTCTAATTGCTTACATCTTTTGAACGTAAAATAAAGATACAACAAAAAAGTTTCTTTGATTTTGCCTTGAGGCGAGAATTCGTACTTTTAAATTAAAAGTAAAGGTTTCGCCCATGTTGTTTATTATCTTTTTGAGCTGAATTATATGACTAAATTTATTATTAAAAAAATCATGTTGATCACTACTTTGAAGTTAGGGATTTCATTCCAACTAACCAATCAAATCAGATCATACAAATGCATTAAGAAATTAATGTTGGAAAACAAATCAATCCAAAATAAATTAAATAGATGATAAGACAACATAAACGAGTTAAAAATAAGTGGACAACAACGAAGACTATAACAAACAATAATCCTATTAACTTGAGAAAAAAGTATCTCAAATGTTATTGATAACATTTGGCTCCGGTGCTCTAACATCAGGATGCGACACCGCATAAAGAACATTCAAAACATCTGTCTTGGTCATCCAGTTTAAAAGACATCACAAAAGAGGAAACCGAACACCCTCTTGAACTAATTACACTCACCAATATAAGGAGTAAATAACCAAAAATCCATTTAGCAAAATCACCCACAACAATATGTGACCAGTATTTTTTTTTTTTTTTTTAAGGATGTGATCAGCATTTTTAGTTCTCCTTTTTATTTTAATTTTTATCTTTTTTAATTAAGCACAAAAAAATAATTTAACTAGCCAAACAACAAATGGGGTGTAATTGATGAAAATTGAGGTATTAACAAGACATCCACACATATATAAGATTAAAAATTTGGTAGCTTTTAGCTCAATTAGGTTAACAATATTATTCTTAATTACTTTATGTAACAATTACCAACTTTTTTTTTCCTACAATTTTGCTAAAGTTAAGTGTTACAAATGGTTCCATTTTATTTTCAGAATCACAATCCACAACCAAGGACTCTCTAAATTTGAGTATATTAAGATTTTGTTTGCTATTTCAATTGGAATTCAAATTTTTCATCTCAATTTTTTTCTTTATCTAAAAAGTCTAAAAAATTTGTAATTAATTTTTAAAAAGTCAACCAATTCTAATTAAAAAATTTCATCTCCAACTAAAGAACTAAACGGAGGCTAAGAATTGTTTGGATTACAGGTTTCAACATATAGTTTAAACAATAAAGTTAAATTGTTAAGAGAAAATAAGACCTGTAAATTTTTTTTTAAAAAGTGAGTTTTTGAATCTGGAAATTAAACAGCTAGCAACAAAAACACTCAACGAATTAATTGCGATTATCTTTCCTAGAAACTAAAAATAAAAAAAAATTATTAAAAAAAATAAAGGAACAACTCCACTTTTTCATGAGTCTCAAACGAGTTCTTCAAAGTAATTTATATTTACATGATATACATGTCTCATTACATAATCAAAATCAATCCTCCACATATAACCAACTCTACTGCAAACCAAAAAAATATATATATACGACACACTCTACAGCAATCAGCTATATCTTTATCATTTGAGAGAAAATTTAAATTCTACATTTTAATTTTAATAAAAGAGTCGAATGTAAAATTATGACTAGATTATCTCAACTGTCACGCTAATATTCTCGTAAACATTCTAGTATTTGTCTACTTTCCAATTTGGACTCGTTCAAACCAAACGTGACGAAACTTCCTTTGATCATCAAAAGTTTCTATTATTATTATACGCATATGGCCAAACAGGAACCCCAGTCACGACGTTCTGAAAGTTACTCCTCCCCAACGGCACTCCCATCGTCGTCTGATCCCCCGCTGACGCCGATGCCGAACATGAATACTGCGGTCTCGCCACCACCGCTGCCGCCGCCGCGGCCTTTGTCTTCACTGAAATGTTAATAATTCCATTCTTTACCCCTCTTGAGTCCCTCAACCTGTAGCTCAAGAAATGCAAGTAACTCTCCGGCAGGTAACCGCCCGCGAAGTCCGACACCGGGACCGATGCCGTCCCAACAATTTTGATGCCAAAGGCGGTCTTGCAGTGCACCTCCAGTGTCACGGCCTGTGCATGGGCCGGCAGGTCCAGGACAAGCCTGTCGTTCCACTTAGGGAAGCTTCCGCCGTCGCCGTCCATCTCCGTCGTTCGGAAGTTGTTCGCGTCGGTTCGGACGATGACGAAGGCGTTCTTCTTAACGGATCTTCGGTCGATTCGGAGATCTTCGCCGGATAAGATAGTGATTTCTAACGTCCGAGAGGGAGGGTGGTTGTAGTACTTCGCCATAGCTTTGTAAACGTTATAGTTTTTATGTTTGGAGATGGGAAAGGGAACGTTAGAATATGAGAAACTGTGTTAGCTACGTAGTCGGATGGATATGTGTGTATGTATGTTCGCATATATATCTAGCGTTTGGCCGGTCTAGACGAAGCTTAATAGAAGTGGGAAAGAAGTAGGCATGTGGTTTCAGTTTTGGCTGACCAAACATGTATTATTTTAAGCTTCCGTTTAATAGGTTAGTTGGTAATAAAAATTTTAAATTAAAGTTGATTGACTTTTCAATAATTATTTATAATTTTTATTGATTTTTTAAAAAAAGATAAAAATTTAAATAAAAAAGTATAATTTAATTAGAGTTAAACTTAAACTCCAAAAAAATTATTAAAAAAAAAACACAACAAAAACAGCTGTTGTGGCAATTAGTAGTAGCTGTTGTCGTAGTTTATGTTGCTGTATTGATGTTTTTTAATTATTAATATTATTATTAAAATTAGTACCACTACTTAGCTATAATATTAGGATAGATATTATAGAGAAATTCACGCATGACCAATTCGATCCCCTAGTTTAATATTAATTTTTGAGTATTAATTTATATGATGTTTGAGACCTATCAACGAAAAGATAATAACTTACCATCGTATAACTTAGCATTCAACCATAAGAATTTTTGAATATTAACTTATGTAGTGTTTAAATTGTCTTTTTTTATCAATTAGTATTCAAAAATTATGATTCCAGTTATTGTTAGAAATCTAAATTGCAAAAAAGAAAAAAGAAAAAATAAAAAAGAGTTGCATAGCTTGACTTAGTGCGTGTGGCAGCCGCTGTAATTAATTAGCGCAGCCTGTTGTAAAATGCAGACCGATGGCAATACACATTTGGATTTTGGATTTTGACTTTAATGGTAGTTGGACCTCTCAGTTTCTATCTACATTATATATATATATATATATATATATATATATATATATATGTTCTTTAGGACAACTACAAGGAAATTCAACTCCGACGTGTCTCTTCAATCCAAAATAATACTATTAAATAAATAATAATAGAAAAATCTCTCTCGTGTGTAGCACTTGGCTGAGAAATAAAGAAAAATAATTATTAAAAAAAAAAAAAGAAATGTTGTGTGTTTAAATTCCATGGGCAATTCTTGATCAAGAAAATTCCGACAAAGTCAATCTTATACTATGTCTATATAAGACATGATCAAAATTGCAACATTGTTTCCATGGAAGTTTCAGGAAGTAGTATAAACGCTTATTTTTCAGTTCAGAATTAGTAAATGCTTATAATCCAGACTATAACTTCATTTTATACCTTGTTTGGATTGTGGGTTTCAATTAAAAAATATTTTTGAAATTTATATGAGAGGAAATTCTGTATAAACAAGATTTGCTACAATATCCAACCAGGCTATTAAGAATCACGTGATATAGAGGTTTTCATACACAAATCGCAAGTTAGAAAGGGTAATAATAATCATAACAATTAATAATAAAAGGATGAGTCCTTACGAAGTTGAGGTTTGCGGAGCGTATTAGCAATAATCAAAATTTAAATTGTCATGCGATCAACACATGACTACCTCGAATTTGTAAGACAAAGCATATATAAAACCTTTTAAATTCATATCAATTCGACGTGTAAACGCCGAGAAATTAAGCAACAAAAACTTATTGACTCATACATTATGCCAAGAATTGCAGAGAAATTTGTGAGAATTCTCATATAATATTCAGCTTCTAGAGGGTGTTTACTTCGTATAAAAAATAAATTAAAAAATGAGCAGTTTTTATATTTCTTATTTAATCATGTATTTACTTACAAAATAAGTAATGAGAGTTTAGTGAATCCCGCACAATATAAAAAATGAAAAAGAGAAGGTCAATCTTTGCATCTATTTAGAATTGATTCGTTGTAAAAGAAATAATATAAATGCTGGATTTACTTATAGTATGCATTAGTTTCTTGTGCCAATGATTGTTTAATTGTATAAAATGATATTTTAATAATAACATTAATAAATTAACATTCTTAAATTTAGTAAACACTAAAAAAAAGAGATTGTTTTCTTTTATATCATCTAATTCATAGTCAAATAAATACTAAAAAAAATAAATGATACTCGTTTCTTACTATTTTTCTTTCCTTTACAATCATATTACCTTTTTTTTATTACTTTTCTTTACAGTTTGATAAACACACTCTTGTAACGTAATAATATATATAACCATAGTCTCTAATTCTTTTTGTTGCAAACAAAAATAAAAAATAAAAAATAATGATACTTACTAATTAAAAATTTTAAAAATTACAAAACAAGCCCCTCAAATTATTAAGGAAAGTCAATATTTGTACACAGTTACCTTATATTTATTTGTCTTTTATTCTCATATTAGGAAATCTCTTAGAGATTTGTTAGTCTTAGACAACTTACTCAATTTTATAACTGTAATTAGTATTTATACGACACATTTATAATGCTTCTCACTGGTGGATATATTCTTTCTTTGCCTAATTCATGGATATAAATCATATTGTCGTATTGTGTTTTATATTTGTGTTCTATAATCTGTTATTGTTTTAGTTTGTTCTTTACTTTTAGGGTAATGACTCTGTTAGTCCTTTCATGCTTTTAACTATCTGTTAAGTACACACACCAAACTTTTATTTATTATTATTATTATTTTATTATTTATTTTTCACCATGTGAACCAAATTTATATTTAAAACAAAATTTAATTGGACAAAGTTTTATTTTTACAACTTTGTGGAAAATAAGGCCAGATGCTACAATTTTCTAGTGTGGACTTATTTTTACCACAATTTAGGATCCGTTTGGTAAATGAATTTGAGTTAAAAAAATACAATTTGAGTTAAAAAATTTTATTAACTTTTCAGAAAAAATAAAAACTTCAAAAAAGATAAAATTAAAAAAAAAATATAAAAATTGATATAAAAAAAAGTATAATTTGAGTCGAAACCGAAGACTTAGAAACTCTTGCATAAACACGACACATACGCGAGTCACGCTCCTCTCTCTCTCTCCATTCTCGAAACCCGTTGGATCTAGATCTCCTCGAGATCCCGTGTCGCCGCTCGCCAGTTCTTGCGATCGGACAATCTCCATCACGAGCTTCGATCTCGGCACTGCTGCTGATTTGCCACAAGCCGCGATTGGTTCCCTCTCGCCATCGTTGCGGCCGCGCACGCAATGAGATCTGACCAAGTGGTGATCTCCTCCTAGGATGCCTCGTCAGCAGTGATTGCTCACCATCGCCGGACCTACTCCCTGCCTTCCCATCGGCCCATAGAAACCCGGTCGTGTTTGCGAAACCACTGTCCCAACAAAGGCAAACACCTCCGCTCGTCGATCTGGCCGTCGCAGACAACTCCATCTCGGAATTTGGCATGTCGGTTCACAAAGTATTTGGTTGTGGCATTTTTTCTTTGATTTTGTTTTTGATTTCTAGTTTGTGTTTTTGTTGAATTTTGAATTTTTGGATTTTTTTTTTCTATTTTTTGGGCTTGTTTCTTCCAATTTTCAGAAAAACTTCGACTGAATTAGTAGTTCCTATTCTTTAACTAGGTGGTTATTAATTGGAAACCAATTGATTATTTGCATGCAAAAATAAGTGGTTGGTAATTGGTGGTGGCGGTGATTATTGATTAGAAACCCATCAGCTGTTAGTAACCAATTAGTAACCTAGGTAGTTACTTCAAAAATACCAACTAGTAAATATAATTGACATTTTAAAATAAATAGATAAATAAATATTTATGATGTTATGTTATGATATTTTTTAAGAGTTTTTTCATGTGTAGCAAAAATCAATCTAATGTATGATTTCATGACATTTCTCTAAAGTGCCCTCAATTGGATAAAAATAGATAAAATTAATCATTCATGCAATCAATTAACGATGCATGTGTAAATTACATGTTAATTTTGATAAAAGATTAATGTTGTCATCAATAGAGAGTGATTTGCTACATTTTTATAAATTTAAGGTGAAATACTTAAAATTAAAGTTTAAGCATGCATTTCGATCACAAGTTTGAGATGAAATTTTTACACTCAATTTTGTTGATTTTTTAAAAACTAATTATAATTTTTGTTGACTTTTTAGTAAGAGACAAAAAAAAAAAAAAAAAAAACCTTAAAAAAAAAAGGTTTGGATTTTCCATCCAAACGAACCCTAAAAAATAAATTGAATCGACAAATTTAGAGGACAATCTTGCTAAAAAAAAAAAAAACGTTGTATCTAAAATGGTGGGCTTGCCTCCACTCCAGTAGGCCCCAAGCCCTGACATTCTCTGATCTCAAACTCTTTTAGGACCTATTTGGGGGGACATCTAGAAATGTTGGTTTGAATGTTGGGTTGGAAATGTGTATTTGGAGGGAAAACTTTTGAAGAAATTATGTGATATAGAAAATAATACAACAATTTAAAATGTGTTTAGAAAAAAAATGCAAATTAGATCTTGTTTTGTTTTTATTGTCGTTACAAGCATTTTGACATAAAAATTATTTCATTTCAGTTTGAAATGAGAAAGTTATAGACTTTAAAATTTGAGTTTTTTGAAAATTAAATAGAGAGAAAATTTGATTTAGAGATGGGATTTTGAAAGAGTAATTGGCTTAAATAGTCATTGAATTATTGAAGAGGTAACGATTTGGTCTCTGTTTTTTTAATTTTAGTTGGAACCACTCTAGACTTTATAAATAGTGACAATCTAGTCATTTTTATCAAATTTCGTTCAATTTCTAATAGAAAATGTCACATGACCCATCATATGAGTTAAATTAATTATTAAAAGACAAAAATACTATTTTTTTTTTGAAAAAACAATACCTAATAATAATAAAAAAAAAAAATCAAAGAGAGAGCTGGCTCAAATCATTGAGCCCCCCTGTCGGCGAGCTCAAGTGCCTCCATCCCACCCCGACTAAGAAGGAACACCCCCCCTCCGAATCTTGTGGAGCTGAGTCCCCTGCCCTCCCCACTCATATCTAGGCTCGCCAAAGAAGAGCCCTAGCGCCCCTACCCCCTCTCCGTGATCTAGGCTCACCGAATCCCTCCCCCCCCCACCGTCGTGATATGGGCTCACCAAAGCAGTGGGCACGACGAAGAAGCTCTTGGCAGCACGGGACCTCTTGGGGGCGAAGAGCTTCACAATCCACGTTTGCGAGGCATACCCAGGGCTCCTCGACTAGTCCACCGATGCTGAAGATGTTGTTGTCGTCACCCTTCCCCTACGCAAATCCCGTTACAGCATCCTCACGCTTGCCCTCCCCGATTAAGTCTTTCTCTCTCTCTTTTGAAGCAATTGGATTTGGGTTTTTTAGTTTTTTTGAAGATTGATAGTATTTTTTGGAGGATTCCGATGACTTGGAGCAGTACCGAGTGGTGGTCGTAGGTCACCTTGGAGTCTGTGTTCACTAGAAGCTTCGAGAGAGAGAGAGATGGGTTTTCGGATTGGGAGGGGGCGGGGGGAGGTCAACCTAGGATTTATTTATTTTTATTTTGTTCATGAGGTTGTTTTTTAAATTAAATATATTGTTAAATTTCTAAAATATCCTCCTGATTATATTACATACATTGCACATGGTTTATTTTGTTAGAAATTTAACAAATTTAGATGGAAATGACTATAATTGTTAATATTTAAAGAGCTTAAGATTATCTCAGTCAAAATTAAAAAATAAGAATTAAATTATCATCTTAAAAAGAATTCAGAAATTATTCAGATCAATTACTCATCTTGAAATACAAACGGTGTTTTGTCATCCCAAATTAGCACTTCCAAACGGGCCCTAGGCTTTAGCTCCGGTCTTGTAACATTGTCGTATGAAAGGTATCACTGTTTTGCATTCCATCTCTCTTGTTTTGGTTCCCAAACGACACGACAACAAAAATTGCAAGAGAAGTGGTGTAGGGTTCAGGGTTTATCTCTCTCTCTCCCCCCCTTGCGTTTCTCTTTCTTCAGTACGTTTCTCTCTCTAGAATACTTCCACTCCGGCAAGAGTTTTGTCTTTGGCAATTAGATTCTAACACAAATCCCCTGGTTTTCCTTTTGCTCAGTTTTATTTTATTTTATAAGTGTGATTTCCATGTTTTCGAAAATATGAGCAAATTTGTAGCATTTTTCTTTGGTTGTGGAATTTTGATGCCATTTTTCAGTCTCTCATTTGCGTAATTTTGTTTTTGCTAGTAAAGTTACCCTTTTTTGGTTGCCAGAACACATTACAATTATTATTATTTTGCACAATGCCTCTCCATGGAGACTCAAGGTACATTCTTTCGGGTCTTTTTTTTTTTTTTTTTGGTGAAGAAAGAATTTTGAGGTTTTGATACAACAGTGAGTATTGGGTTGGTTTTCTGCATTTAGTTCCGATAATGACGGTGCAATCCCGAGCTCCGTCATCGATAAGCAATTCCTCGCCGCGCCTATTAAAAGAGCGGTCGATAAGTACCAGCTTCTCCCTGAATTCTTGAAGGTATGCCGATCGGAAATTCGTTCATTTGTGTTTGTATTTCCGGTGTTCTTTTGTTTTTTTGTTTTTTTTTTTAAACGTCATTTTGTGTGTTGTTTTTAATGGAAATGTAGGTGAGGGGTTTGGTGAAGCAGCATTTGGATTCATTTAATTATTTTGTCAATACCGATATCAAGAAGATTGTACGTGCCAACAATCGGATCGTGTCCAGTGTCGATCCAAGTATATATCTCAGGTTCATGACCTTCGAGTTATGCTATTTCAAATTTTAATATACTGTTGTTGTAATGGTTGCAAAGTTAGATATTTAAGATAAAATTTCTTTCTTTATGCTAAAGTTTGTTTACATTTTCTATGCAGGTTTACCGATGTTCGAATTGGCGAGCCTTCTGTCACAATGGATGGTGTCAGTGAAAAGCTTAATCCACAAACATGCCGGTTGTCTGATCTGACGTAAGACTCATTTGCCATTGCTAGCAATCTTATCAGATTACTTTCTTGAATTTGATCTTCCAGCGGTTTTGATTGTTTCTTTATTTTCTGCTACTTAAATTTACCTAGGTATGCTGCTCCCATAAAGGTGGATATTGAATATATTCATGGAAGTCATAGCCAAAAAATCCAATCAGTGAAGGTATGCACAGACCTATTGGTACATTTATTTTGTCGAGCATTTGTATTTCTTTTGCTATATCTTGTCTATATTTTACAGACCGATGTTGTTATTGGAAGAATGCCTATCATGTTAAGGAGTTGTTGTTGTGTATTATGCGGAAAAGATGAAGCTGAACTTGCAAAACTAGGTTTGTGTGCATAGTTTAGGTCGAATTAATTATTTGTTTTAACCCTTTTTTTCTCCATTCTCTTGTAAAAAAACAGGTTCATTTTTTAATGTGTTTCTTTTAACTTGCCTATAGGTGAATGCCCGCTCGATCCTGGGGGATATTTTGTTGTCAAAGGAACTGAGAAGGTGAAGTCCTGTCTTTTGTATTTTGGATCTTTTCATTTTCAAATATGCTCGATTTTCATCTTATTAGAGTTCTTAAAGTGGGGTCACCTATTGATTGTTTTTGCCTTTTGGTTAATGATATGTGCTCTAATCATGGCATGACTATTGATCTTCCAGGTTCTTCTCATACAAGAACAACTTTCTAAGAATAGGATCATTATTGATGCTGACAAGAAGGGAAAGTGAGTATCTATTCTCATTTTGTTACAATTTCCCCAATGTAATATACAGAATTTCCATTTAATCTTTTATTATCAATGATGATTACTTGTAATTGTGGCTGCTTTTGTTTTTTTATTCAGCATAAATGCATCTGTTACGAGCAGCTCCGAGGCAATAAAGAGTAAAACTATCATTCAAATGGAAAATGAGAAGTTATATTTGATGCTCAACCTGTTTTCAACGAAAAAGGTCTTCACCATTTTTTTTTCAATCTTTGCTTATGTTTCTTCGTTTCTTATAATCCTAGCTTGATATCAATGATGTTTACGTTCCTAATATTTTCTCTAGATTCCTATTATGGTGGTCATGAAGGCCATGGGAATGGAGAGTGATCAAGAAGTAATACAAATGCTTGGAAGAGATCCTCGATATGGCGCCCTTCTTATGCCATCTCTTGAGGTAAGAATCCACAACTCACAGATGAATTCATAATGGAAATGTTCTATGTCTGAAATGCTTCCAACAGTTATTGATGAGAAATCATGTGGAAAAGTCTTGCTACTCTTGCGACTCTTTTGGACCATTTGGTTTGTCAGAGAGATGCCCAGATTTTTAAAATAAACATCATGATGTAATCTTCCTGTGGGATAGGTTTCAATATTAGGTTTCGTTGTGTGCTTCTTTGTCTGAACATTTTAGAGACGTTCATTAGCTTCTAGTAGTCATTTTCTTGTTTCTTCTATGTTTTCCTGCGTTCTTTCTCTTGAGGACTGCCTTTTGATTTCTACTTTTTATTTTGGTTTAACAAAGTTTTGCTTCTTGAAAAAAAAAAAAGAAGAAGAAAATTTTTATTATACTTGCTGTTGCTTTAAGAATTGTAATTTTTTTGTTTTATTTCTTGACTGTTCGAGTTTGAGGCCCATTGTATTATCTTTGTTTAATTTCTTTGTTACTCTTATCTTTAGATTGTGTTGGTTTAATCTCAGGACTGTGCTAAGGAAGGTATATACACACAAGAACAAGCCTTGGAGTACCTAGAATCAAAGGTAAAACTAACATTATTTGCTGTAATGCATAACATGGATTAAAGTGATCATAGATATTTAAGAATCAAAATTTTGTCAAAGAGATTTAACGTTCTTAACTGAAATTAAGCATCATAAATCTTATACATCCACTTGTTTGAACAGGGATTTCACGTTCTTAATTGTTATCAAAGAGACAAGAAAAATGATCTAACTTTCATGATTTGCTTTTGTTTAGTTTCTTTTAGAGTTTATTTTATCTTCTGAGTAATTCTGTATCTTTTTTATTATTAATGTTCTTTTTGTTATGAGATTATCGGTAAAAGTGAGCCTTTTATTCTCCTTGAAACATTTTATTTATCAAAAGACATGGCATTTATGCAAGACCTTAATAAATGAACTTTAATATTTAGCCTACCTTTGTGCTTCGGCTGACGGATTTTAAGTGTTAACCTCTGTCTTTGATCTTATTAAAATTGGAAGGATTGTATGTCATCAGATGCTATGAGACCTCTTTAGTTTTTATTGTATTTGTTTGTTTTTGCCAAGAACACCTTGTCCTTGGTTGGCTTATTGTTTCTTTATTGTTTAATATATGCCTCTCTTTTGTTTATATTTTAGTTACCAGTTCAGTGCTTCTTGTAGGTGAAATTTGGTGGCTCATCCGAGAAGGTACTCACTCCTTCCTCTATACTCTTTATTCTATTTCGTTCAATGCATTTATGTGCTTGTTTATGTATTTGTTTCTTGTTCAGACATTTTTGAATTTGACAAAACATGTGAAATCCTCTGCTTTTTGCTTATCAAATAGGAGGGTAGAGTAATTACAATACTCAAAGATGTGTTCCTCGCAAATGTTCGGGTACCTTTTCTGTTTTTTCTTTTGTATCTAATATTCTTGATAGTGTTGATATGTTGTACTCGTTCACACGTCTATTGCTTTTGTTTCTCGTCCACTCAGGTCCGAGGTAATAACTTCCGCCCGAAATGCATGTATGTTGCTGTAATGATAAGACGCATAATGGATGCGATTCTAAACAAGGATGCAATGGATGACAAGGTAGGTGACTCATGAAAACCTGGATCTTTGTTGCTATAGTGTTTCTTTCATACCTGAGTGATGAGTGTTGATGATGAGCAAGGCCTTAAGTTAAAGTTTCAACTAATTTGGCTCTGGCCTTTGCATCACATTATGGTTTCGAACTAATATAATGAGAGGAATAGGGAATATGTAGATACTTTTCAGTTTTCCATAGACAATGAGAAAACTATTCCTTTGTGGGTAGATGTCCTATGCGAACTAGCGCAAACTATTCCTTTGTGGGTAGACGTCCTATACGAACTAGCACACAATTTCCTTTTCTTCCTTAAGGGCATTTTGTTCACCTTTAGCACTCACTAATGGGAATAACTTTATAGTTGTGTCAATTGAAAAAGGGGATTCATCTAGTAGTTATTGGTATTAACTTTTGAGTTGGAGCAAGCGTGTTGTGTGGACACTAAATGAATTCTTTCGTGCCATTTTTTAAGGATTATGTGGGGAATAAGCGGTTGGAATTATCAGGTCAGCTTATTTCTCTGCTTTTTGAGGTATGCTTGGCTGTCTTCTGTGGTCTAATGGTTGAATCTTTGAACCACATGTACACACACACACAAATATATTTTTTCACCAACCGTCTTAATTTTCAGGATTTGTTCAAGACAATGATTGCTGAGGTCAGGAAAAGTGTGGATTTTATTTTATCAAAGCCCAGTAGGTCAAGTCGGTTTGATTTTTCTCAGGTTAGTGCTGCTAATAATTACCTCAAAAGAATTCAAAATCAAAATTTGACTGGAAATCTTACGTCACCTTGTTTTTCTTAGATCTTCATATCTTTCAGAGTGTTTTGACAACCGTAGTACATAAATTTTGTTTTAATTTGTTTGCTATCGCTTTTCCTTATTTTAAAAATGACATCTGTTTTGTCATCGTTCTTTTAATGCAGTTGATAGTCAGAGATAGCATAACATTTGGCCTTGAGAGGAGCCTTTCTACTGGAAATTGGGATCTTAAACGGTTTAAGATGAACCGGAAAGGCATGACACAGGTTGTTTTATTCTCGGCAATTTCCTTCTTTTCATTCTGCATTTACTTGGATACTTTTATCCATATAATATTTTAGTTATATCATATTCACCTGTAGAAATCATACTTTAGTCATGACCTCTATTCCATTTATTATGATTCCCTTGACAAATTTCTTTTTTTTTTTTTGGAGACAATACCGACCAAGAATTGAAAACTACGAAACATTTAATTGTCGTTTAATTCCTTACTGTATCAGACACTACACAACCAAAAGCTGGAAAAGAGACGCATCTTGAACAAAACAGCCCAGAAAAACCAGTAACCTTGAGAATGTAAAAATAATGAGCTATCTTCTCTCAAGTTCTTTCATAAAGAACCGACTACGTGATGGCATGACAGTCTTTTTACTATGCCTCAATCATTAATATCTTCTATCTACTATTGTTTAGAAACCTGGAAAAAAGTTAAAACTTTAGTAGGGAAAGCTGAATTTTAAATGAAATGAAAAGACTCGAAATCGGTCAGAGGGAGATGTTCAATTAGAAGGTGAAAGAAAGAGTTACAAGAGAGTGTCTCAAGACAACGGACCAAACTCTTTTCTTGTCAGTCCTTGGCCTTAACCGATCCCCTTCGGGTACATTGAAGGAAATTAAAAAAAAGAAGCAAGATCTAATGGTTCCTTATCATTAAAGTTACCTCAAGAAAAAAGAAAAAGGATTTGGTTTCTACAATGAGATGGAAGAAAGTTGCTTAATACAGAGTTTTTTTTTTACTGTATTACGAAAGTAATATTTCTTTACTTTCTCCTACGATATAACTTTTTAATTTTACATACAATCTGGTGTTGATGTATGCAACATTTGTATCATTTTCTTCGTCAATTCTTTGTTTGAGCCTCTTTTTTTTTTTCTATTTTTTTAATTTTTAATAAACTCATGCTTATAGCTAAGCCTTCTATCAGGTGCTAGCTAGGTTATCCTTTATAGGTACTCTAGGCCATATGACCAGAATCCTTCCTCAATTTGAGAAATCAAGGAAAGTAAGTGGTCCAAGAGCCTTGCAACCTAGTCAGGTAAAGAGTTCAAACATTATCTTGAAAAATGTATCTTAGATCTTACATATTTAGCCGTTGAAATTTGAATATCTTTTTTTTTTTTTTGAAATATAAATAAGTGGGGTATGCTTTGCCCCTGCGATACTCCAGAGGGCGAAGCTTGCGGGCTTGTGAAAAACTTGGCTCTTATGACTCATGTGACAACTGACGAGGAGGAAGGTCCATTAATTACTCTGGTATGTTGTCTATTACTCTTCTATTACAGCGTTTTAATTGTGTTCTTGATCAATGAACTAGTCTGATTGAAAAGCAGCAGTAAATGTCCCTTACAATTTAGCCACAGAAGGATTATTACTGCCTTTTTGTTTTTATTTTCTTTTTGGGCAGAACAACCTTTTGTAGCTTATTTTTCCCGGTTGTATTGTCTTATTTGATTAGGGGTTCTAGGGTTCCACTAGGTGTCTTTTTTGCAATGTGTTCCGTTCTAGTGGTTCTTCTACTCCTATAGTCTTTGCTCTCCTTTTGTTTTATGTAGCAAAAGTTTTCCTTCTTAGCAAACAAAACATTATACTATACCTTGCAAGCATGATCGTTAGAAATTGCAAGAAAAATCCAAAAATTGCATTTAGACCTTTCTACATGGCGAAAATTACAGTGTATACTAAGCTTTAGGTATGTTACAACCGACCTTTCAAAATTGCAATCTTTAGTATTTTCTCCCTTAATGAGTCAAAATTAGCAAATAAATTTGTTGTTGAATGTATCAGTTGATAAATACCTGTATGCCTAGTAACTGATGATAGTATAATTAACTTAACTATTGTTGGATTAGTGCTATACTTTGGGTGTTGAGGACTTGGCATTTCTCTCTGGAGAAGAGCTTCATGCACCAAATTCATATCTTGTTATATTCAATGGGCATATACTTGGTAAGCACCGGAGGCCACAGGTACGTGCAATGTTCCATATATTAATGGAAAAATACATGTATAACTAGCTATTTGATTTGATTTTCTACTTTAACGATTGTCTTTTTCTTTTCCATTGCTTTTATATATATATTTTTCTTTCTCTGAAGGCTTTTTCTACATCAATTAGAATATTGCGTAGAGCAGGAAAAGTCGGAGAGTTTGTAAGTGTCTTTGTTAACGAAAAGCAGGTAACTCTTGTATCTTGCCATTTACCCCCCAAAACACCATTGCATTTAAGTTTGGTCTACTAGTTTTGGAACTTACTATTGAAGCAGTAATTGACTAAACTAGACAAAATATTATATCAGCGGTGTGTATACCTTGCTTCTGATGGAGGTCGAGTTTGCCGTCCCTTGGTCATTGTTGAGAAAGGCATGTCAAAGGTCAAAGAACATCATATGAAGGAGTTGGCGGTAAATCATTTATTTGTGCGTCGCCTTGGAAAATCTGTTTAGTTTAATATTTAACACACTTTGTTTCCTTCTTTTTAAGGATGGAGTCTCCACATTTGATGACTTCTTGCATGAGGGATTGATCGAGTACCTCGATGTTAATGAGGAGAACAATGCTTTGGTTTCTTCCTGACCTTTTATTTTCACTGAATTTTGTTTTAAATGCTAATTTTTTGAGCATTACTAATCCATGATTACTTATTTATTGTAGATTGCATTGTATGAAAAAGATGTTAAACCGGAAACAACCCATCTCGAAATAGAACCCTTCACTATCTTGGGTGTTTGTGCCGGGTTGATTCCATATCCTCATCACAACCAGTCTCCTAGAAATACTTACCAGGTTTTTTTAATGCCCTTTTACATTTTAATTAGTAAACTTTATGTACATCATGGTTTAAAATTATCAATCTGTGCCAAATTTATAGTGTGCTATGGGAAAACAAGCTATGGGAAATATCGCATACAACCAGGCAAGTATTTGTCATATATTTGTTTTGATATTGTTGTTGCTTTCTTCTTCTTCTTCTTCTTCTGCTTCATTTTTTTTATTTTTTGGTGGCCTTTAAGACTATTCTTGCTAAGAAAGAAGCATGGTTCTTTTTTTTTATTTGATTTTATTTTCCTTTCCCACCCACCACTTCCCTTTCCACACCCACTGGCCCCTCCCCCTCCGGTTCTTGTTGTTTTGCATTTTATGTTTTCCTCTTTGTGGCAAGAAAATTTGATTACCTTTGTTGATTTATGTAACGAGAAAAGAATTCTATATTATTGTGAATTAACAATACACGGTATTATATAGAAGATTACAAGGGAAAAAGGAAACTAAAAATAGGAAACTAACTCATTCCTAAATCTGGAAAGTTGTCTACTAAATCCCTCAATTTAAGGGATTTCAAACTAATTTTCCCTATTCTATTTACAGCACATCTACACCTCGACACTCCCCCTCAAGCTGAGGAATAGATTCTTCCATTCCTAGCTTGAATACAAGATCATGGAAACTCAAACTGTTCAGCCCCTTTGTTAGAACATCAGCTAAATGACGTTTTGATGGAACATAGGACATACACACTAACCCTTCCTCCAATTTTTCTTTGATGAAATGTCTATCAATTTCAATATGCTTTGTCCTATCGTGTTGTATAGGATTATGAGCAATATTGATAGCTGACTTGTTGTCGCAATAGAGCTTCATAGGACCTTCCCATTTGATTCTCAAATCATCTAGAATAATCTTCAGCCAGAGAAGTTCGCACAATCCTTGAGCAATAGCCCTGAATTCTGATTCTGCAGATGACCTTGCCACCACATTCTGTTTCTTGCTCCTCCACGTTACTAGATTACCTCCAAGAAAAGTACAATACCCTGTAGTTGATCTTCTATCCACTAGGGAACCTGCATAGTCAGCGTCGATGTAAGCTTCTAGAGTAAGAGTATCGTTCTTCTTGAACAAAATTCCTTTCCTTAGATTGCCTTTCAAGTAATGCAATACCCTATAAGCATCTTGAAGATAAGGTTCTCTCGGATCATGCATGAATTGACTAATCACGCTCACTGAGTATGCTATGTCTGGCAGAGTGTGAGCAAGGTATATGAGTATACCAACCAACCTTTGGTACATTCTTTTATCAACAGCTGGTTCTTCTTTAGCTTCTCCCAACTTATGATTTGGATCCATTGGGGTAGAAACTGGCTTACACCCAATCTTCCCTGTTTCTGCCAAAAAATCAATCACATACTTTTGTTGAGATATGAAGATCCCTTGTGTAGAATATGCCACCTCAGTACCGAGGAAGTACTTCAGTTTCCCCAGTTCCTTTATCTCAAACTCTTTTACTAGTCTTTGCTTCAATTCATGCTTCTCTCTCTCATCATTTCTAGTCACTATGATGTCATCTACATAGACTAGAAGAGCAGTCACTCCCCCTGCAGCCGAATGTTTAATGAATAGAGTGGTCGCCTTGGCATTGTTTTTACCGAGACTCTTTCATGACTTTTGCAAATCTCCCAAACCATGCTTGGGAGTTGTTTTAACCCATAAAGGGCCTTTTTCAGCTTGCACACCTTGTTACCTGTGTCCCCCTCAAATCCCAGTGGGATGTTCATGTAGATTTCTTCATCTAAGTCACCATGGAGAAATGCATTCTTAACATCGTACTGTAGGAGTTGCCAATTGAAGTGAGCAGCCAATGATAACAAAAGTCTCACAGTATTCATTTTTGCAACTGGAGCAAAAGTCTCCTGATAATCAACCCCATAAGTCTGAGTGTACCCATTGGCCACCAATCTTGCTTTATATCTCTCAAGGGATCCATCAACCTTGTGTTTCAGTGTGAAAATCCACGTACAATCAACAATATTCTTTTCTTTCAGTTTGTCAACAATCTCCCATGTTTTATTCTTTTCTAATGCACTCATCTCCTCTCTCATGGCATCCCTCCATTCTCTTTTTGACAATGCCTCAGAAACAGTGTTAGGGATAGCAATGGTGTTTAAACTTACAATAAATTTTTTGTAAGCTGGTGACAGGCGCTTAAGAGAGACATAGTGAGATAGTGGATAGAGTGGTCGTTTAGTGCATTCTCTGGTACCTTTTCTAACAGCAATGGGAAGGTCTAGGTTGTCAGTTGGATTAGTAGATGTTTCAATAGACTGTGTGTGTAAAGGTGGGTCAGATCTTACCGTGATCTCATTCCCAGAGTCTGAGTTGGATTCTTGGACCTGTATCAGTTCTGGAACGGCCTTTCTCCTTGAATACACCTGAGAGAACCTTGGAAAATTGTGACTGAAACTGGCTGGGACAGAAGATGACACGGGTTCAGTGGTAGAATTAGGTGACTCAGATGTGATTGGCTCAGAGGGCTTAGATTCTGGAACACGGGCTGGAACATGAGGAAGGTCGAGGGTGTTAAGTGGTTCAAAGGACTGACAAGTACTATCTTCTATCGTTGAAATCTCCCCTTGAAGAGAGGACTTGGAGAAAAAAGGAATATTTTCTGTGAAAGTGACATCGGCAGAGATGTAAAATTTTTTGGATGAAGGATTGTAACACTTATATCCCTTTTGAGTGGATGAGTAACCAAGGAAGACACATTTAATGGCTCGGGGGTCTAGCTTGCCTCTTATGTTGGTTGTAGACATGAACAAAGGCAGTGTACCCAAATACCCTAGGTGTGAGGCCATTTGAGGTTCTGAAGTGAGGGTAGAAACTATTAAGAATCTCTATGGGACTTTTGTTGTCTAACACACGTGAGGGAAGTCTATTTATCATGTATGTGGCAGTAAGAACAGCCTCTCCCCAATAGGACTTAGGAACATTCCCTTGAAAGAGTAAAGCTCGGGTGGTGTTGAGTAAATGCTCATTTTTTCTTTTAGCTACCCCATTTTGTTGAGGTGTGTTAATGCATGATGAATCATGGATAATGCCCTGTGATTGAAAATAGGGTGACAAAATTTGGTTGAAGTAGTCTCTAGCATTATCTGTCCTAAAGCTTTTTATTTTCACCCCAAATTGGTTTTGAATCATTGAGTGGAAATTAGGTATAATAATGCTAATGTCATATTTTTGTTTAAGAAGGAAGAGCCATGTAACCTGAGTGCAATCATTAATTAAGGATACAAACCAACGAGACCCAGAAACATTAGGTTTGGTAGAAGGACCCCATATGTCACTATGAATCAAATGAAAAGGTTGAGAACTTCTTTTATTGCTAATAGGAAAAGATACACGAGCATGTTTTGCCAATTCACAAATATCACAATGAAACTCAGAAATATCTAATCCTTGGAATAAACGAGGAAACATGACCTTTAGAACCCTAAAAGATGGATGACTTAGGCGTAGGTGATAAAACCAAATGGTATCTCTATTCGAGGAACTGAGAAAAACTAAAGACAAATTACTCCTAACTTTCTCTGGTGATTGAAGGTGATAAAGGCCGTTCCTTTCCTTAGCAAGTCCAATCCTCCTTCCCGAGCCCTGATCCTGAAAAAAACAATAAGAAGGAGAAAAAGTAGCATAACATTAAGATCATGGGTAAGCTTTTGAATGGAAACTAGGCTGGCTGACAGTTTTGGCACATGGAGACATTTGTAAGGATAAGGATAGGTGTGATATGTATATCTCAGACCCTGCAACAGTATCTAAGGAACCATTGGCCACTACAATTTTCCTGTTACTCGGGCATGGGGTATAGGTGTGGAAGAGTTGAGATGTGGGGGTCATATGGTCTGTGGCACCGGAGTCTATTATCCAAGAGTTGGTGTAAAATTTTTCTGAGGCATTCATGCAAAAAGAAAATGAAGATGTACCTGTAAGAGCCAGAGAACAAGCTCCAGAAGGCTTCCCAAGAGACCCCAGCATGCTTTTCAGCTTCGCAATCTCTTCACCGTTGAACCCCCATGTTGCTGAATTTTCCTCAGTGTTGGGCTGCTCTGCCATGTGTGCTTGAGACCTCTGCTGCCCCCCACGATTTCCCCACTCTCGGCTTGGTGGCTTACCATTCAGTTTCTAGCACTTCTTTCTTGTGTGCCTCGGTTTCTTGCAATAGGTGCACCAGAGATTGTCCTTGTTCTCCTTCCATTGGTTTTCTCTGCCCGAGTGTTTAGGCAGATCACTTTGTCCTTTCTCCTGATGATCTGTTTTTGCCAATAGGGTTGACTCATCACAGTTTGTAGTTCAAGCACTCCTTCGGCTTTCTTCTGCTCGAATCAATGAAATTGTCTCTTCTAGAGACGGTGTGTCCTCCTTGCGTAGGATTTGAATCCTAACCTGATCGAATTCAGGATTCAATCCAGCCAAAAAATCATAGACACGGTCTTTTTCAATGAAGCTCTTCAAGATGGCAGCATCCTCGGGGTGTTTAATCGTGAAAACTCGGTCATGATCGAGTTCTTGCCACAGATTTTGCAGCAGGTTTGCATACTCTGTGACAGATTTGTCTCCTTGCTTAGTAGCCGCAGTTCTAACCTTGATCTCGTACACTTGAGCAGCATCACGGGCCTTCAAATATGTGCGACGAATGGAGTCCCAAATCTCCTTTGCTGTAGCCAAAAACATACACGTGTCGCTAATCATGGGATCCATGGAATCCCATAGCCAAGACATTATCATGGAATCCTCGTCATCCCATGTTTCAAACATCGGGTCATCCTTTGCTGGTCCCGTTCCAAGAAGGTGGCTAATTCTTCCTTTGCCCTTGAGATATGTGCGGACAAATTGAAACCATTTAAGGTAGTTCTTCCCATTGAGTAGATAGGAGGCCCGAATATTCTGCAAATCTCCAGTTTTCTGAACAGAATTGGATTCGTCGGATGGGTTGGTATTGCTGGAAACAATGGTTTCGGAGCTTGACATGGTGAAGGAAGAAAATTTGCAGCAATTAAGGCTGCCCGAACAGGAATTAAGGGAGAGAGAAAAAAAAAAAAGAGCTAAGATTAGCAATGAAGGCTGGAAGAAGAACGTTCAGCAATTAAGGCTGAAGAAAAAATTCCCAGAGAAACCTGGCTCTGATACCATGTAACGAAATATGAGATGGGAAAAGAATTCTATATTATTGTGAATTAACAATACAAGGTATTATATAGAAGATTACAAGGGAAACAGGAAACTAAAAAAATAGGAAACTAACTCATTCCTAAATCTGGAAAGTTATCTACTAAATCCCTCAATTTAAGGGATTTCAAACTAATTTTCCCTAATCTATTTACAGCACATCTACACCTCGACAATTTATGAAGATAAATTTGAGCAACTTGAATCATTCAATAAATGCTGTTCTATAGTAGCCTGTTCAAAAAAACAAGTTAATGGAATGTGCCTTAATGATGTACATCAAGCATACTGTACATAATTATTTGGTGAATATTTCAACCTTGGTCTACTAGACTTGAAAAAGGCAAAAACATTTTGATTGCAATAAAATTAAGTATTTAGGCTTGGGGTTGTTTGTTAGGAATTTGACTCTTGGCATATTTCAGAATTTATAGCAATAGCAATCCTGTTAAGGGAGAGAGCTTTGGAAATGAGGTTAGATCAGTGTTTGCAAGTATTCCAACCTAGCTAGCTACTACATCTCTCTTTAGAATTTTGGTGAAGGTTCAATGATTTTCAAGAAATTAGTGAAAGATTTTTGTTCGAAATTAGGAGAAGATGATTATACTAAATCTCTCCTTTCTTATGGAGCTTCGAGTTGTTGACTGAATGATGTCTTATTCCATTGCTTTTGATGTTATGAAGTCCCAAAGATCATACATTGTGTTCTTCTGTATTATATTTACCTCCTTGAAGTTGAAGAATTTGTAATATTTTTGGTGAAACAGAGCTCTCCATGGCCGTTTAAGATTGCGAGTCTGTTTACATTGCATACTTGTGTCTCTAAATTGTATCATTCATTGTGTTTGTGTCCTTTTTATTCATTTAATTTTATTTAGATTGCTTTGGCTTTGTATTTACTATTTATTTGATTACTAGTGCGTTCACATGGCATATTTACATGCTTGTGTGCCACTAACGCAATCATACTATCTTGATTTTGTAGCTCTGCCGGATGGACACTTTACTTTACCTTTTAGTTTATCCTCAGAGACCACTATTGACGACAAGAACAATTGAGCTGGTTAGTAGTATGCTTTACCTGAGATTCTGTTTGCAGCCTTCAATTATTGTTAATTAAATGTTATACTTTCAGGTTGGTTATGATAAACTCGGAGCAGGGCAGAATGCAACTGTTGCGGTGATGAGTTACAGTGGCTATGACATAGAGGATGCAATAGTAATGAACAAGGCATCTCTAGATCGTGGTTTTGGCCGTTGTATTGTCATGAAAAGGTTCCTGATTGTCTTCATTGTTTTTTCTTTTTGAGCTTTTTATTATTTCGTATTTTAAGTCATTGATGCACATTTTGTACGGCTAATATATACAGTAACTTCGTAGATTACTGGTTGCTTTATCTTGAGGCTTTATATGAACAGGCTTTCTGCCATCAATCAAAAGTATGACAATAACACACAAGACCGAATTATTAGGCCCGACAGAGAAGGAAGTGATGCAGCAAGGATGCAGGTAGTACATATTCGATGCACATGACATACTGTTAGTTTCATTGTTAGAATATGAGTTGCATGGTTTACTTTTGCCTTTTGTCTTTCCACAAGCTCGGTTCTCTGAATATATGTTGTTGTATATGTATGACCTTGCCTGAGGTATCCTTGCCATAAATTTTGACTCAATAATAAGAACTAATGTTATGACGTAAAGCATAAGTTTGCCACTTTTTTGAATTATAATTCCTGGTTATGATTACTTTCTATCGCTGATATCAAAAAGCGGGGGTGGGGGTGATTGAAGGGAGAAAAGGACTCTCCACAGCATAAACGTACAATGGTTTTTTAGAACAATTATAAAGTAGGTATTTTCTTTTCTGCAAAGTTAATGGGTTTTTTAATGGTTTAATTTAGCGATTTCTTTGAACAGGAGGCTCTTGTTGCAACTTTTATGTGTCTGTCTTTTTAGACTTAGAAGGACATCTCTTCCCTTGTCCACTACAATTTGCGCTCTATGATTTCCGTTTTCCCCGTTTTTATGATATTATTTCAAAGTAAAATTCTATCCTGAAAATTTTTGCTCTTCCCTAGGTGTTGGATGATGATGGACTTGCTGCACCTGGTGAAATTATTAGACCGAACGACATCTATATCAACAAGCAATCACCTAAAGTTACAAAGGGGCCAATGAGGACTGGATTAACAGATAGGTCAGTTGTTTTCCTTTTAGCGTAGCTGTTGTGTATATATATGTTTATCTATATACATATTGAACCTCTATGTAATCTATGTACCCGTATTTGTACATGCAGTGACTATAAGCCTGCTTATCAAACATTCAAAGGTCCCGAAGGAGAGTCGTGTGTTGTGGATAAAGTGGCGCTTTATTCTGACAAGAATAATAACTTGTGTATAAAATTCTTGATACGGCATACTCGTAGACCAGAGGTAAGACAGTTTGGCTCTTGCCTCATTTTAGAATCTTGTCTAATTTTTAAGTATGCTCTTCTTAATTTTATTTTGTCAAATTAGGTTGGTGACAAATTCAGTAGCAGACATGGACAGAAAGGAGTTTGTGGCACCATCGTTCAACAGGAAGACTTCCCTTTTTCTGAGCGTGGCATTTGCCCAGATTTGATCATGAATCCTCATGGGTTTCCAAGGTAACTTGTTTCAGCTTCTAGAAATAGACGACATTCGAATCGACACAGTTCTCATTACTGTGCAAAATGTATGTGTATATACAAATATACATATATATATATATATAATTTTCTGTTTAACAAATATGTGATAGCATGATGGACTTTGTGGTTGTTTCTGTACTTGTACTTATTAGAATCTGACTTTCAATTTAACGGAATTTGTTGTGTTTTCGGAAAAATGGAAGAGAATAATGTTTGTCTCTGAAAGGATTTCTGGTTTCTAAGTTGTTTTAGCATTAATGTCATGTTCTTATCATCAGTCGAATGACTGTCGGCAAGATGATAGAGCTTCTTGGTGGCAAAGCCGGAGTTTCAACTGGTCGATTCCATTACGGTAGTGCCTTCGGGGAACCAAGTGGTCATGCAGACAAAGTGGAGGATATAAGGTGCTTCAGATCTCTTTGCCTCTTTCATTTGACATCCTCTCTCTTTTTATAGTTTCTTTTCGTTTTCTTAGCCTCCTTTTTCATTTTCATCAGTAAAACACTTGTGGAGAAGGGGTTCAGCTACAATGGCAAGGACTTTATATATTCAGGTTTGTCTATTTTCCATTTTCTTTTAAAATTCATTTGATATGAAGGAGATGATATACATAACAATCTGAGCTATTAAAAAGCATTAAAAAATAAAATACTAGAAAGGAGGACCAAAGGTCCACCCCGTGATAAAAGAAATGCTATATATAGAAGTTAGACAACACTCATTCGGTTTGCTGTAATGTTCTGGACCAGAAACTGCAATGTAAAACATACTTTTACTAAATTGAACAATTATCAGCCACTCATTCTACGATCTCTTTGTTTTTTGAAAGTTTAGGAAGGGTAGCCATTTTTACAGTGAAACTTCTTGGATCTTTTTGTGATTTATTTATTTATTTTTGTAAATATTGCAAATTTACTATTTTCTTGTGCGATGACATTAAGTGGATATAATAGTCTAGTGCTACGAATACCATCTTAAGGGATGATGCTTAAATCCTCGATAATTTAAATGGTGAAAACAAAAGCTAGTGGGGTACTTTGTGCTAAACTTTTTAGTTCATTCCTAATTTTATAGAAACAAAATGAAAAGATATACTTAATTGTTACTGAAGGGCCTATAAATCTTGGTTCATTTTTCTCCTCAGGTATTACGGGCTGCCCGCTACAAGCATATATATTCATGGGACCGATATACTACCAGAAGCTAAAGCATATGGTCAGATTCAAATTACTAAGCATTTTGATCGTATGCTTTTTTACTTAACTCTATATTTTACTAACCTCCAACTTGGCAACTTTTAGGTTTTGGATAAAATGCACGCTCGTGGTAGTGGTCCTCGAGTCATGCTAACAAGACAACCAACTGAGGGGAGAGCTCGGAATGGAGGTTCGTTTTTTAGTTATCGTTGTATTTGTATATGTATGTAAAAGAGATAAAGGAGGAAACCTTAAGTCTATACTGCAATAGTTTGGAATAATCTTCAATATCATTAAAAGAATGAATATATAGTGGCTTTATAGCTGTGAGAATATACAGAACCCAATTAATGAGAAACATTCCTAATATCTACTTTCTATATTTAGAAGATACACGAAATATTACATAATATTACATAATATTCCTACACTCCTCCTCAAGCTGGGCTGTAGATGTTGTAAAGTCCAAGCTTGTCAATTAATCTCTCGAAATCTGGCTTCCAAAGACCTTTTGTTAGGATATCAGCGGTTTGACTCAAAGTTGGAACATAAATGACACACACCGTACCGTCTTCTACCTTCTCTTTAATGAAGTGACGATCAATTCCAACATGTTTAGTTCTGTCATGATAAACAGGATTGTGAGTGATACTAATAGCCGCCTTGTTATCACAGTAGAGCTTAAGTGGTTCACTGACTTGTTGCCTTAATTCCTCTAGTAAATTCTTCAGCCAAATCATCTCACACAAACCATGAGCCAATGATCTCAACTCAGCCTCTGCACTACTCCTTGCGACCACGGTCTGTTTCTTACTTCTCCAAGTAACTAAATTCCCCCAAACAAACGAACAATATCCTGAGATTGACCTCCTATCTGTGATTGAACCTGCCCAGTCCGCATCTGTGTATGCTTCAATACCCCGGCTTGAGTTTTTCTTGAGGAGTAAACCTCTCCCTGGAGATCCTTTCAAATACCTTAAGATTCGCGTGACTGCAGCCATGTGATCTTCCGTAGGTGCATGCATAAACTGGCTAACATAACTCACAGCAAAACTGATGTCAGGTCTAGTATGCAAAAGATAGATCAGTTTGCCAACTAACCTTTGAAACCCTCCTCTGTCAATCGGTGTGCTTGAGTTTTTACTGTCCAATTTCACGTTGGGATCCATGGGAGTATCCACTGGTTTGCATCCCAACATACCAGTCTCCTTTAACAAATCAAGAACATACTTCCTTTGAGATACTGAGATTCCCTCTCGGCTTCGAGCTATCTCCATACCAAGGAAGTATTGGAGTTTACCCAAGTCTTTAATCTCGAATTCGGAAGCGAGACCTTTCTTGACTCGAGTAATTTCCTCAATATCATCTCCTGTTACAATGATATCATCAACATAGACTATTAAGATGGTCACCTTACCTCCCTTGTGTTTATAGAACAGAGTATGATCTGTCTGTGCCTGCATATAACCGTTCCTCTTCATAGCTTTCATGAACCTATCAAACAAAGCACGCGGAGATTGCTTGAGTCCGTACAAACTTTTCCGCAGCTTGACTACCTTGCTGTGGTTGTCATTAGTAAATCCAGGTGGTAGGTCCATAAAGACATCTTCTTCGAGAGTTTCGTTTAAAAACGTATTCTTCACATCAAGCTGTTGTAGAGGCCAATCTAAGTTAGCAGCAAGGGATAGAAGAACACGCACCGTATTAATTTTTGCAACTGGAGCAAATGTCTCTTGATAATCAACTCCATAGGTTTGTGTATAATAACCTTTTGCAACTAGTCTAGCTTTGAACCTTTCAATAGAACCATCAGCCTTGTATTTTACTGTGAAGACCCACTTACATCCAATAATGGCTTTGTCTTTTGGCTTCTCTACCACATCCCACGTCCGATTCTTCTCTAACGCCCGTATTTCTTCCAAAATAGCAGCTTTCCATACCGGTTTCTCCATGGCTTCACCGACTGTTTTAGGAATCTCTACCTCTGTCAGGTTGGTAACCAAGGTCTTGTAGCTTCCAGAGAGCTTACTATACCCAACAAAGTTTGAAATCGGGTGATGAGTGCAGGACTTGTGTACCTTATCCATAGGAGCTTCATGGTTCTCAAGATTTGAATCCGGATTTGAGGTTTGGGATTGCAGGGACTCAAAGTCTTTATTTTTCTTTCGATTCTTTCTCCTTGAATAAGTTATCAGATCCTTGACGCTAGGATGGACAATAGGGACAGGTTGTAAGATTTTTCCTAATGATGGGTCTGTGCCTATGGTGGTGTCGATTTTGGGTATAGAAAGAGATTCGGTTTGAGGGTTTTTAGGAGTAGGATCCCAGTTTAATTCCCACTGATTTAGTGTCGAATTTGTGATATTTCCCAAATCTGAAATTGCCTTATTTGAATCCAACCCATTGCTGATTTTAAGTCTATCCTAGAAATTTGGATCACTCACACGCTCCCCCTGAGGTAAATTTCGGGTATAAAAGGCCTGATTTTCAAAAAAGGTAACATCAGTGGAGATAAAATATTTCCTTCTTTGGGGACAATAACACCTATAACCTTTTTGGGTAGCGGAGTATCCTAGGAAAACACACTTTAGGGAGCGAGGATCCAGTTTCGACCTCCCTTGACTCGGCACATGAACAAACACCACACTCCCAAAAACCCGAGAGTCTAGTTGGGAAAAAACTCGATAAGTAGGGAAAAGACTCGAGAAATAAGAAAGTGGTGTGTTAAAGTTTAGAATCTTGGATGGAAGTCGATTGATCAAGTAGCAGGCAGTTAAGACCACATCACCCCAGAAATGTTTTGGGACATTGGTTGAAAACGTAAGTGCACGGGTGACCTCTAAGAGATGGCGATTTTTCCGTTCCGCCATGCCATTTTGTTTTGGAGTATCAATGCAAGAACTTTGGTGTAAAGTACCATGGGTTTGAAAAAATTCACCAAGAATGGAATTGAAGTATTCGGCACCATTGTCAGTACGAATAATTCTAATTTTTGTATCAAATTGTGTTTGAACCATTTGGTAAAAATTTTTGAAAACGGATAAAGCATCCGATTTATCTTTAAGAACATAAACCCAAGATACTCTGGTATGGTCATCAATGAATGTGATAAACCACATTTGAGAGGAAAGAGTGGGAGCACGTGAGGGACCCCAAATATCACTATGGATAAGTGTGAATGGTGTAGATGGATGATAATTTTGAGGAGGTAAAAAAGTGCCGGTGTGCTTGGCCAATTGACAAATATCACATTGGAGAATAAGACTTTTATTTGAAAATAAATTGGGAAACAAATGCTTCATATAAGAAAAACTTGGATGACCCAATCGAAAATGTAATAACATTATTTGTTGTTCAACAGAAACAGTAGACAAACACAAAGGAGAGCTAACATTATTCATTATCGAAGAAGGAACCGAAAGATAGTAAAGTCCATTTGAGCTCCTAGCACTGCCAATCCTTTTCCCCGTCCTCAAATCCTGAAAAACACAAGAAGTTTTTGAGAAATTAACACCACAAGGCAGGTCGGTAGTCAACTTACAAACAGAAATTAAATTATAAGTTAATTTCGGAACATGGAGAACATCCTGTAGAAGGAGAGTTGGAGATAGCCGAACAGTTCCTTTACCAGCCACTGTAGAAAAATTTCCATCGGCCATTTGAACCTTTTGTTGACCCGATCTAGGCAAATAGGATAAGAAAAAACGAGAGTTACCCGTCATATGATCGGTAGTGCCCGAGTCAACAATCCATTGCTCACCAGAGTTTAGCATACTGGCGATGGAGGGTTCCGAAACACCGTGCCTTGCCATAAGAGAGGTGCTAGTAGCAGGAGCCGAAGAACTTGCACCAGGGACTGCCTTGCTTCCAACAGAGGATTGAGAAAGGAGATTGACCAACTGTTCCACTTGAGCAGTCGTAAGATTAACAACACCGGATGGAGCAGATTGTGAAGTGACCCCTTGCACGGTTTGTGGTGTGACCCCTTTCTTTCGAAGCTGATTTGGAACAAAGTTCTCGGGCTTACCATGAATCAGCCAACACGTCTCCCTTGTGTGATAGGCCTTGTTGCAATGATCGCACCAGGCATGGGTTTTTTGTGTATTTGTTGACCGGTTTGAGGAAGAACGATTTGCAGCAAGAGCCGAGGCATCGAATTGGACAGTACCGGTGGTACCAAGCATAACGCGACGGCGGTGATCTTCACGACGAACCTCGGCAAAGATTTCATCTAGGGCTGGTAACGGTCGCATCCCCAGGAGACGGCCACGGACATCGTCCAATTCGTTATTCAAGCCTGCCAAAAAATCATAAATACGATCCTTTTGAACCAATTTTTTGAACAAGAGAGCATCACAGCCGGATCCTTCCAGGAAACCGAATGGAACATATCAACTTCCTGCCATAATTTACGTAAGTTGCTATAATACTGGGTTACATTCAAATCACCTTGTCGAAGGTTTCGTGCGCGGTTTCACAATTCAAATAGTTGCGACGAATTTTCCAAGTCCGAGTAGGCAAGAGTGACGGCATCCCAAATCTCCTTGGCTGTAGAGGAGAACAAATAGGTTTCTCCTATCTCATCCTCCATAGAGTGAATGAGCCACGCCATAACCAAGGAATTTGTGGCATCCCATGAAGCATACAGAGGATCATCAACAGCCGGACGGGGAGAAAAGCCATCGATGAAGGAAATTTTTCCTTTGCGGCGAATAACCAACGCTGCCGAATGGGACCAGGGTAAGAAATTCTTCCCATTCAATTTTTGGGAGGTAATCTGTAGACTATGAGAAGTATTTTCCACAGAAACAGTAGGGACAATTGTGGAAACTGATTGAGAAGCCCCAGATTGAGCCTCTGAATCGTTTCCGCTTGTCCTGGACATGGTTTCCTCAACTTACAGAATCTCTTCTTTGCTCTGATAGCATAAAAGAGATAAAGAAGGAGGAAACCTTAAGTCTATACTGCAATAGTTTGGAATAATCTTCAATATCATTAAAAGAATGAATGTACAGTGGCTTTATAGCCATGAGAATATACAGAACCCAATTAATGGGAAACATTCCTAATATCTACTTTCTATATTTAGAAGATACACGAAATATTACATAATATTCCTACAGTATGCATATACAATCCATTGTGAAAACACAATTTCCTTTTTATCTAGTTATATTTTGATCGCATTCGTTTCTCAGGTTTACGTGTAGGAGAAATGGAACGTGATTGTTTGATTGCATATGGAGCAAGTATGTTGATTTTCGAACGCCTCATGGTTTCCAGTGATCCCTTTGAAGTTCAGGTATAATGAAATAAGCTTTCTCTAACATTATCCTGCATACGCTATTGCATGTAAAAATACTAGTGTCTTGAGCCGAGATTTTTGCACACGGACACAGGTTTGCAGAGTTTGTGGCTTGTTGGGATATTACAATCATAAGCTTAAAACTGGAATATGTTCATCATGCAAAAACGGGGAAAATGTGTCGACCATGAAGCTACCATATGCATGCAAGCTCTTGATTCAGGTAAAATTTATTTGTGGAACATGCTTATTTGAATCGGTATCTGCTTTCCTTAGAGATTGTCTCCTCTTACAAAACTGTAACTGTGTGCCGATGAATGTTTTGAACAAAAGTTATGCTTTTAATGTAATGTTGTCATGTGTTAAATATTTATTGAGCTAGTTTTGTGCAATTCGGGTTTTTCTTTTGGAATGTTTTTTGCATACTTCACTGTTGCTGGGATTTTCTTCGGTTTGTGGTTCTAATGGTCAGATTTCTACTGCTTAATCCATTCTTACAGGAACTCCAGTCGATGAACATTGTTCCCCGATTAAAACTAGCCGAGGCATAGTGAGGTTGATTTGCATTGTCTTCGAGATGCTCGATGACATTTTTTTTTTTTTTTCGTCTCTCTTCATATAGGTCATCTCCCAGACTAAAAAGAGATGAATCAATCACCTGTAAGATTTTGTAAATAATAGTAAACTGGAATTTTGCACACGTTAGAATCATAGCAAAGATTTAGTCGCCTATTCTCAGATATATGTGGAATTTAAATTATTTGAGAAAGTTGATCAGGAGATTTATGGAATTAGAAAAGCATATTTAAAAGGAAAACTACAGAAAAATCTCTAGTTATTGTTATTTTGAGTTCCAGGGGCTCTCATCCTCCAAGTTATTCTCACGTAAATAGTGAAAAAAACTCTCCCAAACATCATAAAGCCCCATTAAATACCCAGCTGGAGAGAAATGAGTAACAAGGCATTACATAACCAAGTTCATGGGATTGCAAACATTTACCCCCACCAAAGGAGAGGCTTGCAGAGACGTCATCGTCGCGATCATGAAATGCATGATCTTGAAGTGATCTGTATGATTTGATTTTGGTGCCCTTTTGAAGAAGTTTTAACGAGCATTTGTTAAACATTAAACAGAGACAATAATATCATGAAATTTAGGAATTTTTCATGTTTCAACTGTTAAAAGTTTGTTAGTCATATATTAGTTGACAGAAATTTTGAAATGTGGAATTTCCCAATAAAACAGGGGAATTTTTTGGTCTTCTCGAAGACATTTTCGCATATGCTTTGGGAGAAGTCTACCTTTTTATGATATTGGACCATCTTGGATCTTATATCACATCAAAATTATATTTCAACTAAAATTATATGTATATTTACCAAAAGTTAACGAAAATTTATCATTTAACAAATTCATTATAAAATGAGTTTGAGTATGTATTTCTATTGACTTCTCGACTACATCATCGGAGGAAAATTTGAGTATTTTTAAACTAGAACTAGAGATGTAAATAGTAAATTTAAGTTTATTTTTTGAAGAAAAAGATAAAAATAATAATAATAATAATTGAAATTGTTTGATTGGAGTGAACCAATCAAATATCACCTATGTTTGGACTAACAAAATAATTAACAAGATAAGATGACCTTTTCCAATCATTATTGCTTGTTACTCATGTCGTGTTATGCGATAATGAACACAAAAAAGAAAAAGTTCTCTAGTTACTTATACTTCGCCTGCTCTCCTCACACCTTTTTTCAACAAATTTTGCTATTATGGAATTACCCATAAATACAGTGACCACTATAATTATTATTAATAATAAGGAAGATTAACCGAAACATTAGTTTTTTAGGAGAAAAAAAAAAGGACATTTACTTATCCGTTATCATTTAAAAAGCTCACAAGGTGGTCTACTTTTATTGGGTGGACATGATTTGGGATAACATGTTTTGGACAGATGATTCAAGTCCCAAATTTTGGAACCATTTGCAAAAAATAAAAACAAACGAAAAAGAATCAAATTTAATGGTATCAAACTATAATTTTAAAAAATTAAGGTTATTTGACCAAAAAAAAAAAAAAAAGAGTTTAGCTAGAGGGGATGTTTTTGTAATTAACCTTCAAAAAATAAAGCTTAAATCAAAACGAGTAATTCAAGTGAAAATTTCGGAATTTGAATGATTACTGTTGATATGAAGTCAACTCATCTTAAATATTAAAGAAATTCAATTCCAATATAAATAAAGTTGCTTATGGCTTATTACATTGCAACAAGATTAATTAATTCATCATACCACCTTCTTGTCCATTTGCTCTCATAAACAATTTAATATTTATCACGTTTTTTTCTTTAAAAGTCTTATTTTCCCCTTATTTATTTTTCTGTAAAGCTTTAAAAGCTAATTAACAGATTTAAATCCATATGTCACATCTGTTAGGTGGAATAAAATAAAATGTAAATGTTGCTACTAGTCTTCTTATCCGTTTCTTAGCAAACTCGTAGTAGCTTCTTCCAAAACAACATTTTTCTAATGGACCGTGTCAGGTCAACGTTGAAAAATCTTACCCACTAAAAAGAAATAACATCTCTATTTCTTCTGTCTTTCCTCCACAATTCTTCTAACGGCTATAAACCAATATGTATATATATATATATATATATATATATCTTGCATACGGCAATGGTATTCTGCCAGACAGAAACGACAGATGAATGATGTGCGTTGGATTATAATTGGATGGCTATGATTTGAGGATGAGTTTAAAAGGTAGGCTAAAGTAAAAACTGACAGCATTGAAGGTATAGGCTTCAAAAAAATGGAGAATAAAAAAATTGGGGGATGAAGATTAAAAAAAGAATAAAAGTTTTGGCTTATTCCCATGATTGGTCTTTTGCTAATGTCTCAGCTCAAAGAACCTTTTCTCAGACCTCAGAAAATAAGGATCACCAGGACTTTTTTTTTTTTTTTTTTTCGATTGGAGCTCAATCACATAGTTGAAATCCACAAACTTCTTGCCCTTCTCGAGCCTGATCCTCAAGTTCTTCTTCTTGGGGCTCTTGTTAGCTTGAGTCTCTCTGTTTTGGGGCTGATCCTTGTGCAGAAAGTAGACCCAAGTAGTGGCATCGTGAATTTGGTTTAAGGATCATGCTGTTGGTCTCGTCAGTGACTAAGGTGAGAGTTGGCGTGTGAGCTTCGAAGAAGTAGCTGATAGTGAACAGAAGATAGCCTCCAACAGGGTGTGGAACGAGCTCATTGAACATGGACCTGAATAATAGCATCATTAAATGAAGATAAGAAGGCATTTCTTTTGCTGAGAACTTGGTTTTTGGCGTTTGAGATTTTGAAGAATAAAATAAGTGTGCTTTAAATACTTCAGTCAAACTGTATTCTTCTCTTCAGTACTACAACGATTTTGCTTCTTATGTACAAGGAACTTCAAATCTCAATGCATTTTCATGTCCTTTTTGGAACAAGAGTAGAAAACCGTTTATCTCTGTAACTTGTCCCTCCCCATTTTCTGTTGACCTGCGAAATTACCTTCCAATCCTCCTTAATTAACATTATGTTTCTTTCCCTTTGCTGACAGCAATTCTTTTTTTATTCTGAGTCTTGTTAGCCTCCCTTGTCTACGCTTTTAACACTTTCCTTCCATGACGATGCCCTCTGACAGACCTACGCGCCACGTTGGTTCCGCACGTCCGGCAGTGCCGGATAACAGACGTTACGTATATTATATATAATGTGCGTGTATATATATATATATATATATATATATATCCACCCACAATCTTTAGATTCATGCAATTCACTCACACAAACTCTCACAAACTATTCTCAAGAAAAACCTCGCATTAAGCAAAGTTCAGTACTAAAAGTTTAGCTGCTTACAGCAATGGCAAAGTACTACAATAACTACTCATCGCGAACAGTAGAGATGACTGTGTTATCCGGAGAAGATCTTCGATTGGCCAGTAAATCCATAAAAGGTAACGCCTTCGTTATCGTCAGATACGGCGTAAATAACTTTCGAACGACGGAGACGGACGGCGGCGAAGGCGGAAGCTGCTACCCCAAGTGGAACGAGAAGCTTGTCCTCGACTTGCCTCCCCCTGCGGAGGCTGTGACTCTTGAGGTGCACTATAAGACCGCGTTTGGGGACAAGATTGTGGGGACGGCGTCGGTTCCGGTGTCGGATTTTGCGGGCGGTTACATGCCGGAGAGTTACTTGCATTTCTTGAGCTACAGATTGAGAGATTCCAGAGGACAGAGGAATGGAATTATTAACAGTTCTGTGAGGATGAAGGTGCCGGCGTGGGAGTAATGTTGTTCGGCGTCGGTTTCGGCGCCAGAGCAGTTGACGGTGGGAGTGCTGGTGAGAAAGAGTAACTTTGGGACCGTTGTGACAGGTGTTCCCTACAATGTCAACAGAAACTTTTGATGGAAATTCATAATATTTTTTTTCTCCCCAAAAGTGTGGGCAATTTCTACTGTTTGACGGAATTAAAAACAAAAACAAAAACAAATAAAACATATAAAAATCAACTCTCAATGTGGCAATTATATCTACTTACAAATTATCACCAGAATTATACTGCAATCAAAGGAAGAAGTATAAAGTACTACAATCTACCGTCAACATATAACCGTCTTAGTCATTGTATTTGATTTTAAAAGCGACTAGGTAAAATTTAGAGTTTGAATCATTTCACTTTTAAATTAGAAAAAAAGAAAATGCAAATGGCTGTTAATTAAATAAGGAGAGTAATTAATTAAGTGACAAATAAATTGATGAAGTTACGTATTAACTGTATTACTCAAGTGAAGTTCAAAACTTGAGATAGAGTGGAGGCTTACTTTGATTGAAATTAGAATATATATATATATATATATATATATATAGATATTCGTTAATTTGGAATTAAAACTCTTGTTTCATCTGAATTCGGGGAAGGATATTGAACTTTTTTCCTTAATGAAAGATATTATTTTGATCACGTGCCTAATTCAATCTCAAGTTTGAGATACGGCCACAGACCTTGTCGGATGAAAGTTACTTTGTTCTTTAATATTTGGATTTTAAACGGTGAATTTTCTCATTCTTTTTAAAAAGAAAACTATAGAGGCTATGCCATAATCCATTTGGATGGGATTACTTTACGCACTGTCATGGAGGTTAAGAAGTCTTGCAGAAATATAATCAGAGAAGGTCGAGATCGAGATTGTGGCGGATCAAGATCAGGTCTAGATTGAGGTCGTAAATCTAAACCAAAATCAAGATCGTGTTTCAAGTTTAGATCGAGAACTAGGTCAGTCTCAGCTAGCTCAAATCAAGAAGAAGAAAAATGTTAGAAAATACAACACTATAATAAAATAAAATTAAAAAAAAAAAAACATTGTACCTTAAAATCTTTAATGACTTGTCATGCACATTACGAAAAAAAAGTTTTAAAAGTGATAATGTTGCATATAAATGAAGTTTATTATTTTTTTTTTAAAGGTGGTTTTCTTTCCCTTAACCCACTCTTAATGCGTGCTTTATATTAAAAATGGAAATTCTCCTATCAAGAGGGGATTGGATGACAAAAAAAAGGGCACCCATTTCTTTTGTAAATGACAAAAAAGAGGAGATCATCACAGAAAGAAGAAGACCGTAGATCTTTTCACTATTAATATTAGTTATTAGTGGGTGCAAACTTAATTAGCAGCCGAAACATTTTTAAAATGTATTCCTCTTTGTATCATTTCCTCAATCTTAATGATTCCTCTGAGTTATTTTGCTTCCTTTTCAACAAGTATTTGTTATCTTTTCATTTGTCACCCTGTTGGGAAAAAATAAAAAATAAAAAATAAAAAACTAACGTCAAGAGAAACCTTGGTTTGAGCTTGGAGCTTGGTGTTCAAAAGTTAATTTGTTATGGTACGTGAAATATCAAACCATATGTAAGTGAAAAACAAAAGTTTGTTAGTGTCATTTGAGTCCATTGTCTCCGTTTGGCATTTTTCCATATTTGTTCACTTTTCGGCCTGGAAAAACATTGGCTTTTTGTTTGGTCAAATCCCCACGAGTCACAGTGTCATTGTCCACTCGCATGCCACACGTTCCTTTTCTTTTTCTTTTCTTTTTAGTTTTTAGTTTTTAGTTTTCCTTTTTTTTTTTTTTTTTTTTTTCAAATGAGCCTCACGTTTTTATTTAGCTCTTGCATCCACTTATAAGATACGACGGTGATATTTGGTATTGTTTTTATTTCTTTTGATTATGGAATTTGTTTCCGGTAGAAAAATAAAAATGAGAATACTTTTAAGAATGATATTGAGATCATTTTTAAAATTGTGTTTGGTTATATTTTTAGAGAGCTTGCTTTGCATATAAAAAGTTATGAATTATGTTTGGGTTATATATTTCTAAATACGTATGTTAAGTTATGTATAGAGCCTTAAAAACTAAAACAAAAATGTGAAAAATAATTTTTAATAATTTTTCATTTCCTCTACAAAATCATTCCCATCATTTTTTTTTTTGTTTTCATTGTCACTTTCAAAGTATTTGCTAAACAAATACTATCTAAAAAATGCTTTCATATTTGCGCCTCAAAAAGCCGAAATATTTTCAAAAACAAAACCGAACACCATCAATAATTAACTGAATATTGAGAGAATGCTTTCTCACGAAGGAGGGGAAAAAAAAAAAAAAAAAAAAAACTGAAAAGTGAGAAAGGGATATCTTCAGTGTTCATACATCTTGTTTCAGCCAAAAAAATAAAAATCTTATATCCTAGATGTTGAAGAAATTTGTTTCAATTATTTCAAGTTGTTTATATGCTCATATTGGTTATCAAAGCAAAAAAAATAAATTTGTTATTCCTTATTACGTTGCAACAAAATTAATTTGTAAACTTTCATAATACCTTCAGCCTTCTTGTCCATCTGCTTTCATAAACAATTTAATATTTAAACGTTTTTTTTTTCCTTTAAAAGTCTTCTTTCCCCTTATTTATATTTCTGTAAAGCTTTAAACTAGTCAACATTTGTCACCATTTTATTAACTTTACAATAAAATCCATATGTATTTAAAAGTTAATTAACACATATAAATCCATATGTCACATCTGTTAGGTGAAATAAAATAAAATGTAAATGTTACTACTAGTCTTCTTATCCGTTTCTTAGCAAACTCGTGGTAGCTTCTTCCACAACAACATTTTTCTAATGGACCGTGTCAGTCAACGTTTAAAAATCTTAGCCAGTAGGAAGAAATAACGTCTCTATTTCTTCCGTCTTTCCTCCACAATTCTTCTAACGGCTATAAATCAACCTACATATAAATACATATATGTATGTATATATATCCACCACCAAGCTTTAGATTCATACAATTAACCCCCACAAACTCTCTCAAGCTATTCTTAAATAAAAACCTCGTATATATCAAGCAAAGTTCAGGACTAAAAAATTAGCTGCTGACAGCAATGGCAAAGTACTACAACAACTACTCATCGCGAACAGTAGAGATGACTGTGTTATCCGGCGAAGATCTCCGATTGGCCAGTAAATCCAGAAAAAGTAACGCCTTCGTTATCGTTCGATACGGTGTAAATAACTTTCGAACGACGGAGACGGACGGCGGCGAAGGTGGAAGCTACCCCAAGTGGAACGAGAAGCTTGTCCTCGACTTGCCGCCCCATGCGGAGGCTGTGACTCTTGAGGTGCACTGTAAGACCGCGTTTGGGGACAAGATTGTGGGGACGGCATCGGTTCCGGTGTCGGATTTTGCGGGCAGTTACATGCCGGACAGTTACTTGCATTTCTTGAGCTACAGATTGAGAGATTCCAGAGGCCAGAGGAATGGAATTATTAACATTTCTGTGAGGATGAAGGTGCCAGCGCCGGAGTACTCGTGTTCGGCGTCGGTGTCAGCGCCGGAGCAGATGGCGGTGGGAGTGCCGGTGGGGAAGAGTAACTTTGGGAGCATTGTGACTGGGGTTCCTGTTTTGTACAATAACAGAAACTTTTAATGAAATTTCGTCACGTTTGATTTGTGGTCTTTCTTTTATAATACAATTGGACTTAAAGGGTAAAACATGATTTTTTTTAGTGTAAAACGTTATTACAAATATAGTTTAACGATAATTTTATATTTGATTTTATTATAAGATATATAATTATATTTTCTACTTCGAGCTTAAAAAAAAAAAAAAGAGATGAGAAAATGCATTATAAATTTTTTTCCCAAGTGTCGGAGGGAATTAAAAATCCCAAATTTCTACTGCTTGAAAAAAAATCCCTAATTTCAACATGGGTCCATGACTCACTTTGTCTCTGTTTTTGTCTCCAAAAAATGGCTGCTTATTAAAAAAGAAAACTAATAAATTAAGTATGTTTGATAGGAATGAGGGAAAATATAAAGTAGGCGAAGCAAATGGAAATGAAGGAAAGATCAATGTTTTTATGATGTTATCTAATTTTTTCAACAATCTTTCTAATTTTGGAGATTAAAATTAGGATGTTTTAAAGGATTTGAAATCCCTCCTAAAATCATTTTCTTCATTTTTTTTTTCTATCTAATAAACATGAATATTAAAATCCTTACACTTATCCCTTCCACCTCTCTATTTTCTTCTAATTTTCTCCTAAATTTTTCTTCTGCCAAACACACTTTAGAGTATATATTTGGTAGGAAGAACATGAAATATGAAGGATATGTCATTTCTTTTTATTTTATGAAATATAAAATCCTTTTAGTAATCTCTACAGTTAATGATCGATCAAAATTAAAATATTTTGAAAGATTTGAATGGATTCCTAATTTATTTTTTCGCTCTACCAAACAATCATATATGTCAATATCCTGATATTAATTCCTTCACTCCTTTCAATTCTTTTATTTTTCTCTCCTACCAAACATACCCTCGTGTTTGAGTCCACTTTCTCCATTGGCAATTTCCAATATTATTCACTTTTTAGGACTTGGAAAAACATTGCCTTTTCTGGCCGATCCCCACCCCACAAGTCACGGTATCATTGTCCACTCGCATGCCACACGTCATTTATTTTTTCCCCCGAAATGAGCCACACATGCTTAGTTCTTGGAAGCACAAAACTGAAAAGTGACAAAATCTTCCGTGTTTAATTTATTTATTTTAATAGTCAAGTGTCCAACTATACCTGTGTATGCGTAGAGTGTTTGTGAGTAAGTGGAGTGTGAGTTTGTGAGCGTAGTCTTGTGACCAATTAATGGTAAAGTGTGTGACTGAGTGCTTGTAGTATGGTAGTCGTGTGATCTTTTGTAATCAGAATCATGTTTGGTGTGTCATTATTATTTCTTTAAGCATAATAAAAAATATAAAAAAAATTACTCCACGTGTTCTATTCAACATTATTATTTAAAGATGCGTTCCCAATACATAGTTATAAGGGAGAATGACCAAAGTGACATAATCATATATTGGAATTAAAAATTATAGCATAATCTTTGATCTAGTAAAATTATAGCATATTTTTAAGTGTTTGTTCCTGAAATTCCAAAAACACCCTTTTCTCTTCTCCCACTCAGTCCGCCGTTGTCTCCCGTCGAAGCTCGGTCGCCGTCGTCGCCGGCCAACCCAACTTAGCTCCAGGCGATCGGACTGATACCCAGGGAACGCCAGAGAGGGAGACCAGTCTCTCTGAAGTCGTTGTCAAAAAAGAAACCCGATGGAAGTCGCTATCTCATCGAATTGTCGCGACATCCTCCAGCCAACAATGGAGGGGGTTCAACCTGCCAAAAAAAAAAAAACCAACATTTGCGAGATTGAGTTTTGCGACGGCAGCTAATCGGAACTGAGTGAAGCTCGGGAGCGCAGGAGCTTCGCGCGTTGGGATTCATTGGCATTCTCTGGCAACGGCTGGGCTTCATCCTCTCCAGCAGTGGCTGGGATTCAGCTTCGCGTTCTCCATGCCGTCACGATTTGGCTCTCCGCGCCGCCGTCTGGCTCTGATTCTCGTTGCTGCTGTAATTTTTCCACCATCGCCTGCGCGGGTCCTCTCCGGTCAACGCGGAGAGAGAGAAGTGAGAAAGGGAAAAGGGAATATGTACGTGTGAAAAGAAAAATGGGTAAAATTGGAATAAAAAAAAGTATGAAATTGAAATATGCTATAATTTACATCATTTTAAAAATATGTTATAATTTTTATTAGTATCTTTTAAATATGTTATATGGTATAATTACCGTTAAAAAAATGCATAAATATATAATCATATAAATGAATATAACAAGATAAAATAAATACAAAGAATAATCATATAAAAAATCATAGATAATCGTTTTCAAATATTAAGAGAAACAAAAAAAAAAACACAAAATATAAATGAATCAAAAAATTTAAAATACATATTTTAATATCAAGATATACTTTTCTTTTATTTTTATTTTACTTAAATTCTACATTAAAATTTTTCATGTAACTATAAAATTTTTTAAGAAAATAAATTGATGAAGAATAATTTAAAATTTATAAAATGAACAATGATTTTAGAACAATGTTGAACAATTTCTTAAGATTTTTTTATTTGTTTTAAATATTTTTTCTATTTATGGTTAATGTGGTGTATGTTGTTTTAATTATTTTATAAAAAAATATTTTCATTCATATGTATGTAGGCGTATGAATATTCTAAATGGTTTTAAGTTAATTTTTTTATAAGGTAAAAATATATTAAAATTTTTTTTGACTTTGTAAGGATATTTATCGATATTATTGGTACAAATAAAATCTCCTTAAAATATAAAGAATTATTACTTTAAAAGAAGTCAAGACTAATTTATACACGTATCTATTATCTTAAATTTTTTTAAAAAAAAAACCCCACTATATTAAAAAAAAAAAGAAAAAGAAAAAGAAAAAGAAAAAGAGCTATGGGAGCCATGGCTCCCTCTCCCTCCGTCAGTGGTGACTTCACCGGCTCTGCACCATGGGTAAACAGACAGAGATGAGTGCAATCTGGAGAGAAATTAAGGGGGGTAAAATTGAAAATACAATATTTGTTTCAAAGAGAAAAAAAAAATGCACTGTAATTTATCATACTGTTATAAATTTCATTGGTACATATAAAATATGCCATTTTTATAATTTCTCTAATGATAATAAGCTCATAAATTGGCAGCTTTGTCTCCATTGCTCTTAGTTTTTTTTTTAATAATTAATTAACCACGCATTATTTTTTAACACCATAATCAACGCATCACCATCAGAGAGGCAGGTTCCACTACACTTGTGTCGGTAATGTCCTTTTATATATATTCAAGCATATATATATATATATATACGCGCTTGGTCAAAGTCTAACACATTAAACAGAAACAGCACAAGTCTTTCTCTCTCTCTTCCACCACACTTCCTCCCTAACGAAACTACATATATATATACACAGCAGGCTTCACTTCAGAACTCACACAAAATCTTTTATCAACAAAACCCAGGTAGATATATATTACGTTTAACTAATTGCAATCAAATTCACGCATTTCTTGTTGAAACCATATATATATATATATATATATATAGATATATAAATGGCGAAGTGCTATAACTACCCATCACGAACTCTAGAAATCACAGTCTTATCAGGTGAAGATCTTCGGCTGGATAGAAGAAGCATCAAGAAGAACGCGTATGTCGTCGTCCGATCCGAATCGGCCGAGAGTTATCGAGCGACGGAGATGGACAACGGAGAAGGCGGAAGCTGCCCAAATTGGAACGAGAGGCTCGTCCTCGACTTGCCGCTCCACGCGCAGGCCGTGGCTCTGGAGGTGCACTGCAAGACCGCCTTTGGCGACAGAATTGTCGGCTCAGCGTCGGTTCCGGTGTCCGACATTGCGGGCGGGTACGTGCCCGACACTTTCCTGCACTTCTTGAGCTACAGATTGAGGGATTCAAGAGGCCAGAGAAATGGGGTTATTAATATTTCTGTGAGAACGAAGGTGGCGGCACCGGAGTACACGTGCTCGGCGTCCGTGTCGGCGCCGGAGAAGATGACGGTGGGAGTGCCGGTAGGAAAGGGTAAGTGTGGGGATGTTGTGACTGGGGTTCCTGTTTGGTGTGCGTATGGAAGGAACTTTTAAAAGGAAGCTTCCTGGCTAGTGTACTATTTTTTATTTATTTAATTCTTAATGACCAACATGATTCGAAGTCCAAAATGTGCAAAATATACGAGGAAACTGCAAGACCTAAAAAAGAATTAGGCTCCGTTGGGTACGAAAAAAAAAAAAAAAAAAAAAAAGACTTACCATGTAGTTTTTTTTTTAAATTTGAAATGAAAGAATTCCAACTCTACATCAAATAAAATATAATAATATTGTTAGATTATTTCTGTATCCACGTATTGATTTTTGAGGTTTTGTGTTTTATGCTGAAAGTTTGCATATATTTGTTCCTTTGGTTTTGGATATTAAATTTGAATCATATGAGAGAAAATAATGCATAAAAGTTTTTAATTTATATACAAAAAGTATTTCAAAAAAGCGTACCATATCACACATTTAAACTTAATAAAATAAAATAAAAGTAAAAATTAGTAAATGGCTCTAATCAATACCTGCATATTAATGCTTCTTGAAAAAAAATGTGGGATGGGATATGCGGGCGTTTATTAATAATTTATTATTATTATTTGAACAATTACACTAAATGGCATTAAAAGTGGAATCGGAAAAAGTAATTTTTTAAAAATATATTATATTTTATAATTATGTGTAATTGTCATAACAATTATTAAATTAAAAATTACGTAATAATTAGTATAATGACGTAAATTTTTTCTAATTGTAAAATATAATTAAAAATATTTTATAATTTTTCAATATCTATAAATAAGACAATGATGTATGTCTAATATCTAAACTTTCTAAAATTTCGTCGGTTTTAAAAACAGAATAATGATAGAAGAAATCGATGATGTAAAACCCCACAAACTAATAGAAGGATAGATTTCATGATATAACATCTTCAGAGCTCACATTTTAATTATAGTTTGGTGATGATACTCTCAATTTTGACAACTAAAGATATACATATAACTATGGAAATTAAAATTCATTAACAAATACACTCGATTAAATTTTATTCAAACAAGTTATGAATTTGCTTTTAGACCCCTTTTCAATCATTAATAATTATTTTATTTTCTATTAATTTGCTCTTGGACTTATCGTTCACGTGTTACGTGTTCCCTATTTGGGGTCATAACCAAAACCTACCCATAAGCAATTTGGAAGCTTCGTCTCCATTTGCTTTCAAATTTATCAATAAATTTTAATTAACCACGCGTTTATTGTAGAAACATAAATACGTCACCCGCTAGACAGCTTCGGATCCACTAGAAAATTGTTTCCGCTTGCTTTATGGAAAAAGGTTCAAGTTGAATCAAGACTAGAATTGTTTCCGCTTGCTTTATGGAAAAAGGTTCAAGCAGAATCAAGAAGTAAAGTCAATTTATTATTTTAGCATAGATATATAATTGAAGATAAAGTTTTTAAATTATTTATGTATAAATACTCAATTTTTTTGGTGAAATAAAAATGTAAAATTATTAGGGGTAAATTGGAAAAAAATTAAAAAAAAAATAAAAGTTTAATTGAGGTGAAAACTCTCACTCTATTATGAATGACTGTTTGGATTATATGTTATATTTGAATATTCATTTAAGTTAAATGCTGCATATTCAAATATAAAATGTGAATTGTAAATATAAATTAATGCCTATTTTGATAAATTTTTTTAAATGTAACATTTGAATTGCAAAAAGATAAAAAAAAAATTAATAAGTGTGGTACAATTTTTTAAAAAGTGAAAATTTTGAATTTGAATTATTATGAAATAGTAAAAATATTTAAATTCAATTGAATATTTCATTATGAACTGAATACATATTATGTTGGAGTTAAATATTACTTATAAGAGATGATAATCCAAACACAAAAATTATAGTAAAATATCATTTTTAAAAGTATAAATTTTTGATAAATAACATATTTTAAAATATTAAAATAGTTACAGTACATAAAATATTTAAAAATAATTATAGATATAATCTAACGGTAATCTCATAACTGACTCTCTCATAAGATGTAGAGTTCGTTCTCCGACCAAAGTTCAAAGAAAACAACACAATACAAAACAAAACATTTAAAAAATATTAATAAAATAATTTCATTGTAACTATATTTTCTGAATAAATTTTACTCCCATAACATCTTATTTCTCTCAAACATTTTTTAAAAGCGAGAGACTGTGGTAGTGTCTCTTCCAAATGACCCTATCAATAAAGCTCTTTTTTAACCGTTAGATTTAATCGAACGGTTGACATATCATAGGTACACCATTGTTATTATAAACCTTACCTCATATAAATTTTCCTACCCCAAGTCTTCTCCGTCGCCGACGACCTTTCTGCCGCCGGTGACCCACCACGACGCCAGTGACCCACCTCCGGTACTTATTCTGGCCTCCGACGACCCCCTTTCTCTCTCTTCCCCTTTCTATCTCTTCTCTTCTCTCTCTTCCCCACCCCGGTCCCCCCAGCCCCGACGGCCTAGACCACCCCAGCTCTGGCGACCCATCTTCGACCCCAACTCCGGCCATCGGTGACCGTCCTTTCTCTCTCTCTTCCCGTGTCTCTCTTTTCTCTTCTCTCTCTTCCCCACCCCGAACCCCCCCCCCCAGCCCCGACACCCCAGCCCAGTCCCCCTTCCTGTCGGCCCCTCGACCCCCAGCCAGTCCGGCCCCCCCGGCCCCCCAGCGCGCCTGCCGACGGACCCTCCCACCCCCTCTCTATCTTCCCTTCTCTCTCTTCTCCTCTCTCTCTCTTCCCCTCTCTCCCACCCCCGGGAGGGGCCTGGGGGGGCGCCGGGCTGGCTGGGGCCGGGGGGCCGACGGGGAGGGGGGACTGGGCTGGGTGTTGGGGCCGGGGTGGGGAAGAGAGAGAGGGGAAGAAAGAGAAGACAAGAGAGAGAAGGGGGTCGCCAGCAGCCGAAGTTGGGGCCGGAGGTGGGTCGTCGGGGTTGGGGTGGTCGGGGCCGTTGGGGTTGGGGGGCCGGGTTGGGGAAGAGAGAGAAGAGGGAAGAGAGAGAAAGGGGGTCGCCGGTGACCGGAATAAGTATCGGAGGTTGATCGCCGACATCGGGGTGAGACGCCGGCATTGGGGTGGGTCACCGACGTTGGTCGCCGACGGTGGAAAAGTCACCGGCGACGGAGAAGACTTGGGGTGGGAAAGTTTATATGAGATAAGGTCTATGATAACAATGATATACCTATGATATGTCAATCGTTATAGGAATTCAACTGAACAGGGTCGAACCTTTCTTATCACTCATAGCAGGTTGCTTTTCGTTGTAGACCGCATCATTTTTTATGTGATTGGTGAGTCTTCCTGTTATTCTTTCTTTATGCAGGACTAGTGGTAGCACGTGCTCCGCACATGTCATATACATTTGAAAAAAAAATTTGACAAATCAAATAAAAAACAATTATGAGGTATTATATTATTTCATATATATATATATATATACATACATTCAACTAAATTTTTATCTTAACAGTAACGTGTTACTCTTTTAGTTATTTGATTTTATTTTATTTTTGACTCCGTTGCTTCTTTTTTGACCTTGATTATTTTCTTTTTGATTCACTTTTTAATTCTAGATAATGACGAGAAAAGATGATGTTAAAAGAGAAAGGAATTAAAAAAAATTTAGTTAGATCAATTAAAAATAAAGTAATTTTTTTGAAGGTCGTGACAAGATGTTAAAAAAAAGAAATGAATTAGAAAGTGTTTAGTTGGATTAGTTTTTAAAGTGATGATAAATATCAAAAGAGAAATGCGTTAAAAAATTATTTAATTAGATTAATTAAAATCAATTTAATTTTTTTAGATGATGATAAGTGTCAAAAAAGAAAAAAACCAACATATATCTGCTAATGGGTACATCTGGAAAGTGGAATCATTACAAGCTGAGAAAGTGCCCGGTACAAGTAAATCAGTTTATACACTGCTCAATCACATCCATGTTCCTGTGGAACTAGATTAATTTCCACATTTGCTGCCCGCGTTGACGTCAAAAGCTACATCTTCGGGTTTGGTCTTCACTTCTATCGCTCTATCACCTGCACGGCATCCTGAGCTCGCCATTTGTCGCTAGCTGCAGCAACAATCACGGGACCACAAAGTCACTCGCACAATATCTTCTCTGACTGTTGCTAATTGATATGTTGGGTTTAACTAATTACAATCAAATTCACTCATCTGCCGCTGAAACTATATATATATATATATATATATATTTATATTTAGACATATAAATGGCAAAGTGCTATAACTGCGCATCGAGAACTCTAGAAATCACAGTGTTATTAGGCGAAGATCCCTGGCTGGTCCATTTTATTCGGCAAGAAAAATAGGATGAAAATATGTTATAATTTGATCTATTTTTTTATTTTCTCTAAAAATATAATTATTAAAATTATTTTTTATCCTTATTTTTAAAGTAAAATAATGTATATAGATAAATAAAACATTAATTACTTAATCTTTTTTTATTTTCTTGTTTTCCATGGTATCAAATACCATAAAAGAAAAACAAAAGCTTTCCTCTCCCTCTTATTTTCTTTCACTTGTATTTTTCATTTCCCTTTTGTTTTCTTTCCTTCTTATCAAACATAAGTTAAGGGTGCATTTAGTGTTTGGGTTAAATTTGAAATGAAATGAAATTTTTTATTTTGAAGTTTGTTGACTTTTTAAAAACTAATTATAATTTTTGTTAATTTTTTTAAGAAAAGATAATATATAAAAAAAACCAAACGTATAGTACAATCAAATTCAAAATGAATTCGAACATCAAATATAGGCTAAAAAAGAATGAGGAATTTCAAAATAAAGAAAAAAAAATAGACCACTTTTGTTTTCTATTTTTTTAATTTAAATTTTTTATTAGAAAAAAAAATACTATAAAGAGCTTTTTTATTAATGCTAAAAAATTTCTTCAGATGAAGTACCAAATCGATCATATATGTATAATTTGCTCGAGTGTGAAAGAGTTAAGAAGTCATTGCAGGTATAATCTAATTTAATTTTATACTAAATTTCATTATCGGTGTAGAAATTTTTTTAATTTTTAAGGTATAGAATTTAAATCACTTTTACTCCCAAAGTTAAAAATGAGATAAAATAAAAAAATAATTAATGGTTCTATCTTCTAACCAATACCTGCATATTGATGCTCCTTAAAAAATGTTGCATTTGGAAATGCGGCCGTTTAATATTCTTATTTTTGTTTTTAATATTTCGAGAAATTTAACTAAATGAAATTAAAAGTGGAATTCAAATAAGAAATTTTTAAAAAAATATATATGTTATAATTGCATAGTAATTATCGTAATAATTGTTATATTTCTGCAATAACATATGTAGTAATTAGCAAACTAAATGACAAAAACTTTTGCTAATTATAATATATATATATATATATATATATTGTTGTATTTCAACATCGGTCAATAAGATTATGATGCATATCCAATTTTTTCAATTTTTTGTCACCTCAGTATTGAAAATAACAACGATGGAAGAAATAGGTGGTACGTTAAAAAAATCGGTGACCTTAAATATTATACAAATTAGAAGATGGGTTTCATACAATGACACACATATTTTTTTAATAGTTGATGTTTAATATCATTAATGTTCTCTAATATTATTCTTAATAGAATGATGGATTTCATACTATAGTATTCATATAGAGCTTACATTCTATTAATTGTTGTGCTTAGTATCAATGATACTCTCAAATATTTTTCATGAAAAAATTACCTCAGAAAAAAAAAACCCCGTATGTTTGGATGACATATTCAATTTCTGAAATTGAAAAAGTTTTGTAAAAAAGTTTATCTCAACTTTTTTTTTTATCATTCTCTCATTTTGAAGGAAAAAAAAATTATCTCATTTTTAAATTTGTTTTATACAATACTCTTTCGAAAAAGAAAAAGAAAATCTTTTTAAAATATTATCATAATTCACTATTCCTAACACTATATTTCTCATTCCAAATTACCTTTTGTTTTCAAAAAGAAAATTTTTTTACATATCCAAACATTATCTTATTCTTGAATATTAAAAAAAAAAAAAAGAAAGTTTTTGTATGTTTTTTTGTTCAAGGAAAATGCCTTAATTTAGATGGTAGAATATTTGTGGTTGGATTATAGAAGTTTTCTTTAAATGAACGCATCATTAGCTGGATCGCTATTGTTTCCGTTTAGTCGAACCCTTCCACAACTTTCTTTCTCCTTTCCTTGAAACTTCCTCTCCAACCCGACCAGTACTTTAACACAAACCCACCTTCCCCATTTTCCCCATTTTCAGTCCCAACTTTCCCATTTTCCTTTTCACAAACACAATTATTATCCACATACACACAGACACACACACATATATATGAGCAACTCCATTCACGCAGTATTAAGTTACGATATGGCGGAGCAACATCACTTTCCATCTCGAAGACTCGAAATTACAGTCTTATCCGGCGAAGATCTCTGCATCTACCGGCGACCCGTCAAGAAGAACGCTTTTGTTGTCGTCCGAACTGACACAAATAACTTCCAAACAAAGGAGAATATTGACGGCGGAAGCTACCCCAGCTGGAACGAGAAGTTTCTCCTCGGCCTGCAATCCCACGCACATGGGGTGACTCTGGAGGTGCACTGCAAGACCGCGTTTGGAAACATAATTGTCGGGGCAGCGTCGGTTCCAGTGTCGGACATTGTGGGCGTGTACGTTCCTGAGACTCACTTGCGGTTCTTGAGTTACAGATTGAAGGATTCCAGGGGCGGAAGGAATGGAATTATTAATATCTCTGTGAGCATGAAGGTGCCGGCGGCGGAGGAGTGTCGGCATTGGGCAGCGGCGGAGCAATCGAGCTTGGTGCCGCCCGGGAAGAATGACTTTGGAGACGGTGTGAGTGGGGTTCCGGTTTGGAAGAGTCGGGGAAGCTATCGAAGGAAGTTTCTGTTGGGATTGGTGCCTTGCTCGTAAGAAATATGCTCCTACATCTTTATTGCCATTTATATAAATAAATATTTTATTTCATTATAGTTCTATATAAACATATATTTGATACTTAATAACTATTATTAAAATTTCATAATTATTTATGTGACCTTAAATAATATATATAAAATTATACATTATAGGATAATATTTAAGAATGATAATTAAAACTACTGTCCGTGAAAGTAATATTTGATGAAATTTTTTTTTTACGCTAGTGATAAGTTGCAACAATTTTTTTTAATAATAAAAAAAACATGTATAATTACAAAAAATATTATCCGCATTAACCACATAAGATCTATGACAACGTGCACAAGAACATGCCTTTACAAAGATGTTAAATTGTTATCAATGTGTGAATGCATTGTTATTGTCATATTGTAAACTTTTGAATAACATGCTCATGTCTATTGACTATTCACTATTTGTAGATTGCTAAATATAACTTAAAAAAATATATATTAAAAAAAGTGAGGCTAGTAAACGTAGTAAAGATTATTTTAAACAACATTGATTAGTGCACGTTGTCGCATACATATTTTTAAATCTACTTTTTCATGTGACGAATGTTCAAGAGCTAATCTATAAGATTTACCAAAAAAGAAAGAGAAGAAAAGGTGCAAACTTTAGGGGAATTGGCGTTTTAGCTAGTGCGTGTTGACTACTTGTACCAGTACTGTATGTGGGAGACTGCATCACACCTAGTTGCATTTTTCAATGGTAGGATCTTTTATGAATAGCCTACGTTTGTTGTCGTTTAGTCTATCAAACTCACACCAATTTAATATATATGAACTCTGTTGGAAAAATGGCTTGTAAAAACCATTTTAACGGACATTTTGAGGTTTGAATTTGAGCGAGACCTACTTTATGTTAATTTATGGTGAATTCGTGTTCTTCTCCAGAAGAAGATCTTAATCGAATTTTAATACGCTCAAAATGATGAAATGGTGAATGAGAAATTGACTCATAAATTTGCACCAATGAAATTGGAAAAATTAGATAAAGGAAGTGAGGAAACTCTTGTCCCACATGGGAAAGATGTCACACTGAATTACCCACTTCGTGCAAGGTTTATTTTGCTGCACAGTTTTAAATTGGGTTTTATTATGTTTTTCCAATTTAAATTCGTAATTGACCGTAATTACTCCATGAAGGTTATTGTTGCTAACCTTTAAGCCTCGGAAAATATTTTCTAATTAATAGGAATAATACCATGATTTATTCCAAAAGCATGATAACGTTTGTGACAACTGGTAACAGCCAAAGCCTTCGGCTTCTAGAAAGTTAAGGCCATTAAAGCCATTGTAAATGGCTGAAACGTTTGGTTGGTTTTGGCTAGTTGCGCAGCGTTTGGTTTCTAGAAAATTAAAGCCATTAAAGCCATTGTAAATGACTGATCGGTTGATTCCTCATATGAATGCCTATAAATTGGCATCCTTTCTTAGTCGAAAAAAAATTAAAAAAAAAAAAATACAAGCTTCTTTTTCTTTTCTTAGTGATCTGAGTCTAGGAGTCTTAAGTGATAGAGTTCGGGCATTTTTTCAAGTTCGCCGGAAGCTGTAGCGTGATGCTTTGTTACCGCTTGTTAACCGTTGTATCCTGGGAAGCAGACGCCGTTCGATCCTCGAGCACCGATGGTGAGGAGGCGAATCTGTTTTAAGGAAACCGTGTGACACACGGGCCTCGGTGTTCTTCGACAATTTACGTTATCTTGTATTATTATGTAATTTTGTTGCTAACGAATTTTGTGTTTGTTCATTCCGATACTTGTTCGTTGTCCTATTTTTCATATTTTGCTAACAAACTCTTCCATATATGTGTACAATGAACAGGTTCTTATCGAAATCTGAAAATAAGAAAATAGAACCCTATTGATCAGTCATGAATTTTTTATTGGAGGCTAACAAGAAAAATTTTATAGGATCGGATAAATTTTTAATTTTTAAGGGAGGCAATTTGTAATATACGATTATATAGTATATACAAGTTTTTTTATTAACATTTTTTTTGAGTCCCTGCGCCTATATTAAGCTTTATATAGTGTCGATCAAATAATTCTTCTTTCTATAAAAGTTTAGGTCTTTCAGCCAACCAATTTACCTTTTGTAATATATCTGAAGTATTAATATTTTATTTTACATACTTTATCTTATACTTATAAAAAAAAGTATATGCATATGCTCTTTACTCATCTTTAACTATTTTATTCTATAAAATAAAAGGAGTATATCTCCAGATATATAGATGGATAAATATGTATCATGCTTTAGCAAATAATCGAGTTTCTATAAAATAAAAGGAGTGTATCCCCAGATATATAGATGGATAAATATGTATCATGCTTTAACAAATAATCGAGTTAGAGATGTAGCTATGAGTTCTACAAATGTGATTCAGTTGTCAGAGTTGGAAATAAATGTTCTAGTCGGCAAAGGTTTTAAATGTGATTAAGTTAATTTCTTATGTAAGGAAAAAAATAATTAAAAACATTGAATACGAAAAGATAGGGCATAGAACACTAATGATTCCCAAACTTGTTACTTTTTAACAACATGCCCTTTAAACTTCTAATTTTGATAATTTAACCTTTGAACTTGTTAAATTATAACAATGTACCCCCTATCAATTAATTTTTTGTTAAATTGATCATGAAAACCACGTACACCTCATGTGAAGACTGGAAAAACTTATTTTCAATTAAAAACTTCCAAATATAATATAAACCCTAATGTGAATCTTCTAAATTCAAAATTTTAATTTAATGTAAAATGAACTAAAAGTGGTAAATTAAAATAATTTAGCAAGTTTAGGAGATAAATTGTCAAAATTAAAAATTTAGAAAACAAGTTATTAAAAAATAATAAGTTCAGGGATATCAATGCGAAATACCCTGTAGAGATATGTCGTTATTTATTTATTTATTTTGAAAGATTACATTATTGGAACTACTGACCTAGTTACTCAAAAAAATATATAAAAAAATTAAAAAAAAAAGACCTAGAACGATCTGTCGTTTCTTTTTTAGTCCAAACGACAACGAACTTTTCAAGACAAACTATACGTTTGTTTTACCTAAACGACATCAAACTTTGAATAAAGCGGTATGTCGTTTCCAAACATAAACGACAGCATGTTTTTTTTGGAGTTTTTGAAACGACAAAAATAATGCCGTGTTGAGACGACAACGAACTTGGAAAAGCCGAAAAAATAGAACCAAAAAAAAAAAAAAAAAAACCAGAGCGTTACCGTTTCCAGCAGCCCAATCCCGACGTTATCCACTTTCTCGTCCAAAAATAGTTGATTTCTCACTCTCTCTCTCTCTCTCTCTCTCCTGCTCAGAGTTCAGAGCAGAGGAAGAAAATGGCCGTTCCATGTCCTTCTTCTCTCTCTCACCTCTCTCTCTCCTCAACCCAACCGAAACGCCTCATACTAACATGGCCCTGCCACTCCCGGTTCAAGTGCAGCGCCGGTCAGACCGGATTCTTCACTCGGCTCGGCCGACTGATTAAGGAGAAGGCCAAGAGCGACGTCGAGAAGATCTTCTCGGGATTTTCCAAGACCCGCGACAACCTCGCCGTCGTTGACGAGCTTCTTCTCTACTGGAACCTCGCCGACACCGACCGAGTTCTCGACGACCTAGAAGAGGTTTTCTTTTTCTTCAATTTTCTCCAGAAAATTTGCTCAGCGTAATCTCGTGTGTGTTCGATTTTGGAACTTAATTATGGATTTTCTGGTATTTGTTGTTGTTTTTGTTGGATAAAGGCTCTGCTGGTGTCTGATTTTGGACCAAAAATTACGATAAAGATTGTAGAAAGCTTGAGAGATGATATTCTTGCAGGAAAGCTGAAATCGGGAAGCGAAATTAAGGTTCTGATAATGATAAATTTGCGCCCATGAAGTTTGTGATCTTTTCTTTTCTTTTTTTTCTTTTAATTTGATTTTGATATGTGGAAATTTTTGTAGACCTATCTTTCTTTAAGCAAGTGTTTTATCAATGGTTACAAGCTTAATCTGGCAGTTAATGCCCCTGTTTCTAATATCGGGGTGTGGAAATTCGAACTCATTACCTGAACTTTAATATTGGAGAAAAGGGTGTGGATTTACCGCTAGATAAAGCTTGCAACCGTTGATACAACACTTGCTTAAAGGAAGGATTTTGTTCCTATGTTATAGATAAAAAAAATGAGAGAAGTCTGTTACAAGATATGAAAGTACGGTAGTTGTTGGACACAATTTTTAACCATCAGATTACATTGTAATTACAATTTTTTTTTATAGCCAATCATTGTATTCTCCTAAAAAAAGAGGGGGGGGGGGGGGGGGTGGGTGGGGTTGCGGCGGGGCTTGTTAATTAGTTTAAGGTGAGGCTATGGTGGTGATTTCAATTGCTATGGTTGTAGGATGCGCTGAAGAAGAGTGTGCTGGACTTGCTGACTAAGAAGGGTAGCAAAACTGAACTTCAGCTTGGATTCAGGTTCTCGGATCTTTTGAGCCAATTTGGTTTTTTTTTTTTGTTTTTTTTTTTTTTTTTTGTTTTTTTTTTGTTTTTACTTTTGTTTTGTTTTTTATTGTCGGTTCAATTTTAACTGTCTCATTCCGCCAGGAAACCGGCAGTTGTTATGGTTGTTGGTGTAAATGGAGGTGGGAAGACAACATCTCTTGGTAAGTTGGTGAATTTAAGTTGCAACAAACTCTAACGATTTTAAGGGAGAATTGGATATATATGAAATTTTGCTGATGGCCTGATGCATTTCTGGGTGTATTTAGCGAGAAAGCTAAGTTTATTGTGAAAAAAGAAAAGCATGTAACACGAAATGCAACGTAATAGACTACTTCCTTTGGGCACAGTTTTTTGAGGATTTCTTCTATCTCTTTCTTTTGTTTCCCTTTGTGGTATAAATGGATAAGAATCCCATTGGAATTTTGCAGGGAAGCTGGCTAATAGGTTGAAGAATGAAGGAGCAAAGGTGAGAGATATAATAGAGAGTCCTTGTTACTGACAATTTGATTGATAAAGAGATTCTTCCTCAATTGTGCAACTTAAGAAACTTGTCATGGTCTCTGTTAACCTGTTCTTTGTGTAATAGCTTTTTTTTTTTTTTTTTTGGTATCGTAGACAAAGATGAATATAGAAGACAAAGACAAATACCTTATTTTTTTGGATATAACACACAACTGCAAATTACTTTTGAGTTGAACAAAATTTAGTAGCAACACCAGTAGTTTGTCGGTTTAGATGGGCGGACTTGACTACAATTACTAAATCCCTATGACATTACTAAATTTAGTAAAGCCTTGTGGACAACCAGAAGTTAGAACATGAAAAATTATTAGTATTTTGGGATGTAGGCAAGAAGTTGCATTTGAAAGGAAAGAGCCAGCAAGGTTATGAGGAAAGCTAGGTGTTGGGTTTCGGTGTACATACTGTTATCTCCAAAACTTGGAGTCCAGATCGGGTGTCAACATCATGCTTGGGAGTTTTTGGAGTCTGTTGATTTAGACTTGTATTCTTTTTCTTTTCTTTGTTTTTTGATAATTAGTGTTGAGAAAAGCATGCCTGTTTGCAAGAGGAGTTTTCTTTTAATTGCATACTCATTTGAACTTGTAATAGGTATTGTTGGCGGCAGGGGATACATTTAGAGCAGCTGCAAGTGATCAGCTAGAGATATGGGCTGAGAGGACTGGTTGTGAGATCGTTGTGGCTGAAGGAGAGAAGGCCAAAGCACCAACAGGTTGTCAATTTATTAGACAAATAATACCCGTGTTTGCTTTTGCTTCTCTTTTGGAACACCAGATAATCTTCAGAGATTTTAAAACATGGGATAAAGACTGATACATGATTTTAAAGTGCCTTCTGAATAGTTCTTTCACAGGCCGTGAAGAGAGGAAAAGAAGAAGGTTACGACATTGTCTTGTGTGACACCTCCGGACGTAAGTTATCATAACAGTCTGTGTGGTTATTAATCTCTTGACATTCCGAGTTAGTTCTTATATAAGCAAAATTTCCAGGTCTTCACACTAATTATAGCCTCATGGAAGAGTTAATTGCTTGTAAGAAAGCTGTTAGCAAAGTTGTTTCTGGCGCTCCTAATGTGAGTTCAACTTGTTGGCTCCTCCTACCCAAAATCCCTTTCTGTAATCAGATTATAACATCTGGTATTATGAAAGAACAGTTTTAAGTTTCATATCTTGTTTTCCAATGCAATATTCTTCCAAACACATGCAGGAGATCCTGCAAGTTCTGGATGGGACCACTGGTTTAAACATGCTTCCACAAGCAAGGGAGTTTAATGACGTAATATTCCTGGCGTTAGCTTTATATATTAATGTGAAACTTTCTGAAATTCACTGTATTCTATTGAATCAATAAGAGGATTGTACACGGTTTTATACACAAAGCTGTACACCTAATTATGCTAATTACAAGGAGGAAAAATAGAAACTAACAAAATAAGGAAACTAACTAGAAATTAGGAATCTAAATGAATGGGAATTTCTCTAACAGTTTCCCTATTAAGCCTCACAGATTTGTAGGATTCGGTTTCCAACACTCCCCCTCAAGCTGGTGAATATGCATCTTGCATTCCCAGCTTGGAGATAAGTTTGTGAAATTCCGTACTATTACGCCCCTTTGTGAGTACATCCGCAAGTTGATCATTGGTCGAAACATATGGTGTGCAAATCAATCCGCTGTCTAATTTCTCCTTTATGAAATGTCTGTCTATTTCAATGTGCTTAGTCCTGTCATGCTGAACAGGATTATGAGCAATGCTGATAGCAGACTTGTTGTCACAATACAATCTCATTGGTCCTTCCCAGCTGATCCGAAGGTCTTCTAGAATTATCTTGATCCATAACAGTTCACACACTCCTTGAGCCATTGCCCTGAATTCTGCTTCTGCACTTGATCTAGCTACCACATTCTGCTTTTTACTTCTCCAAGTAACAATATTGCCTCCAAGAAAAGTGCAATAACCTGTAGTGGACCGTCTATCACTAAGAGAACCTCCATAGTCTGAATCGGTATAAGCTTCAGGAACCACTCCTGTATTTCTTCTATATAAGATCCCCTTGCCAGGATTAGCCTTCAGATAATGTAGTATCCTGTAAACTGCTTGTAGGTGAACTTCTCTCGGACTGTGCATAAACTGGCTGACTAAACTCACAGCATACGCAATATCTGGCCTCGTTGAGCAAGGTATATGAGCTTTCCTACCAGTCGTTGATACATTTCTCTGTCTACTGCTGGATCGTCACTTGCTTCCCCGAGTCGATGATTTAAGTCGATTGGAGTAGGAGCCGGTTTACATGCTGATTTTCCAGTTTCTTTTAGGAGGTCGACCACGTACTTTTGTTGTGAAATGAATATCCCTTCTTTGGAATGAGCTACTTCAATTCCCAAAAAATACTTCAATCTCCCAAGTTCCTTTATCTCGAATTCTTTGACTAAGCATCTTCTCAAAGCCTCCTTCTCCTCCTCATCATTTCCTGTCATTATTATATCATCCACATATACAAGAAGCGCTGTGACTCCCCCTGAAGCTGAATGCTTTATGAAAAGCGTGTGATCTCCTTGACTTTGTTTGTATCCTGCAGCAAGCATCACCTTGGCGAATCTTCCAAACCAGGCTCTTGGTGACTGTTTAAGCCCATAGAGAGCCTTCTTCAATCTGCACACCTTATTACCTTTCAATTCTCCTTTGAATCCTGGAGGAACATCCATGTATATCTCCTCCTCGAGATCACCGTGAAGAAACGCATTCTTTACATCAAACTGCTCCAAATACCAGTTGAAGTTAGCTGCAAGTGAAAGCAATATTCTTACAGTATTCATCTTGGCAACTGGGGCAAATGTCTCTTCATAATCAACACCATAGGTCTGAGTGTATCCCTTCGCTACGAGTCTGGCTTTGTACCTTTCCAGAGATCCATCTGACTTATACTTCACCGTAAACACCCACTTGCACCCTACTGCTTTCTTCCCAGATGGTAGATCAACAAGCTCCCATGTCTGATTCTTCTCTAGTGCCTGCATTTCCAGTCTCATAGCATTTCTCCAATTCTCATCAGATAATGCCTCAGATAAAGTATTTGGAATATGGATATTATTTAAATTGACAAGGAAACTTTTGTGTGAGGATGAGAATCTTTTAAGCGACACAAATTTAGCTAAAGGGTACAGTGGACGTTTAGTACATTCTCTTGTACCTTTCCTAATGGCAATGGGAACATTATGATCACAAGACAACTCAGGGATAGGGTTTGAAACTGTATTTACCTCATTCTCAAGATTAGAAGTTGAGTTTCGAACCTGCATAGGATTAGGATTCCTCTTTCTTCTTGAATATACCTGCGAAAACATCATAGGATCAAGAGATTCATTATCCTCTGCCACTGGCTCTGGCTGGGCTGGTGGCTCTGGCTGGGTTGGTTCGGGCTGCAACTCAGAATGTGATGGCTCTGGCAGATAAGGTCGGCTTGGATAAAGGGCTGAAATGGGCAAATTTGGTAAGTCAAGTAAGAAAGAATCCTTGTCTTCAACTAAGGGCTCCCCCTGAAGACAAGGTTGGGTAAAGTACGGTTTCTGTTCTTCAAATGTAACATCAATAGAGACAAGAGCCTTTTTGTAGGTGGGTGATAACATTTGTATCCTTTTTGGGTGGACGAATATCCTATGAAAATGCACTTAACAGCTCTTGGATCTAGTTTCCCTCGATTAGTATTGTGAATATGAACAAATGGAGTACACCCAAAGATTCTTGGAGTAAGATTATTAGTGGTTTTGACATCCGGATAAAACTGGGATAGTCTCTCGATTGGTGAAGTAAACCCCAACACCTTAGACGGTAACCTGTTGATTATGTGTGTGGCTGTGAGTACGGCTTCCCCCCAATAGTGTTTTGGAACGTTTTGGTGAAAAAGAAAAGCTTGGGTTGTAGCTAATAAATGACCATTTTTCCTTTCAGCAACCCCGTTTTGTTGAGGAGTGTTGACACACGACGACTCATGAATAATCCCCTCTTTTGAAAGTATGGAGATAAAATTTGGTTGAAATAATCCCTCGCATTATCCGATCGAAATCTTTTTATCTTAACCCCAAATTGGTTTTGAACCATGTTATGGAAATTTGGTAACACAATGCTCACATCCGATTTTTGTTTAAGAAGAAAAATCCAAGAGACTCTAGTGCAATCATCTATAAAGGAAACAAACCAACGTGAGCCAGACACATTTGGAATTTTGGAAGGCCCCCATATGTCACTATGTATCAAATAAAAGGGAGTGGAACTTCTTTCATTACTAACGGGAAAAGAAACACGTTTATGTTTTGCCAATTCACAAACATAACAATGAAACAATTCAACACTTATCCCTTTAAACAATGAAGGAAACATAGTTTTTAATACTCCAAAAGATGGGTGTCCTAATCTAAAGTGATGAAGCCAAATGGTGTCTTTATTGGAGGATGAGAGAAGTGACAGAGGCAACTTATTCTTGATAACGCTAGATGTTCTTGGTTCTTCAAGATAGTAGAGGCCGTCCTTTTCCTTAGCAAGTCCAATCCTCTTCCCCGAAACTTGGTCCTGAAATATACAGTGAGAGGGATGGAACAAAACGCTACAATTCATGTCATGGGTAAGTTTTTGGATAGAGATTAAATTTGTGGACAATTTCGGGACATGTAACACATTTTTTAAGGTAATGGATGGACTGATTTTTATGTTTCCAAGACCGGCAACAGTGATGAGAGAACCATCAGCCACTGTTATTTTCCGATTACTTGGACAAGGTGAATAGGTACAAAAATATGAGGAAGAATGAGTCATATGATCTGTGGCTCCGGAGTCAATTACCCATAATTCCTGAATTACCTTTTCTGAGACATGTAATCCTTGAGAAGTAGAGAACTTACCTGAGAATGCAAGAGAGCAAGCACCACCGGTCTTCTCCAGAGAATTGAGAAGCCCTCTCAGTTTTTCTATCTCATCCTTGTTGAATTCCAACTGGTTCGCATCCCCGGTTTCCTGACTAGGCTGTTCCGTGGGTTGTCCACTGAGATGAGCCCGACCTTGAGGCTTTGGCTGTCCACCTTTGTGTCCCCATTCACGGCTTGGTGGTTTTCCATGTAACTTCCAACATGTTTCTCGAGTATGCCTAGATTTTTTACAGTAGGTACACCAAAGACTATCCTTATGTTCTCGACCTTGTCCTTCAACTCGTCCAGTTCCCGGTACGGTTGGTGAGGGCTGATCCTTCGTCGTCATCATGGCAGATCCGTCCATAGTTTGGGTTTCAAGCATAACCCCCCTTCGACTTTCTTCTGCACGGATTAAGGAAATAGTTTCATTCAGAGATGGAACTTCTTCTTTTCCAAGAATCTGAATCCTCACTTGGTCGAACTCCACGTTTAGTCCTGCAAGAAAATCATAAATTCGATCTTTTTCAATAAAATCCTTCAAGATTGCTGCATCTGGAGCGCATCTGGTCTCAATACAGCGATAATGGTCCAGCTCCTGCCATAGATTCTGCAAAAGATTCGCATATTCGGTGACAGTTTTGCTGCCTTGTTTCGTCGCGCCCGCCTTGATCTTGATTTCATACACCTGTGCCGCATCACGCGCCTTTGAATAAGTTTGTCGAATTGCCTCCCAAATCTCCTTAGCCGTAGATAAAAACATGCAGGTGTCACTGATTTCGGGATTCATGGAATTCCATAACCATGACATGATCATGGAATCAGCTTCTTCCCATGCTTCGAACCGGGGGTCTCCTTCCTTCGGACCTGTTCCTACAAGGTGACTTAGCTTCCCTTTGCCCCGCAGATAGACTCGAACGAATTGGGACCATTTCAAATAATTTTTCCCATTCAAACGATAGGCGGCTTGAATATATTGGAGCTCACTCATGGGTGGATTGGACAGAATTGTTTCGGAGGTGGTCTGTGAGGGGTTTTGGGATGAAGTTATTTCTGACATAGTGAATTGGAAGATGACTCTAGGGTTGGGAGAGACGTACAATATAATCGGGTAATGAAGGCCAGAAATTTTTTTTTTTTTTTTTTTTTATTGGGAATGGGTTCTGTTTCCAGCAATGAAGGCCGAATAAAAAAAGGACAATTCTGGTTTCAGCGATGAAGGCTGAAGGGCTCTGATACCATGTGAAACTTTCTGAAATTCACTGTATTCTATTGAATCAATAAGAGGATTGTACACGGTTTTATACACAAAGCTGTACACCTAATTATGCTAATTACAAGGAGGAAAAATAGAAACTAACAAAATAAGGAAACTAACTAGAAATTAGGAATCTAAATGAATGGGAATTTCTCTAACAGTTTCCCTATTAAGCCTCACAGATTTGTAGGATTCGGTTTCCAACAATTAACATTGATGGTTACTGTACTATGAGCTTCTATATGTCAAGATTATATCACTAGATATATGTGTGTGTGTGTTTATGAGTATTATTCATGTTGTTCTATGTACAATGTGTTATAGTAGGTTGATAGTGGATTAAATATTCCACCATAATCGATACGCCATTAAAGGTCCGGAGTCTTGAACCATAGTAGAGAACTCCAAGGGTCCCTATAAACCATTGAAGATTAGCCATGTTATTCTTCATTTTCTCCGTGATTTTTTCGTCTAGTGTATGATCATTTCCATAAGCCACGGAATTTTTTTTAGGATCACGCACCCTTTAAACTAAGATTCCTAGTATCTTCATTGATTATTTTTGACCTCCGGAACAGGTGGTTGGAATTACTGGCTTGATATTGACGAAACTTGATGGTTCTGCCAGAGGTGGCTGTGTGGTACGTCCCAACTCTGAGCCAAACCTTTCTTTTTAATCATATTAATCTATAAATCCCTTTGTTTCCATATTTTCGGATGCTCGTACCATTTGCAGAGGCGCAATAAATCATGTCTACTTGCAGGTAAGTGTGGTTGACGAGCTTGGCATTCCAGTGAAGTTTGTAGGTGTTGGTGAAGGGGTGGAGGACCTCCAACCCTTTGATGCGGACGCCTTTGTTAATGCCATATTTCCCTAGGCCTAAAAAGGTGTGGTTCGAGTGACATATCAACACTAATGTCTAGTTTCCACAAGTTACCAAAGAAGTGTTGCAAAACAATCACTTTTTCGTCACCTTTCACTCTGCAGGGTTGTCATAGAGATAAATAAAGGAAACAGTAAAATATGGCAAGTAAAGCAAATTGATTTTGCAGAGAAGCAAAGGGTTGTCTGTGATTTGGTGCGCTGTGAAGTGTATTTAGTGCAGTAATTGTAATACTGCAGGCTGCGAAGCAGATTTTTCCACGAATTTTGCATGCAATAGTCGAGTAAAAGTTCATGTTGCAGACTTCAGTTGAAGAGAATCTCGACTCCAGGCTACTGATGCGTATGCTGATCCACGAGCAGTGAAAACAAAGTCTTTTCAGTGTGAGCAATTGAGCAAGGCATTTTGTACTGATGTTTTGTTGAAGTTTTATCCACTTTTTCGGTTAATTTCCTCTATGTAACTAGTGATTGCCGTTAATCTACTTTTCAAGAGCTTGTTGCGTGTCCTTTGGCAGTAAAAAATTAAATTGAAGATATATTGAATAATTTTTGGCTGCACATTTTACTTAAATGTGAGAGACAAAATTTTCCACTTTAAAATACAAGATTCAGAATAAAATTAGGGTAAGTGAACTGAGTCATAAAAGATCTTTCACCAGTGGAAACAGATCATGATGTTATTGTGTTACTACAATACTGCGTGAAAAAATTTGTGGAAATACCGGACTAAGATAATAATTAATTATGTATTTATCTTATATTCCTAGAATAATGAGATTTGGGTATTGATTTACCGGAATCTTTTCTTGTTAGCTGCTAATTTGTTAGGTTGTTATTTGTTTGTTATTTAGTTCCTAAGTTTGAGGAAGTTGTAATTTCCTCCTCTCTATTCAGCCGTGTAAACCTGATTCAGAAAATGTGAAGTTCTTGTAGAGTATTCCAAAAATTCACATGGTATCAGAGCACTCTCTGAACCAATCCAATCAAATTTCTTGATGGCAAAATACGGTATGGCCACAGAAATACAATCCTCTTCCTCACCTGAAGCCACTTCAGGTTCTGATCTTCCTACTTCCAGCAGTCATACCATAGACGAATCTGTCCCTCTTCCCATTACAGGACACAAACTGAATGGGAACAACTATCTTCAATGGTCGCAATCCGTCATGATGTACATCAGTGAAAAGGGGAAGGATGACCATCTTACCGGAGAAATCGTTTCTCCAAAGGCTGGAGATCCTCATTTTCGACTCTGGAAAACAAAGAACAACATGGTAATGTCATGGTTAGTCAATTCCATGACTATCGAGATAGGAGAAAATTTCTTGTTTTACAACACGGCTTATGAAATATGGGAAGCTGCAAAAGAATTCTATTCAAACAAGGAAAAAACTTCTGCAATTTTCGAGATAGAGACCACAGTTCATGATCTCCGACAAGGAGAATTCTCTGTCACTCAGTTTTATAATATCCTCACCCGTCATTGGCAGCAACTTGATGTTTTTGAAGATCACAAGTGGAGATGCCCTGAAGATGCCACGATGTTCAAAGAGATCGTGGAAAAGAAGAGAATCTTTAAGTTCTTGATGGGACTCAACAAGAACTTGGATGAGGTTCGAGGACGACCACTGGGACTGAAGCTTTTACCAAGCATCCGAGAAGTTTTTTCTTAGATACGCAGAGAAGAAAGCAGGAAGAAGGTGATGATGGGATCCTCACAACCTGCACCTATCATAGAAAACTCATCTGCCCTAGCCACTCGAACAACTCAAGGCAGCACCAATGACAACTGACCAAAGAAAGAAAGACCATGGTGTGACCACTGCAAGAAACTAGGCCATCTACGCGATACATGCTGGAAATTACACGGAAAACCTACAGATTGGAAGCCTCGAAACTTGCCTTTGACGGAGAAACCCGTGGCAATCATGCTACCCATGAAGAGGGATCTCCTGTTCCTACAGAAACCAGCCCATTCAGCAAAGAACATATTGAAGCACTCCATAAAATGTTCGCCCAGTAAAATCACATCAGTACTCGATGATTTGCACATAAAGGTAATTACTTAAGTGCCCTATCTGTTAATTCCATAAGTAGCAAACCGTGGATAGTCAATTATGGTGCATCCGACCACATGACAACGGACGCCTCACTATTTCAACACTGCAGTCCATGTAGAGAAGGTCTTCTAGTAAAAATTACTGATGGTTCACTATCTAAAGCTGCTGGGACAGGTTCTATTATTCTTTCAGTATGCCTAACAATAAAATCTGTACTCCAGGTTCCAAACTTGGACTGTAACTTGCTGTCAGTTAGCAAACTTTCTCGTGATCTCAATTGTGTTGCTCAGTTCTTCTCAAACTTTGTGTGAATTTCAGGTTTTGGATTCGGGGAGGACGATTGGCAGTGCGAGGATGTGCTCGAGTCTTTATCTTCTCCAAGTCAATAGTCCTTCTAGGAGACAAACTCACAATGCAGTATGTGTAGAGTCTGAGAGTAAGACTAATAAAAACATAGTTTCTGTTGATCATTCCAATAAAGAAAGTGCAGTCATGTTATGGCACCATCGCCTAGGTCATCATAATTTTTTGTATCTTCAGAAATTGTTTCCATCTTTATTTAGCAATAAAAGTTTGAAATTGTTTCAATGTGAGATGTGTCAATTTTCAAAACATTGTCATAGCTCTTATCTTGCCTTACCGTACAAAGTTTCAAATCTATTTGCCATGATTCATAGTGATGTGTGGGGCCCTTCTAGGATCAAGAATGTTACTGGTACTAGGTTGTTTGTATCTTTTGTTGATGATCACACTAGAATCACTTGGTTGTTTCTCATGAAAGAAAAACTGAAGTAGGTCCAATATTCAAAAAATTCAACACTATGATTCAAACTCAATTCCAAACAAAAATACAAGTGTTGAAATCTGAAAATGCAAAGGAAAACTTTGAGGCTAGTTTGGGTGATTATTTTGAAAACCAAGGCATTATTCACCAAAGTTCTTGTGTCAATACAACCCAACAAAATGGGGTAGCCGAAAGGAAGAATAGACATATTCTAGAAGTTGCTTGTTCCCTTATGTTCATGACACATGTTCCCAAACACTTTTGGGGTTAGGCAGTTCTCATAGCTACCTAATTGATAAATAGAATGCCTTCTTGTGTCCTACACTTTAAGTCACCGTATGACACCCTCCTTCACACTTTTCCCACTACTCGTGTCTCAACAACTCTTCCCCTTGAAGTCTTTGGCTGTTCAGCATTTGTCCACATCTATGCTCAACACCGCAGCAAACTTGATCCGAAAGCTCTCAAGTGTATTTTTGGTGGGTATTCTTCAAATAAAAAATGGTATAAATGCTACTCTCCAGTCACTCGAAGTTTCTATAATTCTATGGATGTTACATTCTTTGAACATCAACCATTTTATTCCAAATTTGATATTCAGGGGGAGAATTTCACTCAAGAATACCAACTTTAGACCTTGTCATCATGTGGCCAGCATTCATCTTCGTTTGTCCCATCACCAACCGAGTCATCACCAATCGAGTCACCACCACTAAAAATACCTTTAGCCATCCCATATGTCACACCACCAGCCGAGTTCCCCTCCACTAAGTTACCACTAGACATGTCACTTAAACCGAGTCATCACAGCCATCTCAAATAAAACATCAAGTCAGTCACACATAACCTGCTGACACTCGTGAGTTACGTGTCTATACTAGGAGGAACAAGACTCAATAGGAGAAAAGACCCCAGCCAACCGAGCATAGTCATGAGTCCAATCCAGATCTGGAACTACATAATTCACCAGGTAATGACAGTTCCAGTAATATACTTGATACAAGCCTTGATTTACGTATTGTCTTGAGAAAAGGCACATAGTCCTGTACTGATCATTCCATACATAAATTTATTTTATATGGGAGATTGTCATCTGGTCATCGTGCTTTTGTGAGTAATTTGGATAGCATATAGGTTCAGGAGCCTAAATCAATTCATGAAGCACTTCGTATACCAAAATGGAAAAGGTTATTTGGGAAGAAATTCGTGCACTAGAGAAGAATGGAACTTGGGAAATATCTGAACTGCCATCAGGAAAATGTCCAGTGGACTGCAAATGGATTTTCACGATCAAACACAACTCAGATGGAAGCACAAATAGATTTAAAGCTCGCCTAGTGGCTAAAGACTTCACTCAATCCTATGGGATAGACTACCAGGAGACATTTGCACCAGTAGCCAAACTCAACACTATTTGGGTATTACTCTCTCTAGCCTCTAATCTTCATTGGCCTCTCTACCATCTACATGTAAAGAATGCGTTCCTTAATGGTGATCTTGAAGAGGAAGTATACATGGAGATCCCACCGGGCTTTGAAACTTCAACTAACTCCAACAAAGTTTGCTAGCTCAAGAAGTCCTTGTATGGACTTAAACAGTCACTGAGAGCATGGTTTGACAAGTTTACCAAAGTTGTGAAAAGGGTCGGATATGATTAGTGTCAAACGGATCATATCATGTTTGTCAAACATTCTCCCTCGGGAAAGAAGGCAATTCTTATTGTGTATGTAGATGACATCATCTTAACAGGAGATCACGATGAAGAAATTCAGAAACTCAAAAGCTAGAAAGCTAAAGAGTTTGAGATCAAAGACCTAGGCAACCTCAAATATTTTCTCGGCATGGAGGTAGCATAATCCAAGAGAGGGATTTTGGTTTCTTGGCGGAAGTATGTCCTAGATCTATTAAAGGAGACATGGATGCTTGGGTGCAAACCAGCTGACACGCCGATGGACTCAACCCCGCAGATAGGCAGCAAGGACAGCGGTACTCTAGTTGACAATGGAAGATATCAAAGATTAGTTAGGAAACTCATTTATTTTGCTCATACCAGACCGAATATCAGCTTTGCTATTAGCACAGTAAGCCAGTTCATGAACAACCCAATTAAAGAACACATGGAGGCTGTGTACAGGATCTTAAGGTACTTTAAGATGACACCTGGTCAAGGGCTGTTTTTCCAGAAATCAACAAGCAGAGAAGTTAGAATATTCACCGATGCAGATTGGGCATGTTCTATAACTGATAGGCTGTCTACCTTCGGTTATTGCTCTTACGTATGGGGCAACTTGGTCCCTTGGCGAAGCAAGAAACAATCAGTAGTCTCACGCAGCAATGCAGAAGCTGAATTTACAGCCCTTGCACATGGCATTTGTGAGGGAATATGGCTGAAGATAGTACTTCAGGAGCTTCAAGTTCCAATTTCAAGGTCCATGAAAGTGTTGTGTGACAACCACTCAGCAATCAACATAGCCAAAAATCTAGAACACCATGATAGAACCAAACATGTGGAGATAGATCGACACTTCGTCAAAGAAAGATAGAAGACAACACTATAACACCACTGTATCTTCTGACCAGTCAACAAACCACTGATATTCTAACTAAAGCTTTGCCGAGGAAGATCTTTGAAGGCCTTATTTCCAAGCTAACCTAGCTTAAGGGGTAGTGTGGACAAACCAGACTAAGATAATAATTAATTATATATTTATCTTGTATTCCTAGAATAATGAGATTCGGATATTGATTTACCTGAATCTTCTCTTGTTAGCTGCTAATTTGTTAGGTCGTTATTTGTTTGTTATTTAGATCCTAAGTTTGAGGAAGTTATTTCCTCCTCTCTATTTAGCCGTGTAAACCTGATTCAGAAAATGTGAACTTCTTGTAGAGTATTCCAAAAATTCACAAAAATCAATATATTACAAAAAATAGATGACTTATTTTTGCTCACTGAACATTGAGGCAATGATATGAAAATAAGTTCTTTGAGGACGTTTTCTCGTTACTAAACTGAGAATTGGGATACCGATTACTAGATTCCTGGCACAACAAAAGTTCATAGCTTGGCAACAGGCATGTCATAGAAGGTAGAACGGGCTTGGTAGACCAACTGCTCGGTTTTCTTTAGTTTAACTTTAAAATCAACTGCTACTATGGTCAAATTCCTTCCTTTCCTCACTACACGTGCATCAACTATCACCTCTGTCTGTCAAAACAATAAAAGTACCATATATCACGATTTTGAAAGCATAAAAATGTAAAGTTCGGTAGTGTTGATGAGATACTTGTCATGATCAAACATGTCCAATGCTTATGCTTGGGTAATGTTTAAGATTTTTTGAATGATTGATGCAAGACAGGATTCGAAGATAGAAAAAAATACAACTACCAAACAACATGCGAAGTTTCATCCTTCCGCTAGATCTGACAGATTCCTTCATTCGAACAATTCTTTATTCTAACGGGTGATCATCACTGCAACTTTTCAATCGATCATAAATTCACATGTCAACTCTGAAATTTACTATTTAGAATACAGTCGCACACAGTTTTGCATTTCAATCTCTAATTAACAAAAATCAGTCGCCATTTTCTTATATCCTTGGAAGCATTGAATTTGTAAACAAGATCACAACATAACCTATCGACTTACGATTTGAAAACATGATAGCTTAGAAGCTATGAATCTAAGATATACTTGAATCAAGTGAAGGACTTAGAGATTCACATTTGTTTGGGCACCAGAGAGATAAGATATGCTTTGTTCCCCAAGAAAAACTTCCTTATCCTCCGCAACGACGGTTCTTGCGCAAGCTATGGACATGGTCTCAGCGATCGCTGCAACTGCTCCTCCATGAACTGTTCTGAAGAAGTTCTGAGGAATCATAAACAACATTCTTTGTTTGATTTCCAAGAAAATGGAGAGTAAAAACAAATGGAAAAAAAAAAAAGAAAAAGGAAAGTACTATTTTTCCCACTTCTCACTTCAAAATGTTTCCAAAAGCACAAAATATGACCTCCCCTAAAGAAATCAACGTTGAAATTCAATTTCCCCTCCTTTCCCACATTTTCGGAGTACCCAACCAGGCATATAAGCAAACCTTGTTCTCGACCCAAGTAAAAGAATGAAAAAAAAAAAAAAAATCACCTTAATCCACAAAGAGACCAGAATTGAGAGAAAAAATCACCTCAATCAAAAACATAACTCAATAGATAACACTTTTCGGACAAGATGTATACTTTATGTCACCAGATGATATAAAAATGTTCTGAGAATTTTCCAAGCAACCAAACAGCATCATACAAGAAGGAAAAAACGCAAAATCAGGAGGAGAAACTTACAAGGACAGCAGGTCTGACGGTGAGGAGGCAAGTGACACGTCCCGGTTCGATTCGAAGGGGCTTTAGGACGCCGGAGATCAAATCGTAATAGAAGTCCTTGGTGGTGCAGTGATCGGGGAGAATGGCGGATACGCCGAGATCGGACAAGAAGCCAAGGACTCCAGCGACGGCATCTGGAGAAACGTCCGAGGAAATTGTCGCTGTCGGAGAGAGAATGTTCGACAATGAATCAGGAAGATGATCGGACGAGGATTTCGCCATTTTTAATGCTTTTCCTCCCCTGCCTTTTGTGTTGTCGAGTCTGCGGCTTGTCTGTGCTCTTTGTTAATCTCGTATCAAAGAAAAGGCCAAAAAGGGCTTCTCCTTCTAAAGCAGAGAGCGACGCCACGTGGGAATATCTCCTTTGGTGCTAATGATGGACTTGTGGACTAATTAAGCGTCGTGTTTGATGTGTTGAAATTTTAGAGATTTTTTAATTGGAGTTAAGATAATATTTTATATTGTGTATTTAATTAGAATTAAGTTGATGTTTTGAATTATGTATTTAGTTGAAAGTAAATTGTTTAAAGTTAAAAAAGTATACAACCTTCAAATGTGATCGGAAAAAATAATAATATAGATCTTATTTGTTTCTCTCATCATTTTAAATAATTTGAAAATATACATATTTTATTTCAATTTGAACTACAAAAATTATAAATTTTTAAAATTTGAGTATTTTAAAAGAGATTTGAAAATACAAATAATGAAATTGATTTACTTTTAGAGGAAAAAAAATAAAAAATAAAAAATAAAAAAACAAACTTTTGGAAAAATTTAATTGGAGTGGACCAACTAAACCTAGCCTAAAGATTGTTTTCTCCCCCTTAGTCATTATTAGGGGAAGCTTGGTTTATTTAAACTTCATTGTTTGGAGCAACAAGTCCAACTCAAAAAACTCAACTCATTTTTGTGTTTTTTAAAAAAGTTAATAAAAATTTTAATTAATTTTTTAAAAGTTAAATAATTTTAATAAAAAAAACTCAACTCCAATCTATGCACCAAACACGTGCTTAGTTGAAGGGATGGATCGAAAGAGGAAATGGTAATAAGATAAATATTTAGGGATGAAAGTGAGATAGAGGCAAAGCCTTATTTCTAAATTAGAAACAGAGAGGAGATTGAAGAAGCATCCTCCACCTCATTTTTGCCCCAAATACATATGTCATAAATATTTATGTTAGCTAAGAGGTAAAAGAGAATGAGTTTGTATAAAAAACTTTTAGATTAGCATTTTTATTTTTTTTTAATAATTAAGAATCATAAATCTTATATTGTTTAATTAAACATATATAAGTACATCCACATGGGTGGATGGATTGGTTGTCGTGAGACCTTTGAGCCCCCACCGGCACCCTCTCTGGGGTCCTTCTGCTGTCCTTGGTGGCTCTCTTTTAATTTTTAAATTTTATTTTTATTTTTCAATTTTTAATTTTAATTAAAAATATTTATAAAAGAAAGAATTTAATTTTTTATTCCTTTATATATATATATAATATATGAGTGTTTCTTTTAGTTATTGAGCACCCTTAATATCTTGTCCATTCGATTAAATTTCAATGACATTAAATAAAATTCTATCGATAAAATATAAAATAAGAACTGTACCACATATTCTTCTTTAAAAAAAAGAAGTTAAAATGGCAAATTTTTACTTTACCGTTAAGGACATAACAGTACATTTTCCTGCCATAGTCCATCCACATTTAAAAAGGAAAAAAAAGTGGTAGACCTCCCCTCCTATTTTCTCTTCCAAGTTTTCTTTCTTCGCTGCCAAACAAGCATCAAAGGAGTTTTTCCCTTTCCTTTTCTCTGCTCATTTTTCTTACTTTCCAATAATCTATCATACCTAACAAAGCATTATTCTCTCGAGTCCAATTTAAAATTAACCCTTGTGATCGATACATACCATGGGTAATTGTGTGTGTGTGCTTATTGTGTATAAAAAAAAAATTGAAAATTAGCCTTTTAATTAGCTATTTAAATGGAAACTCACCATAACCAGTTTTCTATAGTCCTCCATCGATCCTTACCATTAAATTCAATCTCAACGGCCTAAAATAAATTGGGAGAATGGTCCTCCCAATTCCAACAGGAAGACCATAGCAACACCCTAAAAATTACAAACATTCCCTCCAAACATACTTGCATATACATATATATATATATATATAATTTATTAATGACATATTTATTAATGATAAAATGTCGTAACTGTAACAAATCACTCACTAAATAAGTAAATTCAGGGTCATGAAGTAGACATAAATAGAGTTTTATCGTGCTCAACATCAAGAACATGTTGAAGACATTGTTTTACAGATTTTTTGGCAGTAGAATTTCCAGGTCTTTGAGAGGAATTGCAATTCTCAATAACCGCCTCATCTGCTGAAAGTTCCTCTCTACAATTAGTGCTGCAACTTTTCCTTGAAGCTGTTCCATTTCTTTTTCTCATTATTGACGGTGTATTCTTAAAACTCCTTGCCATACACCTCAGTACAAAATCTGAACTGCAATGATTACGGGGTGTTTCTTTGCACGAGCATCTCGGAGTAGAAGCTGCCGCCAGAAAATGGCCTGAGTTTGGAAATGCACCAGTCGCTAGGTAGATTTCCGAGTCCTCTGATTGGAGGGGCTTATAGCACAAGAACCTCAGTTCTAAGTTCACTCTTCTTTTCGAGGCCTCGACATCGTTGCTCTTCTCATGCAAGACTCCAGATGGTACACTGGAAGTGTTGCTGCCTATGTTGTCGCTTCTAGAAGGTGGCGTGGTCATAACGTTTTCCCATTCCCTCGGGAGCACAGAATTTTCTTGAGGTAAAGATCTTATGGTGTTCTCCCTTTGACTAGGAGTTGCAAGGACTAAATCGAGATCTAAACTTCTTCCAAAGTCAACTTGCTGGTTGAGACTTTGTTTTGTCACCTCGGACCCTTTGCTTCCTCTTTTCGTCTTAAAACCACATGAATTGGAATCAAAAGCGGAACGATATGTCAACTTCCTCCTCAGCGAGGAGTTCCAGTGATTTTTTATTGCATTCTCAGTCCTGTTAAGTTGGCATTTCCAAGAAAAGAAACAAGAAAATCAAAACAACTTTCTTCATTTATCTTAACAAAAGGTTAAGAAATAAGCCTTCACAGTAGAAAGAAATGGCTCCATTTTGTCCAAAACCAAACAATATATATATATATTTTTTATTCATGTAACAGATTTATATATTATGATATAGTAAGATATATACACACATATATGTTAAAAAAATATATATGTATATATACCTTCCTTGCAGAATCTTTGCTATTTCAGCCCAACTATTCCCATGCATATTATGGGCCTTGAGAAGCGTGGACTCCTCTTCTTTGGTCCATGGAGTTTTCTTTATATCTGGATTTAAATGGTTATGCCACCTGAGGGGGGTAAAAAAGTCGGCTTATAAGTAAAAACTATGAAAGATTCAGAGGAAATGTGTCGACAATACTTGGAAAAGGGGGCAATCACCTTTCCCGACATTGCTTCCCTATGCGGCCGGGCAAGAGCTTTGCCATATCGGACCACTTCTTAAGTCCGAGCTTCTCAACCATTCTGATGATCAGATCATCTTCCTGTGAAAAAACATTCGTAATATTATGTCATCCGTGTCGTAAAATTGTCTGAATGATAGAATCAGATTTAAGTCCATTTGGGCATACCTCCTTGGTCCAATCTCCTTTAACAAGATCTGGATCGACAACTTTCTGCCAGCGATGCAGGCACTGAACGTCGGTTCTTCCAGTAAGACACTCGGCTGCAAAGAATAATAAGTTTGTCAAAACAACTTTTGTTCTAAGGAGAGGAGAGTTGAGCAGAATTTAATGTTTCAAAGTATAAACGAAGTCGCAACAATATCGCCGAGCTGACGACTAAGCTTATATGAAGAATCCACGAAACCTTTATTTAGGCCTTGATTTAGGAAACATGCTAATATTTTGCTTAATAATGCTTGATCCGTAATTGACCTTTTGTTTGTATAAGCAAAAAACAGAACAGATAAAGGATTGCAAGTAAATACTAACTTAGTTATCTAGTTTAGGCTAGACCGTCATGAGAGAGCGTAATTGATTTCATGACAATATCATTATTAATCTGTCGAATAACTCTGAAAAGAGATGAAAGGCAATTAAACAATCTGTGCTAACTCTCACCTATCTTTTTCCAGTTTTTTCCGTTGTACCTCCGAACAGCATCAGCTAAAACTTTGTCCTAGTAAGAAGAAAACAAGGCCAATGGGAGTCATCAACAGATTCAACACTTAGATTCCACTATAAAAGTAATACCGCCCAAGTAAACGTTTCGTTAGTGCTGCTAGATTCATTCAAAAGGCGACATGTGGAATGAAAAGGGGACCAGTCCATGCTTTCATCAACTATGCCTAGAGGTCCACGTATGTCAAACACACAACCTTACTATTCCAGAGGATAAAATGCGGATATCAACTATGCCTAGAGGTCCACGTATGTCAAACACATAACCTTACTATTCCAGAGGATAAAGTGCGGATATAAATAATAGAACCTCTAACAAATATAAGAAACGGCCATAGAGCAAACGTCCTTAACCGCTATACTACCATTATTGGTGGCTATCAATCCAAGCAATTATAACAGCTAGAATTGATAAAACATAGCTCAAGCTACTGACCTCCTGCTCCGTCCACCCTCCCGGTTTTCTTCTAATAGGTTTTCTTGCCCTCCTAATTATACGGTCATAAATTAGTCATATCTCATATGGTATCACGTAAATAGTAAAATAATGAAAAACTCATAAATGACATGATAAAACAATGCAAAATTCATGAAAGACATAACAAAAAAAAGATGCAAAATTCATAAATAAAATAGCAAAACAAAGTCAAGTACTCTAAAATAATTAGAAGAGAATTATAAGCATTTATTTGACTGATTTCCCCATTGAAGAAAAGTAAAACCCATAATATATGTATATAATAACCACGCTTAATCCAACAGTAATTATGCACTTATTTTGAAAAAAAAAAACCCACAAACACACACAACAAATCATTTAAATGTTTTTTATAATTTCTATATTAATATATGTGTGTGTATATATATCTCCATGTCACTCGAAGGCATGACGTCAAGTCATAGTAGAGAAAATTTTTAACCAAAAGAGAGAGAGAGAGAGAGATTAGCACAAATTGCTTAATGGGCTTTAATGGTTATTACACACAAAAATTGACAGAGGAAAAAAAAAAGAAAGAAAGAAAGAAAAAGAGATACAAACCCTTGAACAGAAGCTTGATGGAGAACGGCATTACCATGACTGCTATCGGATACCGAAGGGCTTGAAGAAAGAAAATAATGTTCTTCATCTTCTTCCATGATTTTTTTTCTCTCAAAAATATCTAAACGTTAATTAAGATAAAAATATTTAGGAAAAAAATTGAAAAGAGAAAAGGGTTTTAAGACTTAATTGAAGTAAACTCAACTAATAAAAATTGAGGGAAGAAACAAACAAAAGATTTTAATGGCAAGAAAAGAAAGAAAAGAAGAGAAGAGAGAAAAGGAGACGTTATAGTATTAAAAGGAGGCCCAGAAAAGAGAAAAGGTTTCTTTATGAGAAAGGTTTTATGGGTTTTTAGAAACACAATGTAACGGCTAAAAGGTCAAGACGAAAATACAAGGGTAAAATATTTATACCTATAGATTTTTTGTCAGTGGGTTTTTTCTATTTTGAGAAGAGAGAATCGTAATCAAATACGAAGCTTTTTTTTTTTTTTTTTTTTTTTATAATTAAAAAACTATAATATTACGTTGGGAATAAATAAGGGTTTTGTAGTGAGAGAGAAAATTTAGCGGGAAGGTGATAGGAGGAATTATAGGAAACAAAGAGGAAACATATATTAAATAGGAGAAGATTACTATGGGGCACGGTTTTTGATCATATGGATGCGTCACAATTTGAATCGTTGGATGAGATCTAACGGTATGGAAAAGGAGAGTTGCACATTAAAAAAATGGTCCTTGCCTTAGAGAAACAAAACTATTTCTTCTGTAAAAATAAATAAATAAATAAACTTAATTCTGCTGCTTCCCCGTCACTGACCACTAGGAACTCTATAGCGCCAACGAGAAACTCCTTTCCGCACAGTAGCAATGGATAACCCAACACCTTCCCTCCTGACGGCGGCTTGAACCCACCCAGGCCCCTTCGCAGCAGCGATGTGAAACCAACCCTACCCTACTGCAGCACGGTCTCCTCTCTTGGGTCGTGAAACCCACCCACCAGGACCCTTCGCAACAGCGATATGAAACCAACCCTACCTTACCGCAGCACAATCTCCTCTGGTGGGTCGTGAAACCCACTAGTGATGGGTCTCAGAGCCCACTTCTCCGTCGACGAGATTGGCAAGGCAAGGCAATAGGGGTGCCTGATATAAAAAAAAAAAATATATATATATATATATATATATATATATGAGTTTAAGTATGTTATTGATGGTTGATGATGTTGATTCTATCGTCGTCGTCGATAGGAGTGGGACAGAGAAGTCAGGAAGAGAAAGGGGAGGTGAAAAGAAAATAAAAGAAAACTGAAGTGAAATAGAGTGACAAAACACAATATACGTTTTAAAAAAGATAACACATGTACTGCTCTCATGTTATTTAGGTCAGATTTGATCCAACACTCTGAAAAAATGTGCCTCATTGTCATTGATGGTGTCCCAACGTAACCTTCTTCATATTAAATAAATAGAAAAAAAAAAAATACATCTTGAGTTTATTAAAAAAAGTATGCCATCTTCAACTCTACTGCAATACATATTACAAATTCATATATGTACAGGTTAACATTCAATTTTGATTATTAAAAAGGTCAATTACCGAAGAAAAAAAAGTACCAAAATTGAATAACAAGTAAAATTTAAAAAAGGAAATCTCAAGTTAATACACTGTCATTTTATTTTCGTCCATAACGATATTATTTTTATTAAAAAAATTTTATTTCCTTTTCTTTTCCATTTTTCCTTAGAGTCATTTTTGTCATTAGATTATTCAAAACTATAGTGTTGACTATAATAAGAATGAATTTATTTATTTATTTATTTATTTTGATATGTTATTTGAATATCTTGATATATATATTTGATTAGATTCAAAATAGATAGTATTTTATAAATAAGTTAAATACACAATAAATATTTACATAAAAAATTAATTTCATTTTTAGTTCTTGAAACAAGCATCCAATAACACTTTTTGTCCGTATACTTTAAAACATCAAGAAGCAGTTCTTCTTCGTCTTCTTCTCCTCCTCCTCTTTTTTTTTTTTTTTTTTTTTTTTTTTTTTTTTTTTTTTGCCGGACATCGAGAAGCAGTTATCTAAATCAAGGGTCTCGATATGGATAATGAAAGAAAAGATACTTTTTCCCGCAAATGTCCATAATGTTAAAAAAATCCACAATATCCATTAATATTCCGGATATTTTTGGATATTTTCACAAAATATTCAAAAATTTGGGGAAATTTTTTTTTCAAAAATTTTAATTTTGTCGTTTATTCCATGTTTTTAAATGTGATAGCATTTTTCATTCTATAACGGTTATACCAAAACAACATATAAGAATATGTGATATGACTGAAATTAGTCAAATTGACGAGTAATTCTATCATCTTTAGTTTTGATTACATGAGTTTAGAAACCGAGTAAAGTTAGGTTATTATCCCCTTCTTATGATTCTCAAATCAGGTCTAGTTTAAAAGTACAAAATTGAGATGATTTCTTTGATATATTGGTATATCTTTATCATAAGTTGATATAGAGATATCATTGTATATCCATCAAGACTACTCATCAAGTTGGATAAATCAACAATATCTAATTTATGGGTTAACTTTTGGATGCTACAAGGCTAAAAAACATACATGTGATACATTATCAATTACTTTATTATCTATTCAAGGGTAACATTTCGGTTAATGTATTGTTTAGATCAAGACCAGTGTTAATCGCCATTTTTCACAATTACTCACTAATTGACCATCAGCCAATTATTGATTGACCAATCCTAAAAAATGACAACAACCATTTTCTTAAATTAAAAAAAAAAAGTTGGACCATCTATTTAATTAGGTGATTAAAAAAGGTCACTCAACCTAATTTTCATATTATCTAAGCTATAGCTGTTGAAAGAGAAGAAAAACTAGTGCAAATAATAATAGAAATAAGATTTCTTTTATTATTACTTTTTCAATGGAAACACACGATGTTAATAAAATAAAAAATCACTTTAAAGAGAAGAGAAAACACATAAACTAACATTACAGCACCGTTCTACAAGACCTATCAGAACACATCCGATGCCTCATTAAAACCCTTTGTCATCAAAAAAAAAAAAAAAAAAAAAAAAAACCTAAAGGAAAAAAAAATCGGACAAAAGGAGAAAGAGTGCATGATCTAGGAAAAACAAACCACCCCAAAACGCAAAGGAAAAAAAAGAGGAGGAGGACCATTCATATCCCTATTGAAAAACAGATGAGCTCAATAACTAGATACTTCAGATAGTCTCGTTCAATAGTATAGCCATTGAAGACAAGAGTACTGGGGAGATGGTAATTAACTTTATAGGGCTTCATTCCATAGGCAGGCGACAGCTCCTGCAGCTATGACCAAGTTTACCACAACGGCTGCAGCGAGGAGCTTTCCTTCTCCTGATCACGCGATCACAACTCGGGTTAGCAGGATCCACAACATGGCTACTTGGCTGCGGATCATTCGAAGTTGAAACAGCGCCTTGTGGCTGTGAAATCGCAACAGAGATGATTTAACTAGAGGGGAAAAAAAAAACATAAAGATTAAGTGGTCAGAAACAATAGTTCAAATAGGATGAGAATTTTTTGAAACCGAAAATGGAGACGCACCAATTTGAAACTTATTGGAAGGGGACAGGACAAGCAGTTATGCCCCATTTCGGTGCAGCGACAGAAGCGATGGTTGCGCTCCTTTTCTGCGTTTTCTTCATTAGCTGCCAATATTTGCAAGTCCTTAAGGAAGGTGATGGGATATGAAAGAGAGAAAAAGAAAGAAAATCTGCATCTCCTTGAGAATTATGATGAAACAACATTTTTTAAATTTACAATCGTACAATTTTTTTCTTGGTACTTCAATCATTCGTTAATTCACACATTATCGCGTGGTATAATGCGACTTGGCAAAACCTAACTAATGCTTGGATCTCGATGGTTAAACGAACATTTATATCTTGTATCAAAATTGACATTGCTGAAAAAGAAATGTTGAGTTGCGAAAGGATTTTGGTACTTTGTAAAATACTAAGCTCCATTTGGATTATAGATTTGAATTCACAAATTTAAATTTACTGTTCAAATATACTTTTCAAAATCTTATTCAAAGGGACCATAAATATATAGTTGAGTAGGAGTTCAAACAATGTGATCACGGATGTAGTAGATATTAGAAGTAATTGATGTAGCGGAATTAAAAGGAAGGTACATACCCATCTGCGAAAAGAAGGTGACAAACAAGCAAGATTACCAACTTCACCGCACTGATCACAGCGTCGAGTGAGCACATCTTCTGGCTGACCCCAATATTGTGGGCCGTAGAAATCTGCTTCACCACCCGCTCTCACCTGAAAACCGAATCCGAACAAGAAAAATAAAATAAAATAAAAAATAGAAAAGCGAATTTAGAGGAAGTTAACAAAAATTTAGGTACACTGGGAATTATAAGTGAGGCAAAAATTTGATGTCCTACAGTCAACAGATAATTGTTACTTCAGGTTCAAGAAAACCATCTTTAAAATTTCAGCGCTGCGACTGCAGGGACCATGGTCCATGGACCTTCACATGAACATTTCATGATGGTTTTTAATGATGGTTTTCAAATTGAAAGACAATTCATACAGAAATAGATCAAAATAGCTAGTTTCGACTCAACAATTGGTTTTCCCTCGTTGGATCATCCAAACCACAAATAGATCATGATCTTTTGAGTGAAAGTTTTGAATTCCTTCCAAAATATTGTGACGCCAACAACATGGGCATTAGACGTTAGAAATTCATTCCAGTCCTTCTGTCTATTGCTTTTATACTAAACCGCATTCTAGTTTTATTGAAGTTCTAAACCTCTATTGAAAAAAATTACAAAAATTACTTAATAATTAATTTATAACATTGAGAGTATGCACAAATAAGTACTGAGGTTGAAAGACATTGGTTGTATAATTGAAGAGCTAATTGTGAAATTAGAAGGTACAAACTAACATAAGACTGGGTGTTTATTTAGGGGTTATTTGGGAAAATATTCTTTTATCTTTTTTCCTTTTTAAGGATGGAGACACTTAAATTAAACTAAGCTCAATTGCTTCAAGTATTTTTCATTTACAGAAAAATGGTTGGCTTGAAAGTTCAAATATAAAATAAATAAAATCACTCGAACTTTTCTTGAATTTTAGGATCACTTTTAGCTATGTCTCTAAATTTTAAAACTCCGATTTTACTCTTAACATAAGAATTAGTCGCAATTAACACTTTCTATTAGAATTATGTATTAAAAAAAAGACCGAAAAAGAAAAAAAAAATCTCACTTAACCTTTATGTTTGAATTTCTACTAGTCTCACATGACCACACTTAATCCCCTTTTCATATGGTTTTAACATAAATGCTAATAAAAGAGATTAAATGGGACTTGATAAAAATTCAAAAGGCAGAGTGGGGAGTTTTTAAAGTTCACGAGACAGTGTGAGTGAGTCTAAAGTTTAGGGGCATAATTAAGAACAATTCAAGAAAATATGATCCTGTCCCCCTTAGAAATCCATGTACATGCATGAAATATCGCCCAACAGCGTAAAAAAATAAGGCTTTTTTGTATAGTTGTCTCGTGAACTTTTTGAGTTTTGAAAATCAATTTTTGAACTAAAAATCCTGAGAACTGGCCCCTTGAACTTCAAGTCTGTTGCACCTAACGCCCATTGCCAAATGGAGTTAATTTTTTAAAGATTTTCTTATGGGACAGCACGTACTTACTAATAAGAGCAGTGTGTTTTTTGCTTGAACCCCATAAGAACAAAACTTCCTCCTATAGTCCTATGTAGGTTTAATTATCCTTGAATATCCATTGTTGGAATAAGGGAGTTTTGTTGGTTCAATTTGAGTAAAAAACACAGACCGTTCTCAATAGAAGGTCACATGCGAGTCATATCCAAGAAAACCATAAAACATATATATATATATATATATATATATAACCCAATTTTCGATTGAGATTAAATAAAACTGAATTTGAAACTTGAGAGGTCAATAACCAAGATTTTTAGTTAAAGCACTGATTTGCCGAACACAAGAAGTTCAAAGGATATTCCCAAAAAAAAAAAAAAAAAAAAAAAAAAAAAAAAAAAAAAAAAAAACATTTGAAATCTTACACTCTTCATACCATTACTCAACAACAAGGAAAACAAAAACCCGCAAAAAAACAGCAAAATACATGTTGGTTTCAGAACGATAAGCAATCCATGTGCAACCCACAAACATAAGCGTTATAGTTTTTCATACCTTTGTGTCTATAAACCAGTACTTATATTTGAAGACAGGGAATACTACTAACCCCGGCCTCAAGGCTATCGCCTTCCTCATGGCCATCACAAGAAACGTCAAAAACCCACCCGTCGGGCTTCGAGCTCGAAGAAGAATTCGCATCGACCATTATTTCCGGCCCTCCAAATCCCCTCACCACCAGAACTGTTTGTCATCAATACACACTCAAAAAGTCTCTGTGTGACAATCTCACAGGCACTAATTAAATGATCATAAAATGATCGACGTTATGAAGAAAGATGCTTCTGAGCAGCTTAGTTCCACGTGGGGCAATGTCGGCAGAGAAAACCAGATGTGCACGAGAAAGAAATGAAGGCTTAACTTGGAAGTATCCCTTTAATTAATTTTAGTAGGAAAAATTAATTTGGCTTAGTTTGAAATTAAAGTTTGCTCATTTACAAAAAACAACTCGACCACCAATGGTAAAATAATAATTTCATATTTAACTTTATCAAATAATGCACTGATAGAAATTTCGAATTCATAACCCGTACATGAGAAAAAGTATGAAATAATAAAGTGAAAAGTAGATGTGAAATTCTTAAATGACTTAAAAGAAAGCTAGCATCGTGTTTGGAGCGGTTGGTTCCAGCAATTTTCAGACGCCAGTGACGGCTAGCATATTACGCTTTATCCTGGCACAAGGACAAAACAATGCGGGCAAACACTAATTAGGTTAATCGACTGTTTCCCAAGTCTCTATTTGACACTATTTAAATTGAATTATCACAACATTCTTCGCCGCCGCCCGCCGCGCCGCCCCCCCCCCCCCCCCCCTAAACTGAATATTTAAAATATTTTTGGGAGAGAAAATACGTAGAAAAACATTTCAACAGTGAATTCACAGATTGATAGCTACCAACATAATCTTTATGTACATTTCAATTAGAAAGAGGAAATGTTTTATCATCGAGTGCGACTAAAAATCTAAACAAGCTAGTCTAACTTGTGTAGTAAGCAATGCGGTCCTCGATGTACACCGGCAAACAGCATGAATCGTGTAAGCCTCGTTTGATTTCAGTACCTCAGTGATCAACATGAGAATCCGACAAACCAATTTTCTTGAGCTTAATTCGCTGCAGGCATGAACAAACCAAGTTCCTTGCGTTGCTCTTCATCTGGTTGCAAGCTTCCAGGGATTGCGCCAAACATCTTCCGCGATACTTCAAATCCAGAAACAAAATGATGTGCTTGTGCTGATAAGTCCTCAATCTTGCCCCCAAGATTCAACGATGCAGACATGAATTTATTTGAAGGAAATTCGGACAGGTTTTTTCTCGATGCATGATCCAACTCGGCAGCTCTTAAAAACCGTTCTGTGGCTGCCTCCCAGGATAGTTCGTGCCTCTGTGCATCAGTCAGCTGTGCTGGCTCATCAGCCAGAGCCTTGCATGTGACCTTCACAAAATCTTTGCTGTCGTTATATGTTCGGCAATTTGGGAACTGCTTGAAGAAGTCGTTAGAGGGATGATTAGCGCAAACAACGATTTTTCCCATTGCTAAGGCTTCAGCTGTGGTTGTGCAAACCACGTCCGTGGTGCTTGGATTCAAGAACACTTTGTAACTGAAAAAGAAGAAAGAAGAGAATTTGATATGTATACATCCACATGCAAGCTGGTAATAATTATATATATATATATATATATATATCATCTATGTAAACATTACACTCCTTACTAATGCTCAATTGCGTTCAAGAGTGAGATGAGGAGTGAAAATTTCAAAACCGCATGAAAATAGATATCAAGGGGACAAAATCTCAGAAATAAGACAAGACTAGAGTCACTAAACTAAACATTGAAGAAAGTGAAAACCAGGAGAAGAACAATCTCAGAATCTAAACTCAACTTAACATTTATCTTAAACCAATTATTAGAAGAAACTCGACAGTATGTAGAAAGCTTACTCATGAAACAGGGGATCAGCATGATCACGTCCGGGATTAACTCGAACAGTCAGTTCGAGCTTTTTAGCAGCTTCCTTAACTTGATCGGAATCCTCCCCAGTTCCATATAAGTCAACCTCAAGGCCAATAAGTTCCTTTTGGTGATCACGGAGAAGTTTGAGCAACTCCTTGTAGCCTTTGCTCCAGACCATCTTCCCAATATAGTAAGCACCTTTAGTGAACGCCTGATTACCATTTTGTTGTTGCTCTAACTTTTTCTTGCCAATCTCGAGAAACTTGGGATTAACTCCATGAACATTACAGATAATCGATTTTGGATAATCCTGGGTGGCAGCAGATAATCTTATTACCTACATGGGCAAGGTAAGTGAAAATCTGGTTAGTGTCAATATATGCGGAAAGAAATTCATTTTTCTTCAAAGTCGCATTTTCAAACAAGCGATTTTAGCATTTGAGCATCAATAAAAGAACAAAAGTATTCTGGGGATACTAGATGCATTATCTTATGGCAATAGAAGCATGAATTTGAAGTCATTTTCCTGAAAACCAAGTTATCAAGGCGTACCTTGTGGCAATATATACCGACAACCCAAGTATTTACATGTTTGAGAAGAAATGCTTGCAGCCTTCCATTCTTCTCCCTCCTCACATATTCCAGATAATTAGTATGAATAATCCCAATAACCAATCGGAATTTACTTTTCCATCTCTTCCCGTGATGGTACCATGTGAGATGCTCAGGCTCCTCAAGAATTGCGACATCCGAGTCTTCATTAGGGATTATTTCAGATATATCTCCAACAGCAAGAATGCTTCTTTTATCTGTGGCAAACTGCACCACCAACCAAGTTATGCAACAAGTCGGGATAGCATGGGCATTGGCATGTATGACACAAATACAAAAAAGTCAAAGCTGGGATCTATATCTTGCATGAAAAAACATCCATCTTCAAGATTGAAATATATATATATATATATATATATATGTCCTCTCAAATGCATAAGAAACCCCCATACAAGATTAGAACTTGATTCATGAAACCATTAACGGTCACAAACTACAGCTATAGAACTAGTAATTACCTTTCCAGGATAAAAACATATAGCGAAGTCGGACTTAAACCCAGTCCTCTCCTCAAGCCACTGATGGACATATGCCTCCTGTTCTATGTGTGAGCTGAATCTGATATTATTGGGATATACTAGCTCTTGATCTTTCAAAGATAACCAAGGAATTACTAAGGTAACTTTTCGCTCCCCATCTTTCGAAAGATAGGCTGCACGAAACAGTGGATTGACAGCAGTTCCAGTCATCCATGGAAGACTGGCGGTAGTAAATATCGCAATATGCCGTTTTCTATCCATCTGATTATCAGGTTGAAAATCTGAAAAGTTAATACCTTTGTACGATCTCTTGCACTTTGAACGACATTTTACATCTTAGGAACTTACAAAACCACATAGCAGTACTGGGAATACATTAAACAACCATTCAAACTATGAAAACACTAAATCACAATCTGAAACAGACATAGCAAAGACGAATTAACACGTAAACTTCCCACTAAAATCAACTAAAATGGATGCATTCCCCGTTGATCAAAACAAAACGAAAATATAAACAAACAAATAGGTAGAAAAGGGAGTAAAATTACACACATACACACATATATATGTACATATATGTTACTATAAACACATAAACTTCCCACTAAAATCAACTAAAATGGTTGCCTTCCGAGTTGATCAAAACAAAACGAAATATAAACAAACAAATAGGTAGAAAAGGGAGCAAAATTGCACATACATATACATATATACATCACCACACATAAACTTCCCAGTAAAAATCTACTAAAATGGATACCGTCCCTGTCGATCAAAACAAAACGAAAATATAAACAAACAAATAGGTAGAAAAGGGAGTAAAATTGCACATATATATACATATATATATATTACTATAACTGTAAAACACATTTTTCTAACTCTATGTTGTAGAGAATTGTCATTTGTAATTAGCCAAAAAAAAATAATGCAGAGGCATTTTATTCATGATTTTGTATGCAATCAAAAGCACGAAAATGTATAACATATATTAAAAATAGATGAATGATACCCACAAATTCTTCTTTTTTCTTGGTGATTCAAATAAGTAATTATAGAATTATGTTCAAACTATCATACAAAAATTTACAATTAACCAATCAAAAGGCTTGATTAGCAAAAAATAAAATAAAAATAGAAAAACTTACAAAATCCAATTACGTGTATGAGATTAAAGTCGCTGACCGTTTTGTTCTTGAACATCCCAAATCTTTAACAAATCATTCAAAAAGAAATCACAAATAAAACAGAAATCTTTAAAAAGAAAATAAATTAAAAGAAAAATGAAAACAGTTTCCAAAATAATTAAATAACAAAAAAAATAAAAGAAGAGAAAGGCAAAGAAAGCAGAAATGCAATCAGGAATATTAGGAAAAAAAGAAGAAATTACCTCAGAAATGTGGGAGGAAATTCTGAGAAAGATGAAAGGATTGGTAAGAATTAGAGGAGAGAGAAAGTTGGAAAGTAATACTATTAATTTAAGGCTGCCAGGGGAGACAGAGAAAGACGAAGACGAAAGATTGCCCGAGTCTCTACGTGATTGGCCGAAAAGGAATACGCTCTTTTTTTATTATTATTTTTAAATAGAAGTTATATTTAATTGTAGAAAAGTGAATATATCGTTTTAAATATTTATTTAAATAAACAAATAAACTTTTTAAATTTAGAATACATACTTATATTGGTCTGACGAATGTTAGTTGGATATTTTTAAAAATTATTTTGTTAATTTTATTAAGTTTCGGTCATTTATTATAAAATTCTTTAAAAAACGTTATTCGTCCACAAATTCTTATTTTCTTTGGCTATTTTATTGGTTATTAACGACAATTTGCCCCCTCTTTTTTTTTTTTTTTATAGTAAAATTACTCAAATAGTCACATATTTTTTTTTTGCATCTGTTTATCAATATAATATAAATTTTCTCATCTTGGCTAATATCACACAAACTTTAGTTTTAATTTTTTATCATATTTGTCTGCTATCAAATTTTTATGTCATATTAGTGCAATGATCTTTAAGTTTATATCATTCAGGTGTTTTTTTTTTTTTGAGTAATTTACTTAAATAGTTCATGAATTCTTTTAAAGGTGACACTTTGATCTATATTTTTTTAATTTTAGCTTAGTAGACCCTAAACTCTCTAAACATTGACAATTTCAGTCTTTTTCGTCCAAAACTGTTAAATTTTTGATAGAACATCACATGATCTCAATTAAATATCAAAAGATAAAAATACCCTTACTAAAACACCACCTCACACTAACAACATTAAAAAAAAAAAAAAAAGGATAAATGCAAACCCAAAATTCAAACCCTAAGAATAACAACACTCGCATCAAAATCCATTCAAATCACCAACTAATCACAAAATAAACAACCTAAAATTCAAACCCTAAAAATTACAATACCTGCATCAAAATCCAATCAAATCACCAACTAATAACAAAACAACCTACCGAAATAATCCCCAATGGCAGCCCCAGACCACTCGAACTGCCACGCATGCCTCACCACCCTAGACAAATGAACGTAGCGTCGCCGTAGACCTCGTCAGTATCCCTCTCACCACCCTAGACCCACGAACTGTAGCGACGCTGAGCCACCTCTCCATTAAATTTACATAATAGATTTGACTGTTGATGTTAAATTTTATGAATCTTATGTTAATTTTAATATTAGAGAAAATTGTCGAAAACTTAAAATTTAGCATTCGTTTGGTACATGGGTTGGAGTTGAGATCAAGTTTAGGGGATGCTTTAGAGAGGTATGTTTCATTTGACATTTCAACTTAACTCTAACTAAATTGTACTTTTTTATTTCAATTTTTACATTTTTCTGAAAAAGTCAATAAAAATTATAACTAGTTTTTGAAAAGTTAACCAACTCCAACTTAAAAATTTAATATTCAAACAGTGAATCAAGCACAAGCGTAGTTTTTGTGATATTTGAATTGGAGTTTTTGGATGTATGTTTGGTTAAAAAAAATTATTTGGAGTAAAAAATATATATATAAAAACTAAAAATGTGTTTGGAAAAAAAAATTATTATGGATTTTGTTTCGTTCCTCTCAAAATGTTATTTAACTTAAAATAAAATCATCTCATTTAGACTTAAAATAATAAAATTATGAATTTGTAAAATTTGAGTTTACTGTAGATATTTGAATATATAAGTAGTGAAAAGTAGTTTTGAATGAAGAAAAAAAATATGAAACTAGACAAAGGGACCCTAAGTTTTTTAAGTTGGACTTATTTGTTATTTAAAAACTAGTTAAAATTTTTATATTAACTTTTAAAGATAAAAATGAGTTGATTTTTTTTTTCTTTTATGTTGGAGTTGTTATTCTAAGTAAAAAGTTTGATTCTAAAAGGATAAAGTTCTCAGACCAATAGTGCTAATAACTCATAAATTAAAAAAAAAAAAAGATAGACTTTTTACTTTTTACTTTTTATTTGTTATTAACTCATAAATTAATGGGAAAGGTTACGGTAGAGACCCTCTGAGGGTCTCTACCGGTAAATACCTTTTTTGGACCGTTAAGATTTAATCGAACGGTTCAAATGTTGATTGTGTACGATATTTATCATGCACCTAACCTCACACAATCATTCCCACCTAAACTCTTTTCCGTCGCCGGCGATCTTTCCGCCGCCGGCGACGGACGCCGGCGACTCATCCCCGACGCGACGACCCAACTCCGGCCACCTCCGGCCCCAGCCCCGGCCACCGGCCGTCGCCGCCGGCGACCCTATTTTCTCTCTCTTCCCCTTTCTCCTCTTCTCTCTCTCTCTTCCCCTCTCTCTCTTCCCCTCCCTCCCGCCGGCCCCCACCCCGACCGGCCCCCCGGCCTCCCCACCCCCGGCCGCCTCCCTCCCCCGGCCGCCACCCTCCCCCGGCACCCCCCCGACGCCCCCCCTCTCTTTCCCTTTCTCTCTCTTCTCTTCTCTCTCTCTCTTCCCCTCTCTCTCTCTTCCCCTCCCTCCCGCCGGCCCCCACCCCCGGCCCCCAGCCAGCCCCCGGCCACGCCCCCCTCCCCGGCCTCCCCCCACCCCCGACGACCCCCCTCCCCCCGGCCGCCACCCTCCCCGCCCCCCCCCCCCTCGCGCGATTTCGCAAAATCGCGATTTCGCGATTTCGTCAGTATAACCTACCAGCCACTACACAGGAACACTTTGTGTCACTGGCAATACCTTCAGAATTCCCTTCACAATGGTTACAACAGGAGTATACTCACCTCCACTTTGGTGCAGTACGACTCGCTCTTACCTTTCACGGGAGAAAAGGACTTCCAGTAGCTGCTAGAATAGCACTATTGGATTCCAGACACAGAAGATACAGGGATGCTGTCATAGCAACGGTGCAAACAACGCTCAATGCAGGAACTGTTATCACAACGGTCTATCCCAACTTCTGCATGTCTCTGCAAGATCCTACACTTCTGAACGCTCTGAAGGTTCAGATACAGATCACAGGGATCGACATGGACCCCAACTCCATTGCATCAACACTACAGTACCAGATGGTGTACAGAATCCAGAACCATGCTCTGGATCTTACCCTTCCGGGAACTAATGATGCTCTACACATCATGGCAGACTCGCAGAACGCACCCATGTGCTCCCAGATTCCTCAGCAGATCAGCACAGAGGAATTACAAAGGATAATTCCGACATCCTGGATAACTAACTATGAGAAGCTCCACAGTTCTCATACTCCAATCCAGTCATCGGAAGCAACCTTTACCACCCAGGCTGACGGATCAACCCTGATCACTTTTAAAAAGCCTCAACAAGCTCCCGCAGGTCTCTTTACGACCCAATACATGATGACTCCAGTATCTCCAGAACAACATATGGAGATCCTTTCCTTTACAGCCGACGGACGACCACAATATGCAAAAGAATCCCAAACAGGACACTGTTACTGGGATAAATGCTATTGCCCGGCCTGCATCAAGGAATATGATCATGGAGATCATCCGGTCAAGACCAAGAAAATTAGCTCTGGTAAAAAGCTAAAGAAGCGCTACCAAGATGGTGACCAACAAGTTGGCACTCTCGGACAACCTTCAGGGAAGTTTGACTATTTAGTCACTTACTCCCCTCCTCCGAGAACATATAAGCCAATCAAACCAACAGGATGGAAGGACCAGACTGATGACCATCCAAGGAGACTACCTCCACCTCCGTCACCACCAACAATACCAGAAATACTCCCCTGTTACAAACAGGCTCAGAAGTACTTGAGGAAAGAAGGCATAATTCTGTGCCCAATACAGCAACAGCCTCTTCCACAAGTCCATATGATGACACCAGCATCATCCGAGGGAACTTCTTATGAAGAAGCCTTCCCCACTCTCCAAGCAGCAACAACAAAGGACGGATTAGAAACTCGGCAACCAAAGGTGCTCAATCCCAGAATCGCCGAACCTGACGGTTCATGGAAAAGAGTAAGCCCAGCCGAAGCAGTTCTCAATTGGCAGTCAGAGAACCTTATCGCCCAAAATAAGGTCCTCCAAAAGATAGATCATAAGATCTCTCAGGTAGAATCTAAGATTGATCAGTCTAATTCTGGACTGACCAAATCCCAGATAATCATTGAGAGACTTGAAGGACAGATCCAGATGCTCCATCAAGAGCTCATGAGACTTGCCAAATCCTCTTCCTTTTCCAACAGATTATTCACAGAAAAGGAAGCAGAAATGAAGTCCTTACAGACTCAACTTGCTGCATTACAAAGACAAGTCCACTCAGGATTCTCACCACCAACAAGTTCAGTGCCATGGCAGTTTGCTACAATCCCTAAACAGGAACAACCACTTCCTGTTATTTCCCATAAAGAAGATCACATCCTCCGTCTCAGACGACTTCTTGAGGAAGATGATGCTCTCAGAAAACTAAAAGGGAAACAAAAAGCAAAGGAGTCAACCTCGACTCAACTGATGGCCCAGAACCAGTCACAGAATCCTCTCACTCAAATAATTGAAAGTCACTACAGCCAAAAGCCACCGCTGATTCAATATGATGACTCCTCTTCACAAGAAGAAAGTGTCCCAGAAGATTCAGATGAATCGGAATGGACCTCTGAAGTCTCATCAACTGAAGAAGAGCTAGAACCTCCAAAACCTCTTCCTCCGATAATGATGAATCAACCAGCGGATGAACCAACAGTGACAGAAGTCTCTGAAGAAGAAGTAGAACAACCACGACAGAGACAAAATCAGAATCAGGAAGCCAAGAATTCAGCTTCCAATGGCAAGGTACAGACCTTTACTCTAGAAGATATCCCTCCTTCAAAATGGAGAGATAGATTCCAAGAGTTTAAGGCATACCTAGTTCTCCAATTACAGAAGCCTAATGCCCAAACAAGACAGATCTTGCTTGACTTCGTATCAAGATTACTTGGAATTCTCCAAGACTGGTGGATGGGATTAGGAGAATACAGACAGCTGATGTTCCTTCAGTCAGAATCAGTCGAAGGTGCACTAGCCCAGATGTATTCAGAATTCTGTGGAGAAGAAGAACAAGTCGTTGAACAAGCCAGAACAGAATTCTTCAAAATGAAGTGCTGCTCCATCAACAAGAAGGATCTCGAAGTTCACTTCCAAAAAATATCGAGACGCTTCTATTTGATAGGAGGACTCAACGACCCTAATCTGAAGCAAGCAATTCTCTCCTCGGTTCCAGAACCTCTTGGAGAAGAAGCCTTCAGACTGCTGTCCCTCACCGGCAAGAAGATAGCAGACATCACACTTGGTGAGCTCAGACAACTTGTTTTCCGAGCTATTGACAAAATGTGCTCGCAAAATAAGTTCCTTCAAGAACATATCAAGCAGAGTCGAATAAAGTCTTATAAATAAAAATCCCCGTCCTTAAGTTTCTGGTTTAACCTTGTATCCCTGATTAAAAATAGCTATCTTAGCAATAGGAAAATTTAAGAACACCGAAAGAAATGTTCGTGCTCGCCAAGGCTAGGTGTGCCGCTCAGAGCCAACACATTTAATAGGTGCTTCTTGAGTTTCTCTTTGAGGTGAGATAGAGATCTTTAACAGGTTCATAGAAGGTTATCCTCTGAAATCTTTCTTGATTCACTCCTAAAGCTCCTCTTGCCTCGATCAAGAGGGACAAGCTATACTAGTGGTCGATCTTTCGACTTGATCTTCGACTTCATCGGCCTTGCATTCTCTTTCTTGCA
>CM046369.1:14002305-14018331 GCA_025413025.1 Ficus hispida | reverse complement strand
TTGGAAAAAGTTGGAAGCCTACTGCTCTTGCTGCTGGAGGCGAAACTGTCAGTCGCGTTGGATCATTGACCGAGGGACCAGCTATTTTGAGATCACCAGTCAAAAGCTTGAAGGTAATTGCGTAACTGCAGATCTCCATGCACCTTACTCTCTCCTTTTTCCCTAATATACATGTGTGTGCAAGATATCGATGTGGGGCCTGGAAACTGTATTGACTAAAGAGGATGGGTATTCACTTTTCAGTCAGGAAAAGTGCTACAAGGATCTGTAGGCCTGGCCTTAAAGTACTTGGCGTCTTTGTGACAAGCCTTCACACTAGTTAAGTTATGCGATAAAAGGACTGTGGAGTGTAAACTACTTAATCGACTATTAAACTGCCTTTTGGCACAAACCTTGGATTTTTCGTATCATGCTCTGCTTTGATTTACGAGACAGAACTACAGAAGTAGGATTCTACTTGGCGTTGCACTGATATTTTAGGATTGGTAAAAGACACCGTCTAGAAGTTCCATAACCATATTAGATGCTCAAGTTGTAAGTTTGTAAGTTTTTGTTTCTTTTGTTAGAGTTTCCTGAGTAGCTGACTCTATTTGCGAGACGTGTGTTACAGATATCTTGTAGTTTTCCAATTACTTGTTTGTTCACTTATGATCTCTTTTCATCAATTCTTCTGGAGTGGACCAAGTTATATACCAATGTTAAATTTTCTTAAATTTGTGATATCTTGTTTGTACTTCTTCTTGGAAGTGCTGATTAGTAGTTTTACTTAATTATGATATTTGATTCTGTGCAGATGACAGCTTCACCGCGCTACTCTCCAATGGACCGCAGAGGCATAGTACCTGGAGATTTATTTCTTCACAAGCTTGAAGAAGTAAATAAATCTGTAAAGGTAGTGTACTTTTGTATGTTTTGTTTTTGTTTTTGTTTTTTTTTTTTTTTGGTGTGCCCTTTCATAGCTGATTTGCATGTTCATCTGCTGCCTCTGTAATTTAAATTTAATGCTTTCAGATGTTTGCTTTTCAATCCTGCTTTTAAATCATGGCTCTCATCTTCATGTGCAGAAACTCGAGTTTCTCATTGAGAAGTCTAATACTCCCTTGCAAGCAGCGGATGCAAAATCAGATTTGATCCACTTTGAAGATGCAGGTGCTAGTCAACAATGAAGAAGAGAGAAACGAAGCATAGGCATTGCTTTCGTCTGTAAGAAGATCTGAACTAGCATGCTCATATGTCTTCTTTTGCTCATGTTGCTGTATGAATACTTGACATTTGAGCTGCTTCCCGTAATTTCATTGTTTTGATTAGTGTAGGTTTTCAGGGGATTTTTGCCAGGGTTTTTCATGAATTTTGATACTCAAGGGATGCTTTAATTGGTCAAATTGCTGCTTGCTGTTTGCAAGAGGAATCCCAAATCACATGGAATGAGTAATTAAGCAAACCTTTTGAAAAGGAAAAAGAAAGAAAAATGCTTAGGAGTACCATCGGTGCCAAACATCATTGCTAATATAGAAGGCGAGTCTAATTTTAGTCTAATCTCGTGAGACCTACCTTCCATCAGTGTTGTTCCAAAGAAAGATTGTTGAATAGTTGTGGCGTTTGGTTGTATATTTCGATGTTACTCTTTTGGTTTTGGCTGTTGTTTTATTGTTTAATTTTTATGATTTTGGGGCTAATGCCAGATGATTTGTTGGGTGATGAATCTTGGATAGCTTATTTATGGTGCTTTTTTCATTTAATAACTTCCTATTTTTTTGGAAGGTGAGATATGTTATTTAAGAGTTGTCTCGATTTTTATTTGTTCATTTATCATGGCCAGCGATCCTATAAAGCACGATCAGTTTTCACATCGTCCGAATGTTCTTCTGTTACCTTTGCTGCCAACCCCATGTAGCCAGCTCATTTTCCATGTGGCAAAGTTGTTGTTATTATTGTTATTATTATTTTCTTTTTCAGTTTGGTCTTCTCCCCTTTAGTCTATTAGGGGCGCCTTTATCACATCTTAAAAAACATATTAGAGAGGATAATAAGATTAAAAAATAAAGTAAAATAACACGAACGAGAATCATTGATTCTATCTTTAATGTTTAGTTGTCTATTTGATGGTATAAAGATAAACGATTTTATTTCCTTTTTAATATTTACTAAATTTAATAATGTTAGTTTTATTAATATAATTAATAAAATATCGTTTTATGAAAACTTATAAAAAGTATATAAGTAGATTTGATATTTATTTTCTTTGACAAGTAATAATTACTAAGAATGATGTAAATATAGAGCATGTGTTTAGATCACGGATTTGAAAGTTAACTTTTAGGTTGAAGTTAATTGATTTTTAAAAAAATTAGTTATAATTTTTATTGATTTAAAAAAAAAAATAAAAATGAGTCTAAAAACTTAAGTTTACACCTTTCATCCAAAGATCCCTTGACATTTCCATTCGTCATTCTATATCATGGTTGCTCGATAAACCATCAATTATTGTGAAAAGAAATAAAACAACAAAAAAATCTAATTATTAAATATTCCAATTGTCTTTGTTCAGATTATACATTATGATTATCTAGGTGATTAAAACGAACCATCTTCACAGAACAAAAAAAAAAAAAAAAGGACCATCACTCACAAACCATAATACCATATATACTATTAAAAGATTAATAGAAAGGCATATTTACTTTGGATCAAATAGAAAGGAAAAAAGTGTTGTCATTCTCTTTCTTATTTAAGCATGTCTTTACTTACAAAATGAAGAATGAGAATTTAATGGATCCTATAAAATATAGATAATGAAAAAGGAGAATCTCAATCCTTATATATCCTTTGGTATTGATTTCTTGTGAAATAAAATAAGTACCAAATTTACTCATACATCTTTAATAAGTTTTTTATGGCTCTTTAATAAATTTTAAAGTACTATTTTTTTCTCTTAAATTATGCAACTAGAAAGGAATGAGATTCTTTTTCTTTACACGAAAAAACTAAAAAGAGAATAAATGATTTTCCTTATTATTTCTTTATTTTACATTTTAATCTTCTTATCTTTCCTATTACATTATTTTGCGGTCTAATAAACACGCTTTAAATTATAAAAAGGAAAATTTGGTTAGATGATCTATTTTAGTCACCCAGTCTAATAGGGTTGTCAAATCTTTTTTTTTTTTTTAATTTAGCGAAATTGTCGATTGTCATTTTTCAGATTTAATCAATTGTTCATGGTTAATCATTGATTGACTTGAAAATTGACGATTTACGTTATGGTTAATCAATGATTGACTATAGTCAACCAATAATTTATTGAATTCAAAAAATTATGTGATCGATCACTAATTGATCATTTAAGAAAAAAATAACATTTTAACTAATTTTTAAAAACTTTGGTGATTTTATTAAAAAACATTTTGAAAAATGCTAACTAACTCTAAAAATCCATTATTGAAAAGCATTTAAACACAAAATAGGGTATTTGGTACTGTTGCCCCAATACTTATTACCCTTTGACAACTTACCTATCAAATTTTTAATTTTGACAATTTATCTTCTAAATTTTATAAATTATTACAATATACCTCTTTTAGTTAATGGGTTTTTTCGGTCTTCACATGAAACATATATAGGTTTTTTATAATCAATTTAACATAAAATTAATTGATAAGAGATACATTGTTATAATTTAACAAATTTAACGGATAAATTATCAAATAAAAAATTTAGAGCAAAAATTGTCAAAAAAAGAAAAAAAAAGAAAGAAAAAAAGACAAATATAGTGGCATTAATGGTAAATAGCCTCACAGAATAAGAAGTCGCACCTTTTTATTTTTTATTTTTGGTAGATGAGCACACAAACCGAGTAGTCAACTAACTTTATCGATCCCCATCGTATCCGCTCCTCCATTTTCGCGCTCACACAGAATCGACGAACGGACCAGACCACCACCACCACCACCACCACAATGTGCACGCTAGAGAAGCGAGGCAACCTCTTCTTCCTAACCCTAACCGGCGACTCTGACCACCGCCTCAGCCCCTCCGTCATCTCCTCCCTCCTCACCGCCCTCTACCAGATCAAATCCCAAGCCTCCCGTGGCTGCGCCCTCATCACCACCGCCGAGGGCTCCAAATTCTTCTCCAACGGCTTCGACCTCGCCTGGGCCCAATCCGCCGGATCCTCATCCGCCGCCGCCCACCGCCTCCACGCCATGGTCGACGCCTTCAAGCCCGTCGTCGCCGCCCTCATCTCACTCCCCATGCCGACCATCGCAGCCCTCCCCGGCCACGCCGCCGCCGGCGGACTTATGCTCGCCCTCAGCCACGACTACATCGTGATGCGCAAGGACAGGGGAGTCCTGTACATGAGCGAGGTCGACATCAGCCTCCCGTTTCCGGACTACTTCGCGGCGTTGATGAGGGCCAAGATCGGTTTGGCGGCGGTCCGGAGGGACGTGATGCTCGTCGGGAGGAAGATCAAGGGAGAGGAGGCGGTGGCGATGGGGATCGCCGAGTCGGCGCACGATAGCGCGGAGAGTGCGGCCGAGGCTGCCGTGCGCCTGGGGGAGCAGCTGGCCCGGAGGAAGTGGAACGGCGAGGTTTTCGCCGAGATCAGGAAGAGCATGTTCCCGGAGGTCTGTCGCGTCCTCGGAATAGCGGAGATTGCCATTGTTCCGAAGCTTTGAGCCGGAAAAAATCGGAATTTCGTTGCGATTTTTCGATCTAAGTAAGTGTGATTCGTGATATAATTTTCTTGATAGTGTTTTGTTGAAGCAGAAAAGAAAGAAACTTGTTGTCCTGCTGTTGTTGTACTATATATAGAAATGCGTAATAATCAGAAACATAAATTGAATTTCCGTGCAGTTCGGTTTAGACTTCTTGAGTAGCTTGATTAGACATTGTTGCACAGAACTGGTTGTTTGATGATTATGTGTTATAGTTGGAACAACAAAAGAAGTTTCCAATTCAGTTGAAAGTGATTTTTTTTTTTTTTTTTTTTTTCGGGTTCTATGCCTCCCAGCACCAAGTGGCGGCCTTCCTTCAAAAAAAAAAAAAAAATAATAAATAAATAAAAATAAAAATAAGTATTCTACAGAACCTTCATGAAACAATGATACTTAATAATGGATGTATCCTGATATGCATTTCAATGCCTTTTTCAATCACTGGTGGAGTACTGTATATTTAAATGAAGTGTGTATTTGGATTGTTTATATTTGAATAGTCATTCTAATGTGTATTGATGAGTGAGAGAGAATATGTGATGTTGTTGGTAAAAATAGATAGAAAAAAGAATTAGATGAATAGTAAAATGAGTGTGTTGTACTGTTTAACGGATTGTGTATTCAATATAATATATGAAAGAACCAAATAAATATTACGTTATGTTCAGTTGAATGTGTGGTCCAAACGAAACATAAAGGCTTCTCCAAGGCCTTAAGTTTTTATATTTTCTTTGGTATGGTGATAAAATATAGAATCCTAGCTTTTCTGCGTTGCTAAAGTCCGTCTAAGATTTGTTAGTGTGTTTTGGTTGGAGGGAGAGGTGGAGAGAGGTGGAAGAAGAGGGTCAATTCACTGAGAGAAGAGGTGATTGGAGTCCACGATTCAAGCTCTTCATCATACTTAAGTTTAAAAAGACAATTTTACTCCCATAAAAGTTATTGACAACTTTTCTAAATGATAATATAATAGTTAGATAAATAAGTATATCTTATGAACTTTCCCTCCTTACCAAATAACCAGAAGGTTCCTATAATCCTCCCTGCTGCTCTCTTAATAATTCTCTCCTTTCTACCCCTCTAACTAAATACAGCCTAAGGTTGTGTTTGGGAGGAAGAAAGAAAACTACATATAACTTGGGTGAAGAAAATGGGGGATGGTGGGGGGACCATTATTTTATCATCTAATTTCTTCAAATTGAGAGGGATGAATTAGGATGTTTTGAAGTATTTGAAATAACAACCAAACAAGCTCCGTAATGAAAGAGGGAAGAAACCCATCTGAGGGTGAACTTAATTCTGGGAAATTCTTGTATCGAGTTTTTTAGCATAGCCTCATACTCTTAAGAACTAGAGTAAACTAATAGGATGTGTTGTACATGATTCACATTCATCACATTTGCTTTCTTGTGCAAACCACTTGACCAAAATATGTTTTCTAACTAAGAACATCGGCTAGAAAAACATTGGAAGAACCTACTTATACTTAGCAAGCAAATATGTAGGGATAAATTTTAAAAAGAGAGAGAGCTAAATAACATATTTGGAGACTCTAATGCCAAATTTGGTAACTTTAGATTTAGAGTCCACATGCATCGATTGCTCCTCCCCATTGATAAAGATCCAATCCAAGGAAAGAGCAACTCTAACTCCTTTGTGAGAATATTCGGTTTGTTACCGAATTCTTATCTTTCTATATATAGATTAGTTGATTGTTTCCCAATTGTATTTTGGGTAATTGATGTACAGCTGTATAGCTGATTTTAGGGAATTAGTTTCTAGTTTTCTTTTTAGCAACTAAAAGTTGTGTATAAATATACTTGTATTGTATCATTTGAATATATGAAAATACAATCAGTTTTCCCTAAAACACTTTCATGGTATCAGAGCCTTAGCCTTCTTTCCCAAAATCATAGCTTTCATCCCGAAATCTGCCCAGTCCCGAAATCTGCCCAGTCCCACGTCTTATCTGCCCAGTCCCGAACCTTCATCCCACTTCTCGCCTGCCTAGTCCCGAAACCTGCCCAGTCCAGAGGAGGAGTTTTCGGCCAGACCAGAGAAGGAGTTTTTTTTGTTGGCAGATTTTTCGGCCAGACCAGAGAAGGAGTTTTTCGGCACCAGAGAAGGAGTTTTTTCGGCAGTTTTCTTCCAGATAGCTGCTCTTCCCGACAATGAGTTCAGAGAAGGATATAATGGGCGCTGCTAAGGATGGTTCTTCCCTCTCCACACCCAGTCCAGTCATATCGACAGTGGCTGCTCAGTCCTTCGGAGAGGGATCATCACTGCAGATTACAAATCACAGGTTAGATGGCAAGAACTTCCTCCAATGGTCCCAGTCGGTTTTGATGGTGATTCGAGGGAGAGGAAAAATCGGCTACATCACAGGCGAGGTCCAACGGCCCAATCCGACAGATCCGACGTACGGTAATTGGGAACTTACTAATTCTATTGTCATGGCATGGCTGATTAACTCCATGGAACCCCATATCAGCCGTACCTACCTGTTTCTTCGCACCGCCAAAGCTATTTGGGATGCCGTAAAGGAGAATTATTCGGACCTTGAAAATGCTTCACAGGTTTTCGAGATTAAGAATAAGCTCAAGGATATTCGGCAAGGCAGCTTGGATATCACCGAATATTACAATGAGTTGCAAACTTTATGGCTGGAATTGGATATGCATTATGAAGCTGACTGGGGTGATCTAGACGGCAACATGAAGTTTAAGAAACATTTAGAGAAAGAACGGCTGTATGACTTTCTCGCTGGGCTCAACAAAGATCTTGATGAGGTAAGAGGACGAATACTAGGCCGGAGACCATTACCCTCCATCGGAGAAGCTTTTGCTGAAGTGCGTCGAGAGGAGAGCCGACGTCGGGTGATGCTAGGAGAGAAGAGGGACTTGTCTGTGACTTCTTCCGGTGAAAGACCTACTGAGACCACTGCCCTTGTCACTAAGAGTAATGTTAACCGACCTCATAGTGATCAAAAATCAACTCAGCGCCCACGGTGCTCCCACTGTAACAAACTTGGCCATACCCGGGACCGATGTTGGGATATTCATGGACGACCAGCCGATGCGAGGCCAAAGAAGCAGCCTCAAAGCAAGGGGTTTCAAGCCGCTACAGGTGAAAAAACAGAAGAAACCAGTAATGGGATTTCTCTGAACCAAGATCAACTGGAACAACTCGTCAAACTTCTGAAGCAGCAAACCGTGACCAGTCCCACGACAGCAACAAGCAGTTTTGCTCATCAAGGTACTGCCTTTCATGTGAAAAATCCAATTCCTTGGATACTTGACTCTGGCGCTTCCGACCACATGACAGGTAACTCATCCCTATTTCACTCTTATACTCCATGTCACGGGAGCTCAAGAGTGAAAATTGCAGATGGAACATACTCTTGTGTTGCTGGAAAAGGATCTATTCGGCTGTCCGAGAAACTTGTCCTAAACTCCGTACTCCATGTTCCAAAACTAGCATGCAATCTGGTGTCTATAAGCAAACTTACCCATGACCTTAATTGCACTGCTAATTTTTCTGTCACTTCTTGTCACATACAGGAGCAGGGATCGGCGAGGATGATTGGCATTGCTGAGGAGGATGGTGGACTCTACTATTTCAAGAATAATGAGTGTACGAATAAACAGGCTGCAATCGCTGAGAATGTATCTTCTGCTTCCAATAAAGATGTAATGATGTGGCATCGTAGGTTAGGCCATCCCAATTTTCATTACCTTAAACGTTTGTTCCCAGATTTATTCAGTAATAAAAATCCAAGTTCTTTTTACTGTGATATTTGTCAATTAGCCAAACACACACGTACATCATATCCTGCCAAACCTTATATAAAATCACATCCATTCCTCCTAATTCATAGTGATATTTGGGGACCCTCTCGTGTTAAAAATGTTACTGGGACTAGATGGTTTATTACGTTTATTGATGATCACACCAGAGTCTGTTGGGTCTATCTTTTTAAAGAAAAAACCGAGGTCTCACAAATCTTTCAAAATTTTCACTCCATGATAAAAAACCAATTCCACACCAATATTAGCGTCTTAAGAACCGACAATGGAACAGAGTATTACAAAGCCATCTTAGGTGATTATCTAGCAACCAATGGTATAATTCATCAAAGTTCCTGTTCTGATACACCACAGCAAAATGGTGTAGCAGAAAGGAAAAACCGTCATTTACTAGAGGTTGCTCGAGCCCTTCTGTTTACTATGCATGTTCCAAAGTACCTCTGGGGTGAAGCCATCTTAACTGCCTCACATCTTATAAACAGAATGCCTTCAAAAATACTCCAATTTCAAACCCCTATGTCTGTTCTTCTGCAAACTTACCCAATGTTTCGTTTTTTCTCCTCTGTTCCTTTAAGGGTGTTTGGCTGCACAGCATTTGTCCATGTCCATTCTCACAACCGTTCAAAACTTGATCCGAGAGCAACCAAGTGTGTTTTTATTGGATACTCTTCCACACAACGTGGGTATAGATGCTACTCACCCTCTCTTCGTCGTATGTTTATGTCAATGGATGTTACCTTTCATGAAACCCAATCATATTTCCCTGGGTCCCATCTTCAGGGGGAGATTCTTGGAGAAGATGGTTCTTGGGATGAATTTGATTCCCCAACACCCTTACCTTCACCACAGCCTATCTTGCCTTACATACCGAAGTTGTCACCACCTTTGCCCAACCCGAACCCGACCGAACCTATTATGCCGCATTATAACAAAATATTGGAAACTGAGGAACAAAACTTAGTGGGGGATAACTCCCAAATACCCCAGTTACTTGTTTATTCGCGCAGGAATCATTCTCGGAATAGCAGCAAGCCTGATGCCCAGCAAGGTCAAATGTCTGAACCGGTCCCTCTCCCAGATCCAGAGTCTTCTAGTGGTTCGGGTGATACTGACTTCAACAACAGTTCAGATCTGGATTTGCCTATTGCCCTCAGGAAAGGTACACGGTCATGTACACAGCACCCAATCTCTAATTATGTCTCATATGAGAAATTGTCTCCCAGTTTTTCAGCCTTCACCACTACTCTTACGGGTATTCAGATACCAAGAGATATTAGGGAGGCCCTTGCAGATCCCAAGTGGAGACTAGCAGTTCATGAGGAAATGGGAGCTTTGAAAAAAAATGGCACATGGGAGATTGTGAAGCTGCCTAGCGGGAAGAAAACTGTGGGATGCAAGTGGGTGTTCACGGTCAAGTTTAATACAGATGGTAGTGTCAACCGGTACAAAGCAAGATTAGTTGCCAAGGGTTTCACTCAATCTTATGGTATAGACTACAAAGAGACATTTGCACCAGTAGCCAAACTCAACTCGGTAAGAGTCCTCTTGTCTCTAGCAGCTAATCTTGATTGGCCACTTCAACAGTTAGATGTAAAAAATGCATTCCTAAATGGAGACTTGCATGAAGAGGTGTATATGGATCCGCCTCCAGGATTCACAGAAGAAGGAAAATTGGTGTGTAAGTTGAAAAAATCACTTTATGGCCTTAAGCAGTCCCCGAGGGAGTGGTTCGAGAAGTTTACTCAAGCTGTGAAGGAACGGGGATTTGTACAAGCTCAATCTGATCATACAATCTTCTACAAACACTCTAAGGACGGCAAAATAGCAATCCTTATAGTATATGTAGATGATATAATTGTTACTGGAGACAATCAATCTGAGTTGGAGTCCTTAAAAGCGTATCTTGCAAGCAAGTTTGAGTTGAAGGATCTAGGTGCTCTCAGGTATTTCTTGGGTATGGAAGTCGCCAGGAGTAGCTCTGGAATTGCTGTTTCTCAGAGGAAGTATGTGCTCGATCTTCTCCAAGATACAGGCATGTTAGGGTGTAAACCAGCTGAGACACCTATGGAGCCTAATGCCAAACTTGGGATTGACGGTGGAAAGAATATTGATCAGGAGTCGTATCAACGATTAGTAGGTAGGCTTATCTATTTATCACATACTCGTCCTGATATAGCCTTTGCGGTAAGTGTTGTTAGTCAGTTTATGCACTCACCCAAAGAGAGACATCTTGAGGCAGTTTATAGAATCCTGAGATATCTGAAAAAGACCCCCGGAAGGGGATTGTTCTTCAGAAAGGGTGATCACAAGGCTGTGGAGATTTATACTGATGCAGACTGGGCAGGTTCTTCAGTGGACAGAAGATCGACATCAGGATATTGTACTTATGTTTGGGGCAATCTAGTAACATGGAGAAGTAAGAAGCAACCAGTGGTAGCTAGAAGCAGTGCAGAGGCAGAGTTTCGAGCATTAGCACATGGTATGTGTGAGGGGATTTGGCTTGGTAGACTACTGGATGAGTTGAGGATCTCAAGTAATTCTCCTATGAAGCTCTACTGCGACAACAAAGCTGCTGTTAGTATTGCCCACAATCCAGTTCATCACGATCGAACAAAACATGTAGAGGTGGATCGTCATTTTATCAGAGAAAAAATTGACAATGGAAGCTTCTGCATGATATACATTCCAACTAAGGAACAGACTGCCGACATCCTAACGAAGAGTCTCCACAAACCGAATTTCGAAGACATGGTGAACAAACTAGGAATGACAAACATTTACATTCCAGTTTGAGGGGGAGTGTGAGAATATTCGGTTTGTTACCGAATTCTTATCTTTCTATATATAGATTAGTTGATTGTTTCCCAATTGTATTTTGGGTAATTGATGTACAGCTGTATAGCTGATTTTAGGGAATTAGTTTCTAGTTTTCTTTTTAGCAACTAAAAGTTGTGTATAAATATACTTGTATTGTATCATTTGAATATATGAAAATACAATCAGTTTTCCCTAAAACACTTTCATCCTTTAATCATGGAAAGCCGTTAGACACCAAGAAATTAGTCTCTCTTGCAAATTTGGCACAATGCTTAGCTATTACTCATGGATTTATACCATTTAGAATTAATATGCTTTAATCCTTATCTTCAGCAAATGCTTTCTTTCCTTTAGAAATCATTATTTCCATTCTTGTATTGCTTTTAGCCATTGGTGCTCATATAGCCATTAGGCTCTCTTTTGTATATAAACCTGTTTTGGGTTTTATATTAATTAAGTGTGAAATATAGCAAAGTACTCTATTTACACACATTCATCTTTCTCTTGTTATTTTCTAAAATTCATTTTGGTATCAGAGCTTCATCCCCACCCCAAAAAAAAAAAAAAAAAAAAAAGGCCCCTATTCAAGAACCAAAACTCTCCATCCAATCCTTTTACCTGTGTGCTAGTTTAATCTCTATCAAACTTAACAACTCAAATTGTCTTCTTTGAAAATCTCAAATTTCACCTTTGATTCGCAATCTTGGTATTTCACCATATTGAAAGCTCTGAAAAGCCGTCAGAAGAAATTCTTGATACATCCGGCAAGAAGGTGACAAACGAAGAATATTCCACATGGTGCAATAATGATGGGCTTCTTATTGCCTGGCTTCTAAGTAATATGACAGAGGAAGTATTCAGCATGATATGTGGTGCGGATACAACATATCAAATTTGGCACTCCCTTGGTGGACAACTGTTGCCCAACACCGAAGAAAGTGAAGCTCAACTGAAGACCAGCCTATATGCACTATCAAAAGGATTGCTTTCTCTTGATGAATATATCAGGAAGTTCAAGAGTATCTGGGACAAATTGGCAGCCATGGGCAAGCCTCTGTCAGACTTCGACAAAATTTTCGAAATCTCAAGAGGGCTTGGAAAGAAATACAGAGATTTTAAACTTGCTGTGCTATCAAAGCCTCCATATCTAACTTTTAATCAATTTATTTTGTCTTTACAAAACTATGAACAGTTTTTTCTTGTGGAAGAAAAACAATAGCCTGATCATAATCAAGCATTCCTCGGTCAAAGAGATAAAAGAAGAGGGCAACGTGGAGGAGGGAGATTTAGAGGAAGAGGAGGTTTCACTCAAAGTCGACCACATAATCAGAATCAACCTCAAAACTTCCCATCTTCATCACATCGAAAGCCCAACATCAACAACAATTGGAATCAGCAACAACAAGGACAATTCAACAAAGAAAATCCCAAGGATGCTTGTCAAATTTGTGGTAGGACTAATCATACAGCCATTAAATGTTATTACAGGTATGATTGTGCCAATGAAGAGGAAATGCTCAACAAGCCTTTTCGGTCATGAACATGAACAGTGAAGGAGATCCAAACTTTTATGCTGATTCTGGTGCAACAGCTCATATGACAAATCAAGGAGGTAAATTACAATTTTTAAAACTTATTTTGGCACTGACTCAATATTTGTTGGAAATGGACAAGCTTTACCTATTACTCACACTGGTAAAACTGTACTCAAAATCTCCCGAGGTAACTTAAAATTAAATGATGTATTAGTTGTGCCAAAACTTAAAAAGAATTTATTATCGGTCAGCTAACTTATTGATGATAATTCTTGTATCTTTGAATTTAACTCTGATGGTTTTGTCATAAAGGATCACAATCAGCAGGTTCTGGCCAAGGGACTTAGAAAAGGAAATCTATATGCGCTAGAGGAAAGCCATTTGGAAGCATTATCTGCAATTCGAAGTCCTAGCGCATCTTCTGAAATTTGGCTTGCGAGACTAGGACATCCAAACTTAAAAATTTCTTCAGAGCTTAGAGAAGAAGAAAGCTATTAATATTTCAAATTGGTTAAATAAGGATGTTCTTTGTACTAGTTGTCAACTTGGAAAGCGTTGTAAACTTTCTTTTAGCAAATCAGATTCCATTTCCTCTTTTTTGTGATTTATGGGGCCTGCCCAATATAGTCATCTCAAAAATTCCAATATTTTATTATCTTTGTTGACGATTTTGCACGTTATACTTGGTTATTTCCTTTAAAACATAAATCTGATTTATTCACTTTCTTTCTTAAATTTCAAGCATTTGTAGAAAAACATTTTGATAGGAAAATCAAGGTATTTCAAAGTGATGGAGGAGGTGAGCTTACTTCTACTACCTTCTCTGAACATTTGGCACAATGTGGATTGCTCAACAACTTTCTTGCCCTTACACGCCTGAACAAAATGGTCTTGCCGAAAGGAAGCACCGACATATTATAGAGACAGGGCTTACTTGCTCTTCCATGCCAATTTACCTCTGAAATTCTGGGTAGATGCTTTTTTAACTACTACTTTTCTTATTAATCGTCTACCCCTCTCATCCATTGGTAAGGAAACTCCATTTTTTAAGTTGTTTAGTAAGAATCCCAATTATTCTAGCTTACGTATTTTTGGTTGTCAATGTTTTCCTTATTTAAAAAGTCAAGGCTTGAATAAATTTTCTCGCAAAACTATATCTTGTGTTTTTCTTGGGTACAGTCCTTTGCACAAAGGCTTCGGATGTCTTGATCCACACACTCACAAAGTTTATATTTTCTAGGCATGTTGTTTTCAATGAAAATATTTTTCCATTTATTATCAAAGAACGACCTTCATCTGAGTCTTTGCAAAATCTTTCCATTACATCCTTTTTTGATGAGTGGATTGCTACTCCTAACACCGGTGTTCATAGGTCAAGATGATGAAGCTCAAAGTGATGCCATTAACAATACTTCAAATTCGTCATCCATATGTCCTTTGAACCTAGAGTACAAAATTGCCAAACAACTTCTTGTCTTGACTCTCCTCTGCCGTTACCTCCTACCTCACAAATAGTGATGAGACTCTTTCTCTACCTCCCACCTTACCAAATAATGATGAAACCATTCCACAAATTTCTCCATCCCCTTCTAATGAATTATCTGACCAAGTTGTTATCAATCCTCCTCCCCCCCTCCTTCTCATGACCAATTCGTGATCGGCATCCTCCATCTTACCTCAAAGATTATATTTGTCCTACCACTCACTCATCAACCAACCAAAACATAGGTCTCATTATTTCTCAAACTGAATCTCGAACTCTAAAATTTCTCTTAAGTTCACAAACTGAACCGTCTCTCGTTCAAGTGCCGAAGTTGAGTATCGATCATTGTCTACTAGTGCAGCTGAAGTTACATAGTTACAATATCTTTCAATGATTTAGGCATTACATTGTCTCGCCAGCCTCGCCTCCTATGTGACAACAAAGTGCCCTTCATATATCTCAAATCCTGTCTTTCATGCTCGAACCAAGCATATTGAGCTCGATTATTAGTTTGTTCGAGAAACGGTCATTGATGGTACTCTTACTACTGGATATGTGCCATCCTCTCGTCAAATTGCAGACACTCTCAGTAAAGCACTTCCTCAAGATTCCTTCAATACTTTCCGTTTCAAGCTAGGAGTACATTTCATTCCACTTCCTAGCTTGAGGGGGCTTGATAAAGATCCAATCTAAGGAGAGAGCAACTCTAACTCCTATAATCATGGAAAGCCGTTAGACATCAAGAAATTAGTCAACTCTTCTCTAGCAAATTTGACACAATACTTACCATCTAGAATTAATATGCTTTAATCCTTATTTTCAACAAATGGTTTCTTTCCTTTAGAAATCATTCTTTCCATTCTTGTATTGCTTTTAGCAATTGATGCTCATATAGCCATTAGGCTCTCTTTTGTATATAAACATGTTTTGGATTTTGTATTAATTAAGTGTGAATATAGCAAAGTACTCTATTTACACACATTCATCTTTCTCTTATTATTTTCTAAAATTCATTTCCCTTGGCCGATCATTGCTTGATGCCAGTGGGCAGCATTCCGAAGCAGAACGAAGTGATGGTCATGAGAGAGGAGGGATTCAACTCATGTATCCCTTATTCATGTTCTTTTTATATCCCTCTAATAATATCATAACGTCATGTCAATTAAAATTATATGTTCAATTACAATATCAAATCATATTAATTAAAAATCATAATATTTGCATATATATCATAATATTATAAGAGGAATATGAATGAGGACATAAATAAGTGGACATATAAACTAAATCCAAAGAGATATATTAGAGGATGATAAGAACGTAGTTACAGTCACTTCATCATAAAATAGATGTCAATTGAAGGAACATTTTATTTTTTGTGGGATTGATTAATTGATTGTTCTTATAATTATCATTTTGTAATTCTTTTCATTTTTAGAGATTATGCAAAACTGTAAATATTAATTAGCTTGATTGTAGGACTTGATTTTAGGTTTCTTAGTTGTAATTCTTCTCTATATAATCATGTATAAATTTATTCACAAATTGTGAATGAGAAATAAGAAAATTATGTGTGATTTTATTAACGTACCTCTTAACTCTCGACACATTCCTTCTAAACACATCATCTTTTAAAACTCAAAAATTATTAAATTTGCTCAACGCACACCATA
>CM046369.1:13435330-14002205 GCA_025413025.1 Ficus hispida | reverse complement strand
GACTACATCGTGATGCGCAAGGACAGGGGAGTCCTGTACATGAGCGAGGTCGACATCAGCCTCCCGTTTCCGGACTACTTCGCGGCGTTGATGAGGGCCAAGATCGGTTTGGCTGCGTCCGGAGGGACGTGATGCTCGTCGGGAGGAAGATCAAGGGAGAGGAGGCGGTGGCGATGGGGATCGCCGAGTCGGCGCACGATAGCGCGGAGAGTGCGGCCGAGGCTGCCGTGCGCCTGGGGGAGCAGCTGGCCCGGAGGAAGTGGAACGGCGAGGTTTTCGCCGAGATCAGGAAGAGCATGTTCCCGGAGGTCTGTCGCGTCCTCGGATAGCGGAGATTGCCATTGTTCGAAGCTTTGAGCCGGAAAAATCGGAATTTCGTTGCGATTTTTCGATCTAAGTAAGTGTGATTCGTGATATAATTTTCTTGATAGTGTTTTGTTGAAGCAGAAAAGAAAGAACTTGGTTGTCCTGCTGTTGTTGTACTATATATAGAAATGCGTAATAATCAGAAACATAAATTGAATTTCCGTGCAGTTCGGTTTAGACTTCTTGAGTAGCTTGATTAGACATTGTTGCACAGAACTGGTTGTTTGATGATTATGTGTTATAGTTGGAACAACAAAAGAAGTTTCCAATTCAGTTGAAAGTGATTTTTTTTTTTTTTTTTTTTTTTTTCCGGGTTCTATGCTCCCAGCACCAAGTGGCGGCCTTCCTTCAAAAAAAAAAAAAAAATAATAAATAAATAAAAATAAAAATAAGTATTCTACAGAACTTCATGAAACAATGATACTTAATAATGGATGTATCCTGATATGCATTTTCAATGCCTTTTTCAATCATGGTGGAGTACTGTATATTTAATGAAGTGTGTATTTGGATTGTTTATATTTGAATAGTCATTCTAATGTGTATTGATGAGTGAGAGAGAATATGTGATGTTGTTGGTAAAAATAGATAGAAAAAGAATTAGATGAATAGTAAAATGAGTGTGTTGTACTGTTTAACGGATTGTGTATCAATATAATATATGAAAGAACCAAATAAATATTACGTTATGTTCAGTTGAATGTGTGGTCAAACGAAACATAAAGGCTTCTCCAAGGCCTTAAGTTTTTATATTTTCTTTGGTATGGTGATAAAATATAGAATCCTAGCTTTTCTGCGTTGCTAAAGTCCGTCTAAGATTTGTTAGTGTGTTTTGGTTGGAGGGAGAGGTGGAGAGAGGTGGAAGAAGAGGGTCAATTCACTGAGAGAAGAGGTGATTGGAGTCCACGATTCAAGCTCTTCATCATACTTAAGTTTAAAAAGACAATTTTACTCCCATAAAAGTTATTGACAACTTTTCTAAATGATAATATAATAGTTAGATAAATAAGTATATCTTATGAACTTTCCCTCCTTACCAAATAACCAGAAGGTTCCTATAATCCTCCCTGCTGCTCTCTTAATAATTCTCTCCTTTCTACCCCTCTAACTAAATACAGCCTAAGGTTGTGTTTGGGAGGAAGAAAGAAAACTACATATAACTTGGGTGAAGAAATGGGGGATGGTGGGGGGACCATTATTTTATCATCTAATTTCTTCAAATTGAGAGGGATGAATTAGGATGTTTTGAAGTATTTGAAATAACAACCAAACAAGCTCCGTAATGAAAGAGGGAAGAAACCCATCTGAGGGTGAACTTAATTCTGGGAAATTCTTGTATCGAGTTTTTAGCATAGCCTCATACTCTTAAGAACTAGAGTAAACTAATAGGATGTGTTGTACATGATTCACATTCATCACATTTGCTTTCTTGTGCAAACCACTTGACCAAAATATGTTTTCTAACTAAGAACATCGGCTAGAAAAACATTGGAAGAACCTACTTATACTTAGCAAGCAAATATGTAGGGATAAATTTTAAAAGAGAGAGAGCTAAATAACATATTTGGAGACTCTAATGCCAAATTTGGTAACTTTAGATTTAGAGTCCACATGCATCGATTGCTCCTCCCCATTGATAAAGATCCAATCCAAGGAAAGAGCAACTCTAACTCCTTTGTGAGAATATTCGGTTTGTTACCGAATTCTTATCTTTCTATATATAGATTAGTTGATTGTTTCCCAATTGTATTTTGGGTAATTGATGTACAGCTGTATAGCTGATTTTAGGGAATTAGTTTCTAGTTTTCTTTTTAGCAACTAAAAGTTGTGTATAAATATACTTGTATTGTATCATTTGAATATATGAAATACAATCAGTTTTCCTAAACACTTTCATGGTATCAGAGACTTAGCCTTCTTTCCCAAATCATAGCTTTCATCCCGAAATCTGCCCAGTCCCGAAATCTGCCCAGTCCACGTCTTATCTGCCCAGTCCGACCTTCATCCCACTTCTCGCCTGCCTGTCCCGAAACCTGCCCAGTCCAGAGGAGGAGTTTTCGGCCAGACCAGAGAAGGAGTTTTTTTTGTTGGCAGATTTTTCGGCCAGACCAGAGAAGGAGTTTTTCGGCACCAGAGAAGGAGTTTTTTTCGGCAGTTTTTCTTCCAGATAGCTGCTCTTCCCGACAATGAGTTCAGAGAAGGATATAATGGGCGCTGCTAAGGATGGTTCTTCCCTCTCCACACCCAGTCCAGTCATATCGACAGTGGTGCTCAGTCCTTCGGAGAGGGATCATCACTGCAGATTACAAATCACAGGTTAGATGGCAAGAACTTCCTCCAATGGTCCAGTCGGTTTTGATGGTGATTCGAGGGAGAGGAAAAATCGGCTACATCACAGGCGAGGTCCAACGGCCCATCCGACAGATCCGACGTACGGTAATTGGGAACTTACTAATTCTATTGTCATGGCATGGCTGATTAACTCCATGGAACCCATATCAGCCGTACCTACCTGTTTCTTCGCACGCCAAAGCTATTTGGGATGCCGTAAAGGAGAATTATTCGGACCTTGAAAATGCTTCACAGGTTTTTCGAGATTAAGAATAGCTCAAGGATATTCGGCAAGGCAGCTTGGATATCACCGAATATTACAATGAGTTGCAAACTTTATGGCTGGAATTGGATATGCATTATGAAGCTGACTGGGGTGATCTAGACGGCAACATGAAGTTTAAGAAACATTTAGAGAAAGAACGGCTGTATGACTTTCTCGCTGGGCTCAACAAGATCTTGATGAGGTAAGAGGACGAATACTAGGCCGGAGACCATTACCCTCCATCGGAGAAGCTTTTGCTGAAGTGCGTCGAGAGGAGAGCCGACGTCGGGTGATGCTAGGAGAGAAGAGGGACTTGTCTGGACTTCTTCCGGTGAAAGACCTACTGAGACCACTGCCTTGTCACTAAGAGTAATGTTAACCGACCTCATAGTGATCAAAAATCAACTCAGCGCCACGGTGCTCCCACTGTAACAAACTTGGCCATACCCGGGACCGATGTTGGGATATTCATGGACGACCAGCCGATGCGAGGCCAAAGAAGCAGCCTCAAAGCAAGGGTTTCAAGCCGCTACAGGTGAAAAAACAGAAGAAACCAGTAATGGGATTTCTCTGAACCAAGATCAACTGGAACAACTCGTCAAACTTCTGAAGCAGCAAACCGTGACCAGTCCCACGACAGCAACAAGCAGTTTTGCTCATCAAGGTACTGCCTTTCATGTGAAAAATCCAATTCCTTGGATACTTGACTCTGGCGCTTCCGACCACATGACAGGTAACTCATCCCTATTTCACTCTTATACTCCATGTCACGGGAGCTCAAGAGTGAAAATTGCAGATGGAACATACTCTTGTGTTGCTGGAAAAGGATCTATTCGGCTGTCCGAGAAACTTGTCCTAAACTCCGTACTCCATGTTCCAAAACTAGCATGCAATCTGGTGTCTATAAGCAAACTTACCCATGACCTTAATTGCACTGCTAATTTTTCTGTCACTTCTTGTCACATACAGGAGCAGGGATCGGCGAGGATGATTGGCATTGCTGAGGAGGATGGTGGACTCTACTATTTCAAGAATAATGAGTGTACGAATAAACAGGCTGCAATCGCTGAGAATGTATCTTCTGCTTCCAATAAAGATGTAATGATGTGGCATCGTAGGTTAGGCCATCCCAATTTTCATTACCTTAAACGTTTGTTCCCAGATTATTCAGTAATAAAAATCCAAGTTCTTTTTACTGTGATATTTGTCAATTAGCCAAACACACACGTACATCATATCCTGCCAAACCTTATATAAATCACATCCATTCCTCCTAATTCATAGTGATATTTGGGGACCCTCTCGTGTTAAAAATGTTACTGGGACTAGATGGTTTATTACGTTTATTGATGATCACACCAGAGTCTGTTGGGTCTATCTTTTAAAGAAAAAACCGAGGTCTCACAAATCTTTCAAATTTTCACTCCATGATAAAAACCAATTCCACACCAATATTAGGTCTTAAGAACCGACAATGGAACAGAGTATTACAAAGCCATCTTAGGTGATTATCTAGCAACCAATGGTATAATTCATCAAAGTTCCTGTTCTGATACACCACAGCAAAATGGTGTAGCAGAAAGGAAAACCGTCATTTACTAGAGGTTGCTCGAGCCCTTCTGTTTACTATGCATGTTCCAAAGTACCTCTGGGGTGAAGCCATCTTAACTGCCTCACATCTTATAAACAGAATGCCTTCAAAAATACTCCAATTTCAAACCCCTATGTCTGTTCTTCTGCAAACTTACCCAATGTTTCGTTTTTTCTCCTCTGTTCCTTTAAGGGTGTTTGGCTGCACAGCATTTGTCCATGTCCATTCTCACAACCGTTCAAAACTTGATCCGAGAGCAACCAAGTGTGTTTTTATTGGATACTCTTCCACACAACGTGGGTATAGATGCTACTCACCCTCTCTTCGTCGTATGTTTATGTCAATGGATGTTACCTTTCATGAAACCCAATCATATTTCCCTGGGTCCCATCTTCAGGGGGAGATTCTTGGAGAAGATGGTTCTTGGGATGAATTTGATTCCCCAACACCCTTACCTTCACCACAGCCTATCTTGCCTTACATACCGAAGTTGTCACCACCTTTGCCCAACCCGAACCCGACCGAACCTATTATGCCGCATTATAACAAAATATTGGAAACTGAGGAACAAAACTTAGTGGGGGATAACTCCCAAATACCCCAGTTACTTGTTTATTCGCGCAGGAATCATTCTCGGAATAGCAGCAAGCCTGATGCCCAGCAAGGTCAAATGTCTGAACCGGTCCCTCTCCCAGATCCAGAGTCTTCTAGTGGTTCGGGTGATACTGACTTCAACAACAGTTCAGATCTGGATTTGCCTATTGCCCTCAGGAAAGGTACACGGTCATGTACACAGCACCCAATCTCTAATTATGTCTCATATGAGAAATTGTCTCCCAGTTTTTCAGCCTTCACCACTACTCTTACGGGTATTCAGATACCAAGAGATATTAGGGAGGCCCTTGCAGATCCCAAGTGGAGACTAGCAGTTCATGAGGAAATGGGAGCTTTGAAAAAAAATGGCACATGGGAGATTGTGAAGCTGCCTAGCGGGAAGAAAACTGTGGGATGCAAGTGGGTGTTCACGGTCAAGTTTAATACAGATGGTAGTGTCAACCGGTACAAAGCAAGATTAGTTGCCAAGGGTTTCACTCAATCTTATGGTATAGACTACAAAGAGACATTTGCACCAGTAGCCAAACTCAACTCGGTAAGAGTCCTCTTGTCTCTAGCAGCTAATCTTGATTGGCCACTTCAACAGTTAGATGTAAAAATGCATTCCTAAATGGAGACTTGCATGAAGAGGTGTATATGGATCCGCCTCCAGGATTCACAGAAGAAGGAAAATTGGTGTGTAAGTTGAAAAAATCACTTTATGGCCTTAAGCAGTCCCCGAGGGAGTGGTTCGAGAAGTTACTCAAGCTGTGAAGGAACGGGATTTGTACAAGCTCAATCTGATCATACAATCTTCTACAAACACTCTAAGGACGGCAAAATAGCAATCCTTATAGTATATGTAGATGATATAATTGTTACTGGAGACAATCAATCTGAGTTGGAGTCCTTAAAAGCGTATCTTGCAAGCAAGTTTGAGTTGAAGGATCTAGGTGCTCTCAGGTATTTCTTGGGTATGGAAGTCGCCAGGAGTAGCTCTGGAATTGCTGTTTCTCAGAGGAAGTATGTGCTCGATCTTCTCCAAGATACAGGCATGTTAGGGTGTAAACCAGCTGAGACACCTATGGAGCCTAATGCCAAACTTGGGATTGACGGTGGAAAGAATATTGATCAGGAGTCGTATCAACGATTAGTAGGTAGGCTTATCTATTTATCACATACTCGTCCTGATATAGCCTTTGCGGTAAGTGTTGTTAGTCAGTTTATGCACTCACCCAAAGAGAGACATCTTGAGGCAGTTTATAGAATCCTGAGATATCTGAAAAGACCCCCGGAAGGGGATTGTTCTTCAGAAAGGGTGATCACAAGGCTGTGGAGATTTATACTGATGCAGACTGGGCAGGTTCTTCAGTGGACAGAAGATCGACATCAGGATATTGTACTTATGTTTGGGGCAATCTAGTAACATGGAGAAGTAAGAAGCAACCAGTGGTAGCTAGAAGCAGTGCAGAGGCAGAGTTTCGAGCATTAGCACATGGTATGTGTGAGGGGATTTGGCTTGGTAGACTACTGGATGAGTTGAGGATCTCAAGTAATTCTCCTATGAAGCTCTACTGCGACAACAAAGCTGCTGTTAGTATTGCCCACAATCCAGTTCATCACGATCGAACAAAACATGTAGAGGTGGATCGTCATTTTATCAGAGAAAAAATTGACAATGGAAGCTTCTGCATGATATACATTCCAACTAAGGAACAGACTGCCGACATCCTAACGAAGAGTCTCCACAAACCGAATTTCGAAGACATGGTGAACAAACTAGGAATGACAAACATTTACATTCCAGTTTGAGGGGGAGTGTGAGAATATTCGGTTTGTTACCGAATTCTTATCTTTCTATATATAGATTAGTTGATTGTTTCCCAATTGTATTTTGGGTAATTGATGTACAGCTGTATAGCTGATTTTAGGGAATTAGTTTCTAGTTTTCTTTTTAGCAACTAAAAGTTGTGTATAAATATACTTGTATTGTATCATTTGAATATATGAAAATACAATCAGTTTTCCCTAAAACACTTTCATCCTTTAATCATGGAAAGCCGTTAGACACCAAGAAATTAGTCTCTCTTGCAAATTTGGCACAATGCTTAGCTATTACTCATGGATTTATACCATTTAGAATTAATATGCTTTAATCCTTATCTTCAGCAAATGCTTTCTTTCCTTTAGAAATCATTATTTCCATTCTTGTATTGCTTTTAGCCATTGGTGCTCATATAGCCATTAGGCTCTCTTTTGTATATAAACCTGTTTTGGGTTTTATATTAATTAAGTGTGAAATATAGCAAAGTACTCTATTTACACACATTCATCTTTCTCTTGTTATTTTCTAAAATTCATTTTGGTATCAGAGCTTCATCCCCACCCCAAAAAAAAAAAAAAAAAAAAAAAAGGCCCCTATTCAAGAACCAAAACTCTCCATCCAATCCTTTTACCTGTGTGCTAGTTTAATCTCTATCAAACTTAACAACTCAAATTGTCTTCTTTGAAAATCTCAAATTTCACCTTTGATTCGCAATCTTGGTATTTCACCATATTGAAAGCTCTGAAAAGCCGTCAGAAGAAATTCTTGATACATCCGGCAAGAAGGTGACAAACGAAGAATATTCCACATGGTGCAATAATGATGGGCTTCTTATTGCCTGGCTTCTAAGTAATATGACAGAGGAAGTATTCAGCATGATATGTGGTGCGGATACAACATATCAAATTTGGCACTCCCTTGGTGGACAACTGTTGCCCAACACCGAAGAAAGTGAAGCTCAACTGAAGACCAGCCTATATGCACTATCAAAAGGATTGCTTTCTCTTGATGAATATATCAGGAAGTTCAAGAGTATCTGGGACAAATTGGCAGCCATGGGCAAGCCTCTGTCAGACTTCGACAAAATTTTCGAAATCTCAAGAGGGCTTGGAAAGAAATACAGAGATTTTAAACTTGCTGTGCTATCAAAGCCTCCATATCTAACTTTTAATCAATTTATTTTGTCTTTACAAAACTATGAACAGTTTTTTCTTGTGGAAGAAAAACAATAGCCTGATCATAATCAAGCATTCCTCGGTCAAAGAGATAAAAGAAGAGGGCAACGTGGAGGAGGGAGATTTAGAGGAAGAGGAGGTTTCACTCAAAGTCGACCACATAATCAGAATCAACCTCAAAACTTCCCATCTTCATCACATCGAAAGCCCAACATCAACAACAATTGGAATCAGCAACAACAAGGACAATTCAACAAAGAAAATCCCAAGGATGCTTGTCAAATTTGTGGTAGGACTAATCATACAGCCATTAAATGTTATTACAGGTATGATTGTGCCAATGAAGAGGAAAATGCTCAACAAGCCTTTTCGGTCATGAACATGAACAGTGAAGGAGATCCAAACTTTTATGCTGATTCTGGTGCAACAGCTCATATGACAAATCAAGGAGGTAAATTACAATTTTTAAAACCTTATTTTGGCACTGACTCAATATTTGTTGGAAATGGACAAGCTTTACCTATTACTCACACTGGTAAAACTGTACTCAAAATCTCCCGAGGTAACTTAAAATTAAATGATGTATTAGTTGTGCCAAAACTTAAAAAGAATTTATTATCGGTCAGCTAACTTATTGATGATAATTCTTGTATCTTTGAATTTAACTCTGATGGTTTTGTCATAAAGGATCACAATCAGCAGGTTCTGGCCAAGGGACTTAGAAAAGGAAATCTATATGCGCTAGAGGAAAGCCATTTGGAAGCATTATCTGCAATTCGAAGTCCTAGCGCATCTTCTGAAATTTGGCTTGCGAGACTAGGACATCCAAACTTAAAAATTTCTTCAGAGCTTAGAGAAGAAGAAAGCTATTAATATTTCAAATTGGTTAAATAAGGATGTTCTTTGTACTAGTTGTCAACTTGGAAAGCGTTGTAAACTTTCTTTTAGCAAATCAGATTCCATTTCCTCTTTTTTGTGATTTATGGGGCCTGCCCAATATAGTCATCTCAAAAATTCCAATATTTTATTATCTTTGTTGACGATTTTGCACGTTATACTTGGTTATTTCCTTTAAAACATAAATCTGATTTATTCACTTTCTTTCTTAAATTTCAAGCATTTGTAGAAAAACATTTTGATAGGAAAATCAAGGTATTTCAAAGTGATGGAGGAGGTGAGCTTACTTCTACTACCTTCTCTGAACATTTGGCACAATGTGGATTGCTCAACAACTTTCTTGCCCTTACACGCCTGAACAAAATGGTCTTGCCGAAAGGAAGCACCGACATATTATAGAGACAGGGCTTACTTGCTCTTCCATGCCAATTTACCTCTGAAATTCTGGGTAGATGCTTTTTTAACTACTACTTTTCTTATTAATCGTCTACCCCTCTCATCCATTGGTAAGGAAACTCCATTTTTTAAGTTGTTTAGTAAGAATCCCAATTATTCTAGCTTACGTATTTTTGGTTGTCAATGTTTTCCTTATTTAAAAAGTCAAGGCTTGAATAAATTTTCTCGCAAAACTATATCTTGTGTTTTTCTTGGGTACAGTCCTTTGCACAAAGGCTTCGGATGTCTTGATCCACACACTCACAAAGTTTATATTTTCTAGGCATGTTGTTTTCAATGAAAATATTTTTCCATTTATTATCAAAGAACGACCTTCATCTGAGTCTTTGCAAAATCTTTCCATTACATCCTTTTTTGATGAGTGGATTGCTACTCCTAACACCGGTGTTCATAGGTCAAGATGATGAAGCTCAAAGTGATGCCATTAACAATACTTCAAATTCGTCATCCCATATGTCCTTTGAACCTAGAGTACAAAATTGCCAAACAACTTCTTGTCTTGACTCTCCTCTGCCGTTACCTCCTACCTCACCAAATAGTGATGAGACTCTTTCTCTACCTCCCACCTTACCAAATAATGATGAAACCATTCCACAAATTTCTCCATCCCCTTCTAATGAATTATCTGACCAAGTTGTTATCAATCCTCCTCCCCCCCCTCCTTCTCAATGACCAATTCGTGATCGGCATCCTCCATCTTACCTCAAAGATTATATTTGTCCTACCACTCACTCATCAACCAACCAAAACATAGGTCTCATTATTTCTCAAACTGAATCTCGAACTCTAAAATTTCTCTTAAGTTCACAAACTGAACCGTCTCTCGTTCAAGTGCCGAAGTTGAGTATCGATCATTGTCTACTAGTGCAGCTGAAGTTACATAGTTACAATATCTTTTCAATGATTTAGGCATTACATTGTCTCGCCAGCCTCGCCTCCTATGTGACAACAAAAGTGCCCTTCATATATCTCATAATCCTGTCTTTCATGCTCGAACCAAGCATATTGAGCTCGATTATTAGTTTGTTCGAGAAACGGTCATTGATGGTACTCTTACTACTGGATATGTGCCATCCTCTCGTCAAATTGCAGACACTCTCAGTAAAGCACTTCCTCAAGATTCCTTCAATACTTTCCGTTTCAAGCTAGGAGTACATTTCATTCCACTTCCTAGCTTGAGGGGGCTTGATAAAGATCCAATCTAAGGAGAGAGCAACTCTAACTCCTATAATCATGGAAAGCCGTTAGACATCAAGAAATTAGTCAACTCTTCTCTAGCAAATTTGACACAATACTTACCATCTAGAATTAATATGCTTTAATCCTTATTTTCAACAAATGGTTTCTTTCCTTTAGAAATCATTCTTTCCATTCTTGTATTGCTTTTAGCAATTGATGCTCATATAGCCATTAGGCTCTCTTTTGTATATAAACATGTTTTGGATTTTGTATTAATTAAGTGTGAAATATAGCAAAGTACTCTATTTACACACATTCATCTTTCTCTTATTATTTTCTAAAATTCATTTCCCTTGGCCGATCATTGCTTGATGCCCAGTGGGCAGCATTCCGAAGCAGAACGAAGTGATGGTCATGAGAGAGGAGGGATTCAACTCATGTATCCCCTTATTCATGTTCTTTTTATATCCCTCTAATAATATCATAACGTCATGTCAATTAAAATTATATGTTCAATTACAATATCAAATCATATTAATTAAAAAATCATAATATTTGCATATATATCATAATATTATAAGAGGAATATGAATGAGGACATAAAATAAGTGGACATATAAACTAAATCCAAAGAGATATATTAGAGGATGATAAGAACGTAGTTACAGTCACTTCATCATAAAATAGATGTCAATTGAAGGAACATTTTATTTTTTGTGGGATTGATTAATTGATTGTTCTTATAATTATCATTTTGTAATTCTTTTCATTTTTAGAGATTATGCAAAACTGTAAATATTAATTAGCTTGATTGTAGGACTTGATTTTAGGTTTCTTAGTTGTAATTCTTCTCTATATAATCATGTATAAATTTATTCACAAATTGTGAATGAGAAATAAGAAAATTATGTGTGATTTTATTAACGTACCCTCTTAACTCTCGACACATTCCTTCTAAACACATCATCTTTTAAACTCAAAATTATTAAATTTGCTCAACGCACACCATACCAACCCCCAACCACACCCCGCCCCCACCCCCCCCCCCCCCCCCCCCCCCCCCCCCCCCCCCAATTACAATAAAATAAAAAGTACTCTACCACTTCAATTTTTTTTTTCACACCCACATTTTTTTTTGTTTATTTTGATGTTCTATTGTAGGTGAAATTAAAAATTTTACAGGAAAAAAAGGTAAAAAAAAAGACAAACAGCTACCATATTTATATATATACGTATATATATTATAAGATTAAAATTACAATTTTGCAAGATATAAAAGAATAATATATTCATTTATCTATATATACACAAACTTAATGAAACAACAACGGCATATAGAACTGAACAAAATCGACAAACAACGATGATGTCGAACACGAAAAAAAAAAAAAGCAACGAACAATATTAAAAAAAAAAAAATACATATACAAGGAAAAAGGAAATATCAACTGTAACATAAAAAGTATACGTTGGAAAGAAAAAATTCAACATTTAGCATACCTCATAGTTTGTAATGAGTTTGTACATGATACTATAATTAGAAAATTTAAAATCAAGTCCTATAATCTAGCTAGTTGCTATGTATAATTTTGTATGATTTGTAATTATAAGAATAATCAATACGAAATTTCAACACTTTGATGACAATGGGTGCACTTGTAAATCCTCAAATGATTTCGTGAACAACAACCGAAAACTGTTGATTCAAAAATTTTTTTTTTACTATTTTTTTCTTCAAAATTTGAAGGAATTTTTTGTTTTGTTCTGTTTTTGTTTTTTCAACTTGTGCGCCTCATTTAGAGAGACGCAAAATAAATATTATGTATACAGATGTATATATACATATATTAGCTGTATGGTAGTCGACATACGCTGGACGCGTAAAATCGACAAGCAAAGCAAAAAGTAAAAAATAAAAAGTAAAAAATAAAAAATCGGATTCCTTAAGCAAACAAGGAAAACATGGCTAAAGGAATCAATAAATAAAAGTCCAATAAATATAGGTAAAAGATATATATAGATATATAATGGCTTAATTAGGAAAATGGATCAAGCACTGTGATATGGGCTTTTTAACAAGAAAGGCACTGATCCTTTGGTCATGAAAATCAGTATACTGGTGCAACGTCGTGGAGGACCACGGCAGGACTTACCGTGCGATGGTGGCATCTAGAACTGGAATGACGCCACTATAACAAACACAGCGGGGATCAACATGTCACAGTGAACTCAAGTTGGTTTCAGTGTTTGCGCTCTTCAACCATGAGGATTTGGTGAGGACGATGATCATGATGGTGACGACTTTGATAGGTGTTTTGCCTTTTGGTGTTCTTGAAAGATAGAAATGTTTGGATTGTTTAGCTCTCAGGTTTGGATTCAAAAAGTTCATCCAGTTTTTTTTTTTTTTTTTTTTTGAAAAGTCATAAAAAATTTTAATTAATTTTTAAAAGTCAATCAACTTTGATATAAAAATTTCATTCCAAATTGATGTATCAAATGCAAGAGTAGTGTTTATCCTTCACAATTTGTGATGAATTTGTATAAGAATATATAGCAATGAATTATAATTAGTAAACCTAAAATCAAGCTAATTAACATGCACAGCTTTGCATGATCTCTAAAAATGAAAAGAACACAAAATGATAGTTACAAGAATAATCAATCAATCTCCCCAAATCTAAACACATTTATGCTAAAATTCTAAAAGTTTGGAGGTTTAAGCTACTACTTTTCTAAGTTCATGGGGCAACATATATAAGTTACCAAAGTTCCGGGGTATTTTTAAAATTTATCCAAGAATTAGAGGGACAGGGGCAAGAATATTTCCTAATAACAATTATTTGGAGCAGTTGGACTTGTCTTATTGACTCGACCAATAATATTAGGAAAGAATAACTAGTGCTAAACGACGGGCAAAGTGACTATGAAAAAGGGAGAGAAAATAGAAAAGAAAAGAAAAAAGCCAAGGTGTTTTTAAGCCAAAAAATAAAAGAAGGGAGTCAAAGTCTTTAAGCATTGCATATGGACATAAAGTAGAGTCCATAGTCTATAGCCCCCATCGAATTTACTTGGAAGAAAAGAAGAAGGAAAAGACGTTCCTTGCTACTAATTGGAACTTGGAAATTGTAAATGGGAAGATAGGTTTGACGAGTACAAACATTTGTGGGCCATATTTGTGTATGAAGCACGGAAGAACGAGACGCACGTTTACGGAAGTTAAATGAAATATTTGAAATAAAATAATTAGACGTCTACGGGTAAAAATATTATTTTATTGATAAATATATTATTTTTTTCAACAGTTTTATAATTATGTTATTTATTTGTTTTTTATTTTCATAAATATTTACTATATGTTCACCTAGAAATCCAAGATGGTATTAAAAGGTTTCCCCTTTTTCTCTGTCCTCTTTTTCATATTTCTCATATATTAAGGTTTTTTTTAAGCGGGACTTCCGCTGCTGCCGTCATGACCGACGAGGGTGATCAGTGGTTTGATGGTATCGATAGGGATAGAATCGTATGGTTCTAGTTAGGAGTTTCTTGATTAGATCTAACCCGATAAGTTTTCGGTGGTTTAGGATCTAGTGAGGCCTTGGTGATCCGATGATTAGTGCGTAAAATATTACATTTAATCAAGCCAATTAATTTCCCTTGAGTTGTGACGTGTGGCAGAGTGGTTGTTCCACTTGGGACGAGAATTTTATGGTTGATGTTATTTTATATTCATATTTTGTTTTTGAGTTTTAGTCTTAATTTTCTAATAAAGGAGGTAGATCCCCCACATCCAGTTTGTTTTTGTTTGTGTGTTCTGCTAGAGTTGTTTTCTAGCGGTATATGTTTAATAGTTCTATTAGTACTATGGCTAGGCAGGGTTTGTTGCAGTCTCCGTGCTGCGAGTGACTGTCTTTCGATCAATTGGAATATTCCATTGATTGTAGATTTAAAAAAAAAAAAGAGCTTTGTAAATGCTCGATTATAGGATTACCCAGAAATTCAAGGAATTTTCCCGTTATCAGGATCTCAGCTTATGTCCTCCTTATTGATATTTATCAGATTTTACCAACAGAATCGATTTTAGTTGATGGCTGTGTCTCTTGTACCACAGAGTTGCTTTATCTCTGATATTGGTGCCTATATTCAGTTTTAATTTGAATGATAATTTCTTTTTCAAAAAGAAAAAAAGAAATCCAAGATGTTGGGGGACCTACGGTTGAGGTGTTTCATACGTTTTCTAGTCCAGTTTAAAAAATGAAGACATCTTGAGAAGATTAAAAACAAAAAAGACATCTTAGTATGTTCCATCCCATTAATGGTTTGAGAATAGGAATGTGAGATACGATGAAGATAAATCAACAAGAATATCATGTATGCTATTTGCAAACAAAGTGATCGTGTTAAAAGTGGATGCTCACAAGTATTTAATTGTAAAACATTCTTTTGTTGTCGTTTCGTTGGATAAAAGAAATTGTAAAACAATTTTGTTGTCGTGTTTCATGAAAGGTTATAGAAGCTGAAGTATACACGTACGAGGACGATTCTACTCTTGAAAAAAAATATATATTAAAAATAAAATAAAATAAAATAAAAAAACTCGTCATGATCTTGCTTATGAATTTTTAATTATAGTATTGGAACGTCCAGAAAACGGAATATCTTCGTACCATATGCTGGAGTTAGATTCAACTACTTAATTTTTTTTTAATTTTATTTTTGAAATTGTGTCCACATGTAAAGCTAGCTTATTTAATTACTTTCTAATAATACAACAATAATTTCTCTTTTCTTTTCTTTTTTTTCCTTGCGTTCACTTGTATATAACAGTCAACTCACAAATCTACTACCTCTATGGTTGCACCATAAAATTTTTAACATTCACACTACAATTTTAATGTTTGGACGGAGAATTGTTCGGTAAGATTAAAAAAAAAAAAAAGATTTTCATAGATTCTGTTTAAATTTGAATCTTGATAAACTATGATATGGTGGTATAATATGAGGTTCAAAAATATGCATTATCAAAGATGAAATACCGAATAGAATGATATTATGAGTTAAAAAATTAAGATTTGTAATGCGTGTCTAAACTAAATCTCTAATTATCATTAGATTTCATATACTGTTTGATTTTATTATCGTCTAGGAAATTTACCAGTTGGTATTCCTTAGTATACAGATTCCACAAAATTAGGTTGGAGAAAGTGCAAAAAAAAAAAAAAAAAAAAAAGTAGACAACATATCTAAAATGATTTCTTACATGGGTTCATTTGTCAAAAGCACAATATATTTGTGAAAATTCCTTTCTTATAAAAAATACATATATATTTGTGGAAATTCCTATGGCGGCCATGATTCAATGCCATTCTTTAATTAATATAATTGTTTAAATTAATCAATTAATTGATTAAGGGCCTATTTGAAGGCATATGAAGATGGTGTTTTAAAAATTGAGTTGGAAATATATGTTTGCTGGTAAAATTTTTGAAAAATTTATGTTATAGAGAAAATATTACAAAAGTTTGAAATGCGTTCAGAAAAAATATACAAAATGGATTATGTCTTATTCGTCTCGTCGTTACGAATATTTTAACATAAAAATCATCTTATTTCGATTTAAAATAAAAAAAATTATAAATATTTAAAATTTAAAATTTTTAAAAATAGAAAAAAAATTAATATAAAATTAAAATTTTAAAATTTAGATGGTAAAATAACATCCGGAATCTACCCCGAACCATAAGTTAATTAGTGACGGACAATTTACAACCAAGCCAGCTGGAATCAAACCGTCTAGGCTCATGTCATATATATATATATATATATATATATAGACCAATACTATGTGTTGCAACACGAAGTAGTCATATTATCATAAAAGTTCTCTCCGCAATTCAGAGACACAACTAGGTAGCTATATTCTCCCCAACAAAATGAAGGTAAAAAAAAAAAAAAAAAGCTTTTTATTTTTTATTTTTTTATGTTGTTCTTTTTAACTCAAATCATACTGGAGAATTTCGTTTTGTTCAAGAAGTACACCATGTATTTTGAGTTGTTCAAATGTATACTGTCACTCAGTCCATCAACGAAACTCCAAATACATGGTATATTTAATTTTGGAATAAAATTGAAATATTGAATATATATATATATATATACACACACATAATAAATGTATGAATTTCTCAAATATGTATTTGACATAGAGCTAGGAAAATGAGTCAGTAAAAGTGATTAACAAAAATCATGATGTGCAGCAAAAGATAGTTGTGAAGGTGCAAATGAACTGCCAGAAATGCAGGACCAAAGCCATGAAGATCGCTGTAACTGAGTCAGGTACTAAGATCAATTAAGGTCGAATGTTCAATTAAGGTCGAATGTTCGGGGACAACCAATCAAGTAGTAGCATATTTTTAACCTCCGTTTGAATCATAGGTTTGCACAGTATATTAGAATAGAAAATAATTTTTCGTAACAGAAAATACTGTAAAAAAGAGTTTAAATTGTGAACTTAATTACAAATGATGAACTTAATTAAAAATCAATAATTTAATTACGATCGAATTAATGCAGGAGTGAGCTCGGTTCAGATCAGTGGGGAATGCAAAGATCAGGTGGAGGTTGTTGGAGATAATATTGATTCTGTTAGCTTGACCCGATCTCTAAGGAAGAAAGTTGGTTATGCAACATTACTCAGTGTGGAAGAAGTGAAGGAAACAACGAAAGACAAGCCCATAAAGAAAGACATCGATGACTCTACTCCTAAAATTCAGGCAATTTCACCATCACCTCCACTATCTTGCATTACTCCATGTCCACAACTAGTAGTGTGCTATGAAATCCCACATGATCCAAGTCCTGATTTTTGTTCCATCCTGTGAATTTCGACGATGATGACGATGACGATGACAATGCGTACTTGTCTCGAACTTGTTTTGGAATTCATTGGAATCACTACTACTTGGATCGAATTATTAGATATCCGATTAGATTTTTTTTCTTCCGGAATTTGTTTTTGTCCTTGGTTGCCTTTTGTTGTGTGTCCTTTATTAGCATAACCCTCTGTCGATGCCTGATGATGCCTCTAGTTTTTTTTCTTACTTTAATTACGTGGACTTATAATCGTTTTGGCCTCTTTGTAATGTCCCCCCCCCCCCCCCCCCGGCAACTGAAATAAGCATTTTTTGTCTCTTCATGCATTTTATTTCATTCTCAAGCACTTTTTTTTTTCTCTGTTTCTTTTTCCCACGTTGCATGAGAAATTCACACACCATCCTCTAATTTTTACTTATTTGGAACTAAAAAAAGGAATTCTCATTTTATAATAGATCCTAAAATTTTTATTATAATATTCCTTTTGATTTTTGGCTGAGTTTATAAAAGTTAAAACTGCGAAAGAACTAAAAATCCTACCAAGAAAATTTAAGAATCAACCAAGGCTGATTAACCACTATTTTCCTGCTTCTTCTGAAGCCTCTTATGATCGATCTGTTTTGTGAGATTGTGTCCGTCAATGAATGTGAACACTACAAAAAAGACAAAAAAGAATAAGCATCCCGACTCTAACGTCTAAGGGATGCGAGTAGGAGGTGGACACATTGAAGTGTGGGGCCTACCCTATAGGCGACTCGTTGAAATCTCAGCTTTTATAGAGTATTCGTACCGAAATGTCAAATAAACAGGAAAAATAAACCAGTAGTTATTCTCGGGCATTGTTCTCAGTTTTACTTTTACACTTAATTGGAAAAGTTTAACAATTATGAATCTTAAATTAGTCAATTAAACAGGGTAGTAGAATGAAAGGTTATTCAAATTAGTTGTTAGGGAAAAAAATAAATAAAATAAAATAAAAGTTAGACCGATACGCCTAACATCAACTGCTAGTGAGGGGAGGGAATAATTAACAATGTGATATAAACATCAACAACTTTGGTGTATCACATCAACATCAAATTGAAAACTTAATTCATCATAATCACAATTTGAGGTAGAGAGAAACTGACGAAACTTTTTGTAACTTATATCATGTACAAAATATAAAATTGGAACCTACTCCAAATATATGCATTCAGGCCTCACAACCAGTCAAAAAAGTTGGAATGACTGGTCTAAGATTAAGGGAGCAGACTGTAAATTACTACAATAATAGCACCTCTGAAAATTATAATTTTAAATTTAACACCACTTTTCATTCCTTTCACTTGTAGCATTTCCACATCAATTTTTATGAGTCCCACATAATTAGATTGTCAAAAATACCCTAAGTAGAAACCTAATTTTCTTCCATCACTTTCCCTTTTTCTCTACTGTGCCTCTTCTCATCTCCATTTTCCCAAAATCCATTTCAAAATTTAAAACAAGAAAGAGAGAATGAGAGAGTTTTGATGCTGGGTTTGGATTTGCTCTCGTTGTAGCCATCTTTAGGGTTTGCTCTTGGCTCCGCCATTTTTAGGGTTTGGGTTGTTTGAGTCTCTCTCTCTGTTTTTTTTTTTTTTTCTTTTTTCAACTCATATTTGGGAGGTGAGGATGTCTTGATATTTATTGGAATTCTTAATGATAGTCTTGAAGGCAACTTTGAGGCAGCGGCAGGATGATTGATTAGACAAAGGAACCTAGAAGGATGGTACCTTTGGCTGGATGTTGTCCTTGAAGGGATATGAAATAGGCTAAGACAAAAATCGTAGATGGTGATGATTGAAGATGACTACAAATCCTATTGGATGCTCCAGCTGGAAGGAACTTTTTTTTTTTTTTTTTTTTTTGATAAATACTGGAATAGAAGTTTGTGTTCACTAGAAACTTTCTTTTAACTTTTTTCATCTATTGCTAGTTTTTTTTTTTTTTTTTTTTTTTCAGAACATGTTGTTTGTCTGTGTTATTTTCACCTTGTTTTTTTGATCGGTTTCTACTTTCTTGTTAATGAAATGAACTTCATTAATTTTGGGGCAAAAAAAAAGTGAATTGTTCCCTAAAATAAAGTTAACTGTACTTATATTGTATTTATATTATTGTTTTAGTTTTATAACAGGTTAATATTTATTATATTGACTCTTTTACAATCAAATTAATACACACACACACAAACAGACACACTACTACTACTATCATAATTATCTACTTTTTTAAGGCAACAATCAACTTGTTCAGTTCTTAATTTAAGTTATAAGTAAATTTTCATTCAGAGTAGTTCTATGTTTTAGGAGAAGTAAATGATTTTTTGAAAATAGTCTGCATTTTTAATTGAGTTTTTTAAAAAAGTTCACATTTTTAATTGATTTTGTGATATAAATTAAAAGTTTATTGCAAATTTTGTATATTTCCCAACATGATATTATGTTTTGGTTTTAGATGGTGGTTATTTGTAAATCTATATATTTATCAAAATGTGGACGTGTTATTGTCGTTGATATTGTCCATTGTGGTTTTGTTATTTTGGTTTTTGGATTTTGCATCTAAGAAAACTGAAAAATTGAGGGAGTCTTGGTTTTGTTGTGTGGTTATATGTATATTTATATGAGGTCATTTGTACTTTTACCCGTCGGTCATTTTAACGATAACTTACTAGTTATAAATATAATTACTATCTCTTGTGATAGATCAGTTTATGAGATACGTCATCAATGCTGAAATAATTCGCGTGAAGATCAATACACTTGTAAACATTGTGAAGACAATGAAAAATCTCAGGAAGTGATTGTCACTCAATTAATACAAGAACTAATGTAAATGTTAAGAATATATTATTGCAGTAGATGGTCATTATGTTATTAAGTAGTTGTATTTATTGTTCATCCTATATTATGAAAATAAAAGTACATGAATTAATTATCATTATGGAAATGACTCATGGTCATTTTTCTAATTACATGTGCTCATTATTAACCCTTAAATATTATGTCGAATGTCAAATTTTTTGCAACAATAATAGTGTTGTTATAAATAAGTTAGGCCAGCTCCTATTTGTGCATTTTAAAACTCCTTTTTTACATCAATAAATTGAAGAAATTAATGAGCAGGTCATTATGAAAATGATCATTGGTCATATATATAATTACATGTCCTCAATACTAACCCTTAAATTGTATTTCGGTCGAATGTCAAACTTTTTGCAATAATAATATTGACATTAAAAATAAGTTAGGCTAACTCGCATTTATGTGTTTTAAAATATTTTCTTACATCGATAAATGAAACTAACTACTAATCAGGTCATTATGAAAAATGACCTATTAGTCATTTATAAAATTACGTGTAAACATGACTATAAATAGGAACGCTGGTACTTCAATCCGACAACGCCAATTAGACATAGTCGTACAAATACAAATTACCAATCACAAACAATAATAATACCTAAATATCAAATCGACAAAACATAGCACTTAAAAGTACTAACAAAAAGTTATAGCAATATGAAAGCACAAGAAATAAAATGGTATGGTCAAAGTCATAACGAAAAAAAAAATACTAATATAAATTAAAACCAACACATAATAGTGCTCAGAACTTTGGAAGATCTTTGTGACCTTGTTGCTGGGAGGTTACAGATGGCTATAACATGAGGACGAGATATTTGATCCACCTGAATCCAATTACATTCATCACCAACTCAAGAAGACCAAATAAGTTGCGGTAAGGATACCATTATTCCCTTCATTTCACCACCAACGTATCTTGACATACGGTCCCACTAACTATTATACTTGATAAAAATACAAGCCGCAACCATTCCTAAACGAAATAATAAGATGTTAGTCAATATAATAATTACCTTTGGGCCAATATATTATTGATTAAATAGGTCATTATAATAATTACCAGACAATAATTATGTTGTTTACTATTACTATGGTCGGAAATTTTTTAGAACGGGAAATCTTATAGTAAGAAGCAAAAAAAAACACAATAAATCTATCTGATTACCACAAAAGTTCCAAAAGACAACAGATGCTGCAAGAACTTACCCTTATAAGCTTAACATGGTCATTTTTTAGATTATAATCTAAAACACAAACCCAATTAAAGCATATAAAAACAAATAAAACAAAAGAACAAACATCTTACCTCAAATCTAGACCTAAGCTGAGCTCAAAAGTCACTGATGAAGAGTGAGCTGATCGACAACCTTAAACAAGTAGACCAGGAGCTGAATCATGAACCTTCTTCAACTATGATGAAGAGAGAGAGTGTAAGGTGAAGAAAGAGAACAAGGAAAGACAGAGAAATACAAAGATAGAGAGAGAGTGAGTGATGGTGAGAGGGCTAAGCTTCACTTTTTCACAATATTGAAGAGAGAGAATGTGAGGTGAAGATAGAGAAAATGAGAAAACAAATGAGAGATATGGATATATATAGAGAGAGTGAGTGATATATGGTGGGAATGGGAGGGAAATGAAGAATTTTTAAGGGTTACCTGAATATTTGATGGTATTTTTGACAATTCAGGCCTATTCAATTCCCGAATCTGACGTGACAGTGCTAGTATGGAAAGCAAAAAAAAAAAAAAAAAAGTTGTGTTATTGTTTCATTATAGACAACGTATGATAACTCATATTTGTATTTTAGAACCCATATTGTTATGTTAATGTCAAGATATATGTATCACACCATTAACACTAATAAGGTCATAATGAAATTGATATATTAGTCATTATGAAAATGACCAATTGGGTTAAACTATCAAATGTTATACAAATCTAATTATTTTTCCATTCTAGACAACGTATGACAACTCTCATTTGTGTTTTAGAACCCATATTGTTACATTAATGTCAACATATATGTATCACACTATTAGCACTACGAAGATCATAATGAAATTGACATTTTGGTCATTATGAAAATGACCGTTTATGTTAAACTGTCAAATGTTATGCAAATATAATTATTTTTCCATTACAGATAACGTATGACAATTCTCATTTATGTTTTAAAACCCCTGTTGTTATGTCAATGTCAATATATATATATATATATATATATATATATCACACCATTAACACTGAAAAGATCATAATGAAATTGACATGTTGGTCATTACGAAAATGACCATTTATGTTAAAATATCAAATATTACGCAAATCTAATTATTTTTCTATTATAGATAACGTATAATAACTCCCATTTGTATTTTAAACCCCCTTGTAATACATCAATGTCAATATATATATGTATCATACCATTAGCACTGAAAATGTCACAATGAAATTAACATGTTGGTCATTATGAAAATGACCATTTGAGTTAAACTATTAAATGTTATGCAAATCTAATTATTTTTTTCATTATAAACAACATATGACAACTCTCATTTGTGTTTTAGAACCCATATTGTTACGTCAATGTCAACAAATATGTATCACACTATTAGCACTGCAAAGATCATAATGAAATTGATATATTGGTCATTATGAAAATGACCATTTATGTTAAACTGTCAAATGTTATGCAAATCTAATTATTTTTCTATTATAGACAACGTATGATAACTCCCATTTGTGTTTTAGAATCTATATTGTTACGTCAATGTCAATATATATGTATTACATTATTAGTACTGAGAAGATCATAATGAAATTGACATGTTGGTCATTATAAAAATGACCATTTGGGTTAAATTGTCAAATGTTATACAAATCTAATTATTTTTCTATTATAAACAACGTATGACAACTTTTATTTATGTTTTAAAACCCCTATTGTTACGTCAATATCAAGATATATGTATTATACCATTAGTACTGAGAAGGTCATAATAAAATTGACATATTAGTCATTATGAAAATGACCATTTGGGATACACTGTCAAATGCTATGCAAATATTTTTTTTCCCATTATAGACAATGTATGACAACTCTCATTTATATTTTAAAACCCATGTTATTACGTCAATATCAAGATATAAGTATCATATCATTAACACTGAGAAGGTCATAATGAAAATAACTTGTTGATTATTATGAAAATGATCATTTGGATTAAACTATCAAATGTTATGCAAAACTTTTTTTTTCCCCATTATAGTCAGTATCATAATTACCGTTTGGTCAAAATATTATTGACTGGTTTGATCATCATTATGATGACCAAAATGTCATTATGTTGTTTACCATTAGTACTGTTAAAAATTTTTCAGAACAGGAAATATTATAGTAAGAGACCAAAAAAATACAGGAAATCTATCTTACTACCCACAGGAGCTACAGGAGATAACAGATGTTGCAAGATCTTACACTCAGAAGTTTAACATAATCAATTTTTAGATTATAATTCAAAACACAAACTTATTTAAATCAGATAGAAACAAATAAAACCAAAAAACAAGCAGCATTACCTCTGATCTGTATCTGATCTAAGCTAGAACGAGACTGATGCAAAGTGGGAAGAGCTACAAGTGGACTAGGAGATGAGCTACAACCTTCTTCAAATATGGTGAGGTAAAAAGAGTAAACAAGGATGAGAAGAGATTTATTAGACTTATAGTGAAATAACTGAACTCAGATCTTCAACATTGGTGAATAGAGAGTGCCTAAGGCTAGGATGAGAGGAAAACGAGGGAAAATAATGAGATATAGAAAGATGACTTATATATTGCTGCGGGTGAGGGGGGTAGGGGGGCTGGTTGGGAAAGTGAGAAAAATGTAGGGTTTAGGATTGATTAAGGGTATTTTTGACTTTTTACAGCCACCTCAATTAATGGTGATGATGTGGTAGTGCTAGCAATGAAATGAAACAAACGTGATGATAGTTTAATAATAATTTTCCCACATGTGTTGTTTTTTAAATTAACCCTAAATTTTTATTATCAAAAGTTATTTTTAATGGAAAAAAATGTAGGGTTTAGGATTGGCTAAGAGTATTTCTGAATTTTTACAGCCACCTTAATTGATGGTGATGATGTAGCAGTGCTAACAATGAAATGAAACAAAAGTGGTGCTAATTTTAATAATATTTTTCACATAGATGTTATTTTTTAAATTAACCCTAAATTTTTATTATCAAAAGTTATTTTTAATTAATTAGAGTAAATGATTATTTTACATAACAAAATAAGTCGATTCCACTGGGTATTTCCCAAAATTAAAAGCAATAAAAAGTGCAATGATAATTTTTGTTATTCTATACCCGCACCGCCCAAAAGCTCACCTAAACACCCAATCAAAACCTTTCAAAAAGCAGACTTTAATAACTATTCTAGAAAATTGTGTGAATCTTTCAAAAATACATTTTTTGTGTTTCGTAATTAAATTTCACTTTCCTTCTGTGATTTGCATTTTCATATACATCAAGTATAATATATTATAATTTGGTATTCGACATACCTTGTGGTAAGTTTACCAAAAAAAAAAAATTAGCATGAAAGTTGACACTCTATTGGAGATTTCTTTTTTCATCCAATTATCCAAATGCCAGAATTTACCATTAGAACAGTAACTTAACATTGTATTAGAGATCCTCGTAGCTACTCGGACATTGTCACATTGGTGATACGTCATGTTATTATGGGTAGCTCATCATGTTAATAATGGTGTTTTACCGTGTTACAGACAGTATCATGCCATGTTATTGTGGTATCCCATCAGTAATTTTGTTACTATCGATATCTTGCAGGTTACTAATAGTAGTCTGCCGCAGAACATGATAAGATAATAAAATAGGAGAAACACGATATAAATGGAATATGGCTATTGGTTAGGCAACCTTGTGGGTGAGCACGAGCATTTCCACAGAGGAGATCCGGTCGGGAGGACCTTGCTAAATAGCTTCTCCGAGTCAGATCAAACCAAATGTGGCTAGGAACATTTGTACTGGCTCTTACACTAGTGAGCCTTGTGCGAGAGCATGCTCTTTCGGACGCTGACAATCTTGCACAACGGTGAATTCCTTGCCACATGGTGAGCCTCGCGTGAGAGCAAGATCCTTGGCTAAGCATCATTGTGACTCTGCCATTTCATGTCGCTGTCAATGACACACAAGCGTAATTTTGTTCAAATAACAACCTTCATCAATTTGGAGCTTTCCGTAACACTTTATTAGATTTAAGGGTAGTTTGACAAAATTAAATGTTCAAGGGGCAACTTGCCAATCCAGCAAAAAATTAAAATTAAAATTAGGGGGCAAAGGTGGCAAAAACCAAAAAAGAATTTAATACTGAGCAAATACTAATGAATAACAATTGACTGAGCTATCACTTAATCGGCTTTCCCACAAGGAGAATGTAACTGCCAAACTTTATTTTGACAGTGCAGCTAATAAAGCTAGCTATCAAAGAGACTTAGCAAGCCATTTTCCACAGTGATAAGGCAGTCCCGTCTCCAGTAAAAAAAAGTCCTCTGTTGCCATCGTGGACTTGAATCGACCGAACTTCTTGTCTTGCAAATAATCTTCCCTTCTCTTGAAAACTGCAAATCAATTCATATATGTTATTATCAATAGAGAGGCAAGACGGGTTTTTAATGGGGAAAAGGATTACATTTTAGAGATAAAAAAAATAACAAACTAATGTCGAGTACTTAGGTTGGTAGTTGGTATAGACGGATAGAATTGTCGTCTCTCGTGCAAAACAAACTATCGTGCCGATTGTCTTCGTTCGAGATCACAGGAATATTCATCCCTCCAAATGCAAGACCACCCTAAAAACATTTGAAATAAAAGAAAAAATAAATGAAGGAACATAATTTACACTCAAAATCAAGCAGCACCAGTATTATTGTGTTTTTGTTTTCCTCCTTGTGGGTATAGCATACTTCGAAGCCACCTTCTTGTGTAGAGCCCCAAGCCACCTTCTTGTGTAGAGCCCCAAGCCTTTATCGTGCTATCCAATGAACCTGACACCAAAAACTGACCCCAACAATAAGAGATGTCACCGCGCTAGAATGTCCCTTCACCGTCGCTAGAAATTGTAGCGTACCACAATCCCATTTCTTTGGAAAAAAAAAAGTGAGATCAAGTAAGCATCTATCAAATAAACAATTTCGAAGGTTACAACAAATTAACATTACAGAAAGCGGAGAGAAAAACAGATCTTAGAGATTGAAAAAGAAACTTTAATCATACCGTCCATGGTGCCAGAGTAGAGCAGTTTGCGACCGATGGTTAAACATAGTATGGCATGAGTGTGACCGTCAAGGGAGTGAGCTGGTTGAAACAGATGTGTAGTTTCACTTTCATGACTTACTTTCCATACAAATATTTGACCACTCTGTGTACAGAAAAAGAAACACATTACTCACTTCTACATATTCGAATATACCTTACAGACGATTAAAAAATAAAAATAAGTCCGGGACCTATAATATGTCACATGTGTCCCAACAAAGAGCATGTTCACATTAAAAATCATGGTGTGCACTAGATCCACAGGTTCGTCTAGACGCATTACTCTGAACGTTCCAAGCCTGCAAGACTTGTAACGTCGAAATGAATTAAATAGTTCGAACCATCACGGATAAAAAGTTGTTATCATGATGCTAATGACAAAGAATTAAGGCAAAGATCGTTGAAGTTATAGTACCTTTACAACATTTGGCAAACCAACGAAAATCCAATGGCCCTCATTAATCAAATAACCAACTTCAGCACCAAAGTTGAACACATGCTCACATTGCCCGGTATGGCAATTCCAATCTTGCAGAGTTCTGTCTTTGGTACCCGAGTACAGCTTGTCGCCTCCTGAAGGTAATGCAATCCCAGTGAAAGCCTCTTTGCACACATTTAAATAACCAAAAAAAAAAAATGAATTCTAGAATTCAAACATTTCCAAGTAACTTTATTGTCAACTACTATATGTTAATCAGTTGAAGTCTTGGGCTTCATTGGATGAAATAAATCAGAGCGACAAAACATAGAAACATAGGGCAGCATAAATCAGGGACGGAGCCATCCATGATCTAGTAGGGGCAGGATGTGCATTTATTTTTAGTAACTTTACCTAAAATTTTTACATTTTTCTCACTTTTGCCATACTTCAAATTGATTAACATGATATAAATCCCTTAAAAACTTTACTATTTAGTATACACACTCAATAAAAGAATAAGCTAATTTTGTTACTGACACACACTATTTACTCAATAAAACAATGATTATATGTATATGTGTAGTCATGGACCCAGTTAGGGGTTAGTGAGGATACGTACCTTAACTAAACAACAGAAACCTCTAATATATATTTAAGAGGTGCCTCAACTAAGTACTTTTGCACTTATTGCTGGTTTACTTTTCAGGAATAGGGAATCGGGGTAGGAAATGAGAATCAATCATATATTTACTTACCTATTTTTATCTTGGAATAGGAGTGAAAGTGTGTGGGACCCACATTAATCTGGGATTGAATAAGGGGATTGGCATTTTCAAGCCCCTACCGGATTAGCCTTCTCACTCCTGATATTAAAGTTAAGTTACTATTTTACCCCCAATTTTAATTTTAGAAATTTATTTCAATATTATATATTTTTTAAGCAAATTTATATTTCAAAAAAAAGTTAAATATTTACTATAACAAACTAGTTATCCCAAATTTTAACTTTTTTATGTAAAAAATAATCTTCATAATATTATTACCATTTTATCCTTAGTTTATTTGCTAAAAATTGTATTAAAAATAATAATAACCTATTTTAATTATTTTGATTAACCAAATATAATATATTTTTATTAATTTAATATTATATAACTATCCTAATTACTATTAACGTTATTAGAGTAAATAAATAACTTTTTTTATCACAATGTATTATTAAATTTCTATTTTTATATTTTTTTATATTTTACTTATTTTATTTCATTTTTTTACTCTTTTAAATTTTTTTAAACAAAAAATTACACAATTTAATTTTATTGTCTTAATATCATGATTGTTATTTTACTTTTGATTAACAGTATGATAATAAATTAAAAATATTGATCAATTTTTTAATTTTTGAAAACACAATAAATAAATGGGTATACAAATAAATTTACAACAACTGACTCCGATTCCTATTTTAAGTAAACGCATGAATAGGATTGACAGTAATTCCGATACCGATTCTTGGAACCCAAGTAAACAGTATATTCTGATTTCGAATCCTGACTCCGAATCCAATCCACTCCGAATCTTACCCACTCCGATTCATGATCACTCCAATTACAGGTAAGTAAACATGCTATTAGTGTACTTCTGCACTATCGTTCGGGTTGGACTCGTCTTTCAAATTTATAACACACTTTACTTTTTATCTAAAAAATTCTTTGAATTCTTTTTTTTTTTTTTTGTAATTGTTTTTTGAAATATTTTTCTCTTTCTTTTTAAGGGATTTTCTTTTCTCACATGACTTTTTCTCTTCTTCTTTTTTTCCCCCTTTTCTTTCATATCTCTCTCTTCAGTTTCCATAGTATAATTGTTTAATTTTATATGTTATATTTGGATTTTATTTTTTAAAATGTTTAACTAGGATATTATAATAAAGAAATGATAACACATTTAATTGTTTTACAAGACTTGCCATTAGTTGTGCCGCACTAAATTCAAATCCTGAATCTATCACTGAGTATATATATATACATGTATATATATCAGCCAATGGATGGAGGCTAACCTTGCTGTTGCCTTGGAGAGTTGCAAGAATGGAAGCTTGATCACCACGAAACAACAAATGCAGATAGGGGCAGCAATCGCTCTTCACTCAATTCCCCGCAGGCCAGAACTTACAAAGCGTCTCTTTTCTATTGTCGTGTCCCTTCGGCTTTGCTTTGGTACTCCCTCCCTTGTCCAAACAATCTCCTTCCTATGAAACTGCTTCTTCTTCACATTGCGTCAACACTTCCAAGAAGCTCGTCCTCGTTGAGCTGTCGGTGTTTCACCAGCGTCTCTAACAACTTCCATAGCGTAAACAGTGCTAAGGAAATCAGAGAAATGCAAGTAGGGAAAGTGGGTCTTGCTCGTTTGATTATCCATTTCCAACTCAAAATTTCTAAATTAATTTTTATCTTTTTTAGTAAGTCAAAAAGAAATTTAACTAATTTTTTAAAAATCAATTAATTTTAACTTAAAAATTTGAACTCCGACAGATAAATACGGAGTGTTATATATGTTTGGTTCATATGTATTCTTGTGTACCACTTTAAGTTATCAATTATTTCAAAAAAAAAAAAAGAATTCTTATAAGGAGTGGCAACTAGCAAGCGGGAAAGAATCGTTAATCATACAAACTGGAAAGGTCAAAAACCAAAAAAAAAAAAAAAAAAATTCCTTTTTCATTTTTGCAAAATTTCCGACTTTAACTTTTTTTAGTTTATAAATAATAACCAAGTTATTCAAAATTAAAAAAAAATAAAAAGAAAAAAGAAAAAGAAAAAACCCAACACATTGATTTCTTGCGTAATAACAAAAATACCCCCATTATTTCTACTTTTTTTTTTTAGGAATAACCGTGTATTTTTTTTTTTCCCAAATATTTCAACCTAATATGAACGTCTTGAACTTTGGTTATGAATCCCTCCGTTGAAGTGGTTAGATTGGGGAAATTAAATTCAAAATAGACCAATATTTTCCCATAAAGACTAATAAAAAAAAAAAAAAAAAAGATAATTCCAGCTTTTAAAGTGCCATCATTTCAAATTATTTGCCTTATGTGCTTTTCAATCAAAACTGTGTCCTTCACATACAAAGGGCAGCCTATATGCAAGGATGAAAATATCCGTATAAAAATCAATACATCATATGTAAAAAAAATTCAGAGAAAATATGAATATCTGTAGAATTTCGAGAAGAAAATTACAAAAAGAATAGGAATTTGTTCTAAAATTAAATATTTGTCTTCGATTTTTTAAGAAATGATCTACATTGAACAACATAAATAAAAAATTTCGATAGAAAAACTTTATGCATATTAGATATAAATCTCAATACCAAAAAAAAAAAAAAAAATCCTTTAAAGTACTAGCATGGTCAAGAACTTGTGATTCAAGCAACATTGAAACAATGATATGCTAATCTACACAATGTACAAGTATACTAAGTGATAAAATCTATTATTTGACTTATAAAAAATGAAAAAATGAAAAAAAAAATACATTTACTATGAACATTTATAAACTGTTTTAAGAGTTTCTGATATTTTTTTTTGATATTTTTCCTATATTTCCCATTAAAAATAAATATCAACATTATATGATTTTTTTTTTACCCAAAACATATTTCATGACATTCAAAATTCGAAATTTTCAGCCCCCAAAAGATACTTCTTAAGAATATCTAAAATATCCAAGAAATTTTTATTTATACCTTCATGACATATAAGTTGTTTTATTTTTATTAGTTAGTCTTTAAACAATTGTCCTATTAATTAAAATTTAAAAGACTCATATATCAATAAAAAGATGAAAACTCATTGCTATACCAACTCGCATAGCAATGAGTTTTCATCTTTTTATTATATATGAGTCTTTTAAATTTTATTGATATATGAGTCTTTCAACCTGTCTCGGAGTGCCTGATAACCACATTTCCCGTCAAATGCAGCAAATCTTCCTAGCTAGCTCTCCTTTAGACCACCCCATTTGATTCTTCACGCTAAGATAAAGGAGAGACAATGAGGGATAAATGTTTTTATTTTTCGAAAAAATATTTTTTAGAACAAGGTTTTCTCATTATATTAAAATGAAAGGTTTTTTCTTTGCTGAAGAAATCAAAGTTTTCTTGGTGATTGTTGGTATAGTTTAACGATAACTTCATAATTAATTTTACCATTTCAAACATTAAAAAAAAAAAAAAAGATTTCTCCATTTCAAAGTTAAAAAAAATGCAAAGGTATTTTGTATATTTTAACTTGTTTGGATCACATTTTGAGATCATTTTTGGACTCTATTTAAAAAGTTTATTAAAGTATATATTTCACCATTTCAAAGGTTAAAAAAAAAAAAGATTTCTCCATTTCAAAGTTAAAAAAAATGCAAATGTATTTTTGTATATTTTAACTTGTTTGGATCACATTTCAAGATCATTTTTGGACACTATTTAAAAAGTTTATTAAAGTTTATTTTTCATAAAAATTTAAATCTAGTATTTAAATATATTTTTTGAACTTATAATCTAAACAGAGACTTAAATTAAATTTTAAATAGGAAAAATTATCAGAATATCCTTGATGATATATTAAAATTCTAATACAGTGTTATTTCGGTAAAAAAAAAAAAAAAAAAAAAAAAAAAAAAAAAAAAAAAAAAAAACTTCACATATGAAAAATTTTATTAACTTATAGTGAAACTCGATGTTACATTACCCAAGTAATTCTAAATATATGCAAGAAAGGGTTTTACAATCTTCGCTCTCCTTTTTTAGGGTCAGAGTTCGGTGGCACCTTCGGACTAGCCTCCGAATTCCCAGTCTGTGTGGAAGAGATCTCATCACTATAAGAAAGATTTAGGTTACAGCACGACTATTTATAATTGTTTTGAGATAGCTATGGAGTGTAGAAGACAAAGATTTATTGGGTAATTAGTCTTTCAGTGGCAAATTTCTTCTTAATGGCTTTGTTTAGCTTGGTCTTAGCAGATGCAATGGCCTAGTTTTCCCGATGATTGTATCAGTGGTGGTAAGATTTTCCTAATTTTTTGTAGGATTTTAATTTTAGTAATGACATCTTTGTCTTCTCTTTTTAGGTTTAATGCTTTGGTATTTTCTTTTATGTTATGGTTTGTAATAACAGTAGTAGTTTCCCCACCTTCCGAATTGGTTTGTTAAACGTTATAACTAAGTTTGTGAGGTATTTTAGTCTATAAAGATATGAATCTAGACGGATTTAATAGTAGTCTCTGTGTTACAGTTGGTAGCCTCTCAATCAATCCAGAGTTTCCATCGATTGTAGAGAAATTATTGAAAAGAGTCTTATATATACTCATGATGGTATGTAGAGGTACTATCCCATTTTTTAGATCTCAGACATCCGTTTTTACCTTTGTGCATCATCAGAATGTACGGATGGTACAAATTTTCATTGAGAGTTTATCTCTGTAATGCGAGATCAATCACATATGTTGTTGCTTCTATTATAAATTGAATGAAATTTTTCCTAAAAAAAAACCTAGATGTTAAATTTCAAAATTTGGAGAACAAATCTTTATAAGCATAACTTTATCCTAAAACAACTTTTTAATTAATTAAAAAGGTTAAACTGCAGTAAAATCCCTTTTACATATCATATCAATATAGCTCATTTTAAAACCGTTTAGATATAATCGAATGACTGATATATTACTTATGTATAATAATTATCATACATTTTACCTTATAATAATATTTGACTAAAAAATTTTAAAAAATCCACTAGTGGTGGAAGGTTAGGGGGAAGGGGGTAGGGGAGGTTTCCGTCACCGTGGTCGGAAAAGAGGGAGGGAGTGGGCTAGTCAGAGTTGAGGAAGGAGGGGGTGGCAGATCTAATCGGGGGAAGCGTCGTCGTGTTGTGTGGTTGGGGAGGGGGGGTGGCGCCTGGGCTTGAGTGCGACGGCAGGGGGGGGCCTGGGCTGGTTGAGGGGTGCCTGGGTTGGTCGGCATTGGGAGGAGCGGGGGTCCGTCGCAAGCTTCGGGGGGGGGGGGGGGTAGCGGTCCATCATTAATGTTGGTGGGAGAGTCGCTGGCGTTGAGGAAAGATGTTGGATTTTTTTAAAATTATTATTTTTATATACACAAATAATATCTCAGCCGTTTTACTATATTTATATAATTTAAAAATAAATTCTATTAATAAAGTATATAAAAATAAATTTATTACAGTTCTACCCTTATTAAAAAGAATAAACTCCTTTTAAAAAAAAAGAAAAAGAAAAAGAAAAATCACAGGAACAACACTCATGAGTATGACATATTAAGCACTGACAGCAGAAGTTTCTTCCCCATCACAATCATCCTTCATCAATTACGCCATAGCCAACTCCAAATACACATTTTCATTTTCCTTCCCTACTAAATCCACCTATCCAATCTCCAAAAAACCAAAACAAATCAGACAAAAAATTCCGCTGATGAACCGCCATTGTCTGGAAGCAGAGCTCGCTCGAAAGAGATGAAAAGAAAGAGAGTTTTGGTGGTGGGAGGCACAGGCTACTTGGGCCAACATGCTTTGCAAGGCTTTTCCGCCGTTAAAGAACACACCCAACTCGATCTGGCCTTCACCCACTTCTCCAATCCTCCTCCCCGGGCTCTGCTCGACGCTTTTCCCCATTTGCTAGCTTTCAATGTTGATCTCAAAACTGGGCATGGTTTTCAAGCCATTTCCGATTCATTTGGCCAGGTCGGTCTGTTCTCATAAATTACAAAAGAAGTTTTTTTTTTCTTTTTTTTTCTGGGCTCGTATTTATTATATAATGCGTGTGAAATTTGATAAGGGTCTAGCTTTTTTGTTTTTGTGAGCTCCTCAAATGGAATGGTTAATGAAAGCTTCTATGTGTTCTATGAACTGTAAATGTAGTATATGTGTGTGATGTGTGTTATTTCTCTTAGCAAAATTCTGTGGCGGCTGAAAGTGGACGTAGAACGAGCCGTGGTAAATCTAATGTGCGCTTATTTGTTTGTTTTTCTTCGTTTTTATTACTCTTCACAGTCAAGGATCAGGGCGGTTAATTGTTAATGTAACAAGTTTATCTAGTTTGTATCGTGTTTAAATTCAAGCAATGGAGATACTTGTTCAGATCCATGTATCTTTATTTGAGAACTAGTCTTTTTAGTGACATTTGAAGTTCTTAGAAAATTCTTCTATCTTGAAAATAAGCATATGCATATTTGATGTGAAGATAATAGTTCCAATTTTCTAAATTTTTCTTTAGCCACATGATGAAAAGATGGTATAGATAATTGAATCCTAAATCACTTGATGACTTAAATAACTGAAAGCATGTTGGTTTTCCAATGCCAGCCCGATGTCGTGGTGAATTGTGCTGCACTCTCTGTACCTCGAGCCTGTGAAATTGATCCTCCTACTGCTATGTCTGTTAATGTGCCATCTTCTCTTGTAAAATGGTTATCGAGTTTCGAAGCGAATGGCACCCTCTTGATCCATTTGTCTACCGACCAGGGTAGGTTAGCTGAATCTTTCTGTATTGATTCTATCTATTTACCCGCTTGTTTTTGCTGATCAAAAAGTGAAAGGAAATAGAAGAGAAAGTAGAATAGTTGATTTAGCACAAAGAAGTTTCTGATTCAGCCACCATTAAGCAGGATTCTTGGGGTCTTTCCAATGAATTCTTATCGTCCATCTGATACTATTTTAAAGAAGTTCTCTTAATGAACTGAGTTGCTTTCATGGCATATACATTTTAAGAGAGATCTGTTTGTGGATCTAGAAATCTGAGACACAGATCATGCCTCTTATTGAGAACTAGTGCATATTCATGAAATTGCTAAATTTGTATTCAAATCTCTTTTTTCTCTTCTTTAATCTAGGTCTAAATGACTAAAAATTTAGAAAGTTGGCTACTATTTAAAAAGTGTCAAACCCTGGCTAAGTTTACTATCTTTTGGATTGATCGACTGGAATGGTGGAGCCCTTTGTGCGAATTGTCTTCCATTGACTTTCACCGCCATGAGATTTTGACATGTAGAACTTCTATTCTATATGCATATCTCAAGCATGGCTTCTGAAATGCTTCATATTTTCCTTCATTTTTCAGCAAGAACACACACACAACCAGACTAGTGATTATTGCACTGCAAGCTTATGTTTGTGACTAGATTGTGACCTCTCTGGTATCCTTTCAGTTTACGAGGGTGTGAAGTCCTTCTACAAGGAAGAAGATGAAGCTGTCCCCATTAATGTTTATGGGAAATCAAAAATTGCAGCAGAGAAGTTCATTTCTGAAAACTGCTCAAATTTTGCAATTTTGAGAAGCAGTATCATTTTTGGGCCACAAACAATCTCACCAATTCCAAAATCTCTTCCAATTCAGGTATATGGAAAAAATTCATACCGATAATTGTGATTTTGCAGCTATGTTTTTTATGTTTCAGTGGTTACCTAGTGAGTCAACGTTGAAGGCTAATGTCTCTGTATGTCTCTAGTTATAGTTCGTCTCCTTCTCTATGGAATTAAACTTGCATGTTTGAGTAGCTTGATCAGAGTGATATTTTGTTCGATATTCGAGTACATTGGTTACTTTATACAAACATATGATCGAATGCCTTGCAATCGATGCAGTGGATGGATGATGTCCTCTCCAAAGGTACTACCGTTGACTTCTTTCATGACGAGTTCCGCTGCCCAGTGTATGTCAAGGATGTTGTTTCTACCATTCTAGCTTTGTCAGAAAAATGGATATCAGGTACGCAATTTTCCAAATTTATCAGTCAAGTCAAATTATTTACATTGCCTGCTATTATGTTATAAAACCGAGGGTGCGAAGTCCCTTCCACTACTCACGAAATAATAATAATATCTTAGGAGTAATTTTCTGAGGATATTCATTAAAGAGCAGGACAAATCGGACAACTTTCAACCCTTCGGCCTGTATTTTATATTGTCGACGAGATTAGATGCAATTACTTTAACTTTTGACAAGTATACTTTCACCCTTTGTCTCTTGTTGAGTTTTAACTTGTGTTTTGATGGGTTTTTGCATTGGCGACGTGCCTTAGAGGGTGAGAAAATGCGGTTGCTGCTAAATGTTGGCGGACCAGATAGGGTATCCCGTGTTCAAATGGCCAAGACGGTTGCAGATCTCAGAGGCTACAATAAATCTTTTATCAAATCAGTCTCCGCATCATCAGTAAGTATACCCTTCAAATGCCATTTATAGGTTTTATTTAGCTGCAATACATGATTTACATGTCTCTTTCTTTCGCTGCAATTTCGTTTTCAAATTTAAACCTATACGAAGATCACATCTCCCACTATTGCCCATTACAATAACTACTGGTAAGGCACAGTTTGAACCGTCAGATCTATATCAGGTTTTACTCATGGAAAAAATCATGCATTTCAATTTGGCAACCAGCAAATCGTTTTCAGTTTTATTTTCTTTGTTGCTGACAGTTTTTAAATGCTGCCTTTGATTTTAAGGTTTATCGAGGAGTAAAATCGCCCGCTGACATATCCATGGATATCACCAAACTGGTTCGGACGCTTGGTATTTCTCCGATTTCATTCAGAGACGGAGTAAGATTAACTCTTGCAAGCGAGACCAAACAATGATCTATTCGATAAGATTCTGTTTAATTCAATAACTGCCTACCGTTGAATAAATGCTATTCTCAGTTAAGCATAAATCTATTTGATTAACCATTGTTGTAGAAAACAAAAACAGGAATAATAAAAAATATATATAGCTCTGTATGCATGCTTATGAAAGTCTGTCATTACTATCATTCATTCAAGAACTAGAGGGCTCGGAATCAAATATGTTTTATCTGTACATCATATAGAGAGCAGAGTCCTTTTCGTTTTGGTGGAAAATCTTTTTTATTTTCTTTGGTCCCATGATTTTCCTTCCTTTTTTTTTTTGGCCCATTTTTTTTAGTTTTTTTCATTTTAGTCATTTTTTTGTATTGATCATTTTTTTTTTACATTTTAGCCCTTTATCTTTTTGATATTTTTTAATGTCTCTCTTTTTTGTCTTCAAGTACTTTGTTTGTTGTCTTTTTTTTTTTTTTTTGGTCCATTCTTTTTTGTTTATTATTTTAATGAATTTTCTCAAATATATCCAACAAGTACGGACATGTTTTAAACTTGTATATACAGATATGTATATATTTGTCTTCTGCCTGAAACCAAAAACCCAAGTTATAGCAGCAATAATAGCCCTTAAAAAGCTTTAACCAAATGAAAATTTCTTTTGGCTCCAAATAAGTTCAAGAAAACCTTAATTCTTGTTTGGTGGTGTTATTTGTTTTGGAAAATATTTTGTTTTTATTATGTAGATAATGAAGTGAATACCTTGGAACAACGTGAAGATTGTTTTTGAAATGGGATTTGATTATGTTTTTAGAGTGACTGATTTGGGTTAATAAAAAAGAAAGTAAATTGTGTTTGGGAAAGTTTTAAAAGCATTTTTCATTTTCATTTGCAAAGTATTTGAACAACGTTATTTGGGAAACATTTTTATTTTCACTCATCAGAAGACGTGTGGAAACATTTCTAAAAGCACTTGAAAACAAAAAGAGGATCGTACGTAAAATTTCAATCATTTCTATGACTTTAGGATATTGGGTTAGATTTCACAATGCCCTTGCCCCTTCTTTAGGTTTTTTTTTTTTTTAATTTATGATGGATTTAAACTCTACATCTTAATTGAATTACTGAATTATCGTTATCTATGACCAAACAAATCGAACATTAACCTTTTTATCATCTAAGGGTATGTTTGGTAAACCGTATTAGGACTTTGTATTATATTATTTAAATTAATACATCGGCAACATCTTTGTATTATATAATTTAATATGAAATAAAAAACTAATACAATACAGATTGTAATATCTTATGTGATAAAAACATTTTTATTAAGTTGTATTGTATAATTTAATCTAAATGATTATATTCAAAAAAAAAATAAAATATAATGGATTTTAGTATAGAAGTCAGGTCAGGTTTCTAAACAAGAGTCGAAGTCGGGTTTCTGTACGAGGTCGAAGGTCGAGGTTAAGTTTCAAGGTCAGATTTCAGGACGGGGGGTTGGGATCTAGTTTTAAAGTTAGGGTCGGGATCGAGTTTCGAGATGTGAGTGGTGGTTGGGTTTCAGGACGAGAGTTGGAGTCAGGTTTTAGGGTCAGGGTCAGGGTCAGAGTCAAGTTTCGAGGTCGGGATCGAGATCACAGTCGGGGTTGGGTTTCGGAATGAGGGCTCAAGTTTTAGGTCGAGGTTGAGGTCAAGTTTGGGGGTTGAGTTACAAGACACAAGTCGGGGTCAGTTTTTGGGGTTTGGTTTCGGGACAAGGGTCGAGATCAGGTTTCCAGACCCCATCTCGCGTCCTGAAACCCAACCCCGAAACCTAATCTTGACCCCTTCCCGAAACCCTACCCCAACCATCGTCCCAAAACCCGACCATGATCCGACCTTGAAACCCAACCCCAACCTCCATCTCATAACCCGACCTTGTCCCAAAACCTGACCTTGACCTCAATCTCCGTCTTGTAACCCGACCCCATAACCTAATTCCTATTCCAAAACCCGACCCTGCCCCTGACCCTGTCCCGAAACCCAATTCCGGCTTCGTCCCCAAAATCCAACACTCAACCGACCTAAAAACCTGATCCGACTTCAAACCCATCTCGAAACCCAACCCCGACCCCGAAACCCAAATCCGTCCTTATCTCGTAACCCAACCTTGGACCCCATCCTGAAACCTTACCCTAACCGAAACCTGAGTCTGATCCTAGAGTCATAGTATAAATTTTATCTTTTGAAAGCTCAATTATTATTATGATATAGTACGGTGGCAAACAAATAGCATACTCTCTTGTATAATATTATAATATAATACAAAACTAAATATTGTATTGTATAATAGCAATATAATACAATGTATATAATATAATACAATACAATACGGTGTGCCAAATGTACCCTAAGTCTATTAATGAATCCGAAGTTAGAGAATTTAGATTTGTGTTTTTTTTAATTATGTATTTCATTGAAATAACAAACACACCCTTCAACTTAATCATATTAACTTTACAATCAAAATGAAGAAAATACCCCTACTTAATTTTAGCACGTGATCTAAACAAACTCAATCTCAGCCAATTAATTACCCTCATTTTTTCAATCTTAAATTAGGATTAGGATTATCATTAAACTATAGAGTCATTCATATATTACCTTCTGAAACTTAAAAGCGCCTATTATACTGCTCAAATTTTAAATTAATCTTACTTAACCATTTTTGTTACAATTTGCTAATAAAAAACATATGGAAAAAAAGGAATAGCATGGTCATGCAATCTTTTTGGTAGAATTTCAATTAAAACAAAAAAGAAAAGGATCATGGGATCATAATCTTATATGTTTGCATCTATTTTTAACGGAATTTCTAATAAAGAACTAGCGTAGGACTAATTCAAAATTCATGAAGTAAAGTAGGAGTTCTCAAAATTCAGATGACAAAATGATAGTAACCTTATAGTTCGAACGGTACTAACAAAATTGATCCTAAAGATTAGAACGTCATTTTTCAACATTCTACACCGTTGAAAAAGTTTTTCCAATGCAATTTTAACAACTTGTTATTAAAAAGCCTTCTATTCATTTCAATTATTTGTTGAAAATTGCTATTTATGATAGGAGAAATTGTGCAATTAGGTCATTTAGTACATTTGTTTAGGATTTTTGCCGTACTTAATTACTGGTTCAGATTTTTCCTTGATGACTTTTTATTTGACAATGTAAGAAGGTAAAAATCTGAAATTATTATAGATGAGACAATATTTTAAAAATATACTTTTTTAGGACATTCCTTGAAAATCCTCTTATTATAATTTTTTTTTAACTTAAGGTGTGAGAATTCAAACTCATCAGGTATAATATTACTACTAGACTATACTAATTTTCAAGGAAAAGAAGGGAATAAAAACAAGGTTTAGTTCATATGTCTTCTAATTTGTGCCTTCATTCGTATCCTTCCAATAAGATTATGACATGTGTATAACTAACATGATTTGTGATATAACATGATATTGTAATTAAATATGTAATTTTAAATGATGTATCGTGATGTTGTTAGAGGGACATGAAGTGAACATGAATACCGTAACACATGAATTGAAGAACCATGCTATAAAATATTAGTAATATTTAATATTATTCACAAATAAAAGATGAGTCTCATAATATATAATTTACTAATAGAGTTTACTTCTCTGTTAGTATTAATATGAAGTTAAATATAATTGATATTTTAAAGTATTTTTTGACGTTGAATCCATAAAATGAAGATCATCGTGAGCCAGACCATATTGAACATACCAACATACCAGGACGTTTAAACCTACGGGCCTAGAGCTCCATCACGGCTAAGCCCAAATCTGGACAAAAAGACAGAAACACCCCTCAATTCCTCACCATTTCGCAAACCAATACCACAACCATTTGCCGAAAGTCCCAAACAGAACAGTTTTGTTGTTCATCTTCCCACTCCCCAAATTCCCAGTCTCAGGTAATCACAACCTAATATTTCTACGAATTTTCTGTTCTTGGTCTCTGCAATTAGGTCTATGTTATCTGCAAATCGGAATTAATCTTCTCAAAATGTGGAAAATGGTAGCTCAATTAGGGTTTTTGTTTGCCTGAAATTCGACGTTTCTGATCCAATTTCTTGTTATTTGATCGAAGGAAGGAAAAGAGAGAGAGTTTTCGGTAATCGAGAATGGGAGGAACTGAGCATGGACATGGCGAAGGTGCCCATGGAGATTTCAGGAGCAAGGTGTGGAGTATGTCCGGTGGACCCTACTGCAGGCCCAAGCACTGGAAGCGCAACACCGCCATCGCCATGGCCGGCATTTTCCTCGTCTGCATCCCCATCGCCATGAAATCCGCAGAGCTCGAGGTCTTTCTCTCTTTCTGATTCTTTAAGTTACAAAAAAAAAAAAAAAAAAAAAAAAAAAAAACCAAATAAAAAATGTCGAATTAGAAAAGAAATTGGACTGTCTTTAGGTTTATCTGTTTGATTAGGTTGTGTTTGGTAATATGGGTAAGGAAATAGGAAGGAAAATGGAGAGGAAAGGAATAAAATTGAGGTTCTTCGAAGGATTTGAAATTCCTCACCCAATCTATTTCCTCCTCTTTTCTCTCCTACCAAACAAACTCTTAGTGTCACTGTAGTTTGTTTTACTGCTTTGAATACTTTGCAAGCGATTAAAGATTCGGTTTTGGCAACATTCATAATATGATTAGCGTTTTAGACATTATTGTAGGATTCTTGGGATCTAAATTAGTTGCAGCTAAATATTGGTTTTTCATCAAGATGGTCGTAGAATGAGTTTCTTTGTTGTTTAAGTGAAGGTTATAAATGTAGTGTTTTAATTTGTTGGTAAATTACATGGTCTTGCTCAGCAATGAGATTATGTTGATCTGGACAGTGTTTGATCAATAAATTAATCTAGGTTAATGTGTTGATTAAGAATGCAAAGTGGAAGGTTTTTTTTAAAAAAATATTTTTAGTGACTTTTTTCTTTTTAATGTCTAATCGCTTTTACAGTCTGATTTATGTCCTAGTAAAATTATCTAGTGTTTTATTTTTGTTAATAAATTTGCTAAAATTATATTCGGCGATGGAAAAATAAAGGATGCTTTAGCCTTTTACTTGTTTACTCATATTGGTTTTGCAATTGCATGGTAGCTTCATCCTTCAGAGATAGGGAAACAAAAGAACTCTTACATTGATAGATTTTCAACTCCATTAGAGCCGTATAATAATATATCCACACATATAGTTTTCCTTTTTGGAATAATATCTTCTCATAAATTGGGCAATAGGGATATTGAGGTGTTTTTCCTTTATGAGGCGAGCCTTAAGCCTCTGCCTCAAGATATAGCCTCAAAATATATTTCTCCTTTTGATTTAAGCAAGTCAGATTTAGGTTTTCTAGTTTCCACTCCACAACAATGCATCTTGGATTTTCAGCAGCAACATTAGTGTTGCTACTTCTATAGGGTTTGCTTTCAGAAGCAACTAGATAGGCTTTTATTTAAAAAGTAAAAAAGTTATTTGGGTTTTATTTTTTTATCAACAACTTATGCCGTAAATGGGCTGTGTAAATATTTTTGGGGTTGAGCCTTTTCATTTGTTTTAGCCTGGTTGGGTTTGGTGGGTTGGGGGCAGGGGGTTGAGAGCCGGTGGGGGGGGGGGGGGGGGGTGGGGTGGGGGTGTGTGTGGGGCGCGGGGGGGAGGTTGGGTGTGTTGGGGGTTGCCTAGCCTCAGAAAAACACCTTGAGCCTGCACGTCTCATGTGTGTGAGGTGTAGACCTCTCTTAAATAGCCTACAGCTTACCTTGAGGCTTTTTTTTTAGTGCTTCACCATAAGGCGTGCCACAAATTGTTCAATTTTAAACATGGGTCATAACCATGATTTTTTTTTTCCTAATTTGTGTTATTATGACTTTGTGGTTTTAATTGGTATACTTAAAAAAAAAATTGGTGTACTTTGTAGTGACGATATTCATGGATGTACTTTGCTAAAAAAAAATAACCTTTCATGGGGGTAATATCTATATATGCTAATGGTACATACTCTGATACATATGTGTGTATATATTTTGATAATTACATACTTTGATATTTGAATAGCGTATAGTGATATTACAAACTTCGACTAAGCTATCTTAGATTAATTTATTTGAAAGCAATTCAACCAAATCTTGATTAGAGGTAGAATTCTCAAGGGGTTGGTAATTTGAGGGGTTACTTTGTAATACTCGAGAATGCAAAGTTGAGCATTGCCTTTTACTTGAACGCAGGGGAGGATGTTCTAATTTTTCCTTGATTTTATTTTTCATGTAATTTCTGACCGAGTTTGGATGTAAGTTGAACATTCAATATTAAGTTTGGAAGTTTCTAACTGAGTTTGGATGGCATCATTTCTCAGGTCTTTATGGTATCTGCAACTATATTGTCTCCTATCAGTTACTCTAAGAAACACTTTACTACGTTTTTCTATCTTGGATAAATTTTTACATTGTAGGGCTACAACTATTCGTTGCTAAAAGTTCTTGTTTCTTATAATATGGTTTTATTTTTCTTCTCTGAACATCCTCTTAATAAATGGTACTTTCTGGCTTTAGTCCCTTCTCCCTAGACTAAAGGTACACGCTGACACAATCATATGGGTAACATATCAGGAAAATAATGCCCGTGGCCATGTTTAGGCGTGTAAAGTTGTGTAATTCTTTGCATTCAAGTTTGCGTTTGCCCTATAAAGGGTGGTGTTCAAGATAATATTAGTTGCTAACCACTCACGTTCAGATTATTATTTTTAAATTTAAAAGAAAGAATAAGACAAACTTTCAGATTTTTTTTTTTTTTTTTTTTTTTTGGGGAATTAACTTGATGTTTCAGTGGCGATTAGTTTTGTCTGTGTATTTTTTGAATAGCAATGAGAAATTTCGGCCATACATGCATGTTGCATATTTAGTTTGGATTCTCTGTATGCTTGATATTTTGCACAACACATCCACATATGATAAATGAGGAAGAGGAATAAACTGCTTAAAAAACTTTGTACTGCTTTGATGGAATCGGATGCTATTCCTTCACTTGCTGCGCCAGTGAGCTTTGCTTTTCTTTAACCTACAAAATTCTTATATGAGTTGATGATAACTGGCTATGAGAAATCATGTTTTGTTTCAGCAACGGCCGCATCCTCCTGTCCGTCCAATTCCTTCACAACTGTGGTGCAAAAATTTTGGAACTAAAGACTACGAAAAGATTGAGGACGTCCACTAGTGGAGGTTGGCTTGACATTTTGGGAAAGCATAATATTCCTTCGTAATTTTTTATTTCTCATTTGCAGTGAAGATCATGAGCAGCCCTTTAGGACTTTGCAGTTGAGATGTTTTGAAAACTGGAAAAGATAAACTCATGGCTTGAGTTGAATCTCATTTCTGTCAATGAAAAATAAGTCAGCTGACTCTTTTAGCTCGCTTTTCTTTAATAAAATATCAATATTTGTGATGCTAGTTGCTGAATTATTGTTTTTATCTCGACTCCGCTGGTCATCCCACCAAGAAAAATCGATTCCATCTTTGTGGAAATAAAAATAACCGAACCTACCAATTACAAGTATAAGTTGCTCTTTTAGCTACTTTTTTCTATTTCGGGAGATTCTATGCTAGGGTGCCCTACTTAGGTTTTAAGGGTTGTTTATCGTGACTGTAGAATTTAAATTGGACGATGAGTACTGTATGAGCTTGGAAACGATAAGAGAATTCTTGACACGGTACCATTACAACCCTCCTTTTATGGCATCGTTTGGTTTAAATTGTATGATTAAGATCAACGATAACAAGGATATGGGCATCACACTACACAATCTCCCCCATTTTTATAGGACAATAATCAAAATTAAAACGGATGGAATTGGTTTAATCTTGTACACCCTCATGCCTCAAGGCCATCTTTGGTCTAGTAGGAGGAAGAAAATAGGGAAAGAACGAATTGATTTGCAGTTTAACCCTCGATTGGACCACAATTTTAGTTTGTAGAGTTCTGCGGACTAAGGAGAGAAGTAGAGAGCACGTGTCAAACCCAACGAAATCGAGTGCTAACGCCCATTTCTTATTTGAACTTTAATTTTTTTTTAATCAACCATTTATTTTTTATTTTAGTCTTTTTGTTAGCAATATTTTCGATATTCAATATTCTGCCTTCGATATTCAATATTATGCCTTGAGGAGAACTTAACCCCATTCATAGGTCCGTGATCCACATCTATGAAAGATCTGAATGATTAACTCTGCAATCAGGTCAAATTTTTCTAATGTAGCAGTTCAATCTATACTAATTTTTCTAATGTAGCAGTTCAATCTATACTATGATTTATCATTAGTGTGACAAACCCAACAGGAAAAAAATTATGTCGTCTGTTTTCTAGGTTACGAGTCTTCATGTACTCATGCTCATTATTGTTTACTCAAGATAGTGAAGAGTGTGTGTGCACAGAACTAAATCTGAATAATTCAGGACATATTTCTCTGGTCATATTTTGCCACGGCAGTGAAGAATAATAAAGAAGATTTTGTTCCCAGACAGGAGCAGGGGTGGCTCAAATTCGTTTCTTGCCTCACAGTCAAGTGGAATCAAATTCCATTTATTTGAAGCATAAACTATAAAGCATAAATTGGTGGTTCTTGTGGATCGTTAAATTAAGTGAAAATTTATTTCTAAACTACGTCATCCATTTTTATAATTCTTTTTTGTGTACTACTAAGAAAAAAAGTAATTCAAGAATAATATTGGCTTGGATTTTTTTTTTTTGGGTATTGGCACGTCATTAATTATTATTTTGTTACATATCATAGTGTTATGACTATTGGTAAATATTTTGTGACAGGATAGTCATACAAAAATTCATTTATATATATATATATATATTGTAAAGCACTAATTAAAAAAATTAATTCAAGAATAATATTGGCTTGGATTATTTTATTTATTCGTTTATTTTATAGTATTGTCACATCATCAATTATCATGTACTTACATATTATAGTGTTATGACTAGGTAATTATTTTGTGACATGATAATACCAAAAGAAAATAATTAAACGAACGTTATTCTTTTTTTTTTTTTTTAATTAAAAAGGGAACCACTTGTGTCATCCACCCTGTTCTCATAGTTTATAAGAAGAATTCCAGGGTCTGCTAATAGAACCTAAAGGATTTGATTTAATTATACTGGAATGAGAAGTTTATTTTCGCTCACGTTAAGTCTGATAATGCACAGTCTATTGATCAAATAAGATCTCTTGTTGAGATTATTGAGTTTCTCAATGTAGTTGTGATATCCCGAAAGGAAAGAAGAAAAGATATCCTCACAGACAAACCACCATATTTGTTGTATGTTATTCGTGAAATACCTTTTTTTCTATTAGTTTAATCCTGTCTATATCTGTATCTATGGCTTAGCTGATGTTTCTACCTTCTTTTATTCTGTGTATGACCCGTATCTAATTCGAATAAGCAAATGCAGTATAATTTTGGAAGGCCCATTTACAAGCACACAACAAAACAAAGAAAACAGCCGATTTGCATTTTTGCTAATTTGCTCTCGACTTTTTGACTAGATCAAAAAGGACAAAAAAGAATATGAAATTAATTTATCTGGCCAGGTGATTTGCAAATTATTTGTTCCCCACTTTTTTCTTTTTCTTTTTTCGCTGGAAATTCTTGTTCCCTATATTCCTATTATAGGTTGAGTCCCATAAGAGCCACTTCAACGTTTTTTTTTTTCTTTTTTCTTTTTAACTTACTATTATTAAAAAAAAAAAAAAAGCAAAAGAACCCACATTGGCTTCTTAGTATCCAATGTGGAATGATAATTCAACGTAAGATAATTCAAGTTTCAACTCTTTGTTCCTCTTGTTGTCGTTGTCTTCATTTTGTGTTTGATTAGATTGGGCAAAGGTAGTGTTTTTGATATTCGCACGGTCAAAACACCACCCCTTGTGTTGCGGTGGGGTTCACACGGCAATTATTCTTTTATTCATTTATTCATTTATTTATCTATTGTCTCCGTTTTTTGGTTGAGAGAAAAATTAATGTGATGTAAATCTCATCTAAAGTTTGCATATCCTTTTCATCTAGTTATCACAAAATTAAGAAGACATTTCATAGTTCTTTTGCTAGTCTTTATCACCGTTTCAGAGACAATTAGAGAAATAGTTTTGGAGATATTTTGACTAGAGATTATTGAATTTTTTGAAATGTTTGTTTTGTTTAAAAAAAAGTTTATTTAGAATGAAAAAATGTAAAATCTTAAAATAGATTTAAAAAAATGTATATCAATATTGATTTGATTTCATTCATCTCGAAATTTTATGTAATTAAAAAAAACATTTTATTTCGACTTGAAATAACAAAATTATGTACTTTTAAAGTTTGAATTTACGGTAAAAATTTAGAGATATGAATAATAAAAAGCAGTTTTGAATTGAAAAAAAGATTAAAAAAGTTTTGATAATGTGGTTTGGAATGCTCCCCCAAACGAGCCCAAAGCTAATATTTTGTAGGAATGAAAGAAAATATGGATGTGGTGGACAACAAGAATGATAAAAAAAGAAATTGTTTTTCTTTTATAATATTTGGTACGGGAGGAAGAAAGAAAAAGAATTTACTTTCACTTGTTTCGCATTTGAAGTTCAAAAATGAGATAAACGATAAAAAGTTTATACTTAATTTTTTTTTACCCATTAATGGTGTATATAAAAACCATAGAATATAAATGATAAAAGGATAAATTACTTGTTTTTTTATAATCTTTTTATGAAGTTACAATTTAGTCCCTGATCCTTTTTTTTTTTTTTTTGTTAAAAGGTTTCCAAATTTTTTAAAAAGGAGTAAAATGGTCCTTTTTGCTAATAATCATTAAAAATTAACAAAAAATGCCATATTAATCACACGTAATATGCTATTCAAGGGTAATTAAGGGGGAAAAAAACAATGCTAACTTACATGTATCATTATATTCCATCTAAATTTTAATCTTTGCTAGTAAAAATGACCAAATTGCACTATTTAAAAAAGTTTAGAGGCCTTTTAGCCAAAAAAAAAAAAGATTATGGACTAAATTGCAACTTCGCAAAAATATTAAGGATCAAACGAATAATTAACCCAAGATAGAAAAGAAAGTTAAAAGGCAATATTATATTTTATGATCAAGTATATGAACAATTCATTTCCCATCTTATAATCTATCCACATTTGAAAAGATGAAAAAATAGTGGGCCACAAAGCTTAAAAATCCTTTCTATTTTCTCTTTCTAGTTTTCTTTTTTCTCTGCTAAACAAATGTTAAAAGAGTTTACCCTTCGCTCTTTCTCTTTACTTTCCCCCCCCCCCCCCCCCCCTTCGAGAAGTTCATCATACCAAACAGATCGTAAAAGATAGAGAGAAACTATGAAAGCCTAAGCCATGAAAATATTTTGCACTATGTATTTATGTTTGTCTCACTTTGTCTTACAATGTATAAATATGTCTTTATGTATATGACTCTTTAAAATAAAATCACTTTCTACTTTTATCCAACTCCGTTTACTATTTTTTGTTAATCAAGTTTTACTGATCCACATATACACCTTTGGACTTTCATCTGCTCCTTTCCCCTCTAAATTAACTTCCAAATTTGTGGTCTACAATCTTTTGAATAATCCTACTTTATCAATTTTAATTTCTCTATCAATTTTATTGATTAATAATTTCAACATTATAATTTCATTTTCTAAGAAATGATCATTATATATATATATATATATTTAATGGTAAAAATATATTATTTTTTTTATTGTAAAGTAAGTTTCTTGCAGAAAAAAGACAAACGAAAAAACTAATTAATTTTCATCAGACATCAGTAATATCGAAATATGACTGTGAAAATGCATACAACAAACACTAATTTGAATATATGACATGCATATGTTAATGAAAATGAATTTACTAAATTTTTTAAGAAAAAAAAAAATTTCATCAAAACGAAATTTTGTCAATTATTAAATTGTCAACTGTTTATTGACACTTCAATATTTAGTTGAAGCAAATGTGATTAAAAAAAATTACTTAAAGGTATTTTGAGAAGAAAAAAAAAATTTAAATAAAGACACATTTGAGCATGCACATGTGTTAAGTGAAAATGAACTTTACTAGAATCCGTTAAAAATAAATAAATAAATAAATAAAGCTTCAATCAACACCAACCGTTTTGGTCAAAGATTAAATTGTTCAACTGTTTATTGGCACTTCAATATTTGGTTGAAACAAATGTGATATATATATATATATATATATATATATATATAACTACTTAAAGGTATTTTGGGAAAGAAAATTATATATAAATAAATGCACATTTGAGAAGAGAAAAAAAAAACTATTTCATTGTGCAATTATTAAATAAAAATGCATATGAAGGTCACATTTTTAAAAGATGGTAAAAGAAATACTTGAGTAGGAGTTTCTTTAAATAAAAGAAGTAATTTAATATATTAAAGAATAATATATAATCTATTATAGGTGAAAACAATAAAGAACTAGGAAAAAAAAAAAAGGTTAGGATCAAAGAAGAAAAAATTTAAAGAAGGAAGAACCCAAAAAAAAAAATTTTTTTAAGAGGTAAAATCAGAAGAAAAAAAATGAGGAAATATATAGGGAGAAAAAGGGGCAAAGCGGTCGTTTCATAAGGCAAAAAACGTGTATTTTGATGGAAGGGACATGAATAGTGTCAATAATGATATTTCTATACATATAGTTATAGATAATTTTCTCTCTCTCACAATATTATATATATATATATATATATATTGCTTTTTATAATGTGGACGTGAGAGTCAAAAGCATTTAAAATTTGTCTACCCAAAATAATGGCATTTAATAATTTCGCAATAGTCAAAAAGTCATTAAATGCCTAAATTGTTTTTTTTTTTTTTTTTATGGGAAATGTCTAAATTTTACAAGCCCATAATAGAAGAAAAACAAGTCCTCAAAAAAAAAAAAAAAAAAAAAAAGAAAAAAGGAAACAAAAACAACTTTTTTTATGGGAAAATAAAATCTTTTAAGTGGGCCTAATCGTATTTATTTAGCGCTGGTGAAGTCAAAATATTTTGTCAATTAAATCATTGTGGAAAGTAACAAATAATAAATTTAAAAATAACAAATAATTTTTATTAGATAAGAGTATAGTTATAAATTCCAATTATTAAATTGAGGTACTAATATATATATATATATATTTGGTAATTTAGAGAAACAACTAATTTTTTTTTGGAAACAAACTAAAATTTTTTAAAAAACAAATATAGTTGTAATGCTCCTTTTGTATTTTCTAGTATAGTAATTCGTGTCACATGTCGGATTCGTGTCGTATTAGAGTCGTGTTGATTTTTGTCTTTCCCAACTCGTACACGACCTGTGACGTGAAAATTTCTTCATACTACAATATGAACACGACACGGATCCGTAACGAGTTAACACAACACGAACCGAAATTAACACGTAACTCGAAATTGATCAGTGACATGAATTCGATCCGAATTGAACCCGCAACTCGAATTGGACCCAAATTGAATACGCAACTTGAATTTGACATAAAAACCAATTCAATTTAAACAAAATAATATCCCAAATTCAATATAAAAAAAAAAAAACCTAGAAGAATAATAATTTACCTTTAACAAGAATATACCATTAATAAAATAACAAATTTTAAGGTTTGTTTTCAAATACACAATCATAAAATTAAACTTCTAACTCAAGTGCAAAGTTCACAATCATTGTTAGGTAAAATCCTATTACAAACGTCTTAATAAAGTCCACAAATCCAAATACAAACATAAAAAGTATAAATTCAAACAACAAAAAACCAACAAAATATTGAGTTCTAGTAGACAAATATAACTAAATAAATAGCCATATCAACATGAACAAAAAACAAATACAACAAGTACAGCTCAGGCTAGCGTTAGACTCTGGAGGAGGTAAAATGGTAGATCTAAAGACTAAAGGGGCTTTAGGGTTTTTTTTTTTTTTTTTTTTTTTTTTCAAAAAGCATATCAAACACTAATTTCAGATCGGACCTGGGTAGTATTTGGGTCGGACCCAAAATTGACCCACATGAAAAATATAGGTTGTGTTCGAGTTAGACGGGTTCAACCTGAAATTGACTTATTTTTTCCCGTGTCTAAGTCAGGTCATCCGAATTTGACCCATCCCTTATTGCCAGCCCACGAAATTCGTATCGTTTTTGAATCATGTCATCGTGTCGCAACCCGTATTGCCAGTCCTAGTATTTTCCATGTTGCAATATGATACGAACCATGTCAATAATATGATGAAACCCAATACCAAATATGAAAACAACATCCCAAGATCTTTCAAGTTTGATGGAAAGCGTGATCCCTGCCTTGACATTTAAAACACTTAATGTCACAATTTTGAGAAGTGGAAGGTTCGGGTTTACCTTGAGATCCATGGCTGGTTGTGTCTTGTCTTGGCTCGGATTTAGGTTTTGCAGTTGGTTTCTCATCTTTCTTTGCATAACTTGGTTTCCATGGCGAAGAACTCGAGCTATGGGATGCACATGTACCACCCCTCCGCTTGAGCTGTTGCTCCACTGTGATGGCCATGTACACCATATCTTCCAACTCCACATAATGCTGCATCTTCGTTCTATCATGAATTTCTTGATTTAATCCATTCCAGAACCTCGCCATAGTAGCCTCTCGGTCTTCTTCGATATTAGCCCGAATCATAACAATATCCATCTCCTAAAAATAATCCTCCACACTCCGGTTACCTTGTCTAAGCTGTTGCAATTTCTGGTATAACTCCCGATAGTAATGGCTTGATACAAACCACTTCCTCATTACTGTTTTCATCTCTTCCCACGTCTTTATCGAACATTCTCTATTCTGTCACCTATTCAACACTAATTGATCCCACCAAACAATAGCATAGTCTAAAAACTCAATGGCAACAAGTTTTATCTTTTTATCTCGAAGAAGTTATGGCAATTGAATACTAACTCCACCTTCTTCTCCCACTCAAGATTAGCTTCGGGATCGTTTTTACCTTGAAACAATGGAATCTTTATTCTTAATACTACCTAAGCTATTATCTTTTCAATTCCTAGCTTCTCTAAACCGCCCTCTATGTCTCCTATTACCAACAATCAAATCCCATTCATCTTCATCAAAACTAGCCCCATAATACTCTTTGTCTTCATCTCTCACTCCTTTAGGTTGAACCCGTTCCCTTCTATGCATATTAGGAGGGATTTGTGGCTGCTCCACACATATATTCTCCATCTGATCAATCCGTTCGTGTACCTATGCTAATTCCAACCTTATCACACACCTCATCTCACTCATCATGGCCTTTATAAACACTTTCGAATCAGCCACTCCTGTAGCAACTTCGACAATGTTCTTATCACTATTGTGATACATGTTTGCTGCAAAACAAAAGAAAAAGATCTCACACACTCCCTTACGTGTTTCTCTCAAAGAATGATTCACTCAATTTCACTTGTGTTTCTCTCAATGTATTCAGCTTCTACCCTCTAATATGCTCACCACTCTTACCTTTTTCCACTCATATTCTTCTTTTAGTTCTTTCAAAACTAATCGAACACTAATAAGAAGGATTCAAATAGCAATTCAAAATGAGAAGCAAATCAAACGAATCAAATTTTTTCCGGATTCTAATATATTTTTTTTTTTGACATTCATGTGGGGTTATGGCAAAAAGGGGTCTAGGGTGTAAGAAACAAGAATAAAAACACAATTTGTAACATATTCTGATGATGATTTTTTTTGCTGCACTAAATCCGTTTGTTCTCTCCTTAAATCCATGATATTAGTGTTTGATTCAGAGTTGAATTACTTGCTTTGAGATTGAGTTCTACTAGGGTTTAAAAAAAAAAAAAAAAACCTATTTCCACTAGGTTTATAAAAGCCTAGAAACATGCAGATACATGAGAAGGCAAGGTTCAACATTGAGCGAAAAATGGAGCAGTATGCAAAACAAGCCAACAAGGGTTGTCAAAAACTGATTTTTGAACCCAGTTGCACATGAGAAAAGAGAGATTTCCGGCGTAAAGATGTTCTAAATTGCTTCCAAGAGGAGATGGTCCTTTCCAAGTCCTGGAATGCATCAATGACAATGCTTACAAGCTAGATTTACCAGGTGAGTATAATGTTAGTGCTACTTTCAATGTTACTAACTTGAGTTCTTTTGATGTAGATGATGATTTGAGGACAAATCCTTTTCAAGGGGGGAATGATGAGGGCATCAAGGTTGCAAGGAAAACTCATGAACCAATTCAAGTTTCAATTGGTCCAGTGATGAGGACTCGAGCTAAAAGATTCAAATAAGAGCTAAATAACTTAGTCCGGAGAGTCTACAACAAAACGAGAGTGAACAAATGTTGGTGAACAAATGTTCACTACTGAGGGTGAACAAATGTTGGTTTTACTCATCAAAGTTGATCCGGAAGAGAGCCAATCAGCCATACATTTCTATTAAGCCATTGCGTCGCTAACTTGCATATCCTAGCTGATGTGGACGGTTTTTTTCCAACAAAGAATCAAGTCAAAATTACGTTTTCAAGTTTTCAATAAGTTCAAGATTCAAAACAAAATTCAAGAAATTTAGAAGATCTAATCAACATTTGATTTCTTTGTAATCCTATTTGAATTTTAAGTTTTAGTTTAAAATTTGAATTTATGTATCTTTTTAAATCCTAATTTATTTAGATAAATATGATCCTTTTTTAGGTTTCTAGTCAAGTTTATCCTTAAGGTAGATTAGGAATTTTACAAATGTAAATTCAGCTCTATAAGGCTGACTTTATGAAATCAGATTTTGATGTTTATTCATATTATGAGTTATTCTTCTTGAGTTCTTGAAGAATATTCCTTGTGATATTCAAATCGACTTATCAAACGGAATTTCATAACCATTTGTGGCGTCTTCACCATAGTAAGGTTCTTACTTCGCTAAGCAACGGGTCGCGATTTCCATCAAACTTGAAAGATCTTGGGTTTTTGTTTCTAGATTTGGTATCGGGTTTCATCACGTTATTGATGTGGTTCATATCATAATGTGTCAACATGTTATTTTTCCCTAGAAATATACATGTAAGTACGTATAATTTCTCCTAATAATAAAAAAAAGGTAAGAGAAATGAACAAGCATATAGCAACAACTCTTTTTATCACGGTAAAAATAGACACATGCATATGTAAAAGTGGTTAAAAAATAAAATCCCTAAAATAAGACATTAAATTAATAGAAAAATAAAAAAATAGTTCCAGAAAATATTTTAAATTCTGACCTTATGTTTAGGATTTTTTTTTTTGAGGAAATGTTTAGGCTTTTTTAATTTTTAATTTTTAATTTTATTTTTATGTTGATGTTGTTGTATATAGAATTTGTAGATCTTATTATTTCAATTTGGTCCCTAGTATTTTTTTTAGCTTTTGAGTTTCGGATGTCAACAACGTGAGTGTCATGGTTTTCGTTTTAGTGTTTTTTTTCAAACAAATTTATTTACATATAATTATCTTGTTGTAGTTTTTTAAATAGGATTAGGAAATTAGGTTTTATTATTATTATTATTATTATTATTATCATCATCAAATTAGGGATGTGGTATTTGAACATCACATCTTTTGATGGAGTTAGGTGTGAAATTGATTGCAACTACGATTAGGGATTACTATTTAAAAGCTTTTTGTTTTTGTTTTTTAAATTTTATTGTTGTTATGTTTGGAAGGGATGAAATGTGGAGGAATTTTAGTATAGAAATTCCAAAAATATGGTGTTTAGATGGAGTGATTTTTAGAAGAAAAAAAATAGGACGGATTTAAAATCATGTGGAACCAGAATAAAACAAAATCATGTGAGACAAACATTTTTAATCTCCGAGCGGAAAGAAAACTTTATCAAGAGGTCAAATTAGTAAAATCACTAAACTATGTTTATGTATTAACAAAAATCCTTGAAAGCTATAGAAATTATAGGTAAAACAATGAATGAACGATCATTTTTCTTTCTCTTCACTTTCACTTGCAAAAGCAAATAACAAAAGATAATTTTAACTTGTTTCCTTCCTATGATATCAAATATCGTAAAGGAAAAATAAAATTTTTCTCTCCAGCTTATCTTCTTCCCCTATCATTTTTTCTTTCCTTCTTGTTTTCTTTTAATCTTACCAAACTCAGGTTTAGAGTCTGATAATTATTAATAAATCCCTTTACTAGCTCTCAACATATATATCTTGCATATTTTTTATGAGTAGTTTTATTAGCATTTATCTTTACACATCCCTACTAAATATAACCACTCTTAATTTGTAATAATTAATTTTACTTTTTACACACTCCTATGTATTCCAAATTAACCCTAAAGTAAATATTATTCTCCTTACTCTATCTCTCTCTTAATTTTTTTTTTTTTTAATTTTTAGGTGAAGCTTTCGTCATGAAACCTATTTTTTCACACGTTAAAGCAAATTTATATTTCTAAAATAAATATATTTACTATTTATTTTTTAAAAAAATGTATACGTTACTACATTTCAACAAAAATGAAATTTGTCGAAAAGAAAAGAAAATGTAGTTATCCATGAATATGGACAATCTTTTATTTAAATTATGAATAATACTTGTCAAAAATTAATTAGTTAAATATTTATCAGTGCTATAAATATTTGTTTAATAGAGCATATTTTTAAAGAACCATTAACTTATTGTCTGCATTTTTTGTAGGGAAGAGAGAGAAAATTTTAGACTTTTCCGATCTCAGGAATTCTCGACAAATAAACCGGCATGCATTGTTGTAGATTAATTATTTATATAGCAATACGAGTTTGTTCAATCATATTTTTATGGTAAAATTCTTTAAAATACACCATTATACATTTTCCGTTGCATTAAATTATTTTCAACAAATTTTCCTATGGGGGTTAAAAAAAGAATGGGCCGGAGGTTGGTATTATGCTTTTCCCCACTTTCATACCCACCTCTTTTTTTACCTCCTATTACCTTTCTAATTTAATGTGGGCGAGGGGGCTGATAATCCCTATTAGAAATGGTACTCATACCTTAGACATTTACCTATTAATAAGAATCAAAATAAAACTCAAAACAAATTCCAATAAAAGTTTTTATTAATGTTAGCAACAAATCACAAATATAACTGGAATTGAAACTATAATCTTAAAAACAAATCTAAAGTTCATAAATCTATAAAATTAAATTCATAAAACAAACTAAAATATTAAAATACTAAAAGTTTAAATATGTATGTGAATCAATATATATAAATATATTTTTATAAACGTGAATATAAACAGGGTGGGGGCGGGTGCTGGTATGGGGAGCTTCCCCTGCTCCCACCCCCTCCCCTACCTGCACCTGTGTGTGGGGTTAATCTTAATCTCTATATAGATTAACCCTCATAGTTATACTCATACCCATACCAAAATACTAATCCTTCGTACCCATCCATAATGCGATACCTGCTTATCAAAAGTAAAAGTAAAAATATGAGTAATTGGCCTAAATGGTCCCTGAACTCTTTAAAAGGTGACACTTTGGTTCGTGATCTTTTTTTTTTTTCTATGCTGACCCTAAACTTTATAAAAAGACAACGGTTTGGTCCTTTTCGTCTGGTTTTGTTTTAAAAAACTCACTAAATGATTACGTAAGAAGCACATTTTGTGCGTTTTGAAGGAAAATACCAATAAAAAGACAAAAATGCCCTTATTCATATCAATTAAAAAAAATAAAAACGGGTAATTAGCCTAAATGATCCTTGAACTCTTTAAATGGTGACACTTTGGTTCTTGTTTTTTTTTTTTTTTGACCTGCTGGTCCTAAACTCTCTAAAAAAGTAACGGTTTAGTCTTTTCCATCTACATCCGTTAAATTTCTAATGGAATGAGTCATATATAATGCATGTGATATAATTTAAGAGGATATTTTAGTAATATAACAATAATTAATCTGAAAGCATAAAAAAAAAATCATAAAAAAAGATCATCTTACTTTTCTCTCTCTCACCCCTAAAAATCATTAAAAAAAATTCATATCACTTTTCTCTCTCTTCCCCCCCCCCCCCCCCCTCTCTACCTACCTTTGCATACAGGTCCTCCACAGCCTCCATCTCCGACCGTCGCCCCCCCCAAAGTTCCGATCTAGTCCCCCCTACATAGTTGCGATATGAGTTCTCGTTGAGTTCACGAAATCTGGGTTCACCCCTCCTCACAAAATATGGGTTCGTCCCACCCCCCTCCCCCCTAAAGTCACAATCTGGTTCTTGGCCACCCCCCAACATGACATTTGAGGCTCGTCGGTGTTTGCGCTCCTAATAAACCCTGATCTGAGATGTGTGTGGGGAGAGGGGGGGCATTCACGCTCGTCAACAAAAGCGGGGGCCTGACGACGGAGAAGACGAAGGTGGTCTCCAACGTCTGACATCGGATCTGGGGGGTGACCGGTGTCGGATTTGTTTAGGGGAGAAGGATGGGAGAGGAGGGGAGGGAGAGACGGCCGGTGTCAGACTTGTGGGAGAGGAGAGAGGAGAAGGAAGGAGATATATATATATATATATATATATATATATATATAAATAGATGAGGCTGGGTTTGATTTTTTTAATTCATCTCTCTCTCTTTTAATTTTTTTAAATTGATATGAATAATGGTATTTTCGTCATTTTAGAGGTATTTTCCTTCAAAAAATACAAAACGTGCATCTCACGTGATCATTCCATGAGTTTTTTAATGGAACTAGATGGAAAGGACCAAACCGTTATATTTTTAGAGAGTTTAGGGTCAGCACGGCAAAAAAAAAAAAAAAAAAAAAACAGAAACCAAAATGTCACATCTTAAATAGTTCAGGGATCATTTAGGCCAGTTACTCAGGACTAAACCGTCATATTTTTATAGATTTTAGGGTCAGCATGGTAAAAAACAAAAAACAGAGATTAAAATATTATATCTTAAAGAGTTCAGGACCATTGAAGTCAATTACTCTAAAAATATTTACCAGCCACGTGGTTTATACAACGGTGGTTCGGAAACCACTGGATCCTTCAATCCCCGAAACAGTAAAACCAGTCCAGCCTGCTCCAGCCAGAACCGTCCGCGTGTGCACACATACAATTCGTGCGATTAACCTCCAATCATGGGTTTTCCTCAAAAATCCTTTATTTTCACTTCCCCTGCCCGACCTTCCTCCGGGCAGCTCACTCTTCTTTTCCCCGTCTCCCATTCGCCGCGTTCCTTTGGCACATTCCTCGCCTGACCCAAAATCCCGGGCAGCTCGTTCCTTTCACATCCCAAAGCTCACTGCTCTCATACCAACGACTTCAAGTACCTCTACTAAACCAAATAATAATAATAATAATAATAAATAAATAAATAAAAGTGTAAAATTCTTTAATTCTTTTTATTTCTTAATTTTCACTATAAAATGACTTTCGAAGTCTCACTCTCAGTCATTGTGGTGGTTGTTTCGCTCTGATCTCTGAAATTTGTACGCCATGAAAATTGATTCCGAGCTTCTTCTGCTCTGAGTTTTGGGTTGTTTTGTTGTTGTTCTGATTTTGATTTTTGTGATTTTATTTTTCTGGAGATTATAATGTGGAACATAGCTCGGTTGGCGGCGTCGAGTTTGCGCCGATCGAGGCGGTTCTCGACGGAGATTCCTGGTCCCTGTATTGTCCACAAGCGCGGCGCTGATATTCTCCATGATCCCTGGTTCAACAAGGTTCCGTCTTCTTCCTCCTGATTTGTCTTTTCGTTGTCTGTTCTTTGTAAATTTATGTTTGTTCTGGTGATTTATCACTTGTTTACTTTTAATGTATTGAATGACATATGAGATTACGAATTTTTGTCTTTTTTCTTTTGAGATTTTGGTGTTGGGAGTAATTGGAATTTATTGTTTTGAAGAAGAGAATGATCAGATTTAGTTAGCGACTTTCTCATTTTGTCCTTTTTTTTTAATTTATTTTTTTAATTTAATTTTTTGTTTTTTGTTCTTTCTTCTTTTTTTGTTCTTTTTTTATTATTTATTTTTTTACCCAAGAGCAGGATACGGGTTTCCTTTGACGGAAAGAGATCGGCTTGGGCTTCGAGGTCTCCTCCCGCCTCGCGTCATATCGTTTGAGCAGCAATATGCTCGATTCAGTGAGTTATCTGTTCTTCTGAAGTTGAACATGTTTTGATATTGTGCTTAGTATTTGGAGTGTATAAAGAAAAGTACAATTAGGATTTTACTTTACAAAAGTTTTAACTAAAGAACCTCCTTTTTGCGCCTTACGTTGCGGCTATAAGCACGATAGGGAGCTCCTTTTTTTTTTTTTTTTTTTTTTTTTTACTTTCGGTAATAAAGAAAAACTTCTGAGTGATACAAAACCAATTTCAAAGGAAACAGGATGTGAAAGTAAAAGGCTAGTGAAGAGCGAAAAGAAAAATAAAAGAACTAGCAAAGAGCCAACTTAGTTCCCAATGATACCCTTCCAATTTAATACAATCAATGAGAAAGGGATATTATTGAAAGTTTTGTCCGGTGTACCCCACATTGAAGCTGAGAATTTAGCTTTCTCAAAAAATTTATGAAATTCATTGCCTTGTCTTAGAAATCCTTGAGTTTCAAAGAAGAAGATTGAACTTTTAAGATGTTTATTTCAACCAACTGATGCCATAATTTAGATATGTTTGTTTTAACCAACCGGATGATATTTAGCAGCCTCTTTTTTCTTTTGTTATGTTTCCTGCTTTCTACGTCTGTAGGCTTCACTTTGCTATGATAGGGTTTAACACCTATAATGCTTAAAGAATGGAAATGTCTTCAGTATTTTTTCTTTTCTTTTGTTTTTTTGCTATTTTTGTTGCTTGCTCCATATTGAGCGTTTATGTTTGGCAGGATTGTTAGACATGTTTAACCTATAGATCCCAATTTTTTTTTTTTTCGGTGTTATTAATCTATTACACATATAGAAGAAGATATTATGGTTTGGGGTTTGCAACTCTAAATAGAAAAGTGATGTAGAGAGGAAATACTTCAAAGGCTCTATGTTGTTTGCCTTTTATCTGATCTTATTCTCTTCTACCAATATCAAATGTTTGTATAAGTAGCCAATTTGATATGAGATCGGGTGTTTATATCTCGGAATTACTATGACTAACTTAGGATGTTTAATGAATCTGAACGATATGCACGATAAGTTAACCATGAAGATGATCTGATGTTTCTCTTTTATGTATACTTGTTTCTCGTGTCTGTGACTAATTCCATATGATGAGATCTTCTCCGAATAATTTAACATGCATTTTGGCTTCTGTCTCATGACATCAAAAGATTGTTTAACTTGTCAGTGGAGTCATATCGGTCGCTGGAGAAAAATACTCAGGGCCAACCCGATGGTGTTGTTTCCTTGGCCAAATGGAGGATCCTAAATAGATTGCATGACAGGAATGAAACTTTATACTATCGAGTATGTTACATTTCCCCTACTCCAGATATTAAAGACCTTAGATTTGTTTTTTATTTGATGGGTTCTGGTTACTTTTCTCTTAGGTCCTAATTGATAACATCAAAGATTTTGCTCCAATCATATACACTCCTACGGTAGGATTAGTATGTCAAAATTACTCCGGGTTATTCAGACGCCCACGTGGAATGTACTTCAGTGCGAAGGACAAAGGGGAGATGATGTCGATGATCTATAATTGGCCATCTCACCAGGTATGCTGTTGTTCATATTAGATGTAGCACCGCACCCTTTTGTTTTTCTTTTCAAAGGAAGCTATATGATGGTGAAGGTTTTGCTATTTCAGATGGTAAAGCCTGAAACCTCCACTTGTATCTCAAATCTAAATAAATCTTTAAAGCTATAATTCTCCGAGTGGATGGGAAAAAAGTTAACCTGTATTTCCTTCGTCATTTTCCTGTTATGGGGGAACACGTGTTATATCTTCCTTTCATGCTTCATTTTTTCTAGAAGTTCAATTGTAACATAAATTATTTACATCATTACAAGAGCTGATGTATTTCTAAAAGCATCAAATCTTGACTGTGGATATCCATTTTCCCTACTATCTTGCAGGTAGACATGATAGTTCTGACAGATGGTAGCCGTATCCTTGGCCTTGGTGACCTCGGGGTTCAGGGGATTGGAATACCTATTGGGAAACTTGATATGTATGTTGCTGCAGCCGGTTTCAACCCACAGAGAGTATGTCACTGTGTTTATGCATTTATTTTTGAACTGTCTTTTTGTTCATTACATAGCGGTGCCTTTGATATGTACGATATGCACATTAAAGTTGGTGCATTAATTTTGTTGTGAATCTGTTTACTGATACGGAGTGTATATACTGTCTTTTCTTATTTGACCTTTGAATATCTCTGACAGGTACTTCCAGTTATGCTTGATGTTGGAACTAACAACCAAAGGCTCCTTGAAGACCGCCTTTGTAAGCCGTCTTTCCTTTTGAATTGCTCTTATTCTGTTTTTCAATCTTTTCCCCCTTGGGAAGAGGTCGGAGAGCAGGGGGTCGTTGTGAATAGCCACTTTTTCTCATCATGCACAAAATTAACATAAATCGCTGATTTAGTTGTGCTACTCTTCGCCTTCTAGAAAAGATTTTGAGGATGTGTATTCACATGCATTTAGTTTGATAGATTTAGGACTTCGACGGCCTAGGTTGGAAGGAGAGGAGTACCTCTCAATTGTTGACGAGTTCATGGAAGCAGTTTTCACACGTTGGCCCAAGGCCATTGTGCAGGTCTATATTTTTGTGAAGAACGGTTTTCGTTTTATGTTTTGTTGCTATTTGTTTGTGACCTTATTGGTTTTTAATAATTTTTAGTTTGAGGACTTCCAAATGAAGTGGGCTTTTGAGACGCTGGAGCGCTATCGTAAAAAGTTTTGCATGTTCAATGATGACATACAAGTAATTACTTGGCTCAACATCTTTCTATCTTTAATGGAAACGCATACCATATGAGAGAGTGCCGGGTTTATAATATGTGCAGCTGACAATTTAGTGTTTGCTTATATTAGGGAACTGCAGGAGTTGCACTTGCAGGACTACTGGGAACTGTCAGAGCACAAGGTCGACCATTATTCAACTTTGTGAAACAGAAGATAGTTGTAGTTGGAGCTGGGAGGTATTGCTACTTGATTCCACCTGAACGACGAGCTTGCGTTTTATATTTTAATCAGTTGCGTGTTCTTTTTTTCTTTTTTGGTTTTGTCTCACCTATAGTTTGTTTCGTCTTCCAGTGCAGGGCTTGGTGTTCTTAGCACTGCAGTACAGGCTGCTGCAAGAATAGCAGGCAACGATGAAACAGCCGCAAAAAAACAATTCTTTTTGCTTGACAAAGATGTATGGCCTTTCCCCTTTCGCAAGCAGTCTTCTTTTAGTAATTACTTACCTAAGGGTTGTGATTACATTCGTCACGGATTCCATTGTAAGTTTTTTGTTCACTGATATCGTAGTACCTCTCACTTTTGGATGCAGGGTCTTGTAACAAAAGAGAGGAAGAATCTTGATCCGGCAGCTGCACCATTTGCTAAACACCCAGGAGAGATCGAGGGGCTTAGGGAGGGAGCAACTCTTACTGAAGTGGTAAATATAACATAACTGCTTTAAGTTGCCTTTGATATAAAGGCTGATCTTATGTGCATTTTAATCGAAAGCATTTGCTGCTAATTTCTCCGAGATTACATTCATTGCCATGAAATTTTGATGGCAATGAGCTAATGTTTTCCAGGTTAGAAAAATCAAGCCTCATGTGCTTCTTGGTTTGTCAGGAGTTGGTGGTGTTTTCAATGAGGAGGTGGGTTCCTTGTTACCTGCATTCCCTCTATCTTTTAATTTTGTGTCTCTTAAAATCTTTATCGTTTTACTGAAAGCGGTATGAATGTACTTGATACTTGTTATGGGTCTTTAAAACTTGGATATGTGCCGTCATCATTTTTGGAACTTTTTTATTTGGACATTCAAAGCGTCATTTGGTTGCCAATTTGGAAATAGGACAGCTAATTTTATCAATATCTCACACAATATAACATTCTCTATTGCTTTTCTTTTTATTCTTTCCTCACTAGACCAAAATGTATCCTGCTTTTATGTTTCAAACGCATTATTTCCAGTATATTCTTACTATTTTACAATTATGTACACTTTGTTTAACGACCTGCACTTGCATCAGGTGCTTAAGGCAATGCGAGAATCAGAGTCAACTAAGCCTGCTATTTTTGCTATGTCAAATCCCACCATGAACGGTTTGCTTCTGCGAGTCTTATCTAGCTTCAGAATTTTATTATGGTAGCTAAAGTTTACATTGTTTACTTTTCGTTATTTTTCTTATGCATATTCTATGGAGCAGCCGAGTGTACTGCTGCTGAAGCTTTCAAGCATGCTGGGGATAATATAGTCTTTGCAAGTGGTAGTCCTTTTGAAAATGTTGATCTAGGTAATTTTTCTTTTTAGCACAATAAATTCTGGTTTCAGTTACGATTTGCTCTTCTCATTGTCTGTTTAATAACATTTCAAAACTTTTTATATTTGGTTCAGGTAACGGAAAGATAGGCTATGTCAATCAAGCAAATAATATGTACCTGTTTCCTGGGTTAGCTTCCTTTTTTTTTTCATTAACTATTTTTTTTGGTAATTAGGTTTATATCTTGATGACATTAAGCTAAATTTTTTGTTGCTTTTTGTTCAGGATTGGTTTGGGAGCACTTTACTCTGGTGCTCGTTTTATATCAGACGGCATGTTACAGGCAGCTGCTGAATGGTATCTCATTAATGTGACTTCTTGCTTGCTTCATTTTACCTAATTTAGGCTGGAAAAAGAGAATAAACAGTCGAGAAAACCTTGAGGTTTATTTCCTTTAACTTGCCATTATTGCTTTTCTAAAACTTTTACTTTTATGTGGCCAATGAGCTACATTAGAATGCCGGGGAAAAAGTTTTGGTTCATTGCAGAATGATACTCAGAGTTTGCTTGAACTTGAGTAGAATGTGACCAATGCATTATCATACAGTTATAGAACATGTTATGTGAACCTTGGAAGTTCTGTTTTTTCTTCTTCATCTTGTTTTTTTTTTTTTTTTTTCCTTTTTCTTTTTAACATTTTCTTTTAGATGTTTACAGTGTGCTGAAACTAAGATCGCATATAACAGTTTTTAGGGAGATTCACGGAATCGTGTATTTTGCAAATTCTGTGACATACCCTCTTGGTTTGGTCACTAGAGCTGGTATAGGAAACATTTACAAACTGCCTTTTGACACTCTGTTGGCTGTAGCAAAGTTTTTATGGTGCGCGTTTAGGCTGGTAGGGGAAGTCTTCGATTGTTACGCGTCTCAATAAATTACGCTCTAGAACGTGCTCACAAGAAATGGAGCACAATTGTCTAGTCTGTCTATAGCTAAGAATATTTCCATTTTTTTTTTTTCGAGTTCAGATAGGATTTTTCTTTCCCTAACGCTGCTTGTAGATTTTTTTTTTCCCATTAATTTCTGGTGCAATGTTCTCTGTGCAGTCTCGCCTCGTATATGACAGATGAAGAAGTCCAAAAGGGCATCTTGTATCCATCTATCGGCAGGTACTTTCTTGGGTCTCTATTTTTAATTTGTTGTTCTCATGTTTGTCAAGCAATCATTACACAGTAATCAAGTTTTTGACGCAGAGAAATGTCTAGAATTTGACCTTCTGGTTCCTTGAGAACCATCGGGTACAGTAGTCAATGGGATTTCTCTAAGGATGAATGCGAATCAAAATAATATTTCACCAGCTGATGATGCTTTTCATGATGCAGTATCCGGCATATCACCGCAGAGGTTGGAGCGGCTGTTCTACGAGCAGCTGTTGCAGAAGAACTGGCTGAAGGTCATGGTGACATGGGGCCCAGAGAACTCAAGCACATGTCAAAAGTAAGAATGGCAATCTAACTTCAAATTAATGACATTACAGACACCCATTTTGTGTTCTTACAAGTAATGCTTGGAAATAAAGCCTCTAGTTTTAGTAGGAACCGATTCAGATTCATACATATAGTTTTAACACACATGTGTCTATATATATGGCTTGACTTCTAAAAACCAGATATTATTTTCGCATTTGAGTCTGCAGATTACAAGTTCAAATATATTCATTAGTAAAAACAAAGAGGAACAAATTTTTTTAAAAGAACATGTTATGTACAAGCCTTGGATAATACAGCAAAAATTTTGAATCTGTTTGAATCTGTCCATTCATTTTCTGCTTTATCTTTTTCGGATGCAGGAGGAGACAGTACAATATGTCACACGCAATATGTGGTTCCCTGTTTACAGCCCTCTTGTTCATGAAAAATGAGGATAACCTCGGTTGTATTACTATGCGATCTTCGGGGCTGTTCTGCCTACTGCTCGCATCCTAAAATTCAGTGGCCAAGCAATATTTTCCTAGTTTATAGTCCTGAGCTCGTTGTTGCAAAGCCTAGAGAAGTGGAAAAATGAGACATAAATAAGAACCCGTAGAATCCCATTATTTGAAACCGTATATTGTTATGTGGAGAGAAGCTAAGGAAACTTTGTTCTTTGCTTGAGATATTGTTAACTATAAGTTTGAATTATTCATATTCTAGAGATAATATTACAAATTTATTATTTGACAGCAACTTGTATCTTTATTTAAGAGAAGTAGGGTCACAAATAATTCAGGGGGAAATAGACTTTTTTGTTGTATGCTATATAGATATTTCGAAGTAAATTATTTAGCAGCAATCTGCATGACTAGTGCTAGTGAATGGATTTTTTAGAGAGAGAGAGACAGACAAACAGATATCATTGTTGACTTTGAGGTTTGGGGTTTGTTTGTTTGGGAGGAAAAGTTGGGAGTGTGCGTAGTGACTGGATTTTAAGACACATCAGAGTGACAAACGTTTTGTCGAGTATACGGATGGTTGAAGGCCATTATTGCAGATCAAATACTCTACTGGCAAGGATTTAAATTAAAAAAAAAAAAAGTAAATTGTTACGATGATATTTGAAATTTGGATTTTGTTTGGTCCTTGAATTTTTTTTAGCTGGAATGTCCTAAATATTAAAATATTAGTAAAATAGTTATTTACGTTAATTTTGTGATAGAATCCATTATTTATTATTACTTGTTGATCATATTACTAATAGATTTTGTTTAAAAATAAACATAAATGACTATTATAATAATATTTTAAAAGTTTAAAGGCATTGTATGTTCTTTATTTTGTAGCTGGAATAACTATTATAGCAATATTATCACTTGTCATTCCATGTTACTACAGTAGTTTTTCGGTTAATTTTTGGACGGAATCTATAATTAGCATTGCTATTTTGATCAAATTATAAACAGATTCTGTCAAAAAATTAACGGAAAGGACTATTGTAGTAATATTTTAAAAGTTTAGGAGCATTCCAGTTACGAAAAAAAGTTCAAAGATGAAAACTGCATAAGATTAAATGTTTAGGAACTAAATGAGTAATTTACTCCAAAGAGGAAAACTTACAACATCTTAAAACACTTGCCTACCATTAAAGTGGGGATAATTAAAGTGTGTGTCACAAAAATAGGGGCGGATAGATTTTTGGCACGAATTCAAAAGCATTATAAATACGCATATTAATTAAATAAAAAATTATTATATATATATTTATATATATTTTCTCTCTTCCACCTTTCTCCCCACATGTGAAACCCCACCTCTCTCTTGCTATCGCCAGAAAGAAGCCACTACTGCAACAATTGAAGCTGTCACCATGCCTCTCAATCGAAGTTGTAGCAATCCTGCCCTTCAAAGCCATCACGATTTGAGGTTGTAGTTCTGCTGTCGCGATCTGCTGCCATGTATCTCTCTCTCTCCGGTAATGATGAGAACTCGAATCGTCGAGCCGTGGCGGAGGTATCTTGTTGGATCCTGTGAAGATTGAGGCCTTTGAGGTAAAGCCCAACAGTAAAACCATGTGAGTATAAAGTCCAAAGCGGATAATATCATACCAAATGAAGGCACGGATTGTTACACATAGTATCAGAGCCCATATCCAATCGGAAGTGTGTCCAACGAGGATGTTGGACCCCAAAAGGAGGGGTGATTATGACAAAGGTCAGTCCTTATGAGGAAAAAGGATAAACTGTGCAATCTCATATCGCTTAGAAATGGATATATATGATGGTTTAGAAGTAAAGAGAACATATCACTTAAGTAAGCTGTTCTAGTAGTATGAGACCTTGTGGGAATAAACCTAATAGCAGAACCGTGTGGACACAAAGACCAAAGTGAATAATATCATACCATAAAGAGGCATGAGTTGTCTCAGGAAGTCGCTCTTCTACTAGCTCATGGAGAGGTTCGACAACAAATCGTTTGATCTGAGCTCGGCTGCCTCCTCGATCTGAGCTCGGCTGCCTCGCAACGATTTGAGCTATTCACGGTGATGAATGATATCTATTACCCAGAGCAACTGTGACATCATGATGCTAGATCTGTCGCAATCTGGGGTCGAAGATTTGTCTCCTCCTTTGCCGGTGTTCGATTATTTTTTTGTTTCTGATTTTTAATTTGATATTTTGTGAATATTGTGAGAATTTTTTTTATGTGTAATGTGGATTGTTTCAGATAAATTTTCTATAATTTTAATGGATATTTGTTTGTAATGAATTTATGTTATTTTTTAGTAATGAAGTGATAAATTCTTGAAAAAATGTTGGATTTGCGAGTTTCCGATTGGAATTCTGCTAGCGTAGGTGATTACCAATTTTAATGAACTGATAACTTGTCAGCAGTTGATAACCAGCTGGTTATCAGTTGTTAACCAATTGGTAACTTGCCATTGGCGGTAGTTACCATTATGTAACCCACTGGCGAAAGTAACCACCTAATAAATAAGTAAATAAACAAATATTTACGATATCATGTTATAATATTTTTTACTAAAATTAGTGTGTTTGTTTGTTTTTTTTATCTTTTCTGTGTGACAAAATTCAATCCAAAGTATGATTTTGTGATATTTCTCTAAAGTTCCCATTAAAATCTTGTTTCAAAATGCCTCCTCCACACTACTATTACGCTAGCTAGGTAAAGAGTGCATAAATTTATTTACTTCAATAATAGCACTACTGAAATTTCTTATTTCAAATCTAATACTACTTTTTAATATTTTCATATAGTATTATCACATCAGAATTTGTGTGTCCTACCTAATTAAATTGTTGAGAATACCTTATAGGTTTAGTTTCAAAGCTCATTGCTAGTAATGATAACAATTACCAGTAGTAAATATGGTTGACTCATACATCATTATCATTTGTAATTATGATTGTGATAAAATTTTTATGTGTTTCTAATTGTATAAGAATATATCTATATATATATATATATATTTTACCATGTATTCATTTCTTTTTCTTTTTTTTTTTTAAATTTTCATGTTGTCCTTTAACCGACAATGTTGAGGCAGTCATTTCGGAATGTGTTCAAAAAGGACCAAAAAAAAAAAAAAAATCATTCAACAAATAAATAATAAGGTAATAAAAAGCTTTCATGCGCAAAGAATTCTCTCAGCAACTTGTCCCAATTCTCTTCTCCATCTCTTCTTCTTTGTTTCAAGAAAGTTACTTGGAATTCTGAGAACCCATATCAAATCTTGCCCTAGTATGGAACAAGTGTCAAACTTTCTTTCTACAACGAGGTAAAACTGATCTTTTAGCATCATAAACTCTTTCTATGATGGTTTTTTTTTTTTTTTTTTTTTTTTTTTTTTTTTTTTTTTTTTTTTGTCTTTCTAATTTTTTGGTCACTTTGTGGTTTAGATACGCTATCGTTACAGGCGGAAACAAGGGGATCGGGTTCGAGATATGCAAGCAATTAGCTTCGCAAGGGGTCAGGGTGGTGTTAACTGCAAGAGATGAGAAGCGGGGTCTTGAAGCTGTTGAGAAATTACAGAAAGAGTCAGGTCTCACGGATCATTTTGTTTTTCATCAGCTTGATGTGGTTGATCCTTCTAGTGTTGCTTCTGTGGCAGATTTTGTCAATACCAAGTTTGGGAAGCTTGATATCTTGGTAAATCTAATCACACCAATTCATGCCATGAAATTAAAAAAAAAAAAAAATTCCATCTTATTTCCAATCGTGTTAAAAAATATATTTTTTAGAATACTCGATTATTATCGATTTGGGATGGTCATTCTTTTGAAAGAAACACTAATATTTCTTGTACTAGAAAACAGGAGAGGCATGAGCTCTGCCCTTGAGAAATGAACAGATGTAGATTATTTTCCCTTTTTATTGTCATGACTTGGAATAAGTTCTGAATAGAGAGCTATAGATGTGATTTTTGCACCATCCCAAAGCGAAAACTCACCAAGAAATAATAGAGCACAATTTTTTGAAAAGAAGATTTTTTTTTTTTAAAAGAGTGCCTTTCATATGCACCTCATAGGTAAAAGCACCTAATAAGTGCTAAAAGCTCCTGCCCTGCCTCATTGCTCACGTCATGAATCACATGAGAAGTCCTTTTGTGTAATTTCGTAAGTCACTGGTAACCACTTATAAAGGAATTTGACTTGTATATTCTTTGTACGTCCTTTTAATAATATCATGTCACATATTTAATTAATATTTTATTATAATTATATAATTATATTAATAGAGGGACGTATAAATGATTTGAATAAAAAAAATACACCAGTTAAATGTCTTATAAACTGTCAAAACATTTTTCAAGTAAGACAAGGTAGGACTTGATTATCATAATAATTTATTTTTTTCTCTTATAGTTGGATAAATTCCAACACCATATATTTATAGAAATGTTGTTGCAACAAATGTTCCTACTTTTTTTTTTTTTAATTGGTTGCATAGATACAATGAGTTATATATGTTTTTTCTTCTGACTTTACAATGAGAGAAGCGGAACATATCGTTACTGCACAGATAAATAATGCAGGAGTTGGCGGAGTTATACTTGATGCTGATGCTTTTGCAAGAGCTACTGAGCTTGCTGGGGGTGGTTGGGTAAGTACGTAATTTTCCTTCCTGCAAAAAACAAGCCCGTTAGACATTATTACAAGTTTCAAGTACATTATTCAGTCGTAATTAATCTCGTAAATTGCTCGATTGACCTTCAATTTTTTTTTTAAAGGTACAATGTAATCCCAAACTTTTTTATTTTTATTTTTACACTAAAAGCTTGTAAAATGATCATTTTTGTTAACCATTAAAAATTTATTAAAAGTTTTCACTTTAATCATTTATGATTTACTTTTTAAGAATATTATAATTTTTTAATATAATTTAACTTATATATGCCGTACATGTAAACTGTTCCATTTTATTTTTAACATATTGTTAGTTGTGAGAATTAGTTTTCATCATTTTTAAAGAATTCAAGGAGTTTTTAGTCATAAAAATAAGATTGAAAACTTGATAATAATCTCATAAAAATATTAGAGACAAAACGAATAATTTACCTTAATTTTATTATAGTTGTTTTTGTTATATGATTTTTTTGGCTCTGAATTTCTTTGATATATGATTTGGTTTATTACTCTGTTGTTTGGTCGTGGGAGCTTGCCAATTAAAAAAAAAAAAAAAAAGTACCCAGCAAAACATTTAGGTTGCTGTCCTTTTTGTCCTTGTACTATTATGGCCTTTTGGCCTTTCGAGTGAAAAAAATTTTCAAAAAAAGAAAAAAAAAAACAAAAACAAAAACATTAGGTGGTGTGATTGGTTTTGGTTACCCCAAAAAAAATAGCCAATTTTTTTAAAAAAGTAAAAGGTGTTTTTATTTTTATTTTTATTATTATTGTCTTGATTTTATAATGATCATACTACATTAGGGTAGAATATTGATGGATCGATCTATCACTAGTAAAACAATAAATTTAATATTTGATATTAGTTAATCATTGATTGATATTGATTTATGATTAACCATTAAGTCTATTAGTGGTGGATAATTAAATAACCCATCAACCATATAAAGAAAAAGGTTCCTAAAAACTTCAATTTTCTATTAGTAAAGCATCGAATATATGAATTAAGAAAAGAGTAATTATCCTAAATAGTCCCTATACTCTTTTAAAGGTATCGGTTTAGTCCATATTTTTTTTTTTAATTTTGACTGAGAAAATCTTAAACTTTATAAATATTGGTAATCTTGATTCTTTCATCTAAATCCGTTAAGTTTCTATTGAAATCACCCATGTGCGAAGTCACATGACAATTTTTTCAATGAAAAAACGAAAACACCCTTTGAATTTTAAATTTAGCTCCCAAAAAGTGAAGCGTTGGCATTTTTCTCAAGTTTTTATTTTTATTTTTATTTTTTGCTCTCTCTCCTCAGACCATAAACCACCCAAAACCCAGAAAATCACTTTCTATATATATAATTTTCCACAAATTTTTAACCTGAAATTTTTTTCCCGGCTACCAAACAAAAACCCACCCTACAACTTACAAAGTTACGAATTCTAGTGAGCCCAACCTACTTGATCCCGGGAACGACACCTTCAAACCCCTATAGGCACTGAAACAAGCGAGAAAGACCAAATTGCGGCAAGCTTCATCTCTCTCAATGCCAAAATGGCCATGAGCCTTATGTCTTGCCACTTGATTTAGAGAGCGAGAGTGAGAGAGAAATTTTGAAGTTGTTTGTATACTTAGGAGTACTAGCATGTTCAATCTCACCATGTTGAAGTTCCGATTCATACTCCGAAGAAAGGTGAGATTTTGATGAAATTCAACTTCAAACCCATTTAAAAAAAAAAATGGAAACCGCAAATACCTTGATTTTTTTATTCTCCGCCTCAACTAGCTGCAACTTCTCAATGTTGAATTCCTTAAAAACAAAAAGGAAAAATCAACATCAAAATGCAAATTCCATAGCAAATTCCCCAAAAAAACCAAAATTGATTAATCGAGAATTCGAAACTTTGAATCTAAAACATGCAACCAATCCAAATTTTCAAAGAAAAAAAAACCTAGAATGAAAAATTGGAAATCTAGATCTGTTCTCTTTTTCGGCAATCGAGAGCCATGTGATCTCTTCTCCGGCAACACACGATATTCATCAAGTTTTCTTCTCTGACCAGAGTCGAGTTTCGTGATGGATTCTTGGCGGATTCGCGGCAAAGGCCCATCGAATGGCACGATTCTTGTCGGGACTATGATGCTCGTCGTCGTCCTGAGGGGAGTCCTTGAGGAAGACGTCATCTTCCTGAGGGGTCCTCGAGGAGGATGTCATCATAGAGCTCATCGATCCGGTCGTCGACGGTGATGGCCTCGTCGTCAAGGGAGTCGTTGAAGATGAGGGGGTTGACTAGGGAAACGGCGTTGGTGGAAGGCGAGCGAGGTGGTTGGGATTGACGATGTCAAGCAAATGATTCTAGATTCTAATCCGGCGAGGGAATAAGTCTGAGTTAGAGAGAGAATTGAAATTCTAGATTTTTTTAATTATTTTTTTGTTAATTAAATCTATTATTATATTACTAAAATATCCTCTCAAATTAGGTCTCATACATTGCACATGACTCATTATATTATAAACTTAACGAAATTGGACAGAAATGACTAAAATTGTTAACATTTAGAGAGTTTAAGGTCTTCTCGGTCAAAATTAAAAAAATATTGACTAAATCGTCACTTTCGAAAAAGTTCAGGGACTATTTAGGCCAATTACTCAAATTAGTTAAAAGACATTTTTTTTTTCTAAAATGACTAATCAATTTTCTTAAATGGACTTGCAATGATTGACCATGTAATAGTTAATTAATGATTGACTTACGGTCAATTACTGATTAATCATAACGTAAATCACTAAATTTTATAGTCAATCGCTGATTGACCATTAGTTAATCAGTGATTAACTAAATCTGAAAAATTACAAACGGCTATATTTTAAAATTAAAAAAAAAATTGGGCCATCTATTAGATCAGGTTAAAAAAGGCCATCCAGCTTATTTTCTCTTTCAAATATGATTATGGGTTTACAAGAAACGGACAACCGCCGAGGTAGAGCAAACTTCGTGACTGACCAAGTAGCTAACTTGTTTACAAGAAACGGACGACCACCGATAAAGAGCACACTTCGTGACTGACCAAGTAGCTAACTTTTTGCAGTGCAATTCCCTTCCTGAAAATTATGAGAAACCTTCACAGTCAAGACCTCATAATAACGAAGAACTCGAATCCATCTTTTTTTTTTTTTTTTTTTGAATTTCAGGGAACAAATTAAAAGCCTTACTCCTAAAGAAATAAACTACATAAATCAAATCACATTCGACCGAGATTTTTCCAACTAAAATCCCAAGCTTTCTCTATGGCCAACATAAACGCTAATAGTTTCGCTACAATTGTAAGCAACAAGCTTTAATAGAACCTCTAAAATTTCTGAAAATGCCACCACAACCCGCTCTTCCAGGGGACCCTAACCAGATCCATCATTTCTTTTGCATAGTTTCCGCGGGGGCTTAGTTCTCTAGTATATACACTACTGTCACGTACGGTGAATTTACAAATTTGATATCTTAATCATAACAAATCAGGATTTAATTACTCAGCCGTACCGCAACCACAAGCCTTGAATTTACTCATCCGTTTATTATTAATATTATTATTATTGAAATACTGGAATGTAGTTGTCTAAATTAATTAATTATACAACTGTTTTGGGATTAATATATACATATTGCAGCCAAAGGAAGGAAATTGGAGTGAAATAGAGATTCCGACCTATGAAAAGGGGGAAGAATGCCTGAAAACAAACTACTACGGTTCAAAATCAATGATTGAAGCATTTCTTCCACTCCTCCAAGCATCTGATTCAGCAAGAGTTGTTAATGTCTCCTCCTTACTTGGATCGTTGAAGGTAATACGACCTATCAAGTCTCTTCCTCAATATTCTGCAGCGTTTTTTATTTTTATTTTAATTTTTTAGTTTTTTAACTCGAGGGTAAGTGACTTTGAGGTTGACCTCAACGTCACAGATGGGACAGCAACTACTTCATGCGTGTCTTTTAAATTTATAGTTTTTGATTGATGAAAGAACTTTCTCAAGGCATACTCGTAGGGTACTAAAAAAATATAAAAAATAAAAAAAAATCATGATTACATTAATGAGATGCATATACAATTTTTTTTATTTTTAATTTGGTTGTAATATGGCATGTGCTTTATAAACATCGCAAACGTGCTTTAGTAAGTGTTCACTAGATGCAGAATTTCTTTTATTAATGTTTAAGCAAGTTTCAACGGTGCTATTGTGACTGCACATATGTATTGGGGCGGGTTGATTAATTATTAAATTTTTTCGGATGTTTTCTTATTCAGATCATACCAAATGAATGGGCAAAAGAAATCTTGAGTGATGTTGAAAACCTATCGGAAGAGCGAATTGACGCGGTACTGAGTGAGTTTCTGAAGGACATGAAAGAGGGCATGGTGGAAGCCAAAGGATGGCCAAAACATCTCTCGGCCTACAAACTTTCGAAAGCGGCCTTGAATGCCTACACAAGGGTTTCGGCCAAGAAGTACAAAAAAATATGTTTCAACAGTGTATGTCCTGGCTATGTCAAAACCGATATAACTTGCAACACCGGCCAGTTGACGGCTGCTGAAGGAGCTCAAAGTGTTGTGAGGTTAGCGCTGCTGCCCAACGACAAGCTTAATTCTGGCCTCTTCTTCCATCTGCAACAAGTGTCATCTTTCTAATGACAACACTTGTATACATTGATCCAGTACTACTGTTTTCAAAATTTTGGCATCTTGGGATCAATAGCTGTGACCCGATGGAGGAGATGTTCCGCCTTATATTTCTATTATTGGAATTTTCATTATGTATTAGAAATAAATATGTGTATAATAAAAAAATAAAAAAAAATAAAAACTTCAAAAACTTCTTACATTCGCAATGCCTCGCAGTTTTTGTTTGTGTTAAACTTTTGTATGCTATTGCAAATGTAATTCTATTAAGAATAATTAGTTAAAATGATACATGAACTCTTTGCAATATGATAATTTGATCCTTAATTTTTTTATTAAGTAGACACACACTCCACTAAATTAAAAATAAAATAAAATCAAGATTTCTTATTACTTACCCCATAAATTTTTTTCAAATTGCGCCCCCATAATTGTTTTGGTTTTACATTTCAAAATAGCAATATTTTATGCATACATGTAATTCAGTAAATTATAATCTTGTTTTCTTGTCATGTTATGTGAGTTTTTTTTTTTTTTTTAAATAACAATAAACTTTAATTTAAAAGTGTATGTTAAAAGTAAAATGAGATGTTTGAGCAGAATCACAAGCAGAAGTTATATAATTCGAAAAACCAATGAGAAAATGCCACATGTAGAAGTCATATATATAGTTTAACAAGTTGCAGTCTCCCCATAACCTACTCTATCTTACTATCAAAGATTATCTGTCTTTCCTAATAATATAGGAACTTAGAGACATGATTGTCATCTACATTATATATATATATATAATATATATATAGGTATAAAGTGATACGAATCACGCCAACTATGTGACGAAACCCATATTCGAAGAGGTCTCCAAGAACGTTTCTATGAACATGTTTGAATCGAAGGAACCACGACCTGTTACCTATAAGAGGTAAGAACCTTGGTATAGTAATGACGCGACAACCAACTATAGAAGGGTTGATTGATAAGTCGTTGGTGAATGCCACGGAAAATCCGATAAGTTCTAATAGTTCTTCAAAGAACCAAAGAGAAAAAAATTCTCACAACTTTCTGAGTACAATGATCTGTCTTATTCCATGAAAAAAAGGTACAATTTATAGGACCAAGGCCACGAATTTTCAGGCGTAATGTCTAAGGAAACTTGCCAAAAGAAATTATAGGAAAGTTGAAATATCCACCTAATTTCAGCCTCAATTAAAGAGAAACAATTCTGACTTTAATCCCTTAATTTTCAGCTTATTACATGCCATTAAGGAAAAGAAAGCAGTTAAAGAACTAAATTAGGAAAGTAGAATTAAAATAGAAAAGTAGAAAGTAGATAATGCGCCCAAATCAGATTTCCTTCACAACAAACGCGTCCATATCCAATTAAGGAAAGTGAATAATAATAAGTAGCTAATGCGTCCAAATCAGATTTCCTTCCTAGTAAACGTACCCAAATCCAATTAAGGAAAGTGAATAATAATTTTGCCTTGATTGACAAATATCTTGCCTTTTGTTGTAACTTGAAACCAGAAGAGATGCCAGAAAAGGAAATTAAGTACATATTCTTGTATTGACTTTCTTGAACTTGAATCATGCTTGTTAAGGGCTGATCCACATGTTCATCTCCCTCAATAGGCCTCCACATGCATGCTTGAGCCCAAATCCCTCGAATCAGTCCATTTAATGCATTTTGGAATTTCTTGACTCGTGCTTTTGTAATCGGTCTAATAGGAACTTGAATTGGATCCGCATTCCATGCTTTTGTGCTAGCCATATCCTCATCATTCCCCTCCTCTTGAAAAGAATTTGTCCTGAAATCAAGTTCATCACCTACATCAAAAGGACTCAAATCAGAAACATTGAAGGTAGCACTTACATTATACACCCCGGGCAAATTCAGCTTGTATGCATTGTCATTGATGCGCTTTAGGACTTGGAAAGGACCATCTCCTCTTGGAAGCAATTTGGAACGCCTTTGCGCTGGAAATCTCTCTTTTCTCATATGCAACCAAACCCAATCAACCCAATCTCCGGGTTCAAAGACCAGCTTGTGACACCCCTTGTTGCTTGCTTTGTCTCCTTCGTACTGATGAAGGAAAAATTGGAGGTATGTAACCATTCGATCTATGCAACTTTCTGCTTGACCGACAAATTACGAGCGTGCTGAGAAGAGTTTTCATTCTTGCATCAAGTTAGTGCTTGGCTTTTGACTATGGGTGAGTTGAGCCAAAAGATTATCATTTGTCTTCTCTCTTAGTTAGGCCATCTGAAACACAAAACAACCTTGTGAAGCACGGGGATATAAAATTTAACTTATCTCTAGATATACGATTAATCTTAGTTCTTTTATTTTTTTTGTTTCAGACGATATCAAATGTTTGGGATAAAAAGGTTTTTAGTGATGCCGAAAGCCTTACGGAGGATAGGATTGAGGAGCTTTTGAGAGAGTTTCTGAAATATTTCAAAGAAATTTCATTAGAAAGCAAAGGCTGGCCAAATATTCTTTCTGCATATACCGCCTCGAAAGCTGCATACACAAGGGTTCTAGAGCCAAGAATCAGCCCAATTTTCTCGTCAATTGTCTCTGCCCTGGTTTTGTGAAGACATATATAAACTTTGACACACTGGGTACTTACCTGTCGAGTGAGGTTAGCATTGCTGTCGAATGATGGCTCTTCAGGCCTCTTTTTTGTTTGCTCAGAAGTGTCCACGTTTTGGCTGAATAAAAATTTTGATCCTCTATGTAGTAGTAAGAAGTTTGACGTACGAACTTTTATACTGTAATAAGCTTGCCAGTTGAATAAGCCCCCTAGGGCTTGCTCAACGGGTAGGGAAGCGGGTTTTCAGTATTGTTTAGGTCTCAGTTTTGAAATTTAGATTTTTCTTAAAAATTCAGTAAATAAATTCTTAAATATGTGTGCTTGTTGAGTGATAAATCTTTGTAATAACCGAAGTTTGAACCTTGTGATGTAGTATTTCATACATTATAAAAAAAGGTTGCCTATTGCTTTTTTTGCCTACAGTTTTGAAAACGGCAATAAATTCCTACCCAAGGATTAAAGCAAAGTGTATTGTTCTAAGCAATACTACATTAATGGATTAGTAAATTAAATGTAAACTACAATAGTGTCCAATTTTTTTTTTTTTTTTGGCTTAATTAAGAATGTCATGAAGCTCAAATGTGGAATGTTTTGAGCAGATAAAAATCCATTAAAAAAATAATGTTCTTTGATGGGACTATCTATCCGTCACGAGTCTTCTTTTTTTTTCCTTCCTTCTTGGGTAGAGACCACCCAAGTGCTCAATGTTGTAAAATAAAAAATAAAAAAAAAGCTATTTGTACGGATTTTTCTCAAATTTATCGAATTTGACACTATAGTCTTTAATTTTTTTTAAGCAATCAATCACTAAAGTTATAACGTCAACAATACTTTTCGCACATGTTCATTAAAATTAGTTTAGACGATTTTTTGCAGATCACTTGCACGTGATCGCCCAAGAAAAGCATTGAGGGTCGTTTTTATTTATTTTAATACAAGTTTCTTTCAAATTTTAGGTTTAAGTTTGAGTTATAATTAAATTTTTTCAAGTTATCAATTGAATTATTATTGAAATTATATAAAAATGACAAGCAATGCCTTTTTTGAGCTATCACATGCAGATCATGTGGAAAAAAAAAAAAAAAAGAACTAAATTTTAACATATGCGAGTAAAAAGGACTGACAGTGTCAAAAATTACAAGTTATTGCTAAGGGGTAGAAAAAAAGTTTAGGAACTAAATTACCAAATATGAAACGTTTAGGGGATGTATGTATAAGATATCCTTTGAAAAACACTAATTAAGAACTTTTATATAGGAACTTCGATATCGTAATAAGATCGACAGTTGTGAATAAATCCTAGATAGAAAAACCTAAGTTTTGAACTTAGTAGGCCTAGTCAAAGTTTTGAAATTGGCCAGAAAATCTACTTACGATTTGAGCAAAGAACATGGCTCTTAGCAACTCTACATTTATGGCTTCACTAAAATAAATTTAGTGTTGTTTTAAAAAATAATAACAATAAATTTAGGATTAATTATCTACATTGTTATATCTTTATCTTGCTTCTAATTTTAAAAGTAAACCATATATTTTAAAGTTTTACATTCAATTCCATCAAATTATGTATGTCTAATACACACTTTTATACTCTTTCTTGGTCAAAATTAATTTTGACCTAAAAATATCCAACATACCATTATAAAGAAAAACTAAAATTAAGTGTTATTTAACATTTTATACCTTGTATTTTGTTTTTATTAGTAAACAAATTGTACATTTCGAAATTATATATTTTTATACGATTAGATTACATTTACTATAACCTTCAAAAAATTTATATTTAGTATATAACTCTATATATATATATATATATATATATTTATCTAACACTTAATTTTGATTTCAAAAAATTTCAAAATACCTTTGAAATTCTAAATTAATTTGGTAGCAGGTGGGATGAGGTTAGGTGGTGATTGGATGAGGTGAGAAGCATGAAGCTTGAAAAATAAAATAAAATAAAATAAACCTATAAAAACTAAATATATTTTCTTTTTTTAATTAATCTTTTTAAAGAACTTTTTAAGTTATTTTTTACTGATTGTTAATTAAATTTCATATAACAGTTTTAAGAGCATTACTTTAAAATGTATGAAATATTTCTTGAATAAAAGCAAAATTCAAGATATAAAAAAGGTAATTAACCTAAATTTTAGTTTTTCTGTTTAAGGGTTTTTTAGGTATTTTTATGTCGAAATTAAGTGCTTACTGAGAAAAGGTATAGATTTGATCTTCAACCTCCATTATCGAAAGAAACTTTCCTCTTCTCTCTCTTTTTCTCTTCTTTTTTCTAACGCGAGAGAGTTAGAGTTTTTCAATTGTTTTATTTTCTTGGGGCCGGACTCTAGTGACAGCCTTTGGACTATCTCTGGTTTCCCGATCCTAGGGATGGATGTGAGAATCACATGGTGAGAGTTGTAAAAGAGATGAGCCCGTTGGTGGAGGATCAATGTTATGGGAAGGAGCAAGACGGAGAGGTCCTGTAGCGGCTTGGCTTCAACAACCCAGTTTCTTTCGACAACATGGATCTTGTTTTCGGCAAGGACTCTTTCTGTGTGATTGGTATTTTGTGTGCAATAATGGTGATGCCTTTGTCGTTTTTTATCTGAGCGTTGTATTTCAGTTTATTAATTCTAATAATAGAGGTAGCCTCCTCAACTTCCACATTGATTTTTTGTCTGTCGGATCTCAGTCTTGGCTTTGTTTTGGCCCTGCTAAAATTATTTCTATGCGGAGTTAGTCGTGATCCTAGTGCTACTAAGTCTTGGCCCTCGATCAATTAGGACATTCCATTGATTGTCGACATGTGTCAGATTTCAGTGTGCTGGGGTATGTACCCGTTAATTATCGGGCCTCAAGAATACAACTTTCCCCTTGAGAATCATCAGAATTTACTGATGGATCCGTTCTTAGTGACGGTTTTTGTCTCATGTAATATGTACTCATTTGTTATATTTTATGTCTGTGTATCTCCTTATTAAATTTAATGAAATCCCTATTTCAAAAAGAAAAGGTATAGATTTGTACATTAAATATAATTTCATGATATAAAAATGTAAAAACTTCAAAATGCAATGTATACTTTCTAATTAAAAGAAAAATACATGATATAAAAATGTAAATAACCTATAAAATTAAACTATAAGAGTGTCCTGAAGCTTAAATGTTAAAAAAGTTGACGTAAACTACTAGAAATTGCACTTTTAGCTACTGAATACTTGTAGTCGCTAAATCTATCATTTTACGATTAAAAATTAGTCGCAAAAATATTTGGTCGACAAATATAATGTTTTCAACACCAAGTCTGTTAACAACTAATCCATTAGTCATTAAAAAAATAGATTCAATGACTAAAAGTAAATTTAGTCACAAAATGTTATGGCGCCAAATATTAATAATGTAGGAAAGGTAAATTTTTATGCCTAAAATAATTTAGTCACTGAAAGTATCATTTCACAACTAAAACTTAGTTGCTAAAGAGTAACAACCTTTCGCATGAAAATATTACTTATAAAAAATTGTAAGAAATTACACATTCAACAACCACACTCTTTTTGTCACTAAACTTACTTTATTGTGACTAAGCTTTAGTCACAAAAACATTTAATAAAAGTTTATTTTTTATATGACTAAGTTATCAAATGACTGACATTTTAGTTATAGAAGGTAAAAGATATTCATCAAATCAGGTAAAAATTTTGTACTGTTTAACTTTTTTTTCATATGTTGATTAAAAAGAAAATCAACAAAGAAAAAAACTATATATAACTACAACTTAGCCAACGAAATCAGAGTGTTCGACCATCAATTTTATTAATTTTTGCTAAATTACAAATATTATTAGATAAGATTTAGTACATCATATAGCATACGTTACCTTTTTCAAAAAAAAAAAAAAAGATGTCCTATTTCTTTTTTTGTCCTCCCTAATCATCCTTTTTTCTTTAAAAAAAAAAAAAGAACAAAATTAGTGCTTTTTTGAATGATTATCACTTTTCTGAGAGAGTGTGTGTTTTGGATACATATTCTGTCAAAGTTCCTACGACATGAGTAGGTGCATGGGGAGTCAAGAAACAGCTTGATACTCAGGCGGGCTAAGATTCATTGTTGTCAAAATGGTATCACTCTTCTTGATTCACAGAAGACAAATGTATTTTATAGCCATGCCAATACAAATTACACAAATGTTGTACAATCGGGTAGGGAATAATGAAATATTATCGAACAGAAGAAGACTAATACAAGAAAAAATTATGTAAAATTATGGATCGAAAAAAGAGTTAGAAAAAAACAAAGGATGCAAATCATCAAATTCTGGCCCCCAACTACAAATTGACTTCTTATATAGTTGTTCAAAATAAGATATAGCCTAGTTGGTTAACGAAAATATCAGTGGCTAATTGAGAAACATTCTCCCACGGTACAACATGAAACTGGAAACCCGTTGTTTGTTTTCAACTATAAACTGAATCCAAAAGGAGCCAACATTAGTTCACAAAGGTTGTGTTTGAGTTACTAACATGATCATTCTTTTTTTTTTTTCCTCAAAAGTTTTATGCATATTGAGATTAGGATTGTTTTGTTGTGTTTCTCTTTACTTTCTTTTTTTTTTTCCCCCTCTAGAAATGAGGGAGCTATCTCCATTATAGTAATATAATAAATTGAATTTGTTGACATCTGACTTTCATGCTCTTTGAAAGGGCTCAATGACTGAAAAATTAAAAGCAGACACGAATGGTAGAAAACCTTGTTTCTTTTGCAAGACTTTGAAATTCTATGTTCTGTTCTCTACTTCCTTGTGATTCTAGAATTTGAAATAAGCTCTAGAAGCAAGAACCAAGAAGTGTCGAAATTTTGGTACCTGCACTCCTCCAGTCAACATCTTGTGGTCAAAACTGTACATTACCTCATCTCTATCCACTGGCGTTTTAGATAGTAATCCAAGCAACTTTACACCAACACTTCTTAACAGATGCAAACTCCGTTAATAACGAGTCCTCGTAGGCTAACCAACATAACATTTTTAGAGACACTGTACATTCTAAGAGAGGTAAAGAGAACAAAACTCATTGCATATCCATAATCACTTTCAGAAAAGAGTATTAACGGAAAGAATATTTTTTCTTTATTATAATTACCTTTTCCTTTATTGTAATTATTTGTATTAATTTTTAGGATTCTTTCTCATTCAATTGTAATTAGTTTCCTTTTCCTTTCCCGTTTACTTTCCTCATTATTTTGGTTGTATTAATCATTCTTGTATTCTTTCATTATCGATATACAAAGAATAATACAAAAAGTCTATCTTCTTCTCTTCTTTTCTTTCATAGAATTTTACATGGTATTAGAGCCAGGCTCTATATCGATTTCCGCTGTAGCTATGGGAGAAGAGAAATCAAAGAAGATGATGGATGACTTTTCAGACCCTCTTCTGCTTCATCACTCCGATCATCCCGGACTTGTTCTCATGTCCAAAGTTCTTGAAGGCGACAACTATGGACAATGGAGCCGTGCCATGAGACTTGCTTTGAGTGCAAAGAACAAGCTTGGATTTATCAACAGAGATTTAGAGAAGCCGACGTCTACCGACACCAAATTTCCGCTATGGGAATGATGCAACAATATGGTACTATCTTGGATCCTTAACTCTATCAATACTAACATGGCTGGGAGTATTATATATGTAGAATCCGCAAAGGATGTTTGGAATGGTCTCTATGATAGATTCTCACAAGGGAATGACTCTTCGATTTATCAAATCTGCCAAGAGATCGTCGAACTATGACAAGGACATCAATCCGTCTCTATTTACTATACCAAGATGAAATCCCTTTGGGATGAATTGGCTTCCTATCAGATCCAATTTCTTGTAGTTGTGGAGGCATCAAGTCTTTGGCTAAACGAGAAGAAAAGGAAAGGGTCATGCAATTCTTAATGGCATTGAATAATTCTTTTTCGACGATACGTGGTTCAATCCTCATGATGAGTCCTCTCTCCAACACGAGAAAGGTACATGCCCTTATTTTACAACAAGAAAGACGGGCAGATGTTGTTGTCAAGTGAGACAATGGAGGGTCACATGACAACTACCAATCTGTGACTTCTTCCAACCCTACCAACTGAGTGGCTACTAGTGGAAAGAAACTGCCTTACCATTGCACTCATTGCGATATGGATGGACATTCCATCGAATGATGTTTCTTTCTCCATGGCTTTCCTTCTGGACTTAGATTTCATGGGAAAAATGACAAACCACCAAAGAAGTAGGCAGCCCACAATGCGCAAGCCATAGCCAATGATGTCACAAGCACTCAGGAAAGCAAAGTAGCCACTTTCACACTCGATGAGTATGATCGTCTTATGTTCCTTCTTCGACAAAATAATTTAGTGACTAAAAGTATCATTTCACAACCAAAACTTAGTTGCTAAAGAGTAATAACCTTTCGCAAAAATATTAGTTACAAAAAAATTGTAAGAAATTACACATTCAACGACAACACTCTTTTTCTCGCTAAACTTGCTTTATTATGGCTAAGCTTTAGTCACAAAAACATTCAATAAAAAGTTTCTTTTTTTACATGACTAAATTATCAATTGACTGACCTTTTAGTTGTAGAAGGTAAAAGATATTCATCAAATCAAGTAAAAGTTTTGTACTGATTACCTTTTTTTTCATATGTTGATTAAAAAGAAAATCAACGGAGAAAACAGCTATATATAACTACAACTTAGCCAACGAAATCAGAGTGCGCGACCATCAATTTTATTAATTTTTACTGAATTACAAATATTATTAGATAAGATTTAGTACATCATATAGCATACCTTATCTTTTAAAAAAAAAAAAAAAGATTTCCTAATTCTTTTTTTTCCCCCTCCCTAATCATCCTTTTTTCTTTAAAAAAATTTAAAAACGAAATTAGTGCTTTTTTGAATAATTATCACTTATCTGAGAGAGAGTGCGTTTTGGATTACATATTCTGTCAAAGTTCCTACGACATGAGTAGGTGCATAAGGAGTCAACAAACGGCTTGATACTCAGGCGGGCTAAGATCCATTGTGTCAAAATGGTCCTTCTCTTGATTCACAGAAGACAAATGTATTTTATAGCCATGCCAATACAGATAACAAATTTTGAGGAACTTAAAGTTAGATTTTAGAGAAAAAAATACAAAAATGAAAAAGTAATCTACAAAAAAAAAAAAAAAAAGAAGAAAAGGAAAAAAGTGAGTGAGAAAAGTTAACAAGGAAAAAGGAAAAAGATAAAAAGCACAAGTTAAATTATGAATTATAAATTAGAAGACTGCACTAAAAACATATTTAAAATTAATTTTGATAGAAGAGACAAGTCAGAATAAAAATAGTTTCAAAATATATATTAGACATATGATTAATAAAAAAAATAAGCAAATAGGAGGAAAAAGTTTTTTCAAAATGAGAAAGTGGAGAAAAAAAGGTTTAAAATTATTTTAGAGAAGAAGAGGATAAAAAAAAAAGGATGAAAAGATGCATAGGCCAAAAAAAAAATGTCTTAGTGGGATTTGTATCCACATCGAACGAGAAAATTTTTCTACCAATTAAACGGACCATTTTTACTTACAACAACATATTTGCAAAAGAACAAGCAAGAACGTAAACAAAGAAAGAGCTTAAAAATGACAATCCAAGGAAAACGGTTTGGACGAACTCCATATGAATAACCTAAGCTTTCGTTTGGAGTATGGGTTTAAAATGAAATTTTTCAATGAATTTTTAAAAATTAATTTAAATTTTTGTTGATTTTCGGGGAGGGGGGGGAACTGATATGAAAAACTAAGGTTTGTACCTGAGAATTAGCAAACAGAAGCTAAGTAAACTTGTTCTTTTAATATAGTTAGGATGAACTATCTCGGTTGATAAAACAAACAATATACAATAATAGAGGGGATCACATGTGCCCAAAGAAACTTAAAAATAGTATGAGATTGTCCGATTTTTTCTCGTAAATATCTTGGTAATTCTTGTGAATTAAGCTCCGTTTGGGGGTGTATTTCCAAGTGGTGTTTTGTTTGTTTTGCAAATAGGCATTTGGGGGATTTTTGAGTTTCCAAAAATTTACTATTTCACAATTCTTTTTATGTAAAAAAACAACAAAACACGCATCACAAAATATCTTCTTCTTTTTTTTTTCAATTATTATTCCATTAAACACAATACTCCCTTTACCACAAACCCACATTTTCAAAACTTATATTAACTCTAAAAGTCCTAACGGCAAAACTCCGTCTCTAAGATTTTCTTTGGTTGGAGGGATGGAGAGGAGAAATGAGGGAGCAGGTTGAAGGATGAGGAATGTGAAGAATAGAGATGATTATACAGATCATTTTTGTTATTTGATTAGATGGAGGGAGAATTGAAAGAATGGGTGATAGTTTTTAAAATAATTACTATATTGTCCTCTTTATAATTTATTAATAATTTATTTTGGATGTTAAATGTTATTTTCATCGTTCTTTGGAAGGATTTGTTAAATCCTTTTATTAGTGAAAGGATCTAAAATGGTGGGTCTAAGGGGGAGAGCCTTTCCCTTCATCTTTCCTCTCCTTCCACTCCTCCTCCAACTAAACAAAGGATTTATCATCTTGTCCCACCTCTCTTCCTCCACACCTCTCCTTCATCTTCCCTTCAACCAAAAATACCCTAAAAGTCCCCGTAAACGGGCAACGGCTAAAGTAGGAAGTCTCATATTGAGACAAATTTGAATAAATTTTTTGGTAAATTGCTCATTTTGTCTACAAATTTTTAATCTTACATAACTTTGATCCTTTAACTTTTTTCATAGTTGAAATATCCTTAAATTTTTAAAAATGTTGTTACAATAATCATTTTTGTTAATTTTTTAACGGAATTTGTTAGTAATTTAGTCAAAAAGTGATGTTAACTATGAATTCCGTCTAAAAATTAATGGAAATGACTATTGGAGTTATGTATTTAATAGTTTATAATCATTTTATCTATGAAAAAAAAATCATGAAATGCTTCTAAATAATTAAAATCTTGCTAAAATGGTCATTTTCTATTAATTTCTGAACGAAATCTATTAGTAATTTGGTCAAAAAGTGATGCGAACTAATAGATTCCGTCAAATGACTATTGTAACAATTTTTTAATATTTTAGAGGTATTCTAACTACGAAAAAAAGTTATGAAATCAATATTATATAAAGTTAAAAGTTTAGAGACCAATCAACAATACACCCTTTTATGTGTTCGTGTGATTTTTTATTGTTTTCAGTAGTATAAAATTAGAACATTTAATTCTTACTTAAGTGTTATTGGGTGAAAGATGTCCAGATTTATTGTATTTTCCTTCCCATATAAAGTTATTATTATTATTATTTTGGTTGACGTGCAGAGTTGAATTCTAGTTGAATGGATTTGTAACTTTCACTGGTAATGAAACAAAAGAAAAAAAATTATCAACTACTAACTTTATTAAATATGAATAAACGATTGATATTGACCACACCCTCACTTTTTTATCTTTCACTTTACTTGAACTCTTCGCTAATATGGCGTGGAATAACAGGTATCACAACCACGCTTACACTTGATTCAGAAGTAGCAATTCTCATACAAGTACTCTGTCATTTTCCTGTGTTGTTTATTTATTTATTTATTTCCCTAGTTTATGACAGGCCAAAATTTCTATTCATTTTCCAAAATTCGTTCATTCAATTTCCCTCATCTCCTCAACATTTTTCTGTGGCTGCAAATTAGAACACCAAGTTAAAAACCTTTATCTGGAAACGACACAAATAATTCTCGAAAGCACGAACTCGTACACTCATTTCCATCACCAATGTCAGGAACTAGTTCAGGAAGGTATCTTTTACCCTAGTTCTTGCCTTTTCTTTTCTTTTCTTTTCTTTTTTTTTTTTTTTTTTGGTTTTCTTGGTGATTTTTTTTGGGGGTCAGACATGCAGTGGTGACAGGGGCAAATAAGGGGATTGGATTCGAGATAGTTAGACAGTTGGCCTCAAATGGAATCACTGTGATTTTAACTGCAAGAGATGAGAACAGGGGTCTTGAAGCTGTTGAGAAATTGAAAGAGAAAGGCCTCTCTGACAAAGTCCTTTTTCATCCGCTAGACGTGGCCAATCCTGCTAGCATTGCTCCTTTGGCAGATTTCATCAAGACCCGGTTCGGGAAACTTGACATCTTGGTAATCCTAAAACCTGATTTCTCTATAACTTTTGTGCCCAATACAAAAACTCTTTAGATCTCTCATTTCAATTTGGTTAAAATCTTGTTTCTCTATTGGGGTATCTTTTTTTTTTTTTTTTTGCCCCTTATTTAGTGTCCAACTTACGAGGAACTCAAATGATAATACTAGCTGAAATAAAGAAAAGATTTCGGAATTCTGAGTTTTGTGAAATTAATGTTCTGTTTCCAGGTTGGAGGCACAGTTTTAGAGATGCTATATTGTCACTTTGATAGACACAACCTGTTCTCATTAAGTGCGTGTGAATTTGTTTTTTTTAGTCGGTTAATTTATTCATAATTGTTGAGGTAAAAGTTCTAAAATCCTGGCTTCGATCACGTAATTTAATTTATTGATCGTGTTTTCTGCCTTTTTATTGCATATTAAGTCATTGAAAGATGAGAGAATGCTGTTAGTTTTTTTATTTTCATTTTTATTTTACTTCAGTACTCAGTTAATTGTGATTGGCAAGAGGATATTCATTCATTTCAAAGAAAAAAAAAAACAAAAAAGAAGAGGAGGATATTCATTTCTGTTCATCTGACGATGAAATGATTGAGCCACACACAGGTGAACAACGCAGGGATTGGTGGAGTCAAAGTAGATCTTGACAAGTTTTCGTCAGCAAATTCCGGGGCAAGTCTCCTACAGTTGATTTGTTTTCTTATGAACCTTTCAGCAAAGCTATATATATATAAATAAATATATGTATATATATATATTTATGTTATTTGGTTGTTCAATTATATATTTTGTCTCCTCCAACTGATGCAGACACAAACACCAGCAGATGTGAGTAAAACAATGTCTCAAACGTATGAGGCAGCATAAGAATGCTTGCAAACAAATTACTACGGTGCCAAAAGGACGGCCGAATCTCTTCTTCCTTACCTTCAGCTATCTGATTCACCAAGAATTGTTAATGTTGCCTCTGCCATGGGAAAATTACAGGTATATGCGAAGTTTTATGGCTTCTCATTACCTTAAAAAAAATCATTAGCGTGTAAGGAATGTTTGCCATTCTTGAACATAAAAGCAGATGATCTAATCTTAGTTTATAATTGTTGTTTCAGAGCATATCAAACGATTGGGCTAAAACAATCCTTAGTGAAGAAGAAAGCCTTACGGAAGATAGAATCGACGAGGTATTGAGAGAGTTTCTGAAAGATTTTAGGGAAGGCTCATTAGAAAGCAAAGGTTGGCCTACTTTTCTGTCTGCATATACAGTGTCAAAAGCCGCCCTGAACGCCTACACAAGGGTTTCAGCCAAGAAGTACCCAAGCATTCTCGTAAATTGTCTGTCCTGGCTTTGTGAAGACAGATATAAACTTCAACACCGGCATCTTATCCGTCGAAGAAGGTGGTGCAAGTCCAGTAAGGTTGGCATTGCTTCCAAATGATGGCCCTTCGGGTCTCTTCTTTGTTCGGTCAGAAGTTTCGTCATTTTGATTTGAGACAAGTCTATTGAAAACACAATGTTATTTGGTTAGAGAGAGGGAGAATTGAAAGAATGGGTGATAGTTTTTTAAATAATTACTATATTGTCCTCTTTATAATTTATTAATAATTTTATTTTGAATGTTAAATGGTATTTTCACCGTTATTTGGAAGGATTTGTTGAATCCTTTTATTAGTGAAAGGATCTAAAATGGTGGGTCCAAGGGGGAGAGCCTTTCCCTTCATCTTTCCTCTCCTTCCACTCCTCCTCCAACTAAACAAAGGATTTATCATCTCCTTCCACCTCTCTCCCTCCACCCCTCTCCATCCCTTCATCTTCCCCTTCAACCAAACATACCCTAAAAGTCCCCGTAAACGGGCAACGGCTAAAATAGGAAGTCTCATATTGAGACAAATTTGAATAATTTTTTCTGTAAATTGCTTATTTTGTCTACAAATTTTTAATCTTACACAACTTTGATTCTTTAACTTTTTTTCGTAGTTGAAATATCCTAAATTTTTAAAATGTTGCTATAATAATTATTTTTGTTAATTTTTTGACGGAATTTGTTAGTAATTTAGTCAAAAAGTGATGTTAAGTACGAATTCCATCTAAAAATTAATAGAAATGACTATTAAAGTTATGTTTTTAATAGTTTATAATCATTTTATTTATGCAAAAAAAAAACACGAAATGCTTCTAAATAATTAAAATCTTACTAAAATAGTCATTTTCTGTTAACTTTTGAACGAAATCCATTAGTAATTTGATCAAAAAGTGATGCTAACTAATAGATTCTGTCAAATAACAATTGTAACAATTTTTTAATATTTTAGAGGTATTCTAACTACGAAAAAAAGTTATGAAATCAATATTATATAAAGTTAAAAGTTTAGAGACCAATCAACAATACACCCTTTTATGTGTTCGTGTGATTTTTTATTGTTTTCAGTAGTATAAAATTAGAACATTTAATTCTTACTTAAGTGTTATTGGGTGAAAGATGTCCAGATTTATTGTATTTTCCTTCCCATATAAAGTTATTATTATTATTATTTTGGTTGACGTGCAGAGTTGAATTCTAGTTGAATGGATTTGTAACTTTCACTGGTAATGAAACAAAAGAAAAAAAAATTATCAACTACTAACTTTATTAAATATGAATAAACGATTGATATTGACCACACCCTCACTTTTTTATCTTTCACTTTACTTGAACTCTTCGCTAATATGGCGTGGAATAACAGGTATCACAACCACGCTTACACTTGATTCAGAAGTAGCAATTCTCATACAAGTACTCTGTCATTTTCCTGTGTTGTTTATTTATTTATTTATTTCCCTAGTTTATGACAGGCCAAAATTTCTATTCATTTTCCAAAATTCGTTCATTCAATTTCCCTCATCTCCTCAACATTTTTCTGTGGCTGCAAATTAGAACACCAAGTTAAAAACCTTTATCTGGAAACGACACAAATAATTCTCGAAAGCACGAACTCGTACACTCATTTCCATCACCAATGTCAGGAACTAGTTCAGGAAGGTATCTTTTACCCTAGTTCTTGCCTTTTCTTTTCTTTTCTTTTCTTTTTTTTTTTTTTTTTTTGGTTTTCTTGGTGATTTTTTTTGGGGGTCAGACATGCAGTGGTGACAGGGGCAAATAAGGGGATTGGATTCGAGATAGTTAGACAGTTGGCCTCAAATGGAATCACTGTGATTTTAACTGCAAGAGATGAGAACAGGGGTCTTGAAGCTGTTGAGAAATTGAAAGAGAAAGGCCTCTCTGACAAAGTCCTTTTTCATCCGCTAGACGTGGCCAATCCTGCTAGCATTGCTCCTTTGGCAGATTTCATCAAGACCCGGTTCGGGAAACTTGACATCTTGGTAATCCTAAAACCTGATTTCTCTATAACTTTTGTGCCCAATACAAAAACTCTTTAGATCTCTCATTTCAATTTGGTTAAAATCTTGTTTCTCTATTGGGGTATCTTTTTTTTTTTTTTTTGCCCCTTATTTAGTGTCCAACTTACGAGGAACTCAAATGATAATACTAGCTGAAATAAAGAAAAGATTTCGGAATTCTGAGTTTTGTGAAATTAATGTTCTGTTTCCAGGTTGGAGGCACAGTTTTAGAGATGCTATATTGTCACTTTGATAGACACAACCTGTTCTCATTAAGTGCGTGTGAATTTGTTTTTTTTAGTCGGTTAATTTATTCATAATTGTTGAGGTAAAAGTTCTAAAATCCTGGCTTCGATCACGTAATTTAATTTATTGATCGTGTTTTCTGCCTTTTTATTGCATATTAAGTCATTGAAAGATGAGAGAATGCTGTTAGTTTTTTTATTTTCATTTTTATTTTACTTCAGTACTCAGTTAATTGTGATTGGCAAGAGGATATTCATTCATTTCAAAGAAAAAAAAAAACAAAAAAGAAGAGGAGGATATTCATTTCTGTTCATCTGACGATGAAATGATTGAGCCACACACAGGTGAACAACGCAGGGATTGGTGGAGTCAAAGTAGATCTTGACAAGTTTTCGTCAGCAAATTCCGGGGCAAGTCTCCTACAGTTGATTTGTTTTCTTATGAACCTTTCAGCAAAGCTATATATATATAAATAAATATATGTATATATATATATTTATGTTATTTGGTTGTTCAATTATATATTTTGTCTCCTCCAACTGATGCAGACACAAACACCAGCAGATGTGAGTAAAACAATGTCTCAAACGTATGAGGCAGCATAAGAATGCTTGCAAACAAATTACTACGGTGCCAAAAGGACGGCCGAATCTCTTCTTCCTTACCTTCAGCTATCTGATTCACCAAGAATTGTTAATGTTGCCTCTGCCATGGGAAAATTACAGGTATATGCGAAGTTTTATGGCTTCTCATTACCTTAAAAAAAATCATTAGCGTGTAAGGAATGTTTGCCATTCTTGAACATAAAAGCAGATGATCTAATCTTAGTTTATAATTGTTGTTTCAGAGCATATCAAACGATTGGGCTAAAACAATCCTTAGTGAAGAAGAAAGCCTTACGGAAGATAGAATCGACGAGGTATTGAGAGAGTTTCTGAAAGATTTTAGGGAAGGCTCATTAGAAAGCAAAGGTTGGCCTACTTTTCTGTCTGCATATACAGTGTCAAAAGCCGCCCTGAACGCCTACACAAGGGTTTCAGCCAAGAAGTACCCAAGCATTCTCGTAAATTGTCTGTCCTGGCTTTGTGAAGACAGATATAAACTTCAACACCGGCATCTTATCCGTCGAAGAAGGTGGTGCAAGTCCAGTAAGGTTGGCATTGCTTCCAAATGATGGCCCTTCGGGTCTCTTCTTTGTTCGGTCAGAAGTTTCGTCATTTTGATTTGAGACAAGTCTATTGAAAACACAATGTTATTTGGTTAGAGAGAGGGAGAATTGAAAGAATGGGTGATAGTTTTTTAAATAATTACTATATTGTCCTCTTTATAATTTATTAATAATTTTATTTTGAATGTTAAATGGTATTTTCACCGTTATTTGGAAGGATTTGTTGAATCCTTTTATTAGTGAAAGGATCTAAAATGGTGGGTCCAAGGGGGAGAGCCTTTCCCTTCATCTTTCCTCTCCTTCCACTCCTCCCTCCAACTAAACAAAGGATTTATCATCTCCTTCCACCTCTCTCCCTCCACCCCTCTCCATCCCTTCATCTTCCCCTTCAACCAAACATACCCTAAAAGTCCCCGTAAACGGGCAACGGCTAAAATAGGAAGTCTCATATTGAGACAAATTTGAATAATTTTTTCTGTAAATTGCTTATTTTGTCTACAAATTTTTAATCTTACACAACTTTGATTCTTTAACTTTTTTTCGTAGTTGAAATATCCTAAATTTTTAAAAATGTTGCTATAATAATTATTTTTGTTAATTTTTTGACGGAATTTGTTAGTAATTTAGTCAAAAAGTGATGTTAAGTACGAATTCCATCTAAAAATTAATAGAAATGACTATTAAAGTTATGTTTTTAATAGTTTATAATCATTTTATTTATGCAAAAAAAAACACGAAATGCTTCTAAATAATTAAAATCTTACTAAAATAGTCATTTTCTGTTAACTTTTGAACGAAATCCATTAGTAATTTGATCAAAAAGTGATGCTAACTAATAGATTCTGTCAAATAACAATTGTAATAATATTTTAATATTTTAGGGACATTCTAATTAAAAAAAAATTTTTGAAATCAATATTATATAAAGTTATAAGTTTAGAGACCAATCAACAATACAGCTTTTTATGTGTTCATGTGATTTTTTATTGTTTTCAGTAATATAAAATTAGAACATTTAATTCTTACTTAAGCGTTATTGGGTGAAAGATGTCCAGATTTATTGTATTTTCCTTGCCATATAAAGTTATTATTATTATTATTATTATTATTATTATTATTATTTTGGTTAATATGCAGAGTTGAATTCTAGTTGAATGGATTTGTAACTTTCACTGGTAATGAAACAAAAGAAAAAAAAATATCAAATACTAACTTTATTAAATATGAATAAACGATTGATATTGACCACACCCTCACTTTTTTATCTTTCACTTTACTTGAACTCTTCGCTAATATGGCGTGGAATAACAGGTACCACAACCACGCTTACACTTGATTCAGAAGTAGCAATTCTCATACAAGTACTCTGTCATTTTCCTCTGTTGTTTATTTATTTATTTATTTTTTTCCCTAGTTTATGACAGGCCAAAATTTCTATTCATTTTCCAAAATTCGTTCATTCAATTTCCCTCATCTCCTCAACATTTTTCTGTGGCTGCAAATTAGAACACCAAGTTAAAACCTTTTTCTGGAAACGACACAAATAATTCTCGAAAGCACGAACTCTTGCACTCATTTCCATCACCAATGTCAGGAACTAGTTCAGGAAGGTATCTTTTACCCTAGTTCTTGCCTTTTCTTTTTCTTTTCTTTTCTTTTTTTTTTTTTTTTGGTTTTTTGGTGATTTTTTTTTGGGGGTCAGACATGCAGTTGTGACAGGGGCAAATAAGGGAATTGGATTTGAGATAGTTAGACAGTTGGCCTCAAATGGAGTCACTGTGATTTTAACTGCAAGAGATGAGAACAGGGGTCTTGAAGCTGTCGAGAAATTGAAAGAGAAAGGCCTCTCTGACAAAGTCCTTTTTCATCCGCTAGACGTGGCCAATCCTGCTAGCATTGCTCCTTTGGCAGATTTCATCAAGACCCGGTTCGGGAAACTTGACATCTTGGTAATCCTAAAACCTGATTTCTCTATAACTTTTGTGCCCAATACAAAAACTCTTTAGATCTCTCATTTCAATTTGGTTAAAATCTTGTTTCTCTATTGGGGTATCTTTTTTTTTTTTTTTTTGCCCCTTATTTAGTGTCCAACTTACGAGGAACTCAAATGATAATACTAGCTGAAATAAAGAAAAGATTTCGGAATTCCTAGTTTTGTGAAATTAATGTTCTGTTTCCAGGTTGGAGACACAGTTTCAGAGATGCTATATTGTCACTTTGATAGACACAACCTGTTCTCATTAAGTGCGTGTGAATTTGTTTTTTTTAGTCGGTTAATTTATTTATAATTGTTAAGGTAAAAGTTCTAAAATCCTGGCTTCGATCACGTAATCTAATTTATTGATCGTGTTTTCTGCCTTTTTATTGCATATTAAGTCATTGAAAGATGAGAGAATGTTGTTAGTTTTTTTATTTTCATTTTTATTTTACTTCAGTACTTAGTTAATTGTGATTGGCAAGAGGATATTCATTCATTTCAAAGAAAAAAAAAAAAAAAAAAAGAAGAGGAGGATATTCGTTTCTGTTCATCTGACGATGAAATGATTGAGCCACACACAGGTGAACAACGCAGGGATTGGTGGAGTCAAAGTAGATCTTGACAAGTTTTCGTCAGCAAATTCCGGGGCAAGTCTCCTACAGTTGATTTGTTTTCTTATGAACCTTTCAGCAAAGCTATATATATACAAATAAATATATGTATATATATATATATATATATTTAAGTTGTTTGGTTGTTCAATTATATATTTTGTCTCCTCCAACTGATGCAGACACAAACACCAGCAGATGTGAGTAAAACAATGTCTCAAACGTATGAGGCAGCAGAAGAATGCTTGCAAACAAATTACTACGGTGCCAAAAGGATGGCCGAATCTCTTATTCCTTACCTTCAGCTATCTGATTCACCAAGAATTGTTAATGTTTCCTCTGCCATGGGAAAATTACAGGTATATGCGAAGTTTTATGGCTTCCCATTACCTTAAAAAAAATCATTAGCGTGTAACGAATGTTTGCCATTCTTGAACATAAAAGCAGATGATCTAATCTTAGTTTATAATTGTTGTTTCAGAGCATATCAAACGATTGGGCTAAAACAATCCTTAGTGAAGAAGAAAGCCTTACGGAAGATAGAATCGACGAGGTATTGAGAGAGTTTCTGAAAGATTTTAGGGAAGGTTCATTAGAAAGCAAAGGTTGGCCTACTTTTCTGTCTGCATATACAGTGTCAAAAGCCGCCCTGAACGCCTACACAAGGGTTTCAGCCAAGAAGTACCCAAGCATTCTCGTAAATTGTGTCTGTCCTGGCTTTGTGAAGACAGATATAAACTTCAACACCGGCATCTTATCCGCCGAGGAAGGTGGTGCAAGTCCAGTAAGGTTGGCATTGCTTCCAAATGATGGCCCTTCGGGTCTCTTCTTTGTTCGGTCAGATGTTTCGTCGTTTTGATTTGAGACAAGTCTATTGAAAACACAATGTTGTTTTATAGGAATTTCTGCTCACTAGTTTTGTTTTAGGCCGTTACCATCCTCATGAGATGCAATGTTGTGACTCTGTATATGCTGAGAAAACACTAATTAGGAAGCTCAGTGTTATAATAAGAATAAGGTAGCGTTTTCGTTATGGGAAATATCTAAAGAGTACTTTATAATAAATAGGCCATGACCAAAAGCAGGCTAGTTATCTTTTGCTTAACTACACAGGGCTGTTCATTTTAACCAAGACCAGCGGCGGACTGATGACACTGACCGAAAACCGGCCAAAAAAGCTGATGGTGGCAGTCCCTTTCGTCATCGGTCGGTGAAAAATGAACCGAAATAGTGATGGGTGGTCGGCAGCGGGATTGAAACCGACCGAAATGTTTTTTCTTCTCCGGCATCTTTTCTTCTCCGTCTCTCTTTCTTCTTCTTCTTCTCCGGCATATTTCCGCTTCGGCCATGGGGGAGGCGGCAGCAGTGGCAGGTCAATTTGGGGATTGCGGATTAGTATGTTATTTTAGGATTAGGCTAAAATTTGGGGATCTTAACATCAATTCTTTTTTTTTTTTTAATTTAAAAATGATGGGATTTGAATTCTACATCTTTAGATATAATCAAATATAATATTACCGTTAAATGATATCTGCAACCACATCTTAACATCAATTTGGGAATATTTTATTCCGTTTTTGAGTTTTAAAACTGTCGAACTTTACCTTAGTTTGGGGGTGCTCTCTTCTTCTTCTTCTTTTTTTTTTTTTTCACAAATTTGGAGTTGATTTAAACCTAAAACTCTAGTTTATTAAATACTATAAAGAGAAAGCCATTGAGGCTAGCCTAATGATGACGAAAGGAGGGGGGGGGGGGGGGGGGAGTTGTTGGGCTTAGGAGTCCTAAGTGCAAGGTTTGATCCTTGATCAACATAAAATTAATAATTTGTTAGCTAATAAGTGCAAGGTTTGATTTTTTATCAGCATAAAATTAATAATTTGTTAGCTAATCTAGTATGAGTGTACATGAGGTGCTTACATAACAGAAGAAAAAAAATTATAAAGAGAAAGAAACAAAAGGACAAATTACACTTGTTACCCCTGAACTTTGACCTTGTCACAAAATGCCCCTGATTTGTGACATTCTTACCCCCTAAACTTTGAAAAAGTTTGTAAATTTTCTCCCTCAAATAAATTTTAACCAAAAAATACATTTAACACTCGTTGGAAGTATCAGTTGAGGGTTTTAAATATAAAATTATGAAATGACATACATTGGTAACACTTCTGACACTCGATACCCTTATTAAATGTGAAATTATGAAGTTACCTATAAAAGAGAGATATGAGAAAAAAAAAAAAAAAAGACAAAAAACCCTAATATTACTCTTTTAACTTAAGTATAAGCATCACATTTAATGTCTGTAACACATGTTTTAAACGAGTGTTATGTGTATTTTTTAATCGAAAAATTAATTGAGAAAGAAAATTTACGAACTTTTTCAAAGTTCAAGGGGAATTAATATTACAAATCAAAATTTATTAGACATTTTGTGATAAAACCTAAAATTCGGAGGGAAAATATAATTTGCCCAAAAAATAATAATAATATCAGTGTCAATCAATAATTCATTCGTCCATCAATGATTGTTGAACCAACAATCCATCAGTAACAGACCAATGATAGTCATCTAAGGGGATCGACCAAGACAATGGTCCAGGTGGGTAAAAATGGATTTTTGTCAACAAAAAGTAATGAACCAAATGAGTGGAACGATCATTTAAATCCATTAATTTTTAAATTTTTGGGTAAATTTTTAGATTAGTCTCTGAATTTTTAATTTTATATAATTTTGGTTCCTGAACTTTTTTTTCATTGCTGAAATGCCTCTAAATTATGAAAATATTACTATAATAGTTCTTTACGTAAATTTTTGGACAGAATATATTAGTTAGCATCATTTTTGATCAAATTACTAACATATTTCATTTAAAAATTAACATAAATAAATATTATTGTAGCAATATTTTAATAATTTTGGGATATTCTCTGTTTTTTTTTTCGTAACTGAATTAATCATAAACTATTAAAAATATTACAACAGTAGTTCTTTCCGTTAATTTTTTGACGGAATACATATTTAGCACAACTTTTTGACTAAATTCTAACAGATTCCATCAAAAAAATTAACAGAAATGACTATTGTAATAATAATAAAGGACAGATTATTGTGTCGGTCTTTTGTCATATCGATCCATTAGATGTACGGAAACAATGAGGGAGTTTTGAATGTGTTTTTCGTGAATATGAAGAAAGATTAGAAAGCAACAAAGTGCAAGAGTGGAGGGAAGCTTTGGCAGCAGTTTCCAATCTATCAGGCTTCAATTCACATAATATGTAAGTTTAATCAATGCACCGTAATCCTTTCATACAACAAATTATTCACCCTACTTTTCAGTATTTCTCTATTTGTTTGTTTGTCTGTCTGTCTGTTTGTTTGTTTTTTTTGGGTAAATGGTATTCCTCTTTTTGTTGCCCGCACTACCTTGTTCAGCAATTATTGTTGCATTGTTTTGTGAGATAAATCTTTTGCCACTGATAACTCAAAGAATTAGAGTTATCATAGGCACTTTTAAACTTGAATATAGCTGGTTTAGAGAATATTCGTGTTGTCTTTAAGTATATTTTTCCTTTGTTTTATGTTTTTGTGATTTTTCATCTTGAGTTTAGTGTTTGGTTGAAATTATGGCAATAGTGAAGAAAAATCTAGTCAAATGGTGCTTACGTGTGTTTTAATTCATGTATGAATTGTAGAAAAAAAAAAAATGGAAGAATCTGTTGCTGATGCTGCAACAATTCCCATAGCAAATCCTCACAGCAATTCCCACAACAATTCGTGCAGCAATCTGTAGCAGAAAAAGACAAGCCAGTTGTCACTATTTTGAAAAGGAAAAAAGAGGTTTACAACTCGTATTTGTGGAAATGAGGACCATTTCTACCTCAGTTGGGAGGACACGTTAGCCTTCTTTGATGCCCTAAAGGGCTAGTACAAAATGAAGGAGCCGCATTAGGAGAGGGGGGCAACAAGGACAGAGAAGAGAGATCAAGAAATAGAGAAAAAAGAGAGTACAGAGAAGAGAAACAAAAAAAAAGAGGAAGAGGACTGGGAGAGTGAGAGCTGCAGATCTCCTTTCATTCACGCCTATTTGGAGAGTGAGCTCAGCAGAAAAAGGAAAGGATGAGAGGGACCACATCTAGCTAATTAGAGTTTTTCTCTTTCTTACTGATATTTCCTTGATTTATTTTTTATTTTCATTCTCTGTTGAACATGTATTATGTATTTATGCTTGTTTTTGTAATCTTAAACATGAGCTAAATTTCCTTAGCTGGGATTGTTGACGGACCTGAAATTAGGAGAATGATTTGAATGTTCTTTGGAATGTTGAGCGAATTCTTTTCATGTTCATTCAAGTGCTTTGATTGTTTAATTTCTATTGTTGATTGGCCATCAACTTATAGGAAACTAGGCTTTAATTAATTCTAGAAAGGTTAATTTGAGCTAGATCTTACATGGATGATGCAAGTTCAATATGTTTTTCAAAGTTTATATTGATTTGTAATGGTATAGGAATATACTATTTACCTTATGTAACCCGTTGAAATTAGTGTATGAATTTGTGTTCTAAGAACTTGATTCACATAGGAATATGCAGAAAAAGGTTTAAGGAATTTTTAATCATAATTAATTCAGAAGAATTTTATGATAAAACTGAATTTCAGTTAACCGGACAGTTTTTGCTGTAACATTTCCTACAGCATTCGGATCATAATTGCAATTGAGGGGAAATTGACAATCCTAGCTTAATTCTCTTTTTGATTTACAAACTCTTGAATGGATCTTGTTCATTTTGTCCAATTTAGTGCATTTTCATTATACCCATTTTATTTCATCAGATTATTGCCATTTTACTTAGTTTAATTTTCAATCCAAATTGACTTGAGCTTGATTTTTGCAATTCATTTTTAGTGATTCAATTCCCGTGGAGACGATACTCAACTCACTTTCTATATTACTTGTTCGATTACGTACACTTGCGTAGGTTTATACACACTAAATATTACTTGTTCTTACTTGTGTAGGTTTTCTTTTATTGCAGAAAGCAGCCTAAGAATCGGCCTTTCAGAGCAGTATGTGTTGAATGGGCAGTTGAATTGCTATAGGGAATGCTGCAGCATCTCAAAAAAAAAAAAAAAAAAAAAGAGACAACCTTTTCTCAGCCCTTGTGTAAACTTAGGATGTAATTAAAAGCCAAATTTCACATGACCCAGTCTACTTCCTGTCGTTTCTTCACTCCAAAACCCACCCTTTGCAACTGTCATTCTTCCCAAATTTTTCCTATTAAAGAAAAATTGCAGTTAACCCATGGTTTTATACCCAAAATTTCAAGCACTTAGTTTCCATCTAACAATTCTATGCCCACAAGTTAGTCCTTCGAAAAAATTGTTCAGGTTGGCCGAGTGCATCTTGAATTCTCAAGTTGAAGACCCGCAGGTTTGGGCATTTTCTTGCCCATGGTCACGTAGCAAGTTTGGGGGTGCTGTCTTTACCGTTTGTGCGAGCAGTGGGGGTGAGATTTTTGGCATCAAATTTCACTGCAGTCCACCATACTCCTAAGGGGCGTGAATTGTCTTAATTTTTTTCTAATATACATTTAAATTTTCACTTGGAAAAATTGATTTCATGTTGATTAATGATTTGATTTTTTTTTTTTTTTTTTTTTTTGGGTTGGGTGAGAATTTGATTTTGTGGGTCTCGTTGATTTTGTGTATGAGAAGTTGATTTTGGAATCGGTTTCCTGGGCATTTCTTTGTTGAGTGAGTTTTGTGGTGTTTTTGTTCAATTGAAAAGGTAGTGATTCTAAGTGTGGAGTCCTATTTAAAAAAAAAATTCCATTTAAGAAAAAAGCAATGAGAGGGAAAAGGCAGGTTGTTGGTAGAGATAAAGCACTTCCAGTGGTTGATAGGTTTCAATCTGAGCTTGTAAGGACTAGATTTAATGCATTTACTGTCAAAAGGAATTTGTGGCCTGAGAGAGGGTTTGTTTACCAATCAAGCCAAACTTTGAGGTAGCCTGAGTTTATTTACTCTGTGCTTTTTAAGAACAAATGGGAAAATTTTTGTCAACACCCCTCAGTTACCATAGTACCACTAGTTAAGAAATTTATGTTAATTTTGATGGTGGCAGCTCAGATTCGATTTATGTGAGAGGGAAAAGAGTGGATATTAGTAGGGCAGCAATTAATAAGGTCTATAAGCTGGATGATGTGGAGGATGAATACTTTGAATTTCTGAGAGTTTGGATGAGGATCAATTGAGTGGGATTGTAGAGGTAATTTGTGTGCGAGGGACCGAGTGGACAAAATCAGCCCATGGATCCATGACTTTATCTAGGTGTAGTCTTAAACTGGGGCCTATGATTTGGAACCATTTTCTCAAATCCAGACTCATGACTTCCACCCATGACCACACAGTTAATAAGGATAGGGCCAGCCTACTATTTGCTATAGTTGAGGGTAGAAAGATTAATGTGGGGGATGTTATTAGTGAGTAGATTGGTGTTTGTGCAGGTAGACAAAGTGGGGGTTTATGGTTTCCTTCTCTTAATACTAAGTTGTGCTTAGCACAAGGTGTGAAGGTTTCTAGTGAGAAGGAAAAGCTTAAGACATCTGGGCCCATCACCATGATAGTTATAACCCATATTTTGCAGGAAAAACCAACAGTAGCCAAAGAAGAAAACACAAACCCAATCCCTGAGGTTTGTCCACCGGAGCATTCTAAGCACATTCCTTTTGGTGTAGGGTCCATTTTCCTCCAATTAGAGCAACGAATAAGTCAATGGAGGTAATGCAGTATGAATCATTGCATATGATGCACGACTTTTGGAAGTATGAACGTGACAGGGACTTGACACTTCATAAGCATTTCCGAGCAAGTTCTAAGAGGTTTCATTCATTTCCAAAATTCCCACATCACTTGTGTGACTCTTTTGCTGAGGATTCTGAGTTTGAGAGGGGAGCTAGTTCTGAAGCTGTGGCCTCCAGTCATTCAGAGGAAGAATCCCATGAAGTACCCACTACTTCTCTTACCACAACCCAAAATAAAGGAAAGGCCGCATGACAAAGCCAACTATAAAGAAATCAATCCTTCGAAGTGCGGCCAATTGGAAATGGAAGGATTAAGTGTGATCTTCAGTATCATCCACAGATTCAGGGGAGTTTTCCTTGCCCATTGGTCTATTTATTTTTGTTTTTATTTTTATATCATTTTCACTTATTTGGTTAGTGTGTTTGTTGTTTGTTTTTCTTTGTATATCTTAGAAATAGTGAGGACACTATTTATTTTTAAGTTTACATGTGCATGAAACTACAGTTCCATGTGTTTGTTTGCTTGTATTTATGTTTTGTTTGTTTTTAGACTTTTAGTATTTGTGGTTTCTATTTGTCTTGGAGTTTTGTCTTTCGGTTTTTAGTATTTGGGAAGTTGGTTTTCAATGATGAGAAAAAGTTTGAAAAAATAAAAATAAAAAATAAAAGTCATATATATATATATATATATATGAATAAACCACCATATTTTGTGCAATGCTCTGGTTTGTTTTGGGTGTTAGGAAAACCTGTTGAAGCTGGTTTTGAATGTAATTTCCCTTGTTTCATTGAGCACAATATCTTAGTATGACTTTCCAAGAAGCTTAGTGATAACTAGATTGCTGTGAGAGCTGTGTTTTCTAGAATTGACTTAGAGAAGCCCTTAAGGCTAAATCCTTAGAAACTTAGCATAACGGAGATGATTTAGGCCCTATTTGATCAGTTTGAGCCTGTTCTAGCTACTCATGATCATATGCATCCTTAGTCACCCACTTTGAGCCTTAAGACCTCTTTCTTTGGCACCTTGAATTACCCCTGAACACTAAATAATTATTGTTTTATGAGTTAGCATGCATTTCCTGTTATAAAATATAAATTTAAAAAAAACACTCCACTATTCGGAGCTGCCTAGTAACCAGAAGTAACATGAACCCCATGTATACTTTTGCATCAAATGGTGATTCAAAATATGAGTATGCTATAGCAATTTTGAAATATGAGTTACTGAGTAACCGTGTGTCTTCATTATCAATGTTGGCATTCGCATAAAAAGGTAGCAATGACATGATGAATAATATAAAATAATAATAATAATAACAATAATATATAAATATATATATATATAATATAAAAGATAGTTGAATAAAGTGTGAATGAAGTGTTGAACAAAGAAGGAATTCAGTTTCAAGTGTCATGAAGGATGAGGAGGTCCATTTTGATTCTTAGAACTAGCTTTGTGTTATGGTGTTAAGTCTAAAGATTAAATCCTTTATCCTACCCTAACCTTAGCCCAACGTTACAAGCCCTTAAAGTCCTATTGATTTCGAATGCTAGGTATTCCTACATTAGTGGATAGGGAGTCAATAAGCCAACTCGTAAAACTGTAACTGTTTAGTGTTCAGGGTAATTCAAGGTGCCAAAGAAAGAGGTCTTAGGGCTCAAAATGGGTAACTAAGGATGCATATTATCATGGGTAGCTAGAACAGGCTCAAACTGATCAAACAGGGTTTAAATCATCTCCCTCATGCTAAGTTTTCAAGGATTTCGCCTCGAGGGCTTCTCTAAGTCAATTCTAGAAACCTCAGCTCTCACAACAATCTGGCTATCACTAAGCTTCTTGGAAAGTCATACTAAGATATTGTGCTCAATGAAATAAGGGAAATAACATTCAAAATTCAGCTCTCACAACAATCTGGCTATCACTAAGCTTCTTGGAAAGTCATACTAAGATATTGTGCTCAATGAAATAAGGGAAATAACATTCAAAACCAGCTTCAACAGGCTTTCCTAACACCCAAAACAAACCAAAGCATTGCACAAAATATGGTGGTTCATTCATATCTATATATATATATATATAACATTTATTTATTTATTTATTTTTCAAACTTTTTCTCATCATTGAAAACCATATTCCAAACACTAAAAACCAAAACACAAAACTCCAAGACAAACAGAAACCACAAATAGTAAAAGTTTAAAAACAAACAAAAACACAAATACAAGCAAACAAACACATGGAATTGTAGTTTCATGCACCCCCAAACTTAAAAATAAATAGTGTCCTCACTGTTTCTAAGATATACAAAGAAAAACAAACAACAAACACACTAACCAAATAAGTGAAAATGAAATAAAAATAAAAACAAAACTAAAAAGACCAATGGGCAAGGAAAACTCCCCTGAATCCGTGGATGATACTGAAGATCACACTTAATCCTTCCATTTCCAATTGGCCGCACTTCGAAGGATTGATTTCTTTATAGTTGGCTTTGTCATTGTAGCCTTTCCTTTAGTTCGGGTTGTGGTAGGAGAAGTAGTGGGTACTTCATGGGATTCTTCCTCTGAATGACTGAAGGCCACAGCTTCAGGACTAGCTCCCCTCTCAAACTCAAAATCCTCAGTAGAAGAGTCACACAAGTGATGTGGGAATTTTGGAAATGAATTAAACCTTTTAGAACTTGCTCGGAAATGCTTCTGAAGAGTCAAGTCCCTGTCACATTCATACTTCCAAAAGTCGCGCATCATATGTAATGATTCATACTGCATTACCTCTATATGACTTATTCGTTGCTCTAATTGGAGGAAACTGGACCCTCCACCAAAAGGAATGTGGTTAGAATGCTTCGGTGGATAAACCTCATGGATTAGGTTTGTGTTGTCTTCTTCTGCTACTGTTGGTTTGTCCTGCAAAATACAGGTTATAACTGTCATGGTGATAGGCCCGGATGTCTTAAGCTTTTCCTCCTCACTAGAAACCTCCACACTTTGTGCTAAGTACAACCTAGTATTGAGAGAAGGAAATCATAAACCCCCACTTTGTCTACCTATACAAACACCAATCTACTCACTAATAACATCCCCCACATTAATATTTCTACTCTCAAGTATAGCAAATAGCAAGATGGCCCTATCCTTATTAACTGTGTGGTCATGGTGGAAGGCATGAGTCTGGATTTGAGAAAATGATTCCAAATCATAGGCCCGGGTTTAAGACTACACTTAGATAAAGTCATGGATCCATGGGCTGATTTGGTCCACTCGGTCCCTGTCACACAAATTGCCTCTACAATCTCACTCAATTGATCCTTATCCAAACTCTCAGAAAATTCAAAGTACTCATCCTCCACATCATCCAGCCTATAGACCATATTAATTGCTACCTCACTAATATCCACTATTTTCCCTCTCACATAAACCAAATCTGGGTTGCCACAATCAAAATTAGCATAAAATTCCTTAACTAGCGGTACTTTGGCAACCGAGGGATGTTGACAAAAATTTTCCCATTTGTTCTTAAAAAGCACTGAGTAAATAAACTCAGGATACCCCCAAAGTTTGGCTTGATTGGTAAGCAAACCCTTTCTCAGGCCACATATTCCTTTTAAAAGTAAAAAGCATTAAATCTAGTCCTTGTAAGCTCAGATTGAAACCTATCAACCACTTAGGCAATTGCCTATGGCCTCGCCCAATGTTAAGGGCCCCTATTAAGTTACTAATTAATTAGATCCAAAGTTTTATTATTATTATTATTATTATTATTATTATTATTATTATTATTATAACAACTAATTTTAAACCTGTCTCTAGAATTCATTAATTACTGTTAGACAAATGGAGTTCTTTTTTTTTTTTTTTTTTTTTGGTAGGATTAGAAAAATGGAGTCAGTTTTAAGTTTTAACAACTATAATATCTTCCCTTAAAAAAGAATTATGCATGTGTAGTATCATTTCATTTAATTATGTGTAATATCTTTCCTTAATGTTTCGATTGATGAAGTTAACTTTTTGCTCTTTCCCTTGTAAAAGTACATTAATGGCTTCATTTTGTGTGTGTTTGTGTGTGTGTGTGTGTGTTTTTTTTTTTTTTAAGAAAACGTCAATGGCCCTTCTTCCCCGCACCCTCCCCCCAAATAAAGACACCAAACATAACAAATGATCTCGTATTACATGAGATAAAACCCTTCAATAAGAATGGATTCATTAGTGAAGTCTAATGACGCTCAGAGGGAAAGACACATATTGAGACCTAATAACTGGTATATTTCAACATACTGAAATCGAGCACATATAAGGCTCATTTTGGGGGGGAAAAAACCGAAGTCAATGTAATATCCTGAATGCTCAAAAGCCAAGAGTCAGTAGTATTCACTACTACAAAATTCGGATTCCATGACAGAGCTTCTACGACTGTTTTTAAAAAACGATCGTGGAAAGTTAGGCAAAAATACGGAGCGGAACACGATTTCTGAAAACCATCGTGGAAGACGAGGCTTCCACGATGGTCTCCAAAGACCATCATGAAAGCACGATGCTTGCACGATGGTTTTTAAAGACCGTCGTGGAAGCACCGTGCTTCCACGACGGTCTCCAAAAACCGTCGTGATATTTTTCCCAAAAACAGTCAGGGTGGGGTCTTTTTTCAAAAAATTTTTTATTTTTATTTTTGGACCCTACCACGACAGTTTTCCCAAATAACCGTAGTGGTAGGTATTAAGGTAGGAATTTTGAAATTTTTTTAATTAAATTCAATTTTTTGGAGCGTGTATTAAAACCAAAAAAAATGCCCTCTTTCCCATCCCATTACATTTCAAGCATTTTTCAGTTTTTCACTCTCTAATACATACTCTAACTCCAGACCCAAAGCTGCTCAATTTCCTCCCTCCATTTCTCTCTCTCCGCTCCCTTCCTACTTAAAATCTCTAAAAACTCTCTATATCACCACGCCTGCTCTCTCTATCTCACCTTTCAAATTTTTCTCTTCGCTCCATTCTCCGACGGCCTCCTCCACCACTCGCGCGGCCTCCTCCATTCTCCGACGGGTCCACTAAGGAACTCACGCAGCTTTTCCTCTCTCTCTCTCGCCGCACTCTGCCCGTACCCACACTCGACAAGCCGGTAAGTTGTAGTTTATATTACTTGGGTAATGCACGGATTTGGGAATTTTTCGTCCAAAATATTGATTTTGTTTATTGTGGTTGTTGATTGTGAATTTTCCATCCAAAATCCAAAATGTTGATTTTGTAGTTGTTGAGTTGGGAATATTCCGTCCGAAATGGCTAAAATCTGTCCCCTGCATTTTCGGTGATTGTTTATTGTGGTTGTGTTTTAGATTGAATCAAATTGTTTGGGTAATGTACGGATTTGGGAATTTTTCAGGAAAAAGTGTTGATTTTGTGATTTAAATGTTTTTGGAGAAATGAAACGAATTCGTAAATTTTTTTTTGTTGTTACCAACCACGACGGTTTTTTGAAAAAACTATCGTGGTAGGTTTCCTTACCACGACGGTTTTTTGCATAGAACCGTCATGATATGTTCTTAAATGTCCATATTTAGGCCCTATTTTTACACATTCCATGATTGTTAAAAAACCGTCGTGAAAAGATTCCACGACCCTGGATTCCACGACGGTTAGAAAACCGTCGTGGAAATGTTACCACGATGGTTAAAAACCATCATGGTATCCATATTCTGTAGTAGTGATTAGGGCCACCACTAACTCCCCATAGAAGCAATTCTAGCAAAACCAACACACATTGTGTGTGTATGTGTCAACAGCTTTTTTAGAGTCGATGTAATATCCCGATTGCTCAAAGGCCAAGAGTCAGTAGTATTAGGGTCACCACTAACTCCCCATAGAAGCAATTCTAGCAAAACCAACACACATCGTGTGTGTATATGTCAACAGCTTTTTTAAACCAAAACCAACCCACCTCCAACACACACACACATAGTGGCCTTTGCACTCCTGTCTGCAGATTGAGATTGCCACAAAAGACATGAGAGTACATCCCTCATGCTTTCCGTTGCTAGCTTTGCTTTGTCCAACCCCTTTTACCCCCTACACCTATAACATAATTATACCCCATACCCAAGAGAGTCTTTTAATAACCTAAAAATACATGTTAAAAGAATGAGTAAAAGTTCTGATTTTTCTTCAAATTCTTTTTGCTCTTTAACATTACGTCAGGAGTTTTTCAAGTTAAATTATTTCTTATTATTTTGTTGAGCAATTACTTAGTTTTTCAAACCAAAATTACTAGGATAACTTGAAAATAAAGATTAATCAACAATGTTGCATCTTTACTCAATTTGTGTGTGTCATGTTGTTGGTTTTGAAAACTAATATTGGCGAAAAACTAGCAGAAGCATAGAACCGTGAATAACAAAAATTTCTCAAACTTTATGTTATTCTATGGCTATATTAATTTAATATTTAAAAAGGATAAATGATGAGAATTATACCATCGTCTAATTAGATCGACTTCATCAAAATAAACTTTCGAACCCACGAATGATCCTATCTTTCAAGACCACGTTCTTCCACACTTTACCTTCATCGCTTGATTTCAGCTCCCAACACTTGAGAAAAAACAAAGAGTGAAAAGTCTTCCAACCAAAAATCTTGAACCAAAAGTTCTTCTTCTACCTTGATATAAATCTCATTTATAGAATAAAGTAGATTACCCAAACCTTCTATCTCTAAATTTTAAATGTTCTTTATTTTAAAATTAAGAGCAAAAAAATTGGAAATATATTATATTATATTCAAAATATAATATAATATATATTAATTATATACATATATTAATATATGGTGAGTCTGTGGTAGAGACTCTTGTATAGTCTCTACCGGTAAAGCTCTTTTTTAGGCCGTTGAGATTCAATCGAGCGGTTAAAATGTTGATGGTATACGATACTTATCATACACCTTACCTTATATAATCCTTCCCACCCAAAGTCTTCTCCATCGCCGGTGACTCACCCCTGAAGCCGACGACCCATCTCCGGCCCCCAGTCCCGGACGCCGGCCGCCGCCGACCCCATTTTCTCTCTCTTCCCCTTTCTCTCTTTTCTCCTCTCTCTTCCCCTTTCTCTCTTTTCTCCTTTCTCTCAAGGCCACCCACCTCCGCCCCCCCCACCACCGGCCCCAGCCCCTGCCGGCCGGCCGCCGACGACCCCATTTTCTCTCTCTTCCCCTTTCTCTCTCTTTTCTTATCTCTCTCTTCCCTTCTCTCTCTTCCCCTTTCTCTCTCTTCTCCTCCTTCCCGCCGGCCCCCACCCCGGCCCCCAGCCAGCCCCCCCAGCCTTCCCCTCGGCACCCCCCTAACGACCCCCCTATTTCTCTTCCCTCTTCTCACTCTTTTCCTCCTTTCTCTCTCTCTCTTCGCGGGGCCGACCCATCCCCGGCCGCCCGATGCCCCCCATCCTACCCCACCCACCGAGTTTAATATCTCCGAAACATGTTATCTGACTCGACTCGCTGACTTGGAAGCTCGCGACTTGCTGAGGGGGGGCGCTGGGCTACCGAGGGTGGGTCAGCTCTGCAAAGAAAGATAAGAGGGAAAAGAGAGAGAGAAGAAAGGAAAAGAGAGAGAAAGGGGAAGAGAAAGAGGGGGGGTCATTGGAGGGCGTGCCGGGGGGAAGGCCGGGGGAGGGGGGCTGGCTGGGGGGCTGGCTAGGGGCCGAGGGTGGGGGCCAATGGGAGGAAGGAGAAGAGAGAGAAAGGGGAAGAGAGAGAGGGGAAGAGAGAGAGAAGAAAAGAGAGAAAAAGAGCAAGAGAGAGAGGGAGGTCGCCGGCGACCAGCCGGCAGGGGCTGGGGTCGGTGGTGGGGGGGCCGGAGGTGGGTGGCCGCGGGAGAGAGGAGAAAAGAGAGAAAGGGGAAGAGAGAGAGGAAGAGAGAGAGAAGAGAAGAGATAGAAATGGGAAGATAGAGAAATGGGGTCACCGACGATCGGTGATCGGCGACCGACATCAGGGATTGGGGGACCGGAGGTGGGTCGCCGATGTCGGGGGTGAGTCACCGGCATCCGTCGTCGGTGGCAGGAAGATCGCCGACAACGGAGAAGACTTTGGGTGGGAAGGATTATGTGAGGTAAGGTGTATGATAAGTATCATACACCATCAATATTTCAACCATTCGATTGAATCTCAACGGCCTAAAAAAAGGCTTTACCGGTAGAGATCACATAAGGGTCTCTACTACAAACTCACCCATTAATATATGACGATTATATATATAACTATATGTAAATATGCGGCCGCGAACTTTCCTAAAGTTCACGTTGTTTCCCTTTTTTTAATTTTAATTTTAAATATGTAACTAATATATATTATTTATATCACGTATAAATATATATATATAATTTAACCGGAAGGACGGAAACCATTTCCTTCTTTTCTGATATATATTATAAAGTGAGAGAGTGTGGTAGAGTCTCTCCCAAATGATTCTACCGGTAGAGCCTTTTTTTTAACCGTTAGATTTAATCGAACGGTTGACATATCAGGGTTGTACCATTGTTATCATAGACCTTACCTCATATAAACTTTCCCACCCCAATTATTCTCTGTCGCCGGCGTCCCACCTCCGGCCCCAATCCCGACCGGCCGCCGGCGACCCCCCTTTCTCTCTCTTCTCTTCTCTCTCTCTCTTCCCCCGCGGCCCTCCCCCCACCCAAGGCCCCCTCCCCCGGCCTCCCCCACCCCCCTGGTACCTCCCCCGACAACCCCCTGGCACCCCCCGACGACCCCACCAGCCCCCTCTTTCTTTCCCCTTTCTCTCTCTTTTCCTCTCTTCTCTCTCTATCTCTCTTCCCGGCCCTTGGGCCCCCCACCCCCGGCCGCCCAGCACCCCCTCATCCCACCCCCACCCTACCAGTCATGGGTGGGGGTGGGATGGGGGGCGCCGGGCAGCCAAAGGTGGGGGCCGAGGGCCGGGAAGAGAGGAAAAGAGAGATAAAGGGGAAGAGAAAGAGAGGGCCGGTGTGGTCATCGGGGAGGTGTCGAGGGTTCTCCGGGGGAGGTGCCAGGGGGGTGGAGGGAGGCCGAGGGAAGGGGCCTCAGGTGGGGGAGGGCCGTGGGGGAAGAGAGAGAGAGAGAAGAGAAGAAAGAGAAAGGGGAAGAGAGAGAGGGGGGGTCGCCGGCGGCTGGCCATGGGTGGGGCCGGTGGTGGGTCACCGCGGGAGAAGAGAAGAGAGAGAAAGGGGAAGAGAAGAGAGAGAAAGGGGAAGAGAGAGAAGAGAAGAGAGAGAAAGGGGGTCGCTGGTCGGCCGGCCGGGGCTGGGGCCGGAGCTGGGTCACCGGCATCGGGGGTGGGTCGCCGATGTCGAGCGGCGACGGAGAATACTTGGGGTGGGAAAGTTTATATGGGGTAAGGTCTATGATAACAATGGTACACTCCTGATATGTCAACCGTTCGATTAAATCTAACAGTTCAAAAAAGGGCTCTATCAGTAAAGTCATTTGGGAGAGACTCTACCACAGTCTCTCCCTATTATAAATATTTAACTTAAAATCTAGTTTTAAATATAAATATTCATAATCTCATAAATAAGAAACTCCTATATATCAATCTGCACATTGATGGTTGGTGGATCTCACCCACTAATAATAGGCGCACATAAGTGGGTTTCACTTATTGGGTCATCCAATTTTAATATTGAAATAACCTTCATTATTTAAATGACACAAATAATTCATAATTAATTATTTGGGTAACAAATAAATATTTGTGACAATAAAATAAAAAAATAGGCACTTTTTTTATATTTTTTTATTACATATTTAGTGAGCTAAAAAATATAATCCATCAAATACACTTGTTCAATTGCTAACGAAGGCGGTGTGGCGAACGATAGATCTATAATTTCAAGCTTCAATAAATTTTATAATTAATCAAACTCTTTGATTAATTTATCAACTTTATTAATTTCAGAGTTACTGTACTAAAAACTTGGAATTACACTTTTGAAATTATAGATATAAAATTACTCAAAAAATAGAGTCGTCCATTTGATATAGCCATTACATATATATCGATCCTTCATAAATAATTCATAATTAGAGCTAGGTAAAATCCATTAACCTCTCTAATTACATATTTATCCTTGAGTATCATTGATTCTCTAATGAATGATAAATTATTAAAGTTAATAATGAAGTGAGCGCTCATACCATTCAAACCCTGAATCAACACGTAAGAGAATTATTTATCTGCTTCTTATAAATAAAATAAGAAATAATGACTTATATAAAGTTGGACACTATTAGAAATAGTATTTAGCACCGGTAGGTGTTTACAAGCATTTTACAAATAAGAATTCCCTGGCAAGAGCCAAGCATAAAAAATTAAAGGTCTATGTTTGATTGGTCCACTCCAACCAAATTTTTTTAAAAAATTGTCTTTTGTCCAAAAATAAAACAATTTCACCTTTGTATCTCCAAATTTTTATTAAAAACTCAAACGAACTCATGATTTCCTTATTTTAAATCGAAATAAGATGAATTCTTAAAAAATATATATATATTGCATAAAATGACAAGAGAAACAAAATAAAATTTATATTGCTATTTCTTCCAAACACATTTTAAAATTTCACATTTTTAACTAAAAACAGTTTATTTTTAACCAAATTTACAATTGAACATCAGTCAGGGGTGAAATGTAATGCCAAATAATGAGAAGTTTCCTGCCAAATTAAAAAAAAAATAAATAAATAAAGTGAGAAGTTTCTTGGGAAATAAAACCGAAAAGGTGGTGATTAAAGGTACTGCAAAACCATCTTCCTCCCTTGAGTTGGATTGTTCAACGCTTTGCTGGATGCAGCCACTGACAGCTCCTTCCCAACAACAACCAAAATGAGTACAGTCAAATGGCTGGGCCTGCTAATCAAGTATTGCCTCGGAGCTGCAAAGGTTTAGAGAATGTCACGGTTTTCACAAATAAGAACGTACACGATCTTACAAAAACATTGACCACAAAAATTTTTCAGGAGAAAAAAATATTAATGAAGTCATAAATAGATCCCGCTAAATACACATACATACTTCCTCCTTTCTTGGGTAATTTGGCTCAAATTGTTTGGAACTTTTTGGAAGAACACCAAATCTTCCTTGAGACATTCCCACATGAAGGACCATAGGAGTGACAGAAAAAATCATTTTTTTTATTTTTTTATTTGTTTGCATCTCATACGTTTTAATCATATGATATCTTATAAGCATTTCAATATTATTTTTTCTTACATTTATTTCTTTTAAGATTTAAATTAAATTATAGTGACATCCAGATATCATAGATTTTTATGTAGATTGTCCAATTTCATCAGTGGTAAAACTTTGAGATGAATTTTTTTTTTTTTCAAAATATGAGTTTACTTTAGTCGCATGAACATTTACTAATGATACTTACATGAATTGGAAAATGTTAATTGCATCCTTAATCAACTATTAAAAGTTTGTCTTTTGTCTTTTTTCTTTTTTTTCCCCCCTTAAATGAAGAAAAAGACATTTTGCATACCCACCCTAAAGATAAGGGAACAAAATCCAATCCACCTAGTTTTTCTTCCTGAAAGCTCTTTGTGGTCAAACTGCCAGTAGATTTTGCATATTCTACTTTCCTTGTGTACTAAAAAAAAATCTAATTACCAAATTTATCACCCCAAAAAATCCATTTACCAAAAAAAAAAAAAAAGAACATAATCCAAATTTTTTTTTCTATAGAGACTACCGTTGGATAAGATCATTAGAGGTTTCTTCTTTGCTCAATTTCTAAGATTAGTCAACAACGAGGGAGGGAAGGGACTCACCAGCAGGGTGATGGGATTGCAAAGGGCGCCAGGAGGTTGGGTTGGTAATTTTTCCCATTAACTTATTAATTAGTGAAGAGTGAAGACCCATCTTAAACGGGGCATGAAATATCCAATCTAAATGAGTTTGAGTTATAAACGCGTTAAAATTTAACTTGTCACGATTACGGGACACCATAGAGACGTGTTTAGAGATCCCAACCCTATTCCCCCGTTTACACGTTCTAGTTAGTTATATATTTTATTTATGTAAAATAGATTGTACTTATACTTTATAATGTGCATAGTTTTAAGTAACAAACTTTATCATACTAAATCTATGGAAAATTGAAACATATGACTTCATTTATTATAATTTAAAAGTCTTCTATATATATATATGAGAACTCTTTTGTGCGCCATTGCCGAATGGAAAAATTCTCCCTATGTCTCTCTAGCAGATTATACCACACTTTTTCCTGGTTTATACTGATCTCCTATACGGGTTGTACCGCTAGAAGACCATTCCGCTGGACGGGAGACAATTCTTATACATATATGTATGTATGTATGTTTTATTTTCGTTATATATGATTAAAATAGCTAATCAAATAAATGAGATATCTCGAATCTGTGATGGAATGTCCTTCCTTATCAATTTTAATGGTTTACGATGTGAGTATAGGGAGTGTTTTTATTTGAGGAGCGGGTTGATGAGAAAACTACCTCGCCTTGAACCCGCCTCATAACTCTACCTATGAGAGTGATAGGCTCATAATAGAATCATATCAAAACAACATTAAAATTTCAAATAAGATCAGGGGTGGATGGGATGACAAAGGGTCTTAATAACTTTGTTAGGCTCTTCCCTTCGTCTATCTGGGTTTGAGTCTCATTGCCTCTCTTTTAAGTCCCACTTCAACTTCGACTATTGAAACTTGGGTTAGTGATGATATGGTAGGTCCTGGGTGGACGATTGAAAGAAATTAATATAAAGAACCTGACTCTGTCATATTTAGAGAAGTGTTCCTACCTATGAGGTTAAAAAATCTACCGCTTGCGAAATTTGATAATAATTTAATGGTTCATAAAAACATCCTACAAATAAGATACTATTTTATAACTTAAGATTTCCTCCCAAAACAAAAAACAAAAAACAAAAAACAAAAAACAAAACAAAACAAGAGAGATCTCGGGAATCAAAGATTAATGGCTATGATTGAAACCCGACCTGAACCAAGCACAACGAAGCGGTCACGGGTTGGGTATTTTCTTCTCAGACCAGCCCGATTTCTTCCCTTCGTTACTCAGTCCGTCCCTGACTTGGGAGCTCTGAGCTTTCCCGGCCATGGCCTCCGTTGCTTGCTGATACGGGTCCAACCAGCCCTGGTAGACCGACCCTAAACCGTAACCGGTACGGCGGGTTCGAAACGCAACGGTTTTGGTGACGCTTTTTTAAACGGGGCGGACGAACTCGCTCGACCCGTAATCATCAGCTCCCTCCTCGCCAAGTGCTATAAAATCCCCTTTCCACTCTCCTTAGCTTCCGCCATTGAAGAAGATCTGCTTCGATTTCTGAGCTCCCTTGTTTTAGGACAGAGCTCTCAAACTTTCGTTTAGTCAAACCAAGGTAACTTGTCGAAATCTTCTAGTTTTTGTGCAATTATTTCTCTTAATTTTTTCGCATTTCAGTTTTCCTATTGATCTGTTTGGCTTCCGTCAAAGTTTAAACAACAAATCGTTTATCAGTTTTTGATTTTGATTGCCAATTTTTTAAAAATTTGAACCCTGAAATGCCTAATCTTCCACACAACAATCTATATGTGTATATGTATATATTTTCATATATATGAGAGTTTTCCTCTATATATATCTATATATATATATATAGAGGAGAATTGTGGACCATTTTTGCTGCCATTTATGGAAAACGATCTGGATTGGAGGAAAAGAAAAAAAATAATATTTTCACTTTGCTGCTTCAAATTCTCAATTCAAATTGCTTACTTTTACATGCTGCAACCTTAATCAATGCTTATATTGTGTGTTTGGCTGTAGAAAAACTGTGAAAAGTTCGAATGGCGTTGAGGAAGCCCGGTGTGATTGCTCTGTTTGATGTTGATGGGACACTCACAGCCTCGAGAAAGGTGTGAAATTTTTCTTTGATATTCCTTTTTTCTACTCAGATTGTTGATTTCTACCATTATGCGTCAAGATTGTTTACTTTGATTTAATATATGAAATTCTTTTCTTATCTCTTAGATATGTTCTAATTCTAAATATTTTGTTAAATTTTAGATGGCTACACCGCAAATGCTAGAGTTTATGCGTGAACTGAGAAAGGTATATGATCCATGGTATTATGAGCTTTTGTTGTGTCTGTTTGTTTTTACTTTGGGGAGACTTGACAACATTGTCATGCTGCAGGTCATCACGGTTGGTGTTGTGGGAGGATCTGACCTTAGTAAGATAACAGAGCAGCTTGGGAAGACAGGTATTTCCGCTTGCTGTTTCGGCATTTTGGATTAGTTTGAGAATTCAGAGTATTAAGATAATAAAAGTAGCATTGATACTCTATGAATTCAAGCTATAGTGGTTGGGACTTGTAACTTTCAATACTTGTTATGAGATGAGGTCCACTTTATTCATCTGTGTTTATCAAATTCTGGAAAGGAGGAATTATAGAACTGTACAACTTTTTAAGTCCCAGGCATCAAATTCATTTGAAAATTGTGCAATCAATGGATATGATAGATTTGGATGCCACATTTTGATGCAGAAAGATATTGTGGAGGAGACTGTTCTATATGTCTGCATTTGTATGAAATTTTCCAGATTTGAATAAGTCAGTTGATCAACTTTATTAGTTTTGTGCAGTTATTGATGATTATGATTATGTGTTTTCGGAGAATGGTCTTGTGGCTCACAAAGCGGGGAAACTCATTGGAACGCAGGTATGAATTAGAGAATAGTCCCATGGCAAAAACAAGTGGTCTTAACTCTGTCCTCGATAACTAGTGTTCTTAAGTCTAGAAATGAACCAAATAGATAGTGGTTCAAGGGTCATTAAGATTGAAGTTTATTTTTTATGATTAGATGCTTATGTTGGAAGATGAGGGTCTTTTGCTGATCCATTGTAAAAATGAAAACAAGAAACAACAAAAAATAGAAATATGTTGATGGTAAAAGGATAGAATGATAATTTTCTACTATGTCCATATATTTCTTGTAAGATCTACAACATCTTAGTTTACGTAAAATTCTACGTTATGCATGCTATGGTGTAGCAGAAAACTATAAATTTTAACAGAATAAAAAAGAGGGTCGGTGCTTCCATTTGAAGTGTTCTGATGGAAAAATCATTCACATCACATAAATGTGGCCTTTTCAGTTCTCCTTCATTCAGGCAAAGTGCTTAAGTTTTTAATTTGAGTCTGAAAATGATTTTACCTTAAATGTCGTCGCCTAATGTTGCTTTTATTGTTAAAATCCACAACAAATATTTTGCTAATGATCATTTTCATGATTCTTGTCGATGTATATTCCCTTGATGAGTTGCGTTTTTTTTTTGTTTTTTTTCCCTTTGTTTAGAGCTTGAAGTCATTTCTTGGAGAGGAGAAGCTCAAGGTACAACTTGATTCTCTGTTGTGTACGATACCAATTTACTAGATACTAATATTTGTACATGGGGAACGGGTGATTAGCGTATGATTTATACTTGTTCAGGGCTCTAACAATGTATTTTCAATTAAAGGGAAAAAAAAAGTATATGATCAATTAATTTTTAATTTATTCTTTGCTAAGATTAGGAAAATGGTTGGATAGTGGTTTCTGTTTCAGCATGCATCTACATGTTTGTAATTTTATCATAGGCTCACAAATAGCATGTACTAAATAGGTACCCGCTGTTTCTGATTGAATTGCCAATGCTTGTGCAGGAATTTATCAATTTTACGCTTCATTATATTGCCAATTTGGATATCCCAATAAAGAGGTTAGTAGACTTATAACCGGATTCAAATTTTCATCCATAACAATCTTAGTAAAATTTATTAACTTTGTTCCCTATTACACTAGGGGAACATTTATAGAGTTTCGAAGTGGAATGATCAATGTATCGCCAATTGGGCGAAACTGTAGCCAAGAAGAGAGGGATGAATTTGAAAGATATGACAAGGTACGTTACTATTTCCCCTTGAGGCCAAAAGAGTATTATTGTACTCCAGAATTAAGAGAACAAAAAAATGGAAGAAAGAAAAAGATATAGATTTACTTCATTTTTTGGTGCAACTTGAAACATGTTATTGGCCTCAGGTTCACAATATACGCTCCAAAATGGTTTCAGTGCTGAGGGAGAGGTTTGCTCATCTGAACTTGACATTTTCCATTGGAGGACAAATTAGCTTCGATGTGAGTGATAGTTCTGTTTACTTACGGTTTAGGGAAATTGATTGGAATCCTAGCTTTGAATTTATGTAAGGTTCATAATCCTTGCAATAGGTCTTTCCCCAAGGTTGGGACAAAACATACTGCTTGAGGTACCTTGATGATTTTCAAGAAATCCATTTCTTCGGCGATAAAACTTACAAGGTTAGTCTGCAATTTCAATGTTTCATCGCTCTGGTGAAGTTTGTTGTTTGTTTAAAAATGTTTACCTGCTTGCATATTTTTTCAATTCACATTTTTTCAACCATCTCTATATTGTTGGTTTTTTCTTATGCTTTAATTCTTAGCTTTCAGATACATGAGTCTATGGTTGTAAGTCTAGGAATTTGATAAGTCTTTTGAGTCCATTTCGGTTCTGGTTGTATTTCGATCGTTATCACTCTTTCACATCTAGTTCAATATTCATGTTTGTGAAAGTTGAAGTGTACTGCTTGTGCAGGGTGGAAATGACCATGAAATTTATGAATCAGAACGAACCGCAGGTCACACAGGTAAAGCTATTTATTTCTAGTGAACTCATTCGGGTTTTCATCTTTGATGGCACTCCATTACGTCTTCTGGTCCAGATCTAGATTCACAGATTCTGTTGCACAGATAGCTTTAAACACTAGACTTTTATAGGCTTAGGTTCCAAATTTTGAAATGATATTACCCCCACTCATTAAAACTGATCATTTTACCTGTTGGCAGTAACTAGCCCCGACGACACGGCCGAGCAGTGTAAAGCTCTATTTCTCTCTTAACCAGGAGATTGAGAGTATCAGTTTGTTTTCAGATACATTAGATCTGTAACCCTCTGCAGGAATAAATGTCGGGTAGAAATCATTGCTGAAATGTGTAATTTTAGTGAATTGTCTCTTATAAATTTTAAAGGAAGGGAAAAAAAAAAAAAAGGGACAGAAGAATATTGATTGAGAAACTGATATTGAAACTTTTTGTACCTGTATTCCTACGAATTTGTTTTCATCAATAAATTCAGTTTTCATTCAGATTCTGAATTTCTCTCCTCAGTTTACGATTCTTTTCATTTCGATGGTACAGATTCGCTGATACTACCATCGCTATGTATTGAGCCACTGATTATGTAAAATGCAATTTTATGCAGACAAAACGAGAAAAAAGAATAAAGAATAAAGAATAAAGATTAGCCTTCATTTGCTATTAGAAGCAAGTGGATGTAGACGGTAATGATAACATTTTATGCATACTAAACAATAAAAAATAAAAAATAAAAAGACAGAGATAAAAGACAAGACTAATATTCATATGCAAATATGAACATATTAGAATCGAGTGATTAAAGGTATATTATAATGACAGTTTCATACCTAATTCTATCAGTTTGTATAGGGCTTGAATCCCAACATTTTCGAGTTAAAAAAAAAAAAAACAAACAAACAAACAAACAAAAAAAAGGGAAGCCACTCTCTCAATGCAAACAGGGAGTTTTTTTTTTTTTTTTTTTTTTTTTTTTGCTGAAGATGACAAATAGGGACTTTAAACCATGATGTCTCACTAATGTCATCATTATTATCTATCCTTTTAATTTTAATTTTATTTACAAAATGCTACCTGACAAATGACAAACTATAATGTAATTACATGTATAACTTAACAGTAACATTTTACCTGACTTCAACACATGATCCATTACAAGTTCCAAAACAAAATAACTTTTTTCTTGTTAAATTACACATACGGTCTCCATTGGTGTTGTTGACTTGTTTTGGTATTTCCAATTTGTTAGCCCGTTTTTTATTTGGACTTTTTAGTTCACTGAACTTAAACTTTTCAAAAGTTAAAGAAGAAGAAGAAGAAGAGCTTGAATTTGTGTTTCTATTTTGTTTTCCATCCATGGATTGGATTTGTTTGATTTAACTTTTTTTTAGGGTAAATTATTGAATTGGTCCCCAAACTTTCAAGCAAGTGAGAGTTTGATAACTAAATTTTATTATTTATTTTTTTTGGTAAAAATACCCTTGAACTCTTAAATTAGTAAGAGTTTGATCCCTATTTTTTTTTTAGGTCACAATACCCTGCAACTCTTAAAAAAGGTATATTTTGGTCCTTCCATTAATTTTTTAAAAGAAAGTGATATATGACGGTATAATGACATTGATGAAGGAGGTCGTCTCAGTCATAGAAAATAACAATGGACTTCATTTTTTGAACAAAAGTACTATATTACTATAAAAATTCAATAAGTTCAAAAAATAATCTTTTGTAAATTTTAAAAAAAAAAACAAATCATAAGTAATCAGAAAAAATAAATTTTCAAAAATAGATAAATAAAATATGGTTTTTATTTATTGCCTTTTATTTTAAACCGATTTGTCTCTTCATAATAAACAAAATTTTTATTTCTCTCCTTATATATATTTTTTTTCTGGTTTTTAAAGATTTGTGAGTCCTTTTTTTTTTTTTTTCAATTTATAAAAATAGTTTTGTTTGGATATTGCTTTGAGCTTATTTATTTTTTAGGGTAACAGAATACTTCTATTCAAAAATAAATATCTGTCGTCGTACTTTGTTAGTCGAAATAATCTCCCCTATCGGTGTCATGCCATCGTCATACCCCCATCTTAGTCTAAAATTTAATGTGAGAACCAAAACACATATATTTTTTTTAAGAGTTTAGAGGTATTTTAACAACAAAAAATATATTAAGGATTAAAATCTCACATACTTAAAAGTTCATGATAACTTTTACTAGAAAATAAAATTTAGAGACCAAAATTTCATCTAGTTAAAAGTTTAGGGACCAATAAAATAATTAACCCTTTTTTAATTAAAAAGTAAAGATAATTATAAGTAGTTGTGCATATTGCTTTATTTCTACACAAAGTTGTATTGATTTTTTGAGTATTTAATACTGAATTTCAATCAAAACTGTGAAAGAATTTTACTTGGAGACCAGTTACACAGTTTTAATTAATAATTCAACTTTCTTTTTCCTATTGAGAACAATAACTGGGAAAAGATGACTAGGAAAAAATAAATATATATGAGTAAATTACTATAATAGTCCCTAAACTTTATATAATGATAACGTTTAGTGTCTAAATTTTTTTTTTTAAGGATGCAAAATGATCCTTCTCCGAAGTTAAAGGTCAGACGGTTTTTCATCATATTATCTTATTTTTACCTCAAAAAGACTAAAATACCCCAAATAGAGAAAGCAATTATTGTCTGAAAGAAGAAGAAAAAAACAAAATCCTCCTCTGGTGTCGGCAAGTCCAGGAGACAATGAGGCAAACCACATTAAAGTACAAATCCCAACTTTAAACCGTTCAAAACTTCAAGAGTGACAAGACAGACAACTTACTTGAAGAGCTCTAAATCACACCAAGCCCTAACACTTGAAATCTTGTTGAAATGCCACCAAAAGTTAAAACTACCGGATTAGAATTTGATTATGAGTGAAGAACGTGGTGGATGAGAGCGTGATTGGATTCAAATTCCCGAGAGAATGGGACGGAGGAGGATTTTTCAAGCACTCGGACAGGAAGGTGTGGGGGAGGGAGTATGAGAGAATAAAGGTAATATTTGGAATGTTGCCCCTGCTTCACTCCCGGGTGCCCCCTTGTTTTTTTTCAAAGCTTTTATTTTAAATGATTTTATTAATTAAAAAATTTATTAATTACATAGTCAGTATTGTTTTGAATTAAAAAAAAAAAAAAGAAATAGGAAAGTCATTTTCCTAATTTGTGTTTTGTATCAAGTCATTTTAGCAAATTTGCCCTTAAGAAACATGATCATCAAGGAGTCCTTTAGCAAAATAACCTTTTGACTTTCTTTATTTTGCAAAATAACCTTTAAAAAATTTTAATTAGCAAAATGACTTTTTATTTGTAAAAATAATGTAAAAAGAAAAGATATTAATATATGGTTAAAAAAAAACTAAAAAACAAAAAAGAAATTCTACAACTGACGATGAGGTCTTGCTCTGTCGATCATCTTCTCTTCCTCATCCTCCCCCCTTTTTTCATTTTATTTTCTTTTTCTTTGTCTGGGTTTCCTACCAGCAGCTCTCTTTCTTCCTCTAATCTCTCTGGCAAATTCCTCTCTTTTCAGCCGCCCCCCTTTTTTCATTTTATTTTCTTTTTCTTTGTTTGGGTTTCCTATTCTTGCATTGATTGCTGATCACTCTCAAGTTTTTCGCACGCCTAGCCGCCCTTTCCAAGGACGATTCCCCCTCTTCCTTTTCTTCTCCGGTATGATCTTATTATGGTCGTCAAAAGTTACGCTGAGTCTTGCATTTGGCCTAAATCCTAAATTTCATTTTGTTCTGGAGATTTGCTACCTTATGTTAGCTTTCAACTTATTAACTATTTCTTTTCTTTTGTTTGGTTTTTTTTTTTATTCCCTAATTTCTGCTTAGATTGCTTTGTCGTGATTAATTATTTCATTTTGCTGCTACAAAATTATCTAAGATTTTTTTGCAATTGGTAAAATGACTATCTGATTAGATGATTTCTCGCTTAGATATTCAGTAAATACCTTAGATTATTTCTCTTTATGAAAAACGAGCAATGATTTTACATGTTACACTAAAAGAAAAATGCGATAAAGGAAAAGCAATATGTGTTCGTGGTGATGATGATATGAACAGTAATGTGATGATGCACTAGGTTTCCATGATGACTACTTTGGGTGTCAGATCAATGAAAAATCCCATTTGTTGCAAGGTTTTCCAACTGAATTAGTTGGTAGTTATGAATTAATTGGGTATCGGATCAATGAAGAAGATTTGATGAAGCTGGTTCATTGACGGCATACCAACTGAATGAGAATGAATACACTGTGATGGGTGGTGATTGCAATGCATGTGTCAATTTAACAACAAGGAGTTGCACGTATAGGGTTTTTGACATTGACAAGATTCCGTGCATCCACGCTATAGCAGCAGCAGGTCTTTATCAGCCGCAACATACTGGAGCTTATGTATACTCCCTTTGTTCTGAGTACAACAGTTCAGATTATTGGATGTTGGCATATGCAGAAACTATTTATCCTGTTCCTCCAGAATCGCAATGGCACAATATCCCTGAAGATGTAAGAGCGATTAAGATAGCAGCACCAGACGTGGAAATGTTTAGAGGGAGGCCAAGATTAACTCGCTTCCCTTCACAAGGAGAATGTATAGTCAAGAAGTATAAATGCACGACATGTGGTCAGAAAGGACATAATTCAAAAAAATGTCCCAACTTAGCAAATCCATCCGATGTTAGAAGCAACACCTAATAATGACATGTATGAGTTTGACATTTTATATTGTCATTAATTATGATTTACGAATGCTAGTAATTTGTGAAATTCATTAAGTATGTTCGAGAAATTCGAACTTCTTGTGTTTTGTTTTTTGATTTTGTTTTCGTTTATGTTTTTTTTATTGTGAATGTTAAATGTTTGATATATCATTTATTAGTTTTTTTAAAGAGCAAAAAAACTGACTATTTGAAATCAACGAACAAGTGGTTGTACCTAAATGTTTTATGGTCGTTCCTGAACTTTTGTGGTCATTCCGAGGAATTAAAGGCCAATAATACTTAATGTCACGTGATGGTATGATTTTTTTTTTTTTTTTTAAACTCTACGTTTCAACGGAACGATCATACGGTCGTTCTGTCAAAAAACGTGGTCGTTCCTGAACTTTTGTGGTTGTTCCGTCACATTAAAGTCTAATAACACTTAATGTCACGTGATGATATAGTTTTTTTCGCAAAAAAAAAAAAAAAAAAAAAAAAAAAAAAAAAAAAAAAACTCTAAGTTTCAACGGAACGACCATACGGTCGTTCCGTCAAAAAACGTGATCGTTCCTGAACTTTTGTGGTCGTTCCGTCACATTAAAGTCTAATAATACTTAATGTCACGTGATGGTATGGTTTTTCTCCCAAAAAAAAAAAAAACTCTACGTTTCAATGGAACGACCGTATGGTCGTTCCGTCAAAAAACGTGGTCGTTCCTGAACTTTTGTGGTCGTTCCGTCACATTAAAGTCTAATAATACTTAATGTCACGTGAGATGTGACTTGATCTAAGTTCATTATTTCTCTTATCGCAATCGGCAGCACTACACAGGATGACATCTCCATCTAATAACTTCGTCAAGCCATCAATGACATCATCACTGTAGTCCTCTCGTCTTTCCATTCACAAATAATATTCTCGTTGCCTCTCCTTGGATGAAGGATTCAATATAGGTTGGACTGTAAACTGAAGGAACAATCAACGGAAAAATAATGATTAACTGGACATTCCGATATAAACAAAAAAACATAAAATTTAACCTGTAACGAGTTGGTTAATACCTCAGCAGATCTCATGGCCTCCAAGCAACGATCAAATGAGGTGCCAATAGGGTTCTTAACATTCTGCCAATGAAGACACCGTGGCCCGTTTTTTTGATTCTCATTCAAAACTAATTTATTAGTCATCATCTCACCCAACGTCGGCATAGCCTCAAAAGCCCATATCTGTATTACATATTAAATGATAGTGAAAATTACACTACAAGAATAAGGTCAATTTATAGCATACAATAATAGCATGTTTGAAAAAGTGTCACAACACAACACTTGTTCTGGCGGTTAACCCAAAAATAGAACTGCCAAGTTAGTTTCCACCCTTCTTTCAAAAAAATATTAATAAAAATAAAAATAAAAATTCACTTCCCGCCATATTTGTTGTAGTGTTATCACGTCAACTTATAAAATATATTTAACTAAGAAAAGTATTGAATACAAGCTTACTTGAAATATCCATGGGCAACCATAGAAGTTGTAGGCTGATGAAGATTTTTTAAACTTTTCCAACATATCAGTTTTTATGTAATCCAGTGTCTGATTGTAACAAACATTCCCCCATGGATATTGACTGAAAAAGTTTAGATCGTTGACATATCGGAGCCAAGAAGGATTAACCACCTTTTTGCTGTCAGAAGACGTCAAGAACCCTGCTACCATGTACAAAAAGGCTAACTTTATCCTTCTCGTCTTGCCCCTTATTCCTTTGGAGAATGGGTTAAATGGGTATAGTTATTGCATCCCGAGGAGTATATCAAGAGCACAATTAAAATACAGCAAGAATGGGTGAAACATACTTCCTTCACAATTAAAATTTAACATCAATAGCAAATTAGTACACAAGAGCACAAGTAGAAGAAACTCTCTTGGAATGATTCTAGCCATATTGATTACAAAAGATAGCAAAACGTTTTTTTGTTACACAACAATGATACTTTTCCACCTTAGACAATCGTTGAATTTATTTTAAGTCTGTTATCTGAGCGGCATTGTTGTCTGCATATATTGATTACACCTTAGATAGGTCATCAATTTAAATCAGCTAGTAAAAAATAAGAAGATAGTTTGATTATACAAGTTTTTCACAATTTTTATCTTCTTTTTCACAACTTGGAACGTCATCTTTTCTATTAGCTGCTTCTTAAATGAGACAATGTATCACTATGCTTTCATGTTTAGGATAGAATATCGACATCACATGTTTTTTTTTTCCAGAATGATTTCTTACCAAGGTCGGTCACTTAGGGCAATTATATCAGCATCAAGCGAGCCACTCAAGGGAACTAGGAAAACTGGAGTGATGCCAATACGACGAATGGTGATCAATTGAGGATTAACAGGACTTCTGCACTTTGACTTCTCAGATAACTTAGCATCACTAGCTGGCGGTAAAGGAGCTGGCGGCGAGCTTGTGGTGGTCGGAGGGGAAGAAGAGAAGAAGAAGGCGTCGTCGGAGCTTGTGGCGCGGTCTTCGGATTTCGACGGCGACTTTAGGATGGCGCGGCGCCGGTCGTGAGGGGGATTTGGGAGACTCTTTGGGGGAGGAACGAGGAAAAGAAGAAGAAAAAAGAACGGTAGGACATATCGGAGCAAGAAGGATTAACCACTTTTGCTGTCAGAAGACGTCAAGAACCCTGCTACCATGTACAAAAAGGCTAACTTTATCCTTCTCGTCTTGCCCCTTATTCCTTTGGAGAATGGGTTAAATGGGTATAGTTATTGCATCCCGAGGAGTATATCAAGAGCACAATTAAAATACAGCAAGAATGGGTGAAACATACTTCCTTCACAATTAAAATTTAACATCAATAGCAAATTAGTACACAAGAGCACAAGTAGAAGAAACTCTCTTGGAATGATTCTAGCCATATTGATTACAAAAGATAGCAAAACGTTTTTTTGTTACACAACAATGATACTTTTCCACCTTAGACAATCGTTGAATTTATTTTAAGTCTGTTATCTGAGCGGCATTGTTGTCTGCATATATTGATTACACCTTAGATAGGTCATCAATTTAAATCAGCTAGTAAAAAATAAGAAGATAGTTTGATTATACAAGTTTTTCACAATTTTTATCTTCTTTTTCACAACTTGGAACGTCATCTTTTCTATTAGCTGCTTCTTAAATGAGACAATGTATCACTATGCTTTCATGTTTAGGATAGAATATCGACATCACATGTTTTTTTTTTCCAGAATGATTTCTTACCAAGGTCGGTCACTTAGGGCAATTATATCAGCATCAAGCGAGCCACTCAAGGGAACTAGGAAAACTGGAGTGATGCCAATACGACGAATGGTGATCAATTGAGGATTAACAGGACTTCTGCACTTTGACTTCTCAGATAACTTAGCATCACTAGCTGGCGGTAAAGGAGCTGGCGGCGGAGCTTGTGGTGGTCGGAGGGGAAGAAGAGGAAGAAGAAGGCGTCGTCGGAGCTTGTGGCGCGGTCTTCGGATCTTCGACGGCGACGTTTAGGATGGCGGCGGCGCCGGTCGTGGAGGCGGCGGATTTGGGGAGACTCTTTTGGGGGGAGGGAACGAGGAAGAAGAAGAAGAACCGGAGGAAGGAAGGAAGGGAAGAGGCAAGTTCGAGGTGGCGGCGGAGCTTGTGGTGGTCGGAGGGAAGAAGCGGAAGAAGAAGAAGAAGAAGATTTGGGGGTCGGATTTGGGAGACTCTTTTGGGGGAGGGAACGAGGAAGAAGAAGAAGAAGAAGAGGAACGAAGGGAAGGGAAAAGCTCGAGAGCCAAGTTCGAGGAAGAGGAGAAAATTTGAAGAATTTGGGTGCCCACAGGTTCGGTTTCCACGAAGAGAAGAAGAAGAAGAAGTCCCAGATGCATTCTTTTATTCAAAACTTTGATTTTAATCTAATTTTTTTAATTAAAAAATTTTTTATTTACACAATCAGCATTTTTGGAATAAAAAAAATTCAAAATAAATAGGAAAGTCATTTTCCTAATTTCAGTTTGCTGTTAGGTCATTTTGGCAAATTCCTCGCAGCGATTGTTGGAGCTTGCAAGCACAAATCTATTGTTGCGAGCTTTGAAGAACCCAGATCACAAGCCAGTCGCTGCGAACCCAATATCTGTCCTTGCCTAGCTCTTTGCAGAAGCAGCCGCGCACCCAAATCATCGCCTAGCTCTTTGCAAACACAACCGGAACCAAGTATGTTGTCGCCCAGATCTCGAGTCCAGACCTTCGTAACCTCGCGCTCTTGTGAGCCACCTCCGTAACCTAGATCTACCGTCGTCTAGATCCTAGCTTCACAAATCGGTCGATACCAAACCGGCTTCAAGAAGAAATTTCACTCGTAAACTTCAAAAGAAGTTCCCGTAAGAGGAACTGCAGATTGTATTTTCGGGGGATTCTACGTTGGGGTATAGGGCAAAAATTCTCTACCCTTGGATTTGAATCATGCTAAAAACACTTAAAGACCACCATATTGAAATAAATCCTCTCACACATAATTAAATTTTCATGTCAAAATTAAAAAATTAAAAAATTAAAAAAAAAAAAAAAACGTATGGGCTAAGAACTTCGGGGGCCTCATCGGATCTACAGAGTTTCGACAGTCGCACCGCTCACGAAGGGAGGACCTTCATCAGCAAACCCCAGCATAGATCTGGCTACTCGGTGCCTCTCACAAACCTCGGGCGCGATCTCCTCTAACACCTTCGAGATGAGCAGATCGATCGTCGACCATGGTGCGGGGGTGGGCAAGATGCAGATCGGTGTTCGCAGGGGAAGGGCAAAACCCAGATCGGGGATTGCAAGCGCCGAGGGGGGGGGGGGGGGGGGGGTGGCGAAACCGAGAGAGGGGAAGACGAGGGTGGGTTATCGACGGCCGTTGTGAGGTGTCAACGGCGTCGGAAAGAGAGAGGAGATGGAGCATTGTTTTTTTTTTTTTTTTAATAGTGATTATCTTTAGAGGTGTCTACTGCATTAGATTTATAACGGAACAAATCATTTGCAATACATGTGAATTAATTTGATAGGGTTATTTTTTTTAATTTAATAATAATTAATTTAAAAAAATATATAAAAAAAATCACAAAAAATTAAAATTCATCTCTCTCTCCATAAACCCAAAAGTCGACAACAGAGAAGAAGGGGATGTGTGTGAGTTTGGCGATGGAGGGTGGTGGGGTTGGGGGTTTTTAGGGACTGCCTAGAGGGGGGGTGGGTTTTGAGGACCGACTAGGGGGGCGTCGACGACGGAGAAGGAGGGGGAGTTGGGTTTTGGGGCTAGGTTCGAAGATCGGCAAGGTGGAGGGGAGGGGGGTGATCTTCGATGGGGGGAGTTCGTTGGGGGATGGGCCAATCGGCAACGGAGAAGGAGAGGGGGCTGGGTTCGACGGCTGGCGTGCAGGGGGGGTTCTGGACCTTGAGTTCATCTATGGGGGGGGGGGGGGGGGGGGGGTGGTTTCACCGGTGGGGGGAGGGGAGCGATCTACAATAGGGAAGGAAGGAGGGGGTGTTGGGTTCGACGATCGGCGCACCGGGGGGGGGGGGGGGGGGGGCAATCAGCAATGGAGAAGGAGTGGGTGTGGGTTCGGCTAGGAGGGCGATCGGCAACGGAGAAGGAGAAGGGTTGGGTTCAGCGACCTGCACTAGGGAGTGGGGTAGGGGGCAACTAGATCTTCAATTCGTTGGTTGGGCGGGGGGGGGGGGGGGCGCCTAGGTTTCTTTCTCTCCTTTTTTTTTAACTATATATTGTAGGATATTGTTTTTAGGGTATTTTTGTCTTTTGGTGGCTTATATAACTCATGTGATGGGTCACGTGATCTTTTTCATTAAAAATTTAATGAAATTAGACGGGAAGGACTAAAATTACCAATATTTAGGGAGTTTAAGATCATATTAACCAAAATTTAAATAAAAAAAAAAAGGGACCAAATCGTCATATTCTAAAAAATTCAGGGATCATTTTGACCAATTATTCTGTCTTTAATCACATGTAGTTGGGCTTATAATAGTTTGGTGTGTACATAACATCTCAACTACTAAAATATGATCTAATGGTCAAAATGTTTTTATACTATCAATAGGTTAAAACCACTTTACCCCACCATAGAATCCCCCCCCCCCCCCCCCCCCCCCCCCCCCCCCCCCCCCCCCCCCCCCCCCCCCCCCCCCCCCTTTTTTTTTTTTTAGGAAATCCTAATTTTTGGGTTCTTTTTGTTTCTAGTGGATTTCTTTTACTGAAATGTCCTCAGAAAATGATCATGTGTATTACATGTGGTTCACGCCGTTAAAAATCAAACACCCATTGGAAAAAAAAGGATCGTTTGGCATCTACTTTAAGAGTTTAAGGATTAATCACTAAAAAAAAATAATTTGGGAATTAAACGAAACCCTTACAAATAGTTCAGGGACTAATGTCGTAATTTACCCTATATAATACATATGTATTCTTGGTCTACTTCATAACTATTGCGAATTTCGGTCCACTTTTTTGGCCGCCATTACTCGGTAGAAAATGGGATGTAATTTTCCAAGACACTAGTTTTTAGTTGTTTTTACTTTTCTGTTTACATTCAAACCTCATGATTGGGTTTTTAGGGATGACAATTTGTGACATAGTATTTGGAGGTTGGTTTAAAAATTTATGTTCGAAAATGTATGAACTGAAAATGAGTTGTGATATAAAAAATAATATAAAATTTAAAATATATTTACAAAAAATATATGTATTATGAATTTTATTTATTTCATCTCATTTTTCTATGTAATTTGAGAGAGAGAGAGAGAGAAATTGCTTAAAATTGACACATCTCTATAATAGTAAGAGTTCTTAAGTCATGATTCCAGACAGTAGTAATAGACCCTGATGTGTAGGTAAAATTGTCTTGTTTGGGGAGGTTTAGGATATGTGCTTTAGTTTGGAAACTAGATGTAGTTTTGGAAATGTGCGTTTAGAGGAAATTTTGTTTAGAGTGAAAAAGTGTTATTTCCTAAAAAATATATTCGGAAAAAAATATCAATATAGATATTATTTCATTCCTATCAATTTTATGTAATTAAAAAAAATCATCTCATTTAGACTTGAAATAATAAAATTATGGATGTTTAAAATTTGAATTTACTGTATACATTTTGATATGCCAATACTGAAAAAATAGTTTGAGTTAAATAAAAATACAAAAAAAAAATCTAAAAATCAGATTTCAATTGTCCCACAAACAAGATTATCTCAAGTTTTTATATATTGATGTCATTTATCTTTTTAAAATAAAATTTTTCCAGCACCTCTGAAATATATTTGCCCATGATGATAAAAGATTATTTAAACACATACGTATAGGGATATAGCCACCATGCATCCGAGGGACTCCTGGCCATGGTGGCCTATCGATTTTCTTTTTAGAAAAATGTTTTATATATATATATATATATATATATATTAAATGGAAGTTCCTTAAAATTGTATTTATTATATTATTGATTTTGATTTAGTTAAGACGATTTTAACTAAACTGAGTATTATATAATAAAATCAGTTAGTTAAAATAAATATTATAATTATAATAAGTATAATTCTTCTCAAAAAAATTTTCAGTAGTGAAGATGCAAAATCAAAATGACAATAATGCTAACAATTATAAAAACGAAAACAAAAGCAAAAAATAAAAAATTCTCCTGTAGTCATACTCATTTAAAGAAAAAAAATTAAAACAAAAATAAAACTCATTTAAAGAAAAAAATTAAAACAAAAATAAAAAACAAAAATAAAACAGAAAAAAAGAACAAAAATCTTTAGACTCAAAAGAACCGGAAAAAAACTAACCCTAAAAAAAATTATAACAAAATAAAATATATATCTCATTTTCTCCTTTTTTTACTGTTTAAAAAACAAAAAAAAAAATTCAGACTATATGTGAGGATAAAACCGTCTTTCCACTATAGATCAACCAAATTTAGCACATGGGATAAGGGCAAAATTGAAATTTTAGTGTAGAAAAAGTAACTACTATGCATTACTGTAGCAAAAAGTATTATACATTACTATACAGTACTGTAGCAAAAACAGTAAAAAAAAAAAAAGAGCAAAAATCATTGTTCATTACTGTTAAAGGAACAGTAAATTCTTACATTTTTTTAGTATATTTGTATAATTTGGTTTAATATAAGCTCCCTTAGTAAATTTCTTGACTTCATCACTGCATGTAAAATAAACAAGATATTTAAAGTTGTGATTATAAAGTGTTATATAATAACTTAGCAAGGAAACACAACATCTCCCAACACAGATAGTCTAAAAACCCTTATAAGTAAAATACTATTCCCCCAACATATATTTTTGTCCCTTTTATTGACGAAAATGTCTCTCAAAAGAAAAATGTAGCCTATGTTCGGTAAATGAGTTTAACTCAAACTCAATTCAAATTTTTCATACTAATATTTATCTTTTTCTGAAAATCCAACAGAGTTTATAACTGCTTTTTAAAAAGTCAACACAATTCAAACTTAAAAATTTCATCTGATCTCAAACTCAACTCAAATATCAAACGAACTTGAAGACTTTAAAAGACTTTTATAAGTTGTGATTTGAAAGTGTATATTAGATATTTACTTAAATGCAAAAAGTCTCTTAATCCAAATATTGGAGACTTGCTTGATATTTGATTTAATTTTTACTCCTCACTAAATAATCTTCTTTACTAGGTTAATTTTTTTTTCCATACGATTATTTTGACCAAATATAAAATGAAGATATTTGTACAGTCGATTTCTCAATAAAACACAAGAACATATATATTTTTGTAACAATCTCCTTTTGTTCTTCCAAGCAAAAAAAAAAAAAAAAAAAAAAAAAAAAATCATCTTTTGCTTTTATTTTTCTGAAGGGTTATTTTCACAAATAAATCTTGTATTAAACTTCCATTCTTAAACTGGTCGTTAAATTTTAATTTATATGTCATATTACTTTAAATTTTTCTGTTGTTAGCCTTATGTTAATATTTCATAAAAATACTAAATGGAAATTGAACATATTTCATATGAAATGAGCTTTAATTAAGATTAAAATTATAAATTAAATATATTATTTTAGAGGAAAACTGTAACTCCAAAATAGCTATATGACCTAATATACATTTGATTAAAGTACAGTTTGCGCTATATACCATTGATTAAAATATAATTTTCTTCTAAAATATCTTTAATTGAGGTATACTTTTCGTGAAAAACTATTTAACTACAACATTATTTATATAAAGTTCATATGGGGTTTTATGCAAGAATGTCATAAATTTGATAGCTCCTTATAATTATATCAACCATAACATTAAAGTTAATAATTTTACTATTTCACAATATTAAAATTATCAATTTTAATGTCAGAGTGAGTAAAATAATAAGAAGGTATTTAAAATATGGCTCTCCACCTAATTTTTTCGAGTGGGGTGTGTGAGTGTGGGGATATGGTGTGTAATATCAAAAGTTACAGGCCGACATGAAACAAAGACCTATAAAACAAGGGACACTTATAAAATTAACTCATTTATTAAATTTTTAAAAAATTAGCTTGGGTGATCTTTTTTAGTTACTTAATATAAAAGATAACCAATTTTTTTTTTTTTTTTAGAAAAATACCTTTTATCATTTTTTCATAGTTGGTTAATCAATAATTTATTAATGATATTGACTATGAAATATAGTGATTTAGATTATAATCAATCACAAATTAATAACTAATTGATAAATTAATTATATTATGTAGTAAATAAACTAATTGAATATTTTAGAAAAAAAATATTTTAATTAATTTTTAAGAACTTCGAATATTTATTAAATTAAAAAAACTATTTAACTATAAATCTAATTAAAAAAAAAAAAAAAAAGCAAATATTAAACCCTCGCTTTTAGTGGCTTTTCCCCCTAAACTCTGCAGTCAACAGTATCCAGTCCAAAACACACTTCCAAGTTCCAACCCATGGCCAACCCAGTTGACCACGATCGGAACCCTAGCTTCTTCGTCGCCGTTCACGTCGGCGCCGGATTCCACGCCCCTTCCAACGAAATAGCTCTGCGCTCCGCCATGAAACGCGCTTGCCTGGCCGCCGCTTCACTTCTCCGCAAGGTCTCCTTCTTCCTCTCTCTCCCTCCCTCTCTCCCTGTTTGGCAACAGAGAAACGGAGGGAAAATTTTCAATAGAAGTTAATATAATGATCATTTTTGGTGATTAGGGTTCTGGTAGATGCGTAGATGCTGTTTCGGCTGCTATTAAAGTCTTGGAGGTAAAATTTTCATGTCTTGGATTTTTTTTTTTTTTTTTGGCAAATTTGCCAATCTTTTGTGTTAGTTTATTGAAAGGTTTATTGCTATTTTATACTCAAGAATAGTGTTTTTGAACTTCAACTTCACATTTGTCAACTATTATATTTCATTGAAGTGTCACTCTATAACTCAAGCGGTAAAGTCGTCATTTTTGCCATCAAAATCGGCATCTGGCCGAGAAAGTTATAAATTTGATTGTTTTTCATGGTTAAAGACTCTTATTTGACCATAAAAAATCAATGTAGGATGATCCAAGCACCAATGCTGGCCGAGGTTCCAATTTGACGGAAGACAGGCATGTGGAATGCGATGCCAGCATCATGAATGGTGATACCGGGGCATTTGGAGCTGTCGGAGCGGTTCCAGGTAATCTCGTGGCTGAATATTTCATGCGTTATTGTGAATGATAATATCCTTGTGTAATGGTAATAACTGGTCTGTCTCTGATTTCGTCAATACATTGGATATATGATGTTGATATTTCCTTGCATATGTTCTAGACCAGGTGTGAAAAACGCCATTCAGATTGCTGCGTTACTGGTAAAGGAGCAAATGATGGGGTCTTCCTTGTTGGGTCTAATACCTCCCATGTAATTATTGCTCCTCCCTTCCAATTTTTGCGATTATGAGTTTCTATTAGGTCATTGTTTGTATAGTCTTTCATTGCTTTATTTGTGTCTACTGAAAAATTATACGAATTGGTTCTTCTGATTTTATCTCACATATTTCATCTTTATTCCATTCAAACAATTTTGTGCTTGACTACTTACAAAAAAGACATGCTTTTGTTTTCAAGTAAATGGTTCTGTCTAACATTCTCATGACATCCCTTTAAATCTTTGTATGAATTAGTTAGTTATTCAGTACTTTGACATACGTAATTTTCTTCAAAAGCAGAGGTACAAAATAATACTAGAAAAGAACCAACTTCTGATAAATAAAAAATCATCAATGTCCTATGACATCTTATCTCGTATGGAAAATTGTCTTATACACAGGTTCTTGGTTGGTGAAGGCGCTCGTGAATGGGCAAAATCCAAGGGTATTGCTGTGCCGGCAACGCCAAAAGAGGCTGATGAGGTAGTTGTTTTTCAGTTTCTTTCCTGACTTTGCGAGACAAATTTAATCTTTCTATTGCTCCTTTGTGAGAATTCCTTCTACTACTATAAGTCGTTTTTCTTTCATGAAATAATCCAAGGCAAAAGAGACGATACATATATATTCTGCAACACGTGAGAAAGGATTTATCTTTTGGTCAGATGTTTACTCCTACATCTAAGTAATATCAGTTGATCTTGTTTGTCTGGAAACAGTGGCTGGTGACTATAAGGGCAATAGCACAATGGAAAAAATACAAAGCAATGATCAGTGATGCAAAAGCCAAGACAGAAAACTCTTCTATTGAACATCAATGTAGTTCCCAAGGGACTGCTGGAAAGTTAGGTATTTGATTTCATCGTTGTTTAACAGTAAACTTTCAGCTCTATGTGTTTGATAAGATGTAGTTTTTTTCACCGAAAGTTTTTCTGCATTTCTTATTTTTTCTGGTAAAAGGAAATATATCTTAGTTAACCAATCCCTGCTCTTAGAATATGCTACTTGTATTCTATGCTGACCTAGGAATAGCTTGAAAACATAGTGTCTTCTCCAGGGTTGTTGTATACAATGTGTTCCTGGTTCGGTATGGCTAATCTTTTTTCTTCTCAAGCGATTGTCCGTCCATCATTTTGTGTTTTTTCTTGTTCTATACATTGTTTGTTGGTTGATATTGATGAGCTTTTCATTTATGTAACTTATTGCAATTTTTCTTTCTAATTGTAGCTTTCTTTTTAAATGCTACTGTAGAGTTTTTGTTTTTGTAAGTGTAATTTTTTTCCCCCTTTCTTTCTTTGTTGCGTTTGCTTTCTTGCTTTAGAGAGTACCCTATCCTCTTTTGCACTATGTTTGATTCATTTATCAACATAAGGAGTTTTTCTTTTTAAAAAAAAAAAGAATGAAAAAAATACCTAATTTAACGATGATTTTTCTTCTGCTGATTATAATTGCATATTGTTTTAGAAAAAGAAGCTCAACCATGTTATCCATCAAAAGGGGATATACTTGAGGAAGATTGCATCATGGACACGGTTGGAGTTATTTGTGTTGACACTGACGGACATATAGCATCTGGGGCCTCAAGTGGGGGCATTGCTCTGAAGGTAATAGATTATTAGTTTTTTGTTATCCCGGATGGCATGTTTGTTAGAAAACTCATGTCTCCTTTTGTTTAATTAAAAAAATTCAGGTCAGAGGACGTGTGGGATTAGCAGCAACTTACGGTTCTGGTTGTTGGGCATCTTCTAAAGGTCCTTTTGGAGCTCCGTTTGTTGTTGGATGTTGTGTAAGTGGCGCTGGTGAATATTTAATGAGAGGATTTGCAGCTCGAGAGTGCTGTGTGTCTTCATCCATGTATGTTCGGCTTCATTGATTTCATCAACTGTATGCTTTCTTCACTATCTATTTACTATTATTATTACAGCTACTCCATCATCTTGGTTAAGTTTGGTATGGAAGGGAATAATTTTTTGGAAGAAAAGAAATACTGAATAATTATTAAGACTTCGGCTTTGCCTCTGCTCATCTATGTATAGTCTTGTGTGTGTAGCTTACACAGTTTTATGCAAAACTTAGTTCGCAGGTTGGTCCTGCCTCAGCTTGCAACAAAGTTTTACAATCTTTTGTTCAAGAGAGCAATAAGAATGGTACCGACAAAAGTGCTGGTATTTTACTTGTTCAAGCAGACACTCCTGTGGTGAGTTCCCAACTTCCATACAAGCTTTTTTATGATCTAGCTTTTAAAAGATAATACCACAGAATCTTGCTTTAGGTTTCAGGAAGTTCTCTAAAGCTGAAATCCGTAGAGATAGCAGCTGCTTATTCTTCTTTATCCTTCGGAATAGGCTATTTTGGAAGCTCTATGGAGCGGCCCAAGGTACTACTAGATGGCTGATCTTTTCCTTTCCTAATATAATTTCTCGGGGTTGGTTTTTTTTTTATTTTTATTTTTTTTATTTTTGTATTATTTTATTATTTTTTAAAGAAAGTTCACTTGATATCATTCTGTCTTTAATTGTGGCTTAATTTGGATTTAAAGCAACAAATAGAGATCCATCAAGACATTATCTGAAAGCATCAACAATCCCATGATTTTGACGGCATCAGAGTTGTAAAAAGAACTCTCTGATAGTTAGAAAGAATGTGGTTGTGCTTTCACAACCTTCACGGCACTCTGAAAACTAGTTGTCAGTTGTCATTGTTCCTCACTTATCTTGTCATTTCACGATACTCGTTTCAAAAAACAAATGTATTACAAAGCATGAGATCTTTTTTTGTTTTATGTAGACCTAATATCGATCTCTGACTGAAACTGTAAGAATTATAGTAGAATTTACAATTCTTTTAGTTTTTAATTTTCTTTTCTTCAGGTTTCAATCCTAAGGAGTAAAAATCAGCAAAACAGAACGGGGGTAGACCATTTCGAAGCACGTGTTGATCTTTCTGGTGAAAAGCTGATGTGAATGCAACATTGTTCATGCAACGCTTTATATTGTGACCGTTTTTGTTTTAGTTCGTTGAAGGATGAGCTGAGCTGGATCGTCCATGAATCACGATTCAATATATGCCGAATCTTGGCTCTCAAAAGATCAAACATCTCAGTTACAACGAATAAACATCAAATGCTGAAACGAAGGTTATATTTATCGCAACTGGGAGAAACTGATTGCAGAAGCATCCTTATTCTGATGGATAGCTGACAAGCTTACAGTGAAGTTATTTGAACCTCAAGAAGGCTTTAAATTGTCAAAAAGAAAAAAAAAAAAAAATATATATATATATATATATATATATATATATTGATCATACCATTGTAGAATGATCGGATTAAATTACTTATAATTTGACAATTAATTCAACTTACTGGTTTGATATAAAATGTTATTTTAATATTTGGAATAAGTCGATATTGTTATGGTAAGTATGCCCTGTTGATGTGCTACTATTGGTTTGTTGTTTTGTAACCAGTGATTGTGTTCTTCATTCTGAGAAAAAAAAAAATGAATAAAATCAATCAAGAGATGCTCCCATAAGATAATCAAAGTGAATTAATGAGTTCCGTCTTTTCGACATCATGTCTTCAAGTAGGCCTCTTTGTTTTCTCTGTGTATATTCTCGTGAAAAACGCTTGCTTGCCGGTGCCATTAATACTAAACACCACCTTTAATAAAATGTGGGTTCTAAATGTGGATCACATTTTTTTGTAAGGGGTGAAGAGTCCTTGGCATCACTGGTATCTTTTAGCATGTTTTTTTTTTTTTTTTTGGTTTAACCATGGCTCATATCGACTATGGAGGGTGAAAAAAAGAAGAGAGAATATGGAAACTCTTGTGAATTCAAGTGGTTATCTTTTAGTTGCATAAAACATCACACGCAATGTTGAAACATGAACCAAAGATAGAAGTATAGCTTTGAAGATTTGAAAAGGCCGTGAATAAATACATATAAGTGTCGATTAAGCAACAATCAATCAAGCATACAAGCTTGTATTCCAAGTTCACCAACAATCCGTGAGACGCAGGAAAAAGAGAAGATGATAAATCTCATTTAGCTTACAGAGTTCTTTTTGACTAGGACACTGGAAAACTAGCACCCAACTTTTCGTTGGTTTGCTTCGGTAGCAAATCCTAAATATGATATAACAAACCGTCCGCGTCAAAATTTGGCAGCTGCCATCTTGTTATCTACACAATTCCAAATTTCATTACTGTAAAATACTATCCCGGAAAAATAATTCGGAGGTGCTCACTTTAAAGGGGGTCAGATGGCTATTGGAACTGCCCTTGCGTTGTTAAGTTCCCTTGGACCAAATATTTCTGCAAACCTTACTGGAAGTTATACGCCTTCTTCGCTGCGATAAGTGTGTTAGAGAGAAGCATCGCTATTGTCATTGGACCAACTCCCCCAGGGACTGGAGTGATCGCAGAAGCTATGTTCTTGGCTTCGTCATAACACACGTCTCCAACAAGCCTATAGCCTCGAGGGCTTTTAGCATCCTGCCAAGTTCAAGCACAATATACATAATGGAACCTTCAATGGAAATTTATTTCAAGAACAAATGCCAAGTAAAAGTGAAGAAATAATCACTTTAATATTTAAATTCAGAGAAAGATGAGAAAGCATAAATGATAATTGACAGGAACCAATAAAGCTGACTTACCCCCACGGGATTAATTCCAACATCAATTATAACTGCTCCGGGTTTTATCCAGCTACCCCGCACCATATTTGGCTTCCCGACAGCTGCAATTATAATGTCAGCCTGTCTAGTGATCTCCTCAGGGTTTGGTGTGCGGGAATGGACTACGGTCACAGTAGCGTCTTCCCTCTGCAAATTTAAACTATCAAGTCGGCTTTTGTTCTGAAGAGGAAGTACAAAAACCACAGGTAAGTATATGAAAATCACCTGCAGCAATTGAGAGGCTGGTGTGCCAACAATATTGCTTCGGCCAATTACAACAGCTCTCTTCCCTTTGATACTGACCCCATATCTATGTAACAATTCAATGCAGCCTTTCGGCGTACAAGGAACAAACATGGGTTCCCTCCCACGCATGGCGAGATGGCCGATATTAAGCGGGTGAAATCCATCAACATCCTTCTCAATGTCAACAGCATTTAAGATGTTCTCTTCATTCATATGCTGGTACAAAGAACCGACAAATATAAATATAAATTTCATGCAACTTGCAAACAATCGCTTTTTAATTTCGACCTTACTAGTCTTGCCTAGTTTTACAAAATAATAGATAGCTAATTTATACGTTGTCTTCGATACTTAATCATAATCCACAGCATCTACATCTTTTTATATATATACCAGTTTATCAAAATCATATTTCAAGAGAAAGGAGACATAAGATTGGACTTCAAATAATATGTGATTCAATAGATGTCAGCAAATTAAATATTGAAAAAAAAAAAAAAAAAAAACCCACACAAACCTGCATGAACTACAATCCCTGCACATCTAAGACGTGATATTTCATCTCAACGATACTAAATACACAAATATAAAAATTAAGGATTATAACACATTGATGAAGGAACGATTCAAACTCGTGCAAAATCATATGGTGAGTCATAGTATAGAACATAAGCAATTATAGCGTTTAGCCAAAGGAAATGCAAAGTTCAATTTAAGAAGCATACATTAGGCAGAGGCAACTGAACAAGGATGCCATGAACCGAAGGATCATCATTGAATGCCTTTATAAACTTGATCACTTCTTTTTCTGTGGAGTCCTCAGGCAAAGGCACTTCAAAAGAGTTGATCCCAACAGACTCGCAAGCTTTCCTCTTGTTGCGGACGTAAGTCACCGAATCCTTCCTGTTCCCAACAATGATAACGGCCAACCCTGGAACTTCACCAATGGCATCCTTCATCCTCATCACTTCGGCACTTATCTCGTCCCTGATTTGCTTCGCAACAGCTTTCCCGTCAATGACTTCGGCTGTAGCAGATGTCTCTGTGGCCAACGAAGCTGTAAAAGGAATCAAACAAATACATATTTAGCTCAAAAATAAAAAATAAAAATGATTAATTACGCAAGCATGTAAGCTGTTTGACGAAATGTCTCAGAGAATGAAAACACGGCAATGCCACTACACGGCACCAAAATCACTGCTTTGAACGATATCTATGCGTACGAGTTAAATACGTTTTCAGTGAAGAATTGGGTAAACACACAAACTGTTCGACGAAATGTCTCAGGGAATGAAAACACAGCAGTACTGATACAGAACACAAAAAGAACTGCTTTCTGGGATATATCTGCGTGTGAATGGAAAGAAAGCAAAGAATTGCGTCAATTACCGGAGACATGGGACGATTGTGAAGGCGATGAACGAAGGGTAAGGCGTCTGCGGGAGCAGCTGAAGTTCGGGGGAGTCAGAAGGCGGCGGACCAAAACGACGTCGGCTTGGCGGCGGAGAAGTGGGCTTCGGATGAAAGGAAGGAGGCGAGACGTGGTGGACGACGAACAGTCGGTAAGTATCATGGAAGCCATTCCACTGGCAGGGCGTTCGTATCAATCAATCAAACTTCAGGGTTTTAGAGTTTTTGTGAAACAAAGAAAATGGTTTTTGTTGGAGCCTGTGATGAGGAAGCTACTCTCTTGCCTATGTAAGTGCGCGCCCCGCCCGCCCCCCCGTTTTTTTTTTTTAGGAAAGTTAAAATTTTAAGAGAGAAGAATCAAAATAGCATATTACAATATAAGCTTTTAAAATAATAGCATAAACTAAATTATTACTACCAAATAGTATAATTAAGATAAAATAGTAAGGTAAAATATAAAAAATACCTGTAAATTTCTCTCCCCACTAATATGTCTTCTCTAATTCTCTCTCTGCCATCCCTTGCCTGAGAATTGCATCGTCGATCATTCTTTCCCTACGTCAGAAAAAGTCACGGTCGCCATCATCTTTGTCGTCCTCCCTATCGAACCTATATCGCAGGAATTGCGATCCAAAATCACGAACTTCCTCGTTGGCATTTGCTCAGCATTACCGGCCATCCCACGTATGCCTGCTTCCTCCAACTTACCGAGGTCATTGTGTTCTCCCGTGACGGATTCTTCTGCAGTAACTTTTTGGTTAAGGTCTCACGATCGCAATTTTGCGACCTCGCCGAAGCTCTAATCTCCCCGTCAAATCCCCCCAAGCGACAAGCAACGATCACGCGCCATGAGATTGTTGGATATCTCTGTTGCCGAATTCTTCAGGCCTTCTCTAGCGCGACATATGATTAGATCTAGGGGTTTTGGGTGTTCCATACCCCCCCCCCCCCCCCCCCCCCACCTCTTTCTAATTTGGGGTTTGGGGTTTTTAAATAAATTAATGGTAAAAATTGTAATTAATGAAATACAAATAAAAAATTTATTGTTTTACTTCATTAAATAGTTTATTTACAAGTAAATAAAAAACTATTGTAAAAAAAAATAATATTTACTAGTAAAAAATAATATTTACTATATTATTATTTACTAGTAAATAGTAATATTTACCTAGTTCATAAACACCTTTTTTAACGAAGATTTATTTATCAGTAAATATTAATATTTACATGGTTTTATATAGACTTACAAGTAATGGTATTTATCAAGAAAATAAATTTATTTCATTTTCTAGATTGTTTTTTACATTTTAATTCAATAAATACAAGATTTACTTGTAAATATTTGTATTTTTGTTATTTATTTTCTAGGTAAATATATGTATTTACAAGTAAATATTTTTATAACAATAAATAAAATTCCTTTTAATTTAACGTAATTACCAATAAATCCAAATATTTACTAATAAATAATGGTATTTACACATAAATTCTTTATTTGTCTTGTATGTTACACTTTTCGTATAAAAATTAAACCTAAATATTTACGTAAATATCACTAATTACATGTAAATGTATTAATTTCAATTAAATAAGTAAAATTTTTTCAAATAATATTTAATTAAAATAATCTTTACTTATTTACAATATTTCTTAAATTATAAAATATTTACGTTATTTTTAGTGCAATATGTATTGTTTTGAATCTTAACTTGTTTGGTAAATACACATATTTACTAATAAATAATGGTATTTACGCATAAATCCTTTAATTATCTTGCATTTTATACCTTTTTGTATAAATAGTAAATCTAAATATTTACCAAATAAGTATTAGTAATTAAACGTAAATATGAAAATTCAATTAAATAATTAAATAATTTTCTAAAAAACAATATTTCATTTTAAAAACAAACTTTTACTTATTTACAAAATTTTATTAAATTACAATATTACCCCAAAAGTATCTTAAATTTAGCTTTAATTCAATCAGACCCTAACTCTAAATCTCCAATTACCGTCGCTGCCGCCGCTATCACCATAGCCATATTACCAAAGTATGAGTCACGAAGCTTTGGCAAGCCACCACCGTACCCATATCGTCGAAAATCCGAGAAACGCACATGCTTTGAAGTTCGCGATCGAGCTCGAGAAAGTCGAGTCAACAACGACGGAGGTTGTTCGTGAAGCTTTCGAAACCGCCACCACCACCACATCATCGAAGATCGGAGAAGTGCGCGTCTCCTGGAGACCGGGATTGAGCTTGTGAACCTCGAGTTGCTGGTGACAGATATCGCAACCTGTGTTTCTCCATCACAATCGGGGATTGTTCGCAATCTCATCTCGTTGTTGGACATTGTGATCTAACCATTATGCCATTCTAGCCTGCCTGAGGACTCCAACGATCTGTAATCACCATCGCCGCATTATAAGGTTGCTGGAACTTCTGTAGTCACCAACTGTAAAGAAGACAACATTCCTAAGGGCAAAAAAGGAATTCTACTGTCAATAAATTGAAAATATGCTATAATTTTTTCATAAATTGTTAGACCTGCTTTTTTTTTTTTACAATAGGTTTTGAAGCTACGCTGTAGTGTATGAATTCTCAAATTTTAATTGGGTAAAAAAAATAAAAAAAAAAAAAAAAAAAAAAAAAAAAAAGAAATAAATAATAATTTTTAATGAATAACTAAAATAGGGGGAATTCTACAATGGCTAAAGCTACTTTACCCCATTAATGGTTTAAAAAAATTTTAGCCATGATGACTTTTTCAATGGTTGAGATTAAAAAGATGTATCAAATGGTACAAAAAAAATTTCAAACCTAATAATTATTATCAACATTTAAAAAAAAAAAAGTAAAATCCGGCTACCCACCGCCACATGCCCTCTCGTGCTCATCGCCGGAGAAGAAAGAGCACCCACTGCCTACATCGCAGGCCTGCCACCATCGCCCATGTTATGAGCTCTGAGATCGATCGCTATTGTGGAACCAGATTCAAAACCATCGTCCATCGCCGTCGCACCACTGGGAGACCTCCGCCTCACGAGCCTTCGTCGGGAAGCCACCAGTTCGGCCACTCGAATCCCCTTCATCCTTGCAACACCAACCAGACCTGCGAATCTCCCTCCCCCCCACACCATGTTCGGCGACTCAAATCCCACCCCCCACCCCCACGCCATCGCTACGGGGAGCGCTAGGTCGCTGTCGGGGGGAGCCTGGGAAGTTTGCTGCTGGGAAGAGAGGTTTTATTTATTTATTTATTTATTTATTTTATTTTTTAAGTATTATTACATATTGAAGGATATTTTAAGGGAAGGCTGTGGTAGAGTCTCTCCAGAGATCCTATCAGTAAAGTTCTTTTTTTAACTGTTAGATTCTAATCGAACGGTTAATATATCATTGTTATCATACACCTTATCTCATATAAACTTTCTCACTCCAAGTCTTCTCCGCCGCCTGCGACTTTCCACCACTGACGACCGACGCCGGCGACCCACCTCTGGTATTTTTTTCGGCCGCCGACGACCCAATTTCTCTCTTCCCCTTTCTCTCTCTTCTCTTCTCTCTCTTTACCTCTTGCCGGTGACCGTGAAATCGCAATTTCGCGTTTGGGCGAGGGGCAGGGGTGAGGGGCTAAGGGCGGGGGGAGGCCAGGGGAGGGGGTACCGGAGGTGGGGGGCTCACCGGGCTGGGGGCCGGCGGGGGAGAGGGTGGGACGGGGGGCAGCCAGGGAGGGGAAGAGAGAGAAGAGAAGAGAGAGAAAGGGGAAGAGAGAGAAATTGGGTCGCCGGCGGTCGGAAAAAATGCCGGAGGTGGGACGTCGGGGTGGGTCACCGATGTCGGGGTGGGTCGCAGGTGTTGGGGTGGGTCGCAGGCGTCGGGGTGGGTCGCCGGCGGCGGAGAAGACTTGGGGTGAGAAAGTTTATATGAGGTAAGGTCTATGATAACAATGATATATCAGCCGTTCGATTAAAATCTAACGGTTAAAAAAAGAGCTCTACCGATAGGGTTTCTGGAAGAGGCTCTACCACAGCCTCTCCTTACTTCTAATTCCGTGAACATTTATAATCTAATCGTTCCCATTCGTTTTTTAAGGGAGTGTTTGGTAAATGAGTTGAGTTTGAGTTGAGTTGAAATTTTTAATTTTAAATAATAATTTTTATTGATTTTTTCAAAAAAGATGAAAAAAATTTTCAAAAAAATAAAAAAATCATGATAAAAAAATATAATTTAATTTAAAATAAGATGTTTAGCCCAGCATATCCTAAATCATTGTAAAACTCTCATGCAAACAAATAGCCTATTTTCAAATATTTGAAATAAATAGTAGTAGTAATAAATTTATATAAATTTAATAGGTAAATTACAAATTTACTACATAAATAATTTATTTATTACAAGTAAATTTGTTATTTACTTAATTTATTAATAAATTAGGTATTTATCTTCATATATTTAATAACCTGTTATTTATTTATTTTTTTTTTTTAGGTTTATAGTTGAATGACATTTTTTAATAAGTTTTTAATAAATAATTCAAATTTTAAAAATTAATTAAAAAGTCCAAGTTCTTATAAATTAATTAAAATATTTTTTTTTGTTTCCCCTAGAATGATAATTAATTATGTAAATGATCGATCACTTATTAATTATATTGTAACAAATAACAACTCTCTCTCTTCCCCCACGATAGCCCCTTCTCTCTCCCATAGACGCGACTGCAATTGGCAAATCCATCCCCCCCCCCCGATCTGACCATCCGCCGACTCCCTCCTCCGGCGCTCACGAGGCAGGCTGGATCTCGAAGGTGCTGGATCGCGAGTTCGTTGCCAGAGTTGAATCGCAGGTTCACCGTCGGAGTTGGATCGTGAAGGGAGAGGAGAAATCTGCAGCCACAAATATAGGTCTCCACGCCTCACCATCGTTGCAGAGGAGAGAGACGTTGTCGATTTCATCGGAATCACGACGACATCCATATTCTAGTGCGGAGAATGGAGCTCGGAGCTCAGATATCTCATCGATCTTGCCGGCGGAGAATGGAACTCGGCGGTAAGATCGGAGCTAGTGGTTGAGGATCGGGCGTCGTCGGAGGAGGAAGAGATAAAATGGCAGAGGGAGGAGAGAGAGAGAGAGGAGGGATGTAGTTGAAAAAAATGAAAATTAATTAAACAAAATATATATCAAGTCATTTAACTAAATAAAAAGAAGTTGGATTACGTAGTAAATTTAGGTTATCCACTATAATTTTTCATTTTTTTTATTGAGAATTATTATATGTTACAATTTCCATTTTAGAATTTAGATTTGTCCAAAAAAATTGTCCTTTAAAATATCTAAAAATCGTATTTCTATATATATTAAAAATATATATATATATATATATATACACACACATGTACATGTATATGTGTGTGTGTGTTTGTACCGGTACTCAAAAACTGAAGCTTGGTTGAAACAAATTAAAGAGCAATAAATTTGTGTAACAAATAAGGCAAAAGAAAAAACACTGGAGATTTATGGAGGTTCACTTTAATATGAGGTACATCTTCTGAGTGTGTGATGCAATATAATTTGTTAGTGAAGATTACACACTCAATCTCTTGTAATGTCGCTCAAAAGACAATTTGACAGTGTAATGACATTGTCTAAAAACTTCGTCTCCTCTTCTTCGTTTGCCTCCTCTACTTGTAGAGATGCTGGTGATGATTACCGTCCAACATGTCATGAACCACATCCCTCTTTCCATGCCTCCTAGCGTGTTCCACTCTTGCAAGCGTGACTTCGGAGATAATCCGGAGATCGTGGGAGAATGGCCAAATGAAGCTTATCCCGATTCAAGTTAGAGAAGTCCCGACAAGTAAAAAAATAAGATAAAAGGGGAGAACCGGAGTAGGGTTGGAACCAAAGACAATCTTATAGCCTTGATACAAAACAAGCAGAGACGAGGATGAGAGGGCGTGGCCCCACTCAAGACCGGTTGGGTGGCATTGGTCGCTTCCTTGATTCACATGCCAATAACATGTAGGAGTTGACTTTGACCATAATGAATACAAGAACATTTATTTTAATTGGTATGTGAGCTGCTCATGTGAAAAAGCAGGAGTAAAACCAAGAGCACGTGAGCTTTTCATGATTTTGTTAATGCACCAATTTCAATTGGGGAACAGGCTCTCTTGGGTCACATGTCCATTTTGAAAATGAAATTTTTTTTATTTTTAATGAGAAAGTCTTTTCTTGGATATATAAAAAAATTTTCTTTTGAAAACAAAATGTTTTTTGAAACGAGAAAAAATGACATTGAAAATTATGCATTGTGAGAAAATTTCAAAAAAATTCATTTTCTTTTTCTTAAGATACTATAAAAATGAGATGGTTTTTCTTTTTCAAAATGAGAAAATGATGAAAAAAATTATGACAAATATTTTTTTTGTAAAAATTTTCCAGTTTCAAAAATTGAATATATCATCTAAACATTGTTAGCCTGCACTACTGACCGCCGAAGGCACGTAGATGTAGTAATACACTAGTGTTAAAATATAAAAACAAGACTCCACTCATTGCCATGGAAAAATAAAAAAGAAAATACCGCATTGTCTTCCATCATCTCCACACCAGATCCCCCAAAAACAAAACAGAAAGGGCATCTGTTTGGGGGGGGGGGGGGGGGGGGGGGGAAATTACATTAGTGTTTGACTGATCACAATTTTGTTTTTCTTTTTTTGATCTTTTCATGATTTTGTTAATGCACCAAACAGTTTGCTGTATTCTTCTTTCAGTATGTTTCTGTACAATTTGTACCACGGGAAGATGTTAATCTCCTATACAGTTCTTATTTTGCTGCTTCATTTTTTTTTTTTTAAATAATCTCATCTACGTTTGTATTTGGCATGCTTATATTGCCAGTGTTCCTTCGGTCACACCCTCATCTGAAGAATCCGATAATTGAGGTTTGGGTTTCGTCATGACCCGAGAAAAACCATAGCCGAGTGAACTTCCGCTGGTTTGACACAGCTGGAGACAGAAATATCATTGGACAACATTTCAGATGACAAAACTACAAGAACTACAGAAAGAAAGTTATTGTTGCCATGTGAAGATTTTGGCTAAAGAAAGAAACAGCTTGTTATTCAGTACCTCGGCTAGCTCAGCTAGGTGGCGGGACCTAAATTCGTTGATAGTTGCTGCGATCTCTGACATTGGAAGTTTAGCCTAAACAACAAAAAATAAAGATTAAAAGGAAACCCGAAAAGCAGATAAAAAATAAGGCAGTGATGCAGTGATGATCTTCTAGTCTTTTGCTATGTTTTCTGTACTTCTTCAAGTATGCATCTTTTCGAAGAATAGTGTGTTGAAAACCGAGTTCGCTCTGATTCTTGTTGTCAGAGTTGTTATTATGATGTCGAAGCAAATACGAATAGAAATAGTGTATCATTTTAAGAAAACAATTAATGAGTAGTGGTTTGTTTAATCGTTAGGCGTACAAGTTGACAACACCGGAAAATAAATTATTTACCTGAGCAAGAACAGCAGCTGCCAACTGCAGACTGGGTTCCAAGGTCTCTGGGACTACCTGTAGGTTTACCGAATGAGTATACTCAACTATGCAATTCTTTGGAGATGAAAACAGTGAATTTATTGATTTTAGCTAATTGTACGGACAAAGAATCCAACAACCAATAAACCCAAAGACAACATGACCCCAAATCTTTGTACGATGGAACTGCCTTCAGCTTCACAGGAATAATCAAGGAAACAATTATACGAGGTATCACGAGCATTACCGCTGTAGCACCAGCCTTTTCCAAATTAAGGCCATGATCAACGTCATGAGCCCGGACAAAAGTTTTTACATTCGGGAAGTACTTGCTCAGAGCCCAAACAGTTCTATAATTCGCACCAGGTGTGTCCAGCGTTATTGCTGCAGCACATGCTCTTTCAGCACCAACTTTATGGAGTACCTAGTTATCCAGTAGAGAAATTTGTCAGATCATTATGCAAAAACACGCAAAATAACTTCCTGATTCCCGTTGCACTACCTCTCGACTGCCAGCATCTCCAAAATAGACAGGAAGGTCCAATGCACGTCCAACTGCCACTCTATCACTGAAGAAAGTGACGGAGATTACTAATAAAATGTGCACATGATGAAAACGGAAAAACAAAGGAAAACAAGCATATAATTGGTTGTCAGGCCTGGCTATCTACTTCATTAATTAATTATTTAAACTAGACGATATATGGTGAAGTAAAAAAATCATGAAACATACTCCTCTTATTATCTCAGACTCAATTTATGGAAATATCATGCTTTTACGATCAACACATAGATGGACTACTTACAGATGTCAACACATAATATGTCATTCTGTTCTTTATTTTTTCACTATTTTTTCAATGGACTCATCCAACAAAAACAAAAACGATACCAAAAAATTGAAAATTAATTATGTACATAGCTTTGACAGCCGTTGTTTTTTTAGCACTTAGTATCTTAGCAGTTACCTCCTCACATCAAGAGCTACAAATGGAATTAGTCGCTCTGAGAGAAGCTGAGCAATTATCTGGAACAATGGGAAACGTACAACCGTTAAATTGCAAATTGCAAATATATGCATTAATATAAATTTGATTACGAATGATTTTTATAGAGTGAAGAAACAAAACTCAAATTAAAATACCTGGCCAACTCGTCCAAATCCACAAATAATAATATGATCTTGCAAATCATCCGTCTACAAATTAGTCAACTCATCAGAATCTTAATCGGTAATTTTTCTTCAAAGATTAGTAAGAATAATATTGGTTAACACATATCAGCATAATTTCCATATGAATCACAAATCCCTGGCAGATATCAATTGAAACATTATATGATAACCTGCTTCATATGTAATGGTAATACAAGCTGAAAGATCTCTAAACTTTTTACCAGTACTTTTTAATGGAAAAGGACAATGACACAGGGCAAAAATGGATCAATGCACAGTAAGTCAATGTTTCACACAAACCCATTTACGGGTATTTAGTCACAAATTATGGTACCGCACCAAAGATAAAGTTGTCAAAACCAAATAACCTCAAGACAAAAAAAAAAAAATGCTTCAGAAAGAGCTAAGCTAGACTTGTGGTCCTTTGAACACCAGCAGGCAACGAACATTCAGTAAAGTCCTCTTTAAAAGTTACGCATACCACAATCTTAAGCAGATAACTGATTAATATCCAGACAGATCATTAATTTCTGCAGTTTCTGAGATGTAAAGCATTGAAGTTAATAATAGAACATGAAACAAAGAAAAAGTAAATCTATTAACACTGATCCAAAGTATATCATAGAGCAGTGATTTCTGATGTTAAACTATTTTACCTCACTCTCAACAGGTAGTAAACTTCGCACATCATGCTGCTCAAAACGAGAAGCAATTAACTGTCCTCCAGCAGCTAGCCATGGAGTGAGGGCCATTGAAATACCCACCACAAGAAACAGTAAAGAAGAAAGTTGAGGAGACATTATTGCCTGGACAGGAAACAATTTAGCTAAGTAATATTAGCAATAGAGATATATTTTTTTGTGCTTTGTTTTATTTCAATGTTTAAATCAACATCAATAACAAATTGCCAACCAATAATATTAAAACGAACTACTGAAACCATTTGGATAATTAGAATAATCAAAATTTCTTCTGCCCATCGGTTTTGACATTTGATTCAGCAGCTTGATTCTTGTTTGGTCTTCCCAACATTACTAAAAAAGAAAATGCTTATTTTCGGGAGAAGGGTTGGGTGTGTTTGAGAGGATTACCAAAAGAAAATTACTAGCCTTACATATAAATTGTACTTTCCTTAAAAAATATGACCAAAGACGTGTAACATCAAGAAGATATTAAAATCAGAAAGGTTTCCTATTGATATCAAAATTAGCACCCCTGCCAAAACACCTAAGAGGCCATGTAAATGATAAAATATCGACAAAAAATGTCCAACCTTTACCAGCAACTTCCACATGTGAAACACAGTCAATAAGACAGTACGAACCTGATTCACAGCTTCACCAAAAGCAACAAATGCAAATTCTCCGCCCGGTGCAAGTAGGAGACCAACTCTTATTGCCGATATAATGGAAATGCCAAATAATCTACCAACTAAAGCAACCAATATAGTTTTTCCACCAATTAAGAGTCCCAATGTTCCAGAAATAACAGGGAAGTTTGAAACAAGAAGTTTGGGATCAATGGACATTCCAACCTGCAAGTGAACAAGTAGGTATCAGTAGAAAATATTCAGGCTCATTTTTTGCATTACTCCACTTAAATACGGTGACAAGTACAAACATCCTCATCTTTTTCATAGTAAGGACATTATGTAGTTGATTCGACTAAAAGGGCATGATCTAATTATGGCAGTTGCAGACAGCAATCCTAAAGGCTAAATAATCATTCATGACACAGCAATCCTAACCTGGCTTTTGCAAAAAAGCAGATGAAAAATTAAAGTAGCTTTACAAATATGTAAATTTGAAATTAAGTGCCAAGATAATTAATTCAACAATTAATAAATGTGATAAAGAATCTCTATCTCTTACTAAGGTCTATACCCTACATCACGTAATCAAAATTTCATCCAAGAAATATATACAAGAGATGGTCTGAAAAGATCAAACTCAGTGAAATTCACAATTAAAAACTTTCCAACATAAGGTACATACCGTCATGAAAAAGAGGCCCAATAAAAGGCCACGATATGGAGCAATATCTGATTCCACCTGCAAGGAAAACTCAGTTTCTGCAAGAAGCAAACCAGCCAAAAATGCTCCCAACGCCATAGAAAGTCCAGCCTGTTCGAGAGAGAGAGAGAGAGAGAGAGAGAACAATTATGTAACTCCCAAGGAATTAAGTAAAAAGTATAAACAGAATAGAACTTCACAAAATGCCAGTACCCTCGCAGTAAGGAGACTAGTTCCCAGAATAACAAGCAACGTGTTGGCAGAGAAAATCTCCGCATTTTGATTTTCTGCAATTTGCTTATAAATTGGTCGAAGCAGCTGCAAAAACACACAAAACAAAGTTAAGTGCGTGGCATAAAACCTAATTCATGAATAAAAGTTGATGCGATTAAAAATCAAAGGTCATCATTTAAAGGCCTAGAAAGATAAGTAACAAGTAGTATTTTCCTCGAAGATTTATCCACCATCCTCACCAACTTTCAGAGCACTCATAAGGGTGACTCAGGTATTACACAAGTTTCAGCCTAGAACTAAAAGAACTAATTAACCTATTACTTACTAGATCTAATCTATGTTTAAAATTGCGCAATCGGGCATTAAGGCGTTTTCCCTTTGTGAGTTGAGAAGTAAGCCTTAACGTGTTTTGAGGCATAAGCCTCAACATTACACCATAAAATAGTTCAAAATATATAAAAAAATTTAGTAGTAGTTATAAATCAATACTTAACATCATAAATAGTCTAAAATAAACAAATTTCATAAGTAATAAGCCTAAAAGAAATTAGTCCAACAAGAAGTCTGAAAGAAATATACCCTAAAATGAACTAGTTGTAACTCCTAATTTAAAAGTTGAACCCCATCCTCATGTATATTGCTCGAGCAGCCATGAAAAATGTCATTGTTTCAAGCTTTTTAAGCAGCATAGATGGGCCCATGAACTTAAAAGGACAAAAACGGGCCTGGTAATTTTGTTTTTCTGAAAACTTAAGCTTCGGCCTTAGGCCTTTAGAAAAAAGCCTCAGCTATTGCGCAATATTGCATGCAAATTCCTGTTCCTCAAGGCCATTTTTTATAGCCTTTCAGTGAGGCGGGCCTCAAATTGGGCAATTGATTGCGCAATTTTAAACAATGGATCTAATCAACAGAAATGCAAAAGAAGTTTTGCAAATATACCAATATTGTTTTTTTCTTGGCAAATATTCCAATATATTAGTGACAAGTACCAAAATTACTTCTGCATGGCAAAATAAAGTTATTTATGAACAATTAGTGTGAGTATTTGGAAGACATGCTACTACCAAATCAGTAGTATTAGTTAAACCATCCATATAATCACGATAATCATATATATCATGATAGATATGGTCAGAAGTATTGCTTAAAAGTTAAAACCATCCATATAAATCTAGACCGAAAACTCCGGGGTACCTCATCTTAGGAAGATGGACCAAGTGGAATACAAAATTTAATAACATATTTAGACACACTACTAAATCAACACTTTTAGACCAATGATTATGAATGCCTTTGATATATACAAAGACATACCAAGCGTCCGCCAGCAATAATCGCACTGATGGCTACTACAGCTTTCACAGCAGCAAGTCCAAGAGCTTCAGCAATAGCTTGAAAACCAACCTGAAAAGCAGGAGATGAAGATAAGGGTTGATTTTGAAGGATGACTTCTTGCATTGATATCCACTTTTCACTTTACCACAGAGGCTTTGCCTTGATATATAACTACGCAGTTTTCAATCAATGTTTCTTAGTTGTTCATGCTATGAAAAAAGCACTTATAAGACAATCTGGGGACATGACACTGCCTTAATGCTGATCTAATTAACAAACTAAAGGGCAACTTCCCTGAACTAATATGATTACATTAACACCGTGCTTGCTCGTCAAATGCCTCATTTGAAACACAAACTTTAAAGCGATATTACCCCTCCTTTGGATGAATTTGGTGAGATAAGAGGTATAAGTATAAGCAGAACCACGACTGCCAAATCCTGAAAAGAACCAAATATAAGGAAATTTGATTAATTCTAGCTCCAGGATTTGCAGCAGAAGATAACTAACAAAACTTTATGAAAGGCGAAAAGAGAAGCTTAACACATTCCTATCGATAATTAAGATTACTATAGAGTATAAAACCTAAATAATGATTATATCATATCAATTCAAGCATAAAGAGATAGAAAGTGCACGAAGCAGGACAATAAACAATAATGGCACTGAGTGTGACATGTAATAACCACATTTTGAGCTACCAACAGAATTTATAGCCTCTTAAACCATTTGTACCTGGAAAAGTAGCACAGAAAATGTAGCGCGTCCGTGACGTGATGTGCTTTCACCCCGTTCTTGCAGCACCTGCAGAATAAGACATGCAAATTAATTCATTTGCCTCAACAAGGATGTTAATAGCTTGACCTCTGGACCCCACAACAAAAACCAAGGTAAGTGACAAGTTTTTCGCTAGAGAAAATGAGTTTAATGCAGTTAAAGAGTGGATTTAAATCAGACTGAAGAAATAATAGCTAAAGTTGCTTATAGCCAGTACCTGCAAGACGACTGCAGTGGATGATAAAGCCAAGCCATTGCCAATGACAATTGCAGCAGGACCAGGCTGTCCACAAACATAATGAGTAACCAAGCCAACCACCACAGCTGTCACCAAAACCTGCATTTAGGGGAATCTTAAGATACCAAAATTGAAACAAAAAACATAGGAAAAAAATAGTTCTATAATTGCTAGAAAAAAAAAAAAAAAAACATTAAATTAGATTGCAAGTTTAACAATAACCTGGGCAGAGCCTAATCCAAAAACATATTTCTTCATGGAACTCAACCTTTCAACAGAGAGCTAAAAAATGAAACAAAAAATTAGTAGCTAGCGCTCAAACTTTTCAACCAAATTCAAATAAGGTACATAATTCTTTTCAAAGATATGCGTGTCAAATTCAAAAGAAAAGTTACAGAAGCATGTCTCAATAGAATAGACTCAACCTCAAGGCCAATATTGAACAGAAGAAAGACAACTCCAAATTCAGCAATGGCTTTTGTTCCGTGTACATGACGAATTATGGAAAGGCCATAAGGCCCAATTAAAATGCCAGCAGCAAGATACCCAAGAACAGGACTGCCTACAAATTGCAGTAGACACAAGATACACCATCAGTGAAAGAAAAAATTATGAATAGAGAGGAATAATTGACTTTTTGAGGATGAAGAAGCAGATAGTATCGAATTTTGGGTTAGAATTCAATATTGAATGGCTTTATGGATTTCTCAAGGTCAAGGCTTTGATTTGTTTTCATTTTTCGTACTTGTTAAGGGGCTGGAATTTCATTTTGCAGTGATTAGATGTTTAAGCAGCTCACTTTTTTTCATTTATGTCTTAGGTGGACTCCTTGCCCCTTGATATCATCTTTTCCATTCATTTTCAATAAAGGTTTTGATGTTTCCTATTAAAAAAAAAAATGAAAGGAAAAATAATAGCTCAGGACGGAAAAGCAAAATTAAACCAATTTCCTAGATGCAGATTGCATGTTCACAAAGGTTGAAGAACATTTTCTTCAACAAAACAGAACATTGGGCTCCTAAAGAAACCAACTCTATCTCAGTAAAGATGCATAAAGCCCTCGCATTGATTCACTGGGTACGATGGAGGATCTAGATTAAAATTATACAGTCAACAAAGATAAAATCACTCACCCCCAGGAAGTTTCTGAAATATAGGCACAAATATTACACTTGCTAGCAATAACCATAACACGTCAAAAAGGGAAGCTTCCTCCTCATTCAACTGAGATAATGCAATAGAAATTAGAAGAGAATAGACAGGACACAATATAATGAAGAAAAATGTAGAAACAATTAAGTAACAGACAGCATACCTCTTGATGAGGAAGCATCTCAATTAATTTTTTTATTCTTTTAGGAATCTTCTGTAATTGCCGAACTATGGGCTTTGCACTTGATGAGACTTCTTCAATGCCAGTGGTGATGACATCTGCTTGCTGCAGTGGCGGAGCACCTTGTTCCACTCGATTGGCATAAAAGGTGACCCTGACAAATTTCAGCATCTTGGATAATTTAAGTCAAATCTTAAAAACCGTTACAACATTCAAATACTTAAAAGCTTCACGAAAAGGGGAAAAATTACAGAAAATCTTTCTGAACTAAGGAAGGCAAATAAATCCTAGACAAAGTGTACACGGAGGAAAACTAGTAGCTTCTTAATTGATTTAGCAAGAAAAATACACTCTCTTTTTTTTCAAAAGAAACAAAACTTGTTTAGGTGTACAACAGAGGACAAGGGGTCCTCAGCTCAAAAGAAAGCAAAAAAAAAAAAAAAGGTTGTTTAGCAAGGCTAATGTATGATATTATACCTTCAGAGCATTCCATGCTTAATTTCTTGGAAGGGGATCTTAAGGAGAGGGAAGGTATTGGAACTTCATAATTGTACATTACCCAGTTTTTATGTCATGTTTATTCAGTCTTCGAATATGTTTGATGCACCTCACAGAACAAAGCAAACACTATGCAATATTAAGAAGAATAAACTCTCTCCTAGATCTAGGATAACCTCATATTTGGCGCAGCTTTATGAATAGGGTTATTGGAGCAGCAAATGAACTCAATTCGACAAATAAATCTAGCATCTCTTTCTTCTATTGTTTTCATGTTCCTCTTAAAAATTGGAAAACTCGTAACTACAAAAAAAAAAAAAAAAAAAAAAAAAAAAAAAAAGTAGCAATAATAACACATACCCTGCTCCAAATAGCACGAGTCCAAAAATGAGCTTGGGCAATTGCTTCTTCATAGACTCCATTACACCATTAAAGACTGATGCTGGTGTGAACTCTGTCCCATCTACAGTAAAAGAGAAAAATGATGCTGAAAAGAAACGTGAAGATTTCTTCAACAATGCTTTGGGAGCATTTGAGGATGAACTCTCCTTGGTAAGATCTTTTTGAGTTTCCTGCTTTTTAGATTGAACAATGCTCTTTGACTTTTCTACTTCTGCGTCAGCTTCTTTCTGTGCCTCCAAAGTTAACTTTCCGTTCTCATTATCACTCAAATATTGAGTTTGATCTGAGTCTTCAGAACTCTGGCTGGTTTTCTCAGATAGGCTATCTGGTAAAGGCTTGACAACCGAAGAATCACCGTCTATCATCACATCTCTGTCCCATTCAACAGATATATCTTCAGATTTTCCTTGAGCCACTCTTTCGTCTTCCTGAGCAGCGGTATCTTCACTTAACAATTGCCCTTGAGCTGTTTCTGTGGTATCCACATTAGAGCTGGAAAGAGTCTTCTCTGCCTTTAGCAGTGCAATTTCTGCATCGTTCACACGTTGTGTAGCGTCCAGCTCAAATGCAACAGCTTGCTCAGCCAAAAGCATTATGTTTGCCACATCTTCCTCAGCTTTTAAAGCATCCAGTTGCGTTTTCTCTGCAATCTCATTCAACCTGTCAACTTCTTTCTGCATCTCCTCCTTTTTACCCTGCAATCGCCTCAGCTCTGCCAAGCAATTTTCCAAGTTCACCTGGCATTCCCTGATATCTTCCTGAGCAATCAAAGGAGCCTTTTCATCTTCGGCAACATCTCTCTCTCCTGAAGCGTCTGGAGATTCAGTCCCACCTTTTGCAGCATCTAAAGATTCTACAGCCACCTGAAGCCTTGCCTCTGCAAATGAAAGAGCCATTGTCGCTTTCTGGACAGCTTCTTTCGCAACAGATTCTTCATTCACAATCTGCTGAACGTTTTCAAGAGTGTAATTAACATTAGCCCAAGCATTCGTAGCCTCATCCTGCAGGGCTATTGCAGCTTCTGATATTCTCTGGGCCTTTTCCTCAAACATCGTACTGTTAAGCCGTGCAACCTCCAATTCTGTAATGGCCTTTTGCAGCAGTTCCCTCAATTCATCCAAACTAGGTGCCTCCTTCTCTCCTACTTGTTCTACCCCTTCTTCTCTAGAACCACTCGACTCAGCACCATTCTCGGGCTCCCTCCCCAATTCATCATTACTTTCCAAGAACTCTGCATTTGGCCCATTTCCATTTACATATGCTAAAGAATCATTGTTCTGACACTGTGACGAAACCCCTCTTCTCCCTCTAAAACCATTACGGAAGCTACAAAACAACGATGTTCTACAATCTAAACTTGCATTCGCAAAACCGCTGAAACGCGTAACCTTCTTTGTCTTCTTACCAGTACTCGTTTTCAAAACGGTCCTCGAATTTGCCCAAACATTGCATCTAAAATATCTATTCCTCAACAACATATGTGAATCAAAACGGTCAATTTTTTTCCGGCTCGTCCCTTCACCACCGCGCAGCACATTTGGCTGCCGAAGACTACACGCGAGATCCATAATGTCCCAGGCCTAAGAAAGAACAACCTCCCAACAACAAACCTACAAAGCAAAACTATCTGAAACCCATTTCACAAACTCTCATTTCTCAGTGGCATTAAATCAAACACCTGAAACGCACAAATCTGTAGTCAACTCTATTTACACCCAAACCACTCATGAAATATCGCGAAAAAGAAAAAACTAAACCAAAACAAATATAAATCTTTAACCCTAGAACGATTGGTATGTGCATTCAACAAACGCACATGTGAAATCATTCATGTGAATAACAACCTCTAACAATCGCGCGCGCGCGCGCGCGTGTGTGTGTGTGTGTGTGCAAAATATACATGTATATATGTTTTTCGCATATATGTATATATATAGATTGAAGCGATTATTGCAACTGCATGCATCTTGTAAGTTTGTGAATGAGACGGACGAACCGATCAGAGGAAGGTGAAATGGAAGAGGAGCTGAGAAATCGAAGATGGAGTTCGAGAAAGTTGGATGGAAAATGACGGAACTGAAAACAGAATCGATGTGACCTCTTTCGTAAGTCCGGCTCCGTCTGTTTGGTTCCCGAGAGAGTGAGAGAAAATAAATTCAGCTCTGCTCTCTCTCTCTCTCTCTCTCTCCTTCTTTCAGACTTTTTTCTCTCTGCTTGACAAGGGGGAAAATACAAATAATTAGCTTTAAGACAAAAATAATTTCTAAACAAAAAATTAAAAAAAAAAAGAATAAAAAAGGAAATTTGTGGATTTTGTTTTTGAGTGAAGTTACTAAAATGGCCTTTCAGTGGATAATAATATTAGTCCACGTAATATATGCTACGGATATTCTTTTTTCAAGCTGAGATATTTCTCACTTGCGGAAATAGCTCGTGTTAAACACGCTCCAATGGAATAGAAGCTAAAGTGGCTTAGTCGGATTAGGTCAGAGGAAATAATCTGGTCATTTCGTCTTTTTATTTTTTTTGGAGAGAAACTGTGGTAAAGTCTCTCCTAAATAACTCTATTGGTAGAGTCCTTTTTTTAATCTTTAAATTTAATTGAACGGTTGATATATCAGGGGTATACTATTGTTATCATTGACCTTACCTCACATAATCCTTCACACCCAAAGTCTTCTCTGTCGCCAGCAATCTTCCCACCACTGACTACGGACGCCAACGACTCACTCCGACGCCGGCGACCCACCTCCAGCCCTTCTAGCCCCGGACGCCCTCCGTCAGCCATTTTCTCTCTCTTCCCCTTTCTCTTTCTTCTCCTCTCTCCCACCGCCCCCACCCCAGGCCCCCCACCACCGGCCCCAGCCCTGGCCGAGCGGTTGCCGGCAACCTCCCTCTCTCTCTCTTCCCCTTTCTCTCTCTTCTCTTCTCTCTCTCTTCCCCTCTCTCTTCCCCTTTCTCTATCTTCTCCTCTCTCCCGCTGCCCCCACCCCCAATCCCCATCCAACCCCCTGGGCCCCTAGTACGCCCCCTCCCCAGGCCTCCCCCCACCCCCGACACACCCCTTTTTCTCTTCCCCCTTCTCTCTCTTCGTAGAGCAGACCCACCCCCGGTGGCCCCCCGCCCCCCATCCCACCCCACCCGTGACTTGGGATGGGGGGGCGCCGGGCAACCTGGGGTAAGTCGGCCCCGTGAAGAGAGAAAGAAGAGAGGAAAGGAAAGAGAAGGGGAAGAGAAAAAGGGGGCCGTCAGGGGGGGGGTGCCGGGGGGATGGGGGGAGGCCGGGGGAGGGGCGCACTGGGGGGTCGGGAGGCTGGCTGGGGACCGGGGGTGGGGGGAGGTGGGAGAGAGGATAAGAGAGAGAAAGGGGAAGAGAGAGAGAAGAGAGAGATGGAGGTCGCCGATGGCCAGCTAGCCGGGGCTGGGGCCTGGGGGTGGGGGTGGCGGGATAGAGGAGAAGAGAGAGAAAGGGGAAGAGAGAGAGAAGAGAAGAGAGAGAAAGAGGAAGAGAGAGAAAATGGCCGGCAGCCGGTGGAAGGCGTTTGGGGTTGGAGGGGCCGGAGGTGAGTCGCCAGCGTCGGATGTAAGTCTTCGGCGTCCGTCGCCGACGGCAGGAAGATCACCGGTGATGGAGAAGACTTTGGGTGGGAAGGATTATGTGAGGTAAGATCTATGATAACAATGGTACGACCCTGATATGTCAACCGTTTGATTAAATCTAACGGTTAAAAAAAGGACTCTACCGATAGAGTTATTTTAAAAAGACTCTACCACAGTCCCCTTTTTTTTTTTGAAGTATATTTCGTCTTTTTTTATTATTTCCTTTTTCATTATTTTTTGATAAGGGAGAATCTACGAAGAGACCATCTTTTTCACTTTCTTAATGAGGTAAAAATTTGGAACACCCCTGATGTTGTCGAAGGTTTAGATGCTCTGAGAACACCAAATTTAACATGCATCCTTCACATGGGATAACAAACAGTAAAAAAAAAAAAAAAAAAAAAAAAAAAAAAAAAAAACTCCTCGGGCCTCCAAAGAACAGCAGCAAGATTCCGGTCACGCAACTTCCCAGCGCCCCCCCCCCCCCCCCCAGCGACGGCGAACCACCTCGACGCTAACCCTCCCCCCCCCCCCCCCAACCCACCCCAAACACACACAGCGAAACCCACTTCCCCCGCTCCCTACCTTCGGCGAAAACCAACCAGCTTGAAGCGGCAACAGAGGCTAGCCCTCTGCCGGATCTGGAAGATCGGTGAACCTCGTTCTCCTCCGCGGCTCCACCCAAACACCGGCGTAATAGCTTCAAGCGCCTCCACCGAACCGAGATCGAGAGTGTTCTTCCGCCACTTGTGACATGGGATGGGAGGCTGACGATCGAGAACGTCGTCGCCGTCGCCGTCGCCGTCGACTATGGCCTCGTCGGAAATAGCCCCGGATCGTCGATAGGAAGGAGGGAAGGACGGCTCGCCGGTCGAAGATTCAGCCGGGGGTGGTTTTTTTTTTCTTATTTAAAATTTTTTTTAAATGATTTGAAATTATCAGGTGTAAATGTTTTATTGATTGTTTCGTTTGTTTTTTGGATCTCAATCATCAAAAATCATCTTATGATAAAAAATTTTTACTTCATTAATGGAGTAAAGTGAAAGAATATCATAGTAGGATTTCCCTTTTGATAAATGAGTATTTTTCTTGTATTTTTTATAATTGTATTTTTCTTTTTTTCTTTTTTGCTAAACAAATTTTCTCCATCCTCAATGAAAATAAACAAGCAAACAAACAAATAAATTTTGTCCGTACTTGTACGTTGGTTGCTACAAAAATTGTAGTGGCTGGTCAAAGACTTGATGGACACTTTCACGTTCACAGCTAGCAGCCCAACTGAATATTTCATTAAAAAGATTAGAGAAATTATTTGTTTTTGATACTAGTATTCTTTTCCCATAATGTCACGAAAGTTCCTGCGTATTTTAAAATATTAAATTGTATTTAAAAGATTTCTTTAAAAATTTATCTAAAAACTTTTAAATCGTATAGTCCGAGCAACCCAATTTTGGATTTCATGTTATTTTTTTAAAGAATTACAAAACATAAGAAAATGGGGATGTGTGTATTTAAACTAGGGTGTGCATGAGCGTTTGACGGGTGACAGGTGATTGAAAGATAATAGTTTTTCAAAATCCAAATTAAAACTGCTCAATAGTATAGACGGGTTGGAGGAGTGATACGGTGAGTGGATAATTTTTTTTTTAATTTAAGAAAGAGGGATTTGAACTCTATATTTTTAAGTAGAATCAGGTGTCATCTTATCGTAAGATTATATCAATAATCATAATTGACAGAGAATTTTGAGATCAAATTGTGAGCCTTTAGTTAGTTTTTTTTCCTCCTTTTCTAAACTGTTTTCTACCACATTTATTTTAATCTTGGAACTTTATATTAATTTAATTGATCAACCTGTCATAAAAAAATTAGAAGTGGACACGTGTGAAAAAATAATGTATATGAGACTGTTTAAAATGTAATGAGCCTGATATTTAAAGCCAATAATAGTCCATAATTCATAGTTTCATTTAAAAAAAAAAAAAAAAAACGTTGTGAGGTTAAGTCTCAACTCTCTAAAATCGCTTAATCTAATAATGTAGCATAAGCAAAATAAAAAGTTTAACAATATGAAATATAAATAGTAAGAGAGTTAATAGTAAGTACTACGTCAAATATCAAACTCTAAGCCTATATTTAGTAGGAAGAATGGAGAATATGAAAAATAGATAAGATTATAATAATTATTTAAGTTGTTTAGTATAAGAGAGAAATAGTTAAAAGAATGTATGATAGTTAAGTGTTTATTTATTATATTATTTATTCATATGATTTTTTATAATTTTTTAAATGGTAAAATAGACTTTTTATTCAAAAATTGGTGGATTTGATGGATCTTTCCACTAATGGTAGGATTCAATTTAGTGGATTTGGAGAGAGACAACCTTTCTTCTTCCTTCCCCCTTCTTTTCAACTAAACAAGGGATTGGATCTCTCTCTATTATTTTCCCTCACTCCCTCTCCCTCTAACTAAACATCTCTCCTTCCAACCAAACATAACCTAATTATGTTAGGTAGGAAGAAAAACAAAATAGGGTGAAAAAAAATTATACATGGAACCCACTCATTTTAAGACATCCAAAAGTGGGAGGAAACCAAAATCCACCCGTCACAATGAATATTACTTTTTATCCCCGGCCCATTTTTAAAGAGAAACAATACAAGTATATGGATAAAATAATAATTATATAATTACTTCATTTTTTTTCCTTCTTATCTACTAAACAACATAAAATAACACTATTTTCTTTCCTATCATTCTAATTTTCCATCTTTTATAAGTTTTCTCTCCTTCTTATCTTCTTTCCTTCCTACTAAATGGAATGTTAATATAATGAGGTAGCGTAAGCAAAATAAAATATTTATAGCACGAAGTAACAATCCATGAAAACAAACACACATCACAAAGATGCCAGAAAACAATATGTTTAATGATAAGCAAATACACAAAGAAATATTTAAAAAAAAAATTAAAAACAGAATAACTGTGTAAATTATAGTAGTTGGACAAAATCACTTACGTTTTGTTGTAATCAAGTACCAACACTTGCCTCTTTCGCTATTCAAACATCTGTGGGCTCAATAATTACACCATATCAACTAGTGAATTTTTCTATCCAAGGCTCACCACAGCCTTTACAAACGCCCAATCTTTCCGAGGAAATTGGCAAACCTTGGACCATCAAGTATATGGAAGCACCCTATCAACATTGAATTTCAATGGTACGGAAGTTGTATGCCTCGTTGAATACTTGGGTTTGAGTTGTCACCACCGCGCTAGTTGGAATATATGGGTTTTCATGAGAGATCTATATATCACGTGAGGGGTTTTCAGACAACTAACGTAATAGTGACGACTCAAACCCAAATATTCACAATAATGAATTGATACACTCACAATAATGATGAAAAAAGAGAAATTTAGGCTAAGATATTTTCTCCTAAAAATTTGATACACATTAGGTCTTGACGATGTAAGAGCAGTTTGGCGCTAGGTGTGATTTTTCTTTCTAAAAAAAATAGTTTTAATTAATGTAAGAGTTTGAGAGGCTTAAATTGGGTTGGATGTATGTGTCAAGGTTCTGAAAACTCCATACATGGTAAAAAAAATAGAACCTTTTATATCCAAAATCCCGAAAATCTAGCTATTGGACTCGCTTTCTGATGGCTAAAATACTAAGTGTGGTTAAATTACTAACGGAAAAATCAAACATATTCCCTCTCAATTGATAGCAAAACTCCTTAACCTGAGAACCCTCATACTAAGACCTGATTCCTCCACTCTAAACCTCCAAAATGCCAATAAATCGGTGATGGCACCGGACCTTCCACTGGGAACCACCTCTTGGTATTGCACCATACTTGATCAAGGAGGAGACTTTCCTCAACACCTGCACTCTAATTTTGTTCGAGTTTTATTCGAATTTGGAGGATTCGAATGTCAGGATTTGAGAGTTTTGTGTTGGGGATTCAAATGGGATTTGGGGATTTTGTAATTGAAAATGCTTTTCCATCATTAATATAACAGGTCATATTAAAATACGCTATATTGCAATAATATAACAAGTTGGAGGGATAAGTTGTCAAATTAAAGTTTATAGGACAAGTTGTCAAAATCTCAAATGTTCAAGGAAAGTAATGATATAGAAAAAAAAAAAAAAAAAAAAAAACCCCAAAATAATTTCATAATTAATTAACTTAAAGGGTAATTTGGACATTTTCAGTTCAAAAAAAAAAAAAAGAAAGAATAGAAAAATGAAATCCACGTCCTGGCATTCGGGTGACATATTTATATACTTTTTGGTTCCAATATAATGTTTTAAAAAACACATGGATCTTCATGATCCTGAAAGATAAAATAATACAGCTTTCAAAAAAGAAATATAAAATAATACACGATAGCTGGATGGTAAGTTCTCTAAAAATAAAATTCGAATTTCCATAACATAAATGGGTATGAAATTTGCAATGTGATTATAGTAAGGAAACTGGTCACTACATTACATTTCCCCTAGATTGGATTTTTTTTTTTATTCACACAAGAAGTATCGCACGTACAATTTTACGAGACAAATCAATTATACAAAATTTCAAAAAAATGAATAATAGACTAATAAATGGACCCTCACTGTATTACAACTTCCTCTAGAAACAACTTGTAGTTTCAAAAGATACATACAAAACTCTATGCATCATAAATGTTAGAGTTTATCACGTGTCTTTAAATTATTCAGATTGTTCTTTGTATTTTTCTAATTAAATAAAATTCCTCTTTGAATCTTTTAACTCACACGAAATCCACCGTCAATCAGTCAAAATTAACAATGCAAAAATATTTTAACATGAAATTGTGCATTTTGGCTTTAAAAACAACAACTTGAGTCTTCGCAAAAAAAATAAAACTCTTAAAAAAAAAAAATCAAAGTTGATTATTCTTGAACGCAAGAAAATTAAAGATCAAAGTTACTCTTTCAATTATTTAAAAAAAAAAAAAGGATTTACTTCTTCTGGGATTTCTTTCTCGGAACACCATCATTTCTTTTATAAAGGGTAAGTAAATCTTTTCACATGTTTTTGTCTAAATTTGTCACCAAGGTGGATTTTTTGTAACTATAAAAACAAGAGAATGGATTTTGCCCAATTTATATATAAAAAACACACATCAAATAATCTCAATCTTTTAAAAAATACAGGTTAGATTTTTATATTTCGGTCAAGCACAATAGAGGACTTTGTTATTATTCCTTTGCAAAATGGCATGTGATTTCCTGATTTTGGTATTGGTTTGGATGAACTATTATTGCATTGGAAATTAGTAATGTGAATTTGATAATAAAGTTACTAGAATATGCAGACAAATTTTTTTTTTTTTTGAGGAAAAGCAGGCCACTTTTATTAAGAACTAGCCAAGTCGGCTTGTATTACATCAGAAATGGAAAAAAGCACAACATCAGTGCCTAACAAAATGAGAAAAGGAGCGAAGACCAATACTAGCAAGGAGGTGAGCCACCATATTCTTCTCGCTCTTGAGGAATACTATTGGCGTCAACGGTCTCGCTCGGAATGGCTTCACGGAGGCGATCGTAAGCCTAAGGCTCTGTTTAGGAAGTTAGTTTAACTCCAACTAAATTATACTTTTACCTCATGTTTTATTTTTTTTAAAATTAATAAAATTTATAAATAGTTTTTGAAAAGTCAATCAATTTCAATTTAAAAATTTCCTTTCTAACCAACTTACCAAAGGGAGGCTAAGTTTTTTCATTTAAAGGCACCTGTCTCGCCAGCTAAAAATTCCATCAAAGGTTTGGAGGATAGGAATGGCAATTGGGTGATTAGGGAGGAAGAGGTCGTGGATGTCCTTGTGGATTATTTTCGACGCATCTTTTACGTCGAATTCTCCTAGTAGGGAGGAGATGGATTCGATATTAGATTTTGTAGAACCCAATATCTCGGCTGCTATGAATGGGATTTTAGAGGCGCCTTTTTCAAAGGAGGATATTAAAACAGCGCTTTTCGGTATGGGATCTACCAAGTCTCCGGGGACAGATGGTTTTCACGATCATTTTTTCCAGCGTAATTGGGATATTGTTGGGGACATTTGTCGACGGTGTGTTTGGGGGTTCTAAACGAAGGGAGATCAGTGGAAGCTCTCAATGAGACTCACGTGGTTCTTATTCCCAAGGTCAAAGATCCCAAAAAGATTGCGGATTTTGGGCCGATAAACTTGTGTAACGCAGCTTACAAAGTTATCACAAAAGCCTTGGCGATTAGACTTAAAAAGTGTACTTCCGGCTTCGATCTCCCCCGAGCAAAGCGCTTTTGTTCCGGGGAGGTTAATTACGGATAATGTCTTGATTGCTTTTGAATTTCTCCATTCGATTCGCCGGAAGACTAATGGCCAAGAAGGTCTCATGGGATTAAAGTTGGACATGAGCAAGGCCTATGATAGAGTCTAATGGCTTTTTTTTTTTTTTTTTTTTTTTTTTTTTTTTTTTTTTTTATTGCTATAATGCGACGGATGGGTTTCGGGAGTCATGGGGTTCGCATTGTGGAGGATTCCGTGTCAACGTCAAGCTTTTCCTTCATTATTAATGGTGGAGTCGCTGGGTTTGTCAAACCTATTAGAGGTCTTCGCCAAGGATGCCCTTTATCCCCTTGTTTCTTTTTTTGTGTTGAAGGTCTTTCGGCGGCATTCAGGAGAGCTGAGACTTTGGGTTCTCTCCGGGGTGTGGGAGTTTCTAGGAATGCGCCTCGAGTGAATTACCTCTTATTTGCGGATGACTCCATTGTTTTTGGCGAAGCTTCCTTGACCGATTGGGAAGCAACTGGGGATATTCTCGGACTTTAAGAGAAGGCTTCGAGACAAATGGTGAATTTTGAAAAGTCCTTGATTACTTTTAGCCCTAATGTTAGGACCGTTAGGCGATATAGGCGAGATGAAATCTGTAGGAAGCTGGGATTGAATACCCAAGGGCCAAATCATGACAAATATCTTGGTCTCCCTTCTTTTGTTGGTAAGAGCAAGAGGCGGACTTTCAATTGCGTTAGGGAGCGTGTTGTGAATAAGATTCACGCATGGAAGGGGAAGCTCTTCTCGATGGCAGGGCGAGAAATTTTGATCAGAGCAGTGGCGCAGTTTTGGTGGGGTGGTTCCGATAATGAGAAGAAAAGCGATTGGGTTAGTTGGGAGAAATTGTGCAAGCCGAAGGTGGAGGGGGGACATGGGTTTCCGTGATATGTCGGTTTTCAATCAAGCGTTACTAGCAAAGCAGGTCTGGCGTGTGCTTCAATGTCCTCAATCTCTCTTGGCTCGTGTTGATAAAGCTAAGTACTTCCCTCAGACTTCTCTTTGAGAGGCGACAGTTGGTCACAATCCATCCTATACTTGGAGGAGTCTCATGTGGGGCAGAGATTTGTTGCTTACGGAGCTTAGATGGAGGGTTGGCAATGGCAGGGACATTAACATTTTTTCATCACCGTGGTAGCCACGCCCATCTACGTTTCGTCCCATCACTGCTGCTGGTTCGGGTCAAGATGATTGGAGAGTTGAAGAGCTCATCTAGAATGGCCAATGGGACCGAGATGTTACTAGTTTGAACTTCTTACCGATTGATCATGAAGCCATTCTTAATATTCCTCTTGGGGCGAGGATCTTATGCTAATAGGATGATTTGGCATTTTGAGAGCGCCGGGGTCGATATATGGTGAAATCAGGCTACTTGGTGGCTATGACTAAAAAGACTCTGGTAACTTCTTCAGGTGGCGGTAGGGATAGGAGATGGTGGGTTTGCTTTGGAGTCTTAATATTCCCAATAAGGTTAAAGTTTTCCTTTGGAGAGCTTTTCAGGGCATCCGACCTTCTTTTGGCAACTTGGTGAAATAGGGTATTAAATGCATTTCAACCTGTCCGAGGTGTGGGGAGGAGCTGGAATCAGTCTCTCATGTGCTCTGGCATTGCCCCTTGTCAAAAGGGGTTTGGATGGAGTCGGCGGTTTGGCAGTGTTTTTCGACGTTTAAAGGCCCTACTTTTGAAGCTGCTTGTTTGTTTGCAGCCCAGTTTTGATCTAGGCAGGATTTGGAAGTCTTCAGCATGCTGGCTTGGAGCATTTGGGGTGATTGCAATTTGTTTGTTCATGAGCGCTCGGTTCTCTCAGCTTTGGAGATAGTTTCTTCGGTTGGTCGCTCACTGGGGTTGTTTCAAGGCTGTGGTGTTGCGACCACTCCTATAGGCCCTTGTATTTTCAGGTGCAACCGCTGGGAGTCTCCTCCGTCTGGCGATCTGAAGTTGACTGTGGATGCAGCTGTTCAAGAAGGACTTGTTTTATTGGGATTGGGGTTGTGATTCCAACTTTTAACTATCATCAACTTATGTGACATATGAGTTGTCATTATTTTATTGGTAAGTGGTTAAAATATTGTCACAACAATTGATTGCTTCTATAAATGAAAATATGACAAATGAGTTGATACTTATACAATTAGGATTATAGTTAGTATTTCTAACAGTACCCTAACAAAAAACTATCCATATTTGAATACATAATTCAAATTCTCCATTTGAATGCAAACAGTCAATTTAAATACACATTTAGATGCTTCAAACAATCAATTTAATTAAACATTTAAATGCAACAGTTCACGCAAACGATTGCATAAACGAATCACAAACTTCAAAGAACAAGGTAAAATGGGACACGTGGCAAAACTTAAGCGGCCCTGATTACGATCAGCAAAAAATAAAAAAGAGAGTAATATATTAATCCAAGTATAAGTGCATAATTAATTAAACAATCTCTCAACTATTAACTAATCTCTCAACTATTAACTAAGGAAGCTCAACGAATTTTGCTGAACAAGTTAGACATGAATTTGGAGAAGCAATATTATCAAAAAGCTAGTAGCATGTTTCACATTCTGCATGCAATTAAAAAATAAAAATAAAAAAGGTTTTCAGTAACTCTCTCGAGGAAATTACAGAATAAATTTTCCAGAGCAAAAATGAAAAAAGAAAAAGAAAATTAAAGAATAAATTTTAGGATTCAAGTCCTTGCTGATTTTAAGATTAGCCTCGTGTCTCTAGGTTTTGCTGGAAACGGCGGGGGTATGATGAGGATGATGATGACTAGTCAGCTGGTTCGGGGGGTGGAGTGGCGTTCTTCCTATGAGCGGCAGCTTTGAGGACATGGCTGTAGTTGCCTTTCTCCATGAAGAGCTGCTGAAAGTGGTGCTTGCAGTAGAGAACTCCATCAAGGGCAGCATAGGAGGAGTGTGTTAGGGGACACCCTCCGTGAGCACACCTGAAGCATGACTTGTGGTAACACTCTCCTTCCAGTGAAACCTGCTTGATGCATTAAAAAAATATATATATATTTCACCAAGAAATTAGGAAAGAAAAAAGATCAATTAAACACAATTCATGATCCTGAAAACAACATTGTGAATTATCATTAATAATACGGGCAATTTGTGTCACACATTTTGTTTGATTGGAAATTTTCAAATATTGGAAGTATCATAGCATTGTAAGATTTGTCTTTATAAGCTCCTAATAAAAGAGTAACACAAAAATAAAAAGTGTTCATATGATATTTGTTCTAAGTAGCACTGAATACTAGCATGCAACAAATAAATGGTGCTCAATTCCCCCATCACCTAATTAGCCTCTCGAGAATGATAGTAGAATCTTAGTAGTAGGAGAGTAGTAGAGTCATACGCCCTAACTGAAATTTAAAATTATAATTGTGTCTCATTCAATAATTATAACATACATAAGTACACCTCCTTTAACTAAAATTATTTCTAAAATTTTTTCATAAGGGCTTCACTTAGAAAAAAAAAACTTTGGCCCCACCACTACTCTGAGCCCCTGTTAAGAACAACATTTTCAGACAAAATTTTGAATACCCAACTCTCGAATTCCAATTCCAAACCTCTATGTTTTTTTTCCCAAAAAACTCAAAATTTAAAAGTCTATAACTTTTTTTCTTTCAAGTCAAAATACGATGATTTTTTAAATGGTACAAAATGACAAGAAAAACAAAGAAAAACAAAGCAAGATCAGTATTGTATATTTTTTCAAACACATTTCAAGTTTTTACACTATTTTTTTTTTATATTACATTTCATTTTTAATTCACACTTTTCTTAAACATACATTTCAAACTAAATTTTAACACTCCGTCTTCAAACGTCACCCTAAAATACCGCTTAGTAATGGAAGGAAAGATACTTTCAAAAAAATCACAAACCTTCTCGAGAGGATAGACCGTTTTTGAGCATGTGGCACATTTGTCTAGGGTTCCAGAGAACAAGGAAGAGAGCTTGCTTGGGGCCCTTGCCTGTAAAAAAATATTTGATATATATATATATATATATATGTGTGTGTGTGTGTCATAATTAAAATTTGATTTAATGAAAGAAAGAGTAATGTGATATATGGAAATATGGACGATAACTATTTATATTCCGTATATATATAAAGGCAAAAAGATCCATCTGCTAGAATATTGTTTTCGTATCCATATTGAGACATAAATAAATAAATAGAAAGAGATTATGGATAAGTAGATATACCAGCAGTTCATTTTGTCTCTCAGAAGACTTTGCTGTGACAATTTTTCACCATATAACGTTGTTAGCAAAAAAATAGGAAAAAAACAAAAAAACAAAAACAAAAACTAAATAAAAGAAATCCTAGAAGATAAAGTAAAAGAAGAAAATAGCAAAAAATGCAGTTTTGATTGTTAAATATATCAAAAAGAAAAATTAAAGGAAAGAGTATATATATATATATATATATATTTGTTTTGTTTTGTTTTGTTTTTTTGTTTTTTTCTAAAGCAAGAGAGGAAATTGTTATATATACCTGTCTGAAAATTCTTGCTAAAATTTCCAGATTCCTTGAAAAGTTGCTCAAAATGAGGCTTGCAGTAGAGGACTCCATCCATCCAGGAGTAGCTGCTCATCTATCAAACATATACATGTATAACATAAATATAAATATATTCAACAAAAAAAACATAAATATAATATATATATATATATATATATATTGTGTTCATGAGCCTATTAGATCAATCAAGTATACAACTCCCTCCAAAGAAAATGTCAAAAAAAAAAAAAAAAAAAAGAAGAAAGAAAAGAAAAGAAAACTTGATTCTTATAATTGTATCTAAGGTAACGTTGCCGAAGCGTATCATCGGATTTAACTGTGAGGGAAGGAACTCGAAGTAAGATGGCACCATCTTGTCCGACATAACAAGGTCCAATTTAAATCTATATATCATCATAAAATTTATCTAAATCTTGGAATTTCTGTTTCTTTTTAAGAGAAAAACTTAAAATACACAAAAAAAAAAAAAAAGTAATAATAAAAATAATAAAAATAATATATACCGAGAGAGTTCCTTTGCAATGGCTGCATTTGAAGCAGGATTTATGGTAAGGCACTCCTTCAAGAGACATCATATCAACGACATAAACAGTCTTGTCACAAGCCTTGCATTTATCCAATGTTCCTGTAAATGCCATTTTTTTTTTTTTTCCTTTCTTCTTCTCCAGAAATGCAAAGAAAAAAGTAAAAAAAGACTTTGAATTATTTTAAATGTAAGATATAAATGTTTGTGTGATTTTCTGATTTATTTCAGGTGTGTGAGAATGAATGTTGGTTGAACGGTAAAGGACAAACAAGTCAAGTGCGTAAGAGGCTCTCCTTAAGTCAAGCTCCCTTATTATAAGGATCTTTAATTAATAACCTTTTACACCTCAAGTTTTGTTAGACACCGTTAACTAATTACCTTTACACCTCAAAATATTCATCAACATTTTTATTATTTTCTTCTTTTTTTTTTTCAAAAAAAAAAATCTAATTACTTAGGTGTTAATTCGATTGCGTAACACTCATATGACAAGAACCAATATTTAAAAAAACTCACTATTTTTTTTTATTTTTTTAATTGAGTTTTGGGAGGATTTGAATCTTCACCTTTTGGTGAAGTTAGGTATGGAATGACTATGTCTACAACCATAAAATTACAATATTGATACATACTCATAAATATAATTGCAGGTATAGCCTAGTTAAAATAAATAAAAAATAAAAAGAACATGGCACGAAAAATAAAAGAGGGTTGCGACTTTGAGACAAAAGGGATTTATTGAACAATGTCTTGGACCCGTCTAAAAGGAGCCTATTAACTTTGTAACGCATTTAATAAACGCCAGAAAATGAAGGACAAGGGAGATTCAAAATGCGAAGTAAATATGAGAAGTGAATCCACCCAAAAGAAAAAACTACGAGAAGTGAATGCGCTTAATTGTGGACGTTATTAATTTTAATTGGAGTAAATGAAGGTCGGTGTATTTTACCATTTCAAGGAAGAAAAAAATTTATAAATGCAGGAGTTACCTCGTCCCATTTTCACGTCTTCCGACTGTTCCTCTAATTACATTTTGATATCCGATTAACTGAATTACGCAATTATATTTTTAGTATTGAGCTCTTATTTATGTGATCAAGTTGTCAATTTTAGATGAGACACAAATAAAGGAGGGATAGTCGAGGGACAGGAAAAATTAAGACATAGTATGTTATTATATGACTCATATTTAATAAGCTTATTTTGTTAGGATTTCTTAAAAAAAAAAAAAAAAAATCACACGACTACAGTTAATTCATTTTTTTTTTCATATCTGTTTTTTATGAAAATTGTTATAGGAGTAAAATGGGGTTAAATTCAAAGTTCAAAGGATAAAGTGAGTTTTAAAAATTCCATGAAAAAAGTATAAATGACCATAAAGGTCAGGGGTATGGATGAAAATAGCCTTAATTATAAATAATAGGTCTAGAGCAGTTCTAGCCCAAAAAGAATAAATGCAAGTAGGAATCATACATGATTTTTCCTTGCATATTTTTCCTTGAGGCTTTTATATTGCAATTGCAAATCTTGTTGTTGCGTAATTTACACACAAGGACCAATCCAACCATGGCAATAAAGTGCTGAAAAACTAAATTATGGAGGCAACACTACCTGCTGGCACAATATCAGATCCGAGATGGTCTTTCCATGGCGATCGATCCTCCTAGAGCAGTTGACGCCCCCGTCTAGAATGTTACGAACCACAACATTCAATGCCTTGATTCCTCTAACTCCATAAATTTCTACTTTGACATGCTCATTGGCCCATTTGTCTCTCTCGTTGATGGTGTCGGATTTGAGAAATAAAGAGTTGTTTAGGAGAGCCGACAGCACTTCCCTTACCCACTGAGGTGTTATGATCAACTTCAATCTTTCAATATCAGAAAGGAAATGCGGGATGAGAGAAAAGTTCAAGTCATTCCCTTTGTCTCCAACCCTGCTATGAGCTACATCATAGAGCGGAATCTTTTTATCGGAGGGAGCAGGAGCGATGTCACCTTCGGAAAATGAAATATCTTCTATAGATTCTTGCAAATCAGGAAGCAGGGTGAGCTCTTCGCTGTCGATTCTCAAGTTATTTGGTCTTGTCACTGTAGAGCTCTTCACTGCAATCCTCCACGAAACATTTTCACGACAGACCTGAATGCCCATGACAGAGTACTATAATAATTTGGTTCGAAGTGAACGTTGAAGTTATTATAAGGTGTAAAGTAAAAAGAACTAGGAAACCATGAAAAGAAGATATCTAATAGCAAAAAATACACAATAACGAAGATGGAAAGTTTCGGATGGAGACAGAGAGTACCATTTGTTTTTCAAGAATGATCTCTTTCTTGTGGCCGACACTGCATTCAGCAATGACAAAAATAATCATGTCAGACAGTGGGACTCGGAGTTGGCAGGCTCGAGCAAAAAGAAACGAAACGGGAGAGAGGGATGAAGAAAAAGGAACAAGTACAACGTCTTTATAGATAATTCAAATGAGAAAATGGATATCATAAACCCCCTCAAAACTCAATCCCATTCACAGCGTCAAAAGTAAAATGCATGATTCCATGCCCTCAAGAGAAGGTATACATTTCCTATCATATAAACTAGAATATTATAGTTCGCAATGATAAAAAATCAAGGGTTACTTTGTGACTAACCCTAAAATGCAGGGTACAAAAAGGTTAAAAACCATAAATTTGAGGTTTTAAGGGTTAGGTCATATTGCTTTAACCAGGGTGAATCCATAACGTCAAGAAGATCATGAAAAAAAAAAGAACGGATGGAAAAGTTGATAAGAACTTGACCTGATACCACCACCACCAGCTGGTCCATTAGTATATAATGCCATAAAATCCATCGTAAATTGGACCGCATGTTCCTTCAGCTCAAACAAGCCATCCATACGTAGCCTTATATCTTCTTTACCCGTCAGAGATGAAGGGTCCGCACCAGTGCTACTTGCTTTCAGACTGTCAACTCCAATTATATAAGAAATTACGCGACTGTTAATGCCAGGCAGTATTTCTTCCAACCATGATCTGACCTAATTTATATTGGAATAGAAAGTATTAAAGAATTGACATGTTGACAGTCAGTCCAGTCGATAACTTCTTTCCTCCTTTGAACAGCCTTACTTAACAAGTAGTAACATTGCCGAAATTAAGACTTATCTACCAGAAATTCAGCGGCCTTGGCACGTTTAACACATTCATGTCCTCCATATGATATCTCGCCCCATCCTTTCCAACCACAGTCCTGCAAGCTAAAAAAACAGAGCATTAGCATAACCCCGATTGAATGTTAGGGGAGGGAAATTTCATGATTTACCGCATAGCTACATGCTGAAATCGTCATGATAAAATATTAGTTACACTGAATATAATTATCTTTCTCAGGAAGTACAATCCATGTTGGATTACAAAAGAAAAGCATGTTTCCTTGAGCATGTAAAATAACATAAATCTAGACAACAGAGAAAGATTCCCAACAAGAAAACCACTGCTCGAATACGTAATTCCACATAACATGAGATTCAGGATAGATTTTCCACAACTACTCACATCAGATGAAACAAGGAAGGTCGAAACGGATAAGATGTTCAAATTTAATACATGCCACCAGACAAACGCAACACATCTCACCAATGATCCGTTTCAATCTCCCTTATTACCCCAGAATAACTCCATTTGAGTAGATAAACTATCACGTTAAGCGACATTGGTAAACCTTGTTTACAACAAACAAAACACGGGCTCCTGTTAGTATAACAATACAATTTCAGAGAATCTTGATTCACTAAGGATTCTAAATTCTCGACCAATGAAAGTGATAAAGATAAGGAGGTTAAGGAACTGCGCCAACTTGTCACAACGAGACAAGTTTATTTAGATGAAAGAGTTCTACTTGAGTACGAAGTGACTGCATATGCTCCAAGATCTCCCACTAGACGTTTCATATTTCTACTTCTATTTTTACATATCAATCAGCAAAAAACATTAAAAATATGACCTTTGGAATCAACTGCAAGAGTTTATCAGGAGCTAATCCAGTTGCAGGTTTTGCTCCAACACACAGAACCTTGCAACTTGATGTAGGGGTGAATGAAACATCTCGAAGATCAATAATCTGCAATCAGGGACAAATAGATGAAGATTTAAGTATTTTATCATTTTATCATTTTCCCCTTTTCTCGTTTTTCTTTTTCCAGTAGAAATATAGGCACATAAAGTTACCACATCAGGAGTGACATAGGCACCCGGATCCCCAACTTCATAAAGAAGTTGTTGAGCACATGTACCGAAATTTAAGACCCCACCACTACCTTCCGCCTTTGCTACGCATACAACTCCATCGGAACTGATTTCAGCGTAAGGAAGAGACACATCAAGAAGCTGAGAGAAAGACATGTCTCGATACTTGTCCCCTGCATTAAAATAAACACATAACACTAGGGTCTTCGTTAAAAGGGAGGACAAAAAGTAGAAACACAGCAAAAAAGAGCTTCATTTTGACCTTAAAAAGCACTTTTAAAAACAAAGTTCACCTGGATGCATGAAGTATCCCCCTGTAAGTTGACAACCACACTCCAAAAGGTGGCCGGCCAGAGACCCCTGTGCTAAAAGTTCTAAGCTGTCCCAGTTCCATCCTAATTCATATATCTGTTCATACACCAGCAGAGTATCTCAGAAATCATCCTATCAAAATTAAATCACAGCAATCAACAAAGAAAAGTTATAATCAGGTCGTGTTTAATCAAAAGATGTACTGTAATATATAAAAGTAAGCACTGAGCACAATACGTTAACCAATTTACATACCATTGGCGCCAAAAATAAGGCAGCATCTGCGACGCGTGAAGTTATCACAACATCAGGTTGATACTTTTCCAGGCATTCAACAATGGGAGCAGCTCCAAGATATGTGCTAATACCCTTCACCAGTTACACCAGAAAAGATAAGACCCGCCTTCTCAAAAGGCATGCCAGAGCAAAAGATAACAAAAATTGATATGCATGCAGAATATTATCAAATTCTTGAAATACAAAATTATTTAATAGGTACTAGAATCTTACACCTTCCAAGATGTACGGTTTCTCATGAGAGGATCCAAACCCTATTCAAGGACAACAAAATGATCGTCTGTTCGGTTTAATGATTTAAAACTGAAATTGAGAAACGTTTCAAATATGTGGAGTCCAAAAGGTGATTTGAAATACCTGTATATCTAACAGAAACCTCATGAGCCACACCAACATAAACATCAAGTCCCAGGCTGCGGGCTATTTCGATAACCTTTTCCTGTGCACCAGATGGATCCACTACCCAGAAAAGAAAAGAAAAAATGTCTTCCAACAACGTGATAAATGCATATGATCCGTAGCCAATTAAATGAAAACGCTTTCTTTGCAGATTAAATGTTAATTTAGCTTGTAATTCTTACTTGCACCCATGTTGGTGATTATGCAAGTTCGTCTCTCTACAGCTAAAGGTAAAAGTAAGCGCATCCAATCCGAAACTGCACATTCGTCGAAAATCACCAGAAGGCATCTTTGGTTAGCACAACAAAGACCAATTCACAACACACTTAAAAAAAATCCAGTCTTCATTTGCATTGTCTAAAAGAAGAGCATGCCAATAACTTTCCACAATAAAAGGGACATACTCTGTGAATCGAAACCATCGCCACCAGACACCATAACCTGATACCGATCGGCAAGGGTGCGCTCGGCTAGGCATTCGAGTACAAGATAGTTCAACTCTTTCACTCTTTGTAGTAACTTAAGAGCTGCCAATGGCCTATCACCTCCAAAACCAGCTCCACATCCAATGTACACCTTCTCCCTTCGTTTTCGGGGATTTGCTCTCTGCAGTTCAAATTCACCCTGAAATTACTCATCACTCCAATTTCTCTTCTAAATTTGCTTAAAATTCAAAGAAGGCTGAAAATGAATGAATTATCAAAAATGTTTACCAGCTTGATCACACAATTATGAATCTCATCCTTGTAACGGGTTTCCATTTTTTTCACTCTAATTGTCCCTGAGAAGGCAATAAATTTAGAATTAGTATTAACTAAAATGCCTATAAAAACCAATACGGCTATAATAGCAGATAAACTAAACCCAGAATCTCAAGTTTCATCAGAATCAAACTATTGTTAAATATATGAGCCATGTTTGCAAAAACCCATCAATTCATGCTTCTAGAAAAGGCAATTTATCAGATAAGAAATTGGAATATTTGCTAGAAATTAGTAAGAAACTGAAATTAACAGCGTAGTCTTTAAGAGCAAAAAAAAAATGATGGAAAATTTTTTTTAGGAAAAAAAAAAAATACAAAATTTGTTTCAACAAGATGGATCGTTGTACCTGGCGAGTCCCCAAGCTACACCGTTGAAGTTTGATTAAGAACTCGTTGAAATTCGTTCTTAGCAATATATATCATATGTTAGTTTCGTTATTTTGGATTGAGTGTAATATAAGATGAAATTTTTAATTATGAATTGATTAATTTTTTAAAAATTAATTATAAATTTTATTAATTTTTTAAAAAAAATATAAAAATTGATATAAAAAATTATAGTTTAATTCAAGTTAAATCTTTATATCAAATATATATATATATATATATATTTTAAACATATATATATTAATTCAAAAGGTTGAAGTTTGAATTAAGAATTACTTGAAATTCATTCTTAGCAATACATTCTGAGCAATAGATACCCTAGAATTAAGAATTCGGTGAAATTCGTTCTTAGCAATATATACCCTATATATATATATTTAAATTAAATAATATATCAAAAAATGTTTCATGAATTTTAATTTATAACATTCTTTCTTCGTAAATTTTAGAAATATTAAAGAAATTCCACCCTTAATTAAATTTTTGACTAAAAATACACATGATACTCGTTGCGATCCTGAGTTACTTAAAACAAATATTTTCCACTCTAACTCAACTCATAATTCAACTCACTCAAAAAAATATAATTTTGTCCTTAAATTATTCTCCATCAACACTGATGGTTTATTTTGTATTTTAGTTTAACTCCAATTAAATTTTACTTTTTCAGTTAGATTGTCTTTTTTTAAAAAGTCAACAAAAATTATAATTAATTTTTTAAAAATCAATAAACTCCAATTTAAAATTTTAACTACAACCAACAATTTAAACGGAAGCTTAGTTATGACTTAACAAAATACTTAAGATACTCTGAAATTTAAAAATAAAAATTTAATTTAAATTAAAAAACTAATTGAAGTCCTAAGCATTTTTTTACAAAACCTTAATTATTTATCGGATTATTTACATAGATGTCTAAATTGAAGATCATAAGTGTCTGTCATTATAAATTTGAAGCATACAATTTTAAAACAGTTTCAATAGGTGGATGTGAGACATTCAACCAAATAAACTCATCATCTATATTAAGAGCATAAGTAGCCAAGAAATAGGCAGCTCTATTAGCTTCCCGATATATATGATGTAACTTAGCTCCTGAAAGGGGGAAAAAAAAAGATAACAAGCTAGGCACATTTGGCAATGTAAGTTTAAACTCATTAAAAAAAAAAAAAAAGAATTCTTCAAAGCTTGGACAATTTCAATGCACTGGACCCTACAAATTGAAGATTTAGACTACCTATTTCATACCACATCTAAGCATTATAAACTAACTATTAAAACATGACCAATAATAATAAGAGAAAAATTATCATTATAATATTACAATTATCATAAGTAATTTAAATCGTACTAACAAAAATGTTTTTAAGAAACCAAACTCATATACTTGAAAAATATGTTTATCAAATAATCTAAAAAGAAAAAAACATACTAACAAGTAATCATTATAATAAATAATTGACATGAAGATAAATATACAAGAATGATTGGAAAAAATATAAGGAAAATAATTTAAATCATAATGAGGAAAAAATGTGTTAAAAAACATTTTACTCATGAAATATTGAAACACAACAAAACATTTTATTCAGAATAAAAAAGAATGTAATCTGATCACATATAAACAAAAAATATATATATATAGATATATAAATATATCACGAACGGCAAAACATGAAAGAAATTAATCATGAGATGCTTATAAAAAAATTCACATTCAATCAATAACACAAAAAAAAAAAAAAAAAAAAAATCATGAGTGTTCTTGACATACAGGAATACAAAATATAAAATGTGAATGATGAAAAATAAATACCATAAAAAAGGAATATAAATGAGGTTATTTCATAATCATTTCAAAATTTAAAAAAAAAAGAAGGAAAATCTTATTTCAGTTTATTAAAAGAAAGATTTATTGGCCTAAATAGTCTCTAAATTCTTTCAAATGTGACGGTTTGGTCCCTTTTTTTTTTTTGCCTAGATGACCTTAAATATCTATTTTCTTGGGTGGCATTTCAGTCATTTCTATCAAAAAACTAATGGATTGATCACGTAAGGAGTATGCTTCATGGTTTTTGAAGGTTAAATAGGTAATTTCATAGGTTTTTTCCCCAATTTTTTTTGAGAAATTAGGGTTTCCCTACAGTAAAGGGTGGGAGGAGGGGGAAGGGCTGAACCCAGTCGCGAGGAGTAAAGGGGTGAAGGGGGAACCCGCCGGTTAGAAAGGGGGCTGAATCCAGTCGTAGGGGGGAAGGGTTGGGGCCAAACCCAGTTGCCGGGAGGGTTGGGGGGGGGGGGGGGGAGAAGGGGCCGAACTGAGTAGTGGGGAGTAGGGCCGAACCCGGTCGCTAGGGAGGATGAACCCAGTCGCGGAGGGAGGAGGGGCCAAACCCAGTAGCCAGGGGCTGGGTGAAAGCGAGATAGAGAGGGAGAGAAATAAAGGAGAAAGAGAGGGGGAAGGGACTTTTGGGAGATTGGAGAGTATTTTAGTTATTTTACTACAAAATGATCATTTGAGTAAGATTTCATTAGAAATTTAATAGAGTTTGATGGAAAGAACTGAAATGGCCAAGAAAATAGAAGTTTAGGGTCATCTTGGACCAAAAAAAAAAAAGGATCAAACCGTCACCTTGAAAGAGTTTATGGACTATTTAGACTAATTACTCTAAAAGTAATTCACATTATCAGTAAAATAATATTCATAATTAAAGTCAAAAAAGCAAAAAAGAAAAAAAATGTATAAAAGAGAAATTATGTCGATTAGAGTAAAAGGACAAAATAGATATTACAGACATTTGTTTATTTAAAAATAGATGTTTTACGTAATAGTGTTAACCGACATTTTTTAAACAGGACCCTAAAAAATGGATGCTTCTGTAATTATTTCTGACTTATCTCACTCTATCCTTCACGCCGCCCAACATGAACCTGCCACCAACATTTATACTATCTCATCCCACCTCTAATACCATCCTCACTCATGTCCTAATAATGTTTGAGAATGTTTTATGTATCAAATCAAACAAATCAACTACACAAAAATAGAAATAAGATTCATAAATTGTACCTCTTAACAACAAATTTAAAATTTCACTAGAAGTCTAGAATGACTTTGTTAGAAAGTTAGGTCCGGTTAGGATCTAGTTTATATGTCTAAGATTCTGTTAATTTGAATTTTAAGTTTTAGACTTAAAGATATTGACTTAGGTTAGGTCCTAAACTTTAGAAAGTCAAGTAGATATCCGGCATCTTATATACTTCTATATATTTTATAATCTCTGATTTTATTCAATAAAAAGAAATTATGTTTTTTTTTCCACAAAATTACATGGTATTAGAGCCAATGGGGAAAAACTAAACCCTAATGGCGAAGACGACTAATTTGAGGACGATGATGTTCGGTATTGGTGACTCTCCTTCCTTCTCAAATGTTGTTCTGGTCATACCACGACTATCCCTACCTCGGCTGTAGCTACTGGCAATGGTAGTGTTGATCTTTCCTCTGGATCATCCTTTCAAATTACTATTCACAAATTGAATGGTAAAAACCATTTGGAGTGGTCTCCATTGGTCAAACTAGCCATTGATGGCCGGGGAAAATTGGGCTACCTAACTAGTGATGTCAAGAAGCCTGCAGCCAATGATCCGATCTTTCCAACATGGCGGTCCGAGAATTATTTAGTCACAGCCTGGTTCCTCAACTCTATGGAGGCAATGTTTGCAAAGCCAAATATGTTCTTACTGATGGCAAAAGACGTCTGGGTTTTTGTTCGCGAAACCTATTCAGATTTGGAGAATTTTTTCTCAAATATATGGATTAAAATCCAAGCTATGGCAATCCAAGCAAGGTGCTCGAGAGGTTACTATCTATCATATTGATATGGTAACCTTATAGCAGGAGTTGGATCAGTGTTACGAGGATGTGTGGGAAAATGCGAATGCTTGTGCACAATTCATGATACGGGATGAGAATGATCATGTTTACATGTTTCTTGTAGAGGTTAAGTGTAGTTTGGATGATGTGAAGGGAAGGATCCTCGGTCGGAAACCTCTACCATCCATTCGTAAGGTTTTCTTTGAGGTCAGACAAGAAGAATGCCAGCAGAGAATTATGTTGAGCAAGTCGATATCCAACAACCATTTAGAGACCGAGAGCTTCGCCCATATTTCTCATGGCTCTGACGGTGATGGTGACAAGAAGAAAAAGCCGTGGTGCAATCATTACAATAAACCATGGCACACTAGGGAGACTTGCTAGAAAATTCATAGAAAGCCGGCGTACTTGAAAAAGAATGGTGAGCACTTCAAACTGTGTCCAAGGATTCTCATGAGCATCCAGTCAATTCAGAGTCATCTCCTTTCACAAAGGAACAATTAGAGCACATGTACAAACTCTTTAAGTCTCCATAATTCTCTATCAATCCCTTATGTTTCCTTGCACACCAAGGTAATCCTTTAGTCACAGCCTTTTTTAGTATTAAAACTAAGCCCCGGTGTTTTCAGATTGTTGATTCGGGAGCAACCAATCATATTTCAAGTTCATAATTATTTTCTTCCTATAGTCCATGTGTAGGAAATAAAAATATCAAAATCATAAATGGATCTTTTTTGGCCATAACCAGAATGGGTTCGATCAAAATCTCTCCTTTCTTAATCCTTCATAACGTACTTCATGTTCCTAACCCATATATAACCTCTTGTCCATTAGTAATTTAACCCTTGATCACAATTGTCGTGTTAACTTATATTCGTCCTATTGTGAGTTTAAGGACTTGCCTATGAGAGGACGACTGGCAGTGCTAGAAAGAATGGGGGACTCTATTTTCTTGAAGATGGATAAAAAATATGTAATTTAGTTCAAAGTTCATGTTTTGAGTCTAGTTCAATTTCCAATAGTGATGAAATCATGTTGTGGCTATAGGCTTGGCTACCCTAGTTTTCAATATTTAAAACATTTGTTTCCGAATTTGTTTCGTAATAAAAATCCATCTTCCTTTAAGTGTGAAATTTGTGTTTTGGCTAAACAATATTGTATTTCTTACCCTCCACAACCATATAAACCTACCAAACTATTTTCATTTATTCATAGTGATGTTTGGGGTCGGGGACTCCTACAATTTCTTGAAAAAAATGTTTTATCACATTTATCAATGATCACACTAGGGTTAGTTGGGTTTATTTATTAAAAAGAAAAATCAGAAGTTGAAGGGATTTTCCAAAATTTGTACACTATGGTACAAACACAATTTCATAAAAAAAAAAAAATTAAAAATTTTCGTAGTGACAACAGCAAGGAATTTTTCAATACTGTTTTGGGGCATTTTTTCATTAAAAAAGGGATTATTCATTAAAGTTCTTACATTGACACCCCTTAACAAAATGAGATAGCCAAAATAAAAAATAAACATCTCTTAGAAGTGGCAAGAGCTTTTTTCTTTACAAACTATGTTTTGAAATATTTTTGGGTAAAGTAATTCTTATGGCTACTTATCTCATCAATAGAATGCCTTCCAAAATTTTGAATTTCCAAACACCTTTGCACATTTGTCAAACATTTTTCCAACTTCCCGAATCTCAGCAAATTTACCAATTAAAATTTTTGGTTGCATTGTGTTGTTCATAATCCTGATCGAAATTGTAGAAAACTTTATCCTAGGGCACGCAAGTATGTTTTTTTAGGTTACGCACCAACATAAAAAGCCTAGAAATACTTTGATCCAGTTTCCAAAAAATTGTTTGTTACCATGGATGTGTCCTTTTTTGGAACAAAAACATTTTTGGGATCTTATCTTCAGAGGCAAAACAATCAAGAAGATTCGACTTTTTTTCAACATGTGGATTTTTGAAATTAAGATTCTGCTTTGGTTCAAAATTAAACCCCACCCACCCCCAACATGAATCAAATTTGCTTAAATCATATTTGTTTCAACAAACCTCACAAAAGGAATCGGATTTGCTTCAAAAAAATTCAGAAAATTTGAATTTGAATTTATTTCAAGATGATTTTATTCACTTCGAACAAATTTCAAATTTAATTCCTTCTGAAAAGGAAACAAATTCGAATCCCAAACAAGGAGACATTGAAACTGAAAATTCAAATGTTTTAAATACTGAAGAATCTTCTAGGCTACCTATAATCTCATCACAGATTCATGACCCCACCAAAAAAGGAGGGCACGCGAACATGGAAAAAAATTTTGGACATGTTTACACAAAAGAACATCTGACTAGTGAGAAAGAGTCCTTGTGTTCTCTATATAGCTAAGAATTCAACACGCAGCAAGTCCAACACTCATAAGGTTTGCCTCAGTCGTGTCCACCATCTCAGAGTTTGCCTAAAGATTTAAATATTTCCATAGCTATTTGTAAGTGTGTTAGGTCGTGTATAAATCATCCAATGTCAAAGTTTGTGTCATATGATAGTTTGTCATCGTCTTTTTCAGCCTTTACCTCAAAACTTTCAAGTGTGGAGATTCCTAAAAATATACAGGATACTTTACAGGTGCCTAAGTGGAAGGAAATAGACTTTGAGGAGATGAGAACTTTAGAGAAGAACGGAACATGGGAGTTAGTGACCTTGCCCGTATAGAAAACTACTATTGGTTGCAAATAGGTTTTTACCTTGAAGTTCAACTTGGATGGGACCCTTGAAAGATACAAGGCTCGGTTGGTGGCCAAAGGATTTACTCAAACTAATGGCATCGACTACATGAGACATTTACCCTGGTAGCAAAACATATCACAGTAAGAGTTTTGCTATCTATTGTAGCTAAATCTTGATTGGCCTCTGCAGCAACTCGATACCAAGAATACATTTCTTAATGGAGATTTGGAAGAAGAAGTTTATATGGATCCACCTCCAAGATTTGGTGAAAATTTTGGTTCGAGAGTATACCGGTTGTGAAGATCACTATATGGTCTCAATGAATTGCCGAGGGCTTGGTTTGAGAAGTTCACCTGGTCTATGAAGAACCAAGGATACAAACAAGTGCACACCGACCATACAATGTGCGTGAAACACTCAGATAGCTGGAAGACAACAGTTTTGATTGTGTACTTGGATGATATCATCTTAACAGGTGATGATTTGAAGGAGATGACTCAGCTAAAGAAGAACCAGCTAGTGAATTCAAGATTAAAGACTTAGGAGATCTCAAGTATATTCTTGGGATGGTGGTTGCAAGATCGAAAAGGGGAATTGTTGTGACTCAAAGAAAGTACATGCTATATCTTCTCAATGAGATCGAAATGAGTAGGTGTAGACTCGTAGACATTCTAATTTATCCGAATGTTAAATTTAAAGAAGACAAATAGGGATAGCCTGTTGATGTGTCATGGTACCAGAAACTAGTGGGAAAACTGATTTACTTATCTCATACTCAACCCGACATAGCATTTATGGTTAGTTTGGTAACATAGTTTATGCGCTCACCGAAAAAGCAACACCTAGAAGTTACTTGTCGAATTTTAAGTTACTTGAAGAGTTGTCCAGGAAAGGGACTGTTTTTCCAAAAAATTGAAGGGCCTGATGTTGAATAGTTTACCGATGTTGATTAGACAGGTTTGGTGACTGATAGAAGATCAACAACAAGGTATTGTACCTATGTGTGGGGCAACCTTGTGACTTGGAGAAGCAAGAAACAACATGTGGTAGCTTGAAGTAGTGCGGAGGCAGAGTATAGCTATGACTAACAGTGTTTGTGAGTTATTATGGCTGTAACGAATCTTAGTAGAGCTACAGAAGCCTATAAAGTATCCAATGAAGCTATATTGTCATAACAAGGCAGTGATAAGCATGGCAAATAATACTATACAACATGATAAAAACAAGCACGTTGAGATTGACTGACATTTTATCAAGGAGAAGCTTAAGGTAGGGATTATCTATATGGCATTGATTCCAACTTCATAGCATATAGCAGACATCCTTATAAAGGGGTTATTCAAACCGAACTTTGAGTCTCTTGTTAGCAAGTTAGGATTGATCTATATCTACTCACCAACTTGATGGGGAGTGTCAGAAAGTTAGATAGGTTCGATTAGGATCTAGTTTGTGTGTCAAGATTCTGTTCATTTGAATTTTAATTTTTAAAGTTAGATATACTTAGTTAGGTTAGGTCCTAAACTTTAGGAAGTCAAGTAGATATTTGGTATGTTATTTACTTGTATCTATTTTGTAATCTCTAATTTTATTCAATAAGAAGAAATTGTGTTTTTCTTCCTCAAAATTATAGACTTAAACCATTTCATCCCATCATCTTGCATGCCAAGGACCCCCTAATTTCTATCCCTAAGTGTTTCTCACGAACCCAACTCTGCCAAGCATTGTCTTTCACATATTTGTCGATGGAAATCTGAAAATCTAGACCTCATTCTCATCCTATCCCTTTCCATTCCACTATCTTTAGGCATATATACAACTTTCGCTAGGTGAAGAAAAAAACGGATGCTAAACATCAGGAGTGAGTTGAGGCGAGGTAGGAAATGGGGTTAGGGGTTGGGTCGCTATGTGGTGGAGGTAAGATGTTTGAATCTTTTGTCAAGAAAATTAGAGGTTTTGTCATTTTTATTTTTAAAGTTTTTTTTTTTTTTTTGGCATTTAAAGGTCAAAATGAAAAGTTAATCGGGAAAATGGAATAGATTTATGTATTAAATATTTATTAAAAGAGTATAATGATGGAAACTTTCCTCTCTCTCTTTTCTTTCTCTTTTTAACATGTGAGGACTAGGGTTTCCTAATCGTTTTTCTTTCTTGGGGTTGAATTCTGATAGCGACCTTTGGCCTGACTTTGGTTTCCCGGCCCTAAAGATGAATGTAGAAATCATATGATGAGGATCTTGACATAGGCGAGCTCATGGCAAGAGGATGGGCATTGTGGGAGGGAGTAAGGCAAGAATTAGATAGTTGGTAGACGTGCGTGGTTGTTACATACCGAGGAGGTCCTGCAGCAGTTTGACTTCGGCAATCCAGTTTCTTCCAACAATGCGATTCATTTTATCGGCAATGACTTTTTCTATGTGATTGGTTTTTTTTTTGTTTTTTGTTTTTGTTTTACGGTATGTAAGTTTGTGTGTAATAATGATGATGTCTTCATCGTCTTTTTTTGGATATTTTATTTTTGTTATTATTTCTAAAAACAAATGTGGTTTCTGCACCTTCTGTGTTTGTTGTTTATCTATCAAATCGAAATATTGACGGTGTTTTGGTCTCGATAGAGTTACTTTTATGCGGAGTTAGTAGTAATCCTAGTACTACTGAGTCTTGGTCCTTGATTGATCGGGAAATTCCATCGATTGTCGGAGTATTGTCAAAAAGAGCCTTACATGTACTCGATTTCAGTGTGCCGAGTTATATACCTGTTATTGGTCCTCAAGAATACATCTTTAGCTTTTAGCGTCATCATATATTACTGGTTGATTCGTTTTTATTGAAGGGTTTTGTTTTATGTAATACGAGGTTTGTTATATTTGATGTTTTTTTTTTGTTTATCTTCTAAGTTAGAGTAATGAAACTTTCCCTTTCAAAAAAAAAAAGAATGGTAAAAAATTCATGAATGTTAAATATATGGTGCACTTTCTTACTAGAAACAAATACATGATGTAAACAGGTGATATTTTAGTTTTTCTTTTTACAAATATTTTGCATATTTTTAACTCAAAATTAATTATTAACCTACAAAAAAAAAATGTGTAACCTACAAAAATGTGTAGAATTGTGTAGCCAAAAAAAAAAAAAGAGAAACTATTAACCTACAAAAATGTGTAAAATTATGTACTAAATGTCTATTGAACATATAAAATTACAAAACTTCAAAATACATAGTATAGTTTTTTTTTTTTTGAATAAAAACACATAAAAACAAAAATAACTTTTTTTTCCTACACAATTTATTAAGATTTATTAAAAAAAAACACATTTACAGTTTTAATAAATATAAAGATATACTGAGAAATAATGAAAAAATGGGAGGTATGTGTAATCTTACATAAATATTTAATAATTATAATTATTAATCCTATTCTTATTATTGTTTTTTTTTTTGAATAATTATTATTGTTATTTTATTCTTACTTAAAAATCTATTTAGAAAAGACCTCCCTTGATTAGCCGAAGGCCCGTAGCATTTGAGGCTTGAGCTTTAAGAACAAAACCCTAGCAGCAGCAGAGCCATCACATAGAGAGAGGGAGAGGGAGAGGGAGAGAGGCGAAAATGAAGTACAATCCGAGAGTCTCAAGCTCCCGCCGCAAAAACCGGAAGGCCCATTTCACGGCGCCGTCGAGCGTCCGCCGCGTGCTGATGAGTGCGCCTCTCTCCGGCGACCTCCGCTCCAAGTACAACGTCCGTTCGGTCCCCATCCGCAAGGACGACGAGGTCCAGGTCGTTCGGGGTACCTACAAGGGCCGCGAGGGCAAGGTCGTCCAGGTCTACCGGCGCAAGTGGGTCATCCACATCGAGCGCATCACCCGCGAGAAGGTCAATGGCTCCACCGTCAACGTCGGAATCAACCCCTCCAAGGTCGTCATCACCAAGCTCCGGCTCGACAAGGACCGCAAGTCCCTCCTCGACCGCAAGGCCAAGGGCCGCGCCGCCGCCGACAAGGACAAGGGCACCAAGTTCACCGCCGAGGACATCATGCAGACCGTTGACTGAAGTGAAGGAATTCGATTAGGTTTTTCCGATGTTTCGTTTTGTTCGAGATTTTTATATTTTATATCTTTTTATCTCTCTGGAAAACTGATAATGCCTCTCTTTGAGATGTTGATTTTGTGACGTTTTAATGCAATATTCTCTATTCCTAAAAACTGTTGTTGTTTTTGTGCTTATGGAGTACATTGCTATTGAGATATAGAATATATATATATATATATATATATATATTTTAGGATTTACATGTGAAATGTCTTCTTTGTTTGTTCAAAAGATGGGATTTCACTTCATAGGGCAGTTGTCTTGTTTGGATTCGAAGGGTCCGATTGGATTAGGTTCGAACCCACAATTCAAAACGGTAGTTTGAAAAGTGGGTAATGGGTTTAAAACGGGATGCTAAACGGGAGTTAGATGTATATAGTTGCGTTTACATGGTCATTTTAATGGTTACTAGTTTTCCCTTGCCGAGGACATCATGCAGAGCGTCGATTGAAGGAATTCAATTAGGTTTTTCTGATGTTTCATCTTGTTCAATATTTTTATATTTTAGATCTTTTTATCTCTCCGAAAACTGATAATGTCTCTCTTTGAGATGTGGATTTTGTGATGTTTTAATGCAAAATTCTATATTTCACAAGTAGTTGTTATCTTTGTGTTGCATATGTTGCTCATTAATCTCAAGTTGTTTAAAACTTGGGATTTCACTTTATAAGGATTTTTTTTTTTTTTTTTTTTTTTTTTTTTTTTTTTTTTTTTGTGAAGTGGGTTTAAAATGGATGCCAAGCGAGAGTATTAGCTGCATTTACATGGCCATTGTAGCAGATACTAGTTTTCACTTGCTTGGTTTTATGGCATTTCGAATCTCAAAGAAAGTAGATTGTGAAACTAGAGAATTATTTCTGCTTTAATTAGCTTGACTAACAGGGTTACTAGCTATTTCTATCTGTTATAAGATTGTTCTATAGGACATTTCATTGAATTTCCATTTTCGAAAGTGTAGACTGTGAAAGGTAAAATTTGAGTGCAACAGAGAAACAACCCCATTCCCAAACCACTTGCCACGCCCTCTTGTGGTACTTGTCTATTTCTAGTGTCCTCCCCTGTGAAAGGAGCAACCCGAATAGGCATATTTTGTGATGAATGCATGTACGGTTCTGATCAGACCTATTGTTTTACCACAACTGCAGCTTGTTAATAAGCCGTATGTTCACAGCTTGACAGCTTCCCTTTAGTCATGATCATGGCTGTGCCGTAGATAAATAAGTGCGGGAATTAAGGATAGCATGGCAAGGGTGAGGAGCCATCCTTAGAATGTCGTGACTCATTGGACGAACTTTCCTACCTGCGATACCAAACACAAAGAAAGTAGCAATTAGCACTAGACGTCTTAGATTCAGATTTACCATATTATCATTCGATTCGAACAATTAGTGGGATTAGTGAAGGATTTTGTTGCACATGTGACACCTTTTCATCCATTGCATCTTGGATGAGCACAGAATCTCCTATCCTCTCAATTAGTTCTCCAGTGTTGTCTCCATATCAAAGAAGCCGATGTATTTCCTCTAAATATACATTTATGTATGTATGTATTTTTAAATAATGTCTTTGCCTACATGAGGCTTGCTTCTTCTTTTCTTTTGCTGACATATAGCCAATGAATTTACAGTCCGTGCCCATTAACCACCTTAACAGAGAACTTATCCCTTACTAGCCAAAACAAAAAAAAAAAAAAAAAAAAAAAGCATTGAACTTGAAACTTTAGGAAGAACTTCGTTGGTGTCCCAGATTCTCCAAATGAATCGACCAGAGTTCGGAAAACAAACACCATAAGTTAAAGACAAATCCCATTTCCAACAGTGTTGATTGGGCCAACAAGCATTAGCAGGTAATCCTAAAGTATTTGTGCCTGTCTTTCCTTCCAACAGTGTTAATTTTGATGCTGGTTGTTGATATCCTAGCTCCTTCTGCACTTTTTATATTAGCAAAGCTAGGTTTAGAGTTTTGGCAGAGTTCATAGCTCCTAAACATGTCCAAACTCGAGCAGAAACCGAAAACAAAAGTGAAAAAAAAAGGAAAAAGTAAATTTGTGTCGTAGTTCAATACCAAAATGTAAAATATTCAACTAATTTTCTTATCAACCTCTCAGTTTTCACCAAATGGAGAGCCTTTTATGAGAATGATAAGTTGATCATTCAACACCGCAAGATGCAAGAAGTTGTCTATCCTAATAATTTTTCGTGCGAGAAGAAGTCCAAGATGCCATTTATCAAGGTGAGGAAGACTTGGGACTACGCAGGCACACTGACTACTTTGATTGGGCGTGGGCTGGGAAAAAGTAGCAGCTAAAGGAAAGCTAAAAGGCACACTGACTACTTTGATTGGGCGTGGGCTGGGAAAAAGTAGCAGCTAAAGGAAAGCTAAAAGGTATTGGCGAAGAAGTAATGGAGGATATGATGTAAATAGATTAAAAAGAGGGAAATATAGCCCCATAGATAGTTCGAACCGTATAGGAATGGTGATCAATTTTTGCGTTAATGTTTTGTACAGGTACCCTAACTTCTTTGATCCATTCGACATGTGTAATTTCTTTTCCGTTGATACGCCCTGCAATTTGTATTTGACGAAGCTTATTACTCGGACAATGCTGACTAATGGAACAGCTAGCTGTCGAGGAATGACACAATCTTGTTAAATGCAATGGAATCAAAATGACTCCATTTAATGATATCTTGGACATTTATAGATCAACCGGAAAGAGCTGATGGGCGAGATTGTACCAAAAAAGTAATAGGATAGTGAACTGCTTATATTTTATGGTGTTGAAATATGAGCCTAATATTTTTTATAAAAATGTTCTCCATTTGGTAAAAAACTTAAGAGGTTCATACAAAGTTATTGTTCTAGTAGTTCTAATGATCTCGCCATTTCTCTATCCCAATTTGCAGGCTTTTTGAGAATATTAGTTGGGATGCAATTGAGCAATCGATTCTCTCTCCTCCTCTCTTTTCTTCTCTCTCTCTCTCCGAAGTTTCCACTTTCTATCTCACAGAGATGAAGTACCGAAATGAAAATGAAAATAAATTACACAACAATTGGTGATGAGGATATTTTATTTTTTTGAAAGCTCTGCATAATATCTTCATTTCCAACAATTGAAAAATTCTTTCTATAACCAGGAAAATTCAGTAAAGACAAGAGAGCAACCAATATAATTAGAGCTCATATAATATGATCAAATTTATATATGGGCAACATAAGAAAATAAAATAAAATTACAGTAATATTGATTAAAAAAATTTTAATGGGGAACTTTTTCTAATGAGTTGTGTTAGGGATATCAATTTTAATCTCAATTATTTTAAATATCAATTCACGTATTATATTTTTATTGATAGATTCAATTAATTGATGTGTGTCAATATTTTAAACATTTATTAATTAAAAATGATAATTTATATGTTATATAAATAGGTGAATAATGCTTTTTAACTTGAATAGTTCAACTCACGACTCGTACGTATCCTCCACTTAAATAAAGTGGAACCCCGACACTTTTTTTACTTTTTTTTTAATTTCATTTTTTAAAATAAAAAATAATGAAAAAAAAAACCTAAAACAGAAATATTTTCTCTTCAAGTCTGGCTGAGTAGTTTCTCAAATCCCAACCCGATAAGGGTGGTGGATGGGAAATGGTCGTCGTTGCAAGACATCCATGGTTACCACCATGCCATCGCGAAACAGAACGAGCCCCTTGTCATGAGCCCCCCTCCCTCCGCTGATGCAACCACTTTTCGAGCCTGTATTTGCGAGCCCAATAGAGGCACCCCCTCGAGCGCGAATGGAAAACTTGAGAAATGGAATGAAGGCATGCAGGTTGTTGACTCCATCTCGGTGATTTTACTTTGAGGAATTAGTTATTTTTGTTTCAGTTTATTTCATGGGAAGGGTAGGAAGGTATAATTACTCTAACCCGAGACTTTGTTGGTTTAATAAAATAAGACTCTTTATTTTTCTCTCTTTTGATTATTCTTTTTCTTTAAGAAATGCAGAAGCTTGATATTCCACTTAGTTTGTTTTTGTGCTGTGGCTAGTGTGCTTTTTTTAGGTTTCTTATGGAAAAATTAGGTTTATGCTAATGTCAATTCCATCCCCATGCTAAATTGGACCAACTTCAAGGATTGGAAAGAAACGTCATGATAGTTCTCGGGTGCATGGATCTACACCTTGCGCTAAGGATTGAACGACGCGCTGACCTTACGGGCATAAGTTCCACTGAGGAAAAACGGGACATGGAAAAGTGGGATCGTTCAAATCGCATGAGTCTTATGATCATAAAGCGTGGAATTCCAGAAGCCTTTAGGGGCGCTGTGTCCGAAAAGGTTACTACTGCCAAGGAGTTTCTTGAGGAAATTGAAAAGCGTTTTGCTAAAAATAATAAGGCTGAAACAAGTACGCTTTTGGCGAGCTTGATTTCAATGAGGTAAAAAGGAAAAGGAAATATATGGGAGTACATCATGGAGATATCTCATCTTGCTTCAAAACTAAAACACTAAAGTTAGAGTTGTCTGAGGATTTGCTTGTGCATTTAGTTTTGATTTCGCTTCCTACATAATTCAGTCAATTTAAGGTCAGTTATAATTGCCAAAAGGACAAATGGACTCTGAATGAGCTCATTTCTCATTGTGTGCAAGAGGAAGAAAGGCTAAAGCAAGAGAAGACCGAAAGTGCTCACTTGGCAAGTACATCTAAGGACAAGAACAAGAAAAGGAAGAAGGATAAGGAAGCTGCAAGTGGTCAAGCTCAAAAGAAACAGCAAAAGAATGAAGATGAAGAATCAGGCTGTTACTTTTGTCATAACCATGGACACATAAAGAGGGAATGTACCAAATATCATGCTTGGCATGGAAAGAAAGGTACACTTCTCACTCTGGTTTGTTTTGAGGTTAATTTAGCTTCGGTACCAAGACATACTTGGTGGATAGATTCTGGTGCTACTACTCACATAAGTGTGTCTATGCAGGGTTGCCTAAGTTGATGACAGCCAACTGATGCTGAAAGATTCATCTATGTGGGCGATGGCAAATCGGTGGAAGTTGAGGCTATAGAAAATTTTAGGTTATTATTAAATACTGGATATTATCTGGATTTAAAAGAGACATATATTATACCGTCATTTAGACGGAATTTGGTTTCTATTTCTACTTTGGACAAATTTGGTTATTATTGTTCTTTTGGAAATAGTCAGTTTAGTCTTTCTTTGAATTCAAATATTATTGGTACCGGTTCTTTATCATTTTATGATAACCTATATTTGCTTGATACAGTTGCCTCATTTAATAAAACCTTGCATGTGAATTCATGTGGTATGAAATGTAAATTAACTAATGAGAATTCTGCTTCATTATGGCACAAGCGCTTAGGTCATATCTCCAAAAGTAGAATTGAAAGACTTGTGTCTGATGGGATTCTTGATTCCCTTGATTTCACAGACTTTGAGGTTTGTGTTGATTGTATTAAAGAGAAATAGACAAACATAAGGAGATTAGGTGCCAATAGAGCTTCGGATGTCTTAGAACTAATTCACATGGATATTTGTGGACAATTCCCTACGGCTTCTTGGAATGGTCAATAATATTTCATTTCGTTCACAGACGATTACTCACGTTATGGCTACCTATATCTTATTCATGAGAAGTCGCAGTCAGTGGACATGTTCAAGGCTTACAAAGCTGAAGTTGAGAACCAACTCAGCAAAAGAATTAAAGGCATTAAATTTGACCGTGGTTGTGAGAACTATGGTAGATATGACGGATCAGGTGAACAATATCCAGGACCCTTTGTTAAATTCCTAGAGGAATACGGAATAGTCCCACAGTACACCATGCCGGGATTCCTAACATGAATGGTGTAGCTGAGAGACGAAATAGAACACTTAAGGACATGGTAAGGAGTATGATTAGTCATTCCACCTTGCCAGAATCTCTCTGGGGAAAAGCACTAAAGACTGCAGCTTATATTCTCAATAGAGTACCAACTAAAGTAGCAGTCAAAACCCTTTATGAGCTTTGGAAGGGCAAAAAGCCTAGTTTGAAGCATTTTCACATTTGGGGATGTCCAGCTGAGGCAAGGCCTTATAGGCCAAATGGAAAGAAACTGGATTCCAGAGCAATAAGCTGCTACTTTATTGGATACTCTAAGAGATCAAGGGGTTACAAGTTTTATGATCCCACTAATAAGTCCATTTTCGAAATGGGAACTGCAACGTTCTTTGAGGATATTGAGTTTTGGGCGAGAAATAAGGTTAAAGACTTTGTCTTTGAAGAGGAATCTGTTTCTATTCCTACAATTGCTTTTGACAATGATCAGGTTTCTATTCCTGACATTGATCAAGTAGCAAGTCCAGAACATCAAGACAATGTTGAACAACTCTCCACACAAGATAAAGGAATTGTTCCTGAAGAGCAAACTCAACAACCTCAAGAACAAATGCCATTGAAGAGATCCATAAGAGAAAGGAGAAATGCGATTCCAGATGACTACATAGTCTTTCTCCAAGAACATGAGGATGACATTAGAGTAATGGAAGATGATCCAATCAGCTTTCATCAAGCCATGCAAAGTTCTAACTCTCAGAAGTGGATTGAGGCCATGAATGAAGAGATTAAGTCCATAAAAGACAATGACGTTTGGGATCTCGTTCCATTACCTGAAGGTACGAAGCCCATTGATTGCAAATGGATATTTAAAACCAAGAGGGATTCAATGGGTAATTTAGAGAGATATAAGGCTCGTCCTGTTGCAAAGGGCTTTACTCAAAAGGAAGGCATTGACTTCAAAGAGACTTTCTCTCCGGTTTCAACGAAAGACTCTTTTAGGACTATCATGGCACTTGTAGCATATTTTGATCTTGAGTTACATCAGATGAATGTAAAGACGGTGTTTCTCAATGGTGACATTGATGAAACAATTTATATGGTGCAACCGGAAAACTTTGTATTAGGAGACCCAAAGAGGATGGTATGCAAGTTAAAGAAATCCATCTATTGACTTAAGCAAGCTCCCCGTCAATGGTATTACAAATTTCATCAAGTAATAGTCTCATTTGGTTTTGAGGTGAATGCAGTTGATGATTGTGTATACCATAAGTTCAGTGGGAGTAAGCATATCTTTATGGTACTATATGTCGATGACATACTGCTTGCTAGCAACGATATAGGCTTGTTGCAAGAAATCAAGAGATTTCTATCAAAGAAATTTGAAATAAAAAACCTTGGTGATGCTTCTTTTGTATTAGGCACACAAGTACATCGAGATCGTTCTCGGGGTATACTTAGGTTATCACAAAAGGGCTATATCGAAAAGATACTTAAGAGATTTAGCATGCAGAATAGTAAACCAGGTGACACCCCTATTGCTAAGGGAGACAAGTTTAGTCTAAGTCAGTGCCCTAAAAATGACCTTGAAGTTAAAGAAATGCAGAAGATTCCCTATGCATCAGCTGTTAGGAGTCTAATGTATGCTCAGGTTTGTACACGTCCAGATATAACATACATTGTTGGGATGCTAGGCAGATATTTAAGTAACCCTGGGATGGATCATTGGAAAGCAGCCAACGGGTTATGAGGTATTTGCAGAGAACAAAGGATACATGCTCACATATAGAGATCAGACCAACTGGAGATCATTGGATTCTGATTCGATTTTGCTGGATGTCAAACAGTCGAGATCACATAGGCTATATTACTGGTTATGAGGTATTTGCAGAGAACAAAGGATTACATGCTCACATATAGGAGATCAGACCAACTGGAGATCATTGGATATTCTGATTCGGATTTTGCTGGATGTCAAGACAGTCGAAGATCCACATCAGGCTATATCTACCTGCTGGCCGGGGGAGCTATTTCTTGGAAGAGTGCTACGCAGACACTCATAGCTTCTTCCACCATGGCAGCGGAGTTTATAGCATGTTATGAGGCATCCAACCATGGAATATCGCTGCGGAATTTTGTCACTGGGCTACGAATTTTGGAAGGTGTTGAAAGACCATTAAAGTTATTTTGTGACAATAAGTCAGCAGTTTTATATTCTAACAACAACAGGAGCTCATCGAAGTCAAAGTATATAGACATCAAATTCCTAGTTGTTAAAGAAAAAGTTCAGAGTGGTTAGGTGTCTATATAGCATATTGGTACAAACTCCATGATTGCGGATCCGCTTGCTAAAGGGCTTCCACCCAAGGTCTTTCATGAGCACACTGCTCATATGGGTGTCATATCATTTGATGATATACTAATCTAGTGGAAGTTTGTGTTTAGATGCTAATTTTATTTCATTTGGATACTTTATGTTCATGGATATTTTTTGCAGAAATAAAGAATTCAGTTTATGTTCACTTTGATTTGTTTTAACTTGATCTCATTAAAGTATAAAGTTGGACCAGTTAGAAATAGGCATGTTTAGATCACATTGCATGTAATTTTCATGCTACACATCCATACTTGATCTATGTCATTTGGTTACATCGACATACATGACCATTGATGGATTTAGTTACGTTAAATGTAATGAAAATCGCTTTGATCCTATATTGATATAATTAATGGACGAGATTGTTCAGAAATGCCTTTGTTCATGATAGCAAAAGTTTTGAGCTCATAAAGTTATGCACATTTTATGTAAGGAAACATATGTGGCCCAAGTGGGAGATTGTTGGAAAATAATTGAACATGTGGGCCTACATATGTAATTAAATGTGTATTATAGGCTATCTTAAAGTTAAGCCCATTTAAAGTGGTCTAAGTAAAGTTAATTTTTGTTATTGAGCTTTGGACATTAATTATAGTATGGGTTTATTATGTGTAGAGGCCTATTTCATATTTATATTTTTATGATGGGTCAAAATAGAAATATAAAAAGAGAATAACTACTGCAGTTATTTTAAAAGGTTATAGTCCCCAATTCATACGATACATTATCATTCATATTCTCTCTGACATCCCATCATCAGGAAGAATACAGAGATTCTTCTCTAAGGAAAATCGTATTGAGTTGGAAGATCCGTAACCCATAATCGTCTCTTTCTCATGAATCAAGATACGCTTCTGCTTTCATTCTCTTGATGATTTGACATAGTGGATCTTGGATAAATTGGATTTTCTCCATTAAAGATTTAGGTTTCTTATTCTAACATAGAGATCAGCAGGCTGGTCGATATAATGCCTCTGGTTTTCGTCATCGGTGCCTTTAAACGGGTTCAGAGCAATGATTGCGCAGCGGTTGAATGTTGGAACGACATCACTTAACCAGTATAGAACTCCATTACAACCGACGACACCGCCATTATTCCATGGATGTATGAAACTGAACCACACCTCTGCTGGCGGCTGTGGGATTTTCACAACTGATACGCTCCACTTTTGTGTCTCGGAGGAAAAGATTAGCGCTCTATATGAGTCATAATCCCACCGAAAAGATAGATTAAGACCGCTCTGTATTTGTATCCCAACTGTCCAACGTCGTGGCTGTTGGGCTTGCACACCAGTCCGACCCATGAAAATCTCTCAAAAAAGCGCACCCCATTGCTAATCAGTATCTCTATTCGCGGGGCGGGTGGCAGCAGGTGCCACTCCCGGGTGAGAGGATTGCAGAGATAGAAATCTTTGCTGCTAATGGATGGAGAAACCAGCAGCAAGTCCTCGAACCACGGCATTACCAAAATTGACTCCAGAATGATATTCAGGTATTCTGATGACATCGATGGGGACACTCTTATCCTCGGTGGAGAATCTTCGATTTCTCGCAATATACTTGATGGAATTGGCTCCCAGCTGATAGTTCCGGTGGCCATAAAGAATCCGATTGACGTAATTTGGTTTGAATCAAAAAGGTGTAGGGCTGTGAGACGTTAGAATCCGAAATCTGTTGTTGCTGCTGATGGTGGCGGTACTTGATGAAGCGGCGAATGAATTCGGGAGTCGAAATTTAAGAAAACCAGCGCTTGCTGACGGAGCTGCATTGGATATCGGATCGGCAATCAAGTCGAAGAAATATTTCGGAAAGTAGATCATCTCAAACGTTTGTCATGAATTTAGATGCTGCTGTTAATGGTTCTTCGGATTGTTTATGTTCCTCCCTGGAGTTAAAGAGTCTGTGCGAGCCATAATAACCAAAGAAAAGCTGTGGCAACAATTGAACGCCTAATGCTTTCTTATGTATTTAAGATATATATCAAGTTAGGTTCTAGTGATCACGAGTCCTATTGATCAGTTTCTAAATATTGCTTTTGTTTATTTATTTATTTATTTATTTTTTTGAAAGATAAGCATTATTAATTGTTCTGAAAGCGTCATAATTTGCTTTCTTTCCCGACCGAAACAAAAAAATCAATTATCACAAAGCTGCTGAATATTTTTTAGGTTGTTTTATGAAGCACATATTTCTGAAAATTTGAATTCTTTTTCTAGAGGATTTCACTTAATTAAATGAACAATTTATAATTTGAATAGTTTCCTTTTATTACTATATATACATATATATGTATATATTTTTTGAAATTGGGGATGTGGAATTTCCTTTTATAATTATTTGATCTAATTAAGAAAGTCAAATTTGGTTTTGGTTCAATAATTACGTTAGAAAAAACTTATTAGTTTCCTGTTTTTATTGTCTTTCAATTTTTAAATTCCCAGATCATTTAGTTTTTCAATTTTATTTGATGGTTCAAAGGTTAATTAAAACAAATAATTTTTTTTCTAAGTTCAAATCATTCTTAACAGGCGTCTCGTGCCTAACTCGTGCTCATATTTTGCTCGTTCTTGTTGTCGTGTTAGACTCACATACTTGATATTATGAGCCGACATACCCATCACCTCATATTGTGTCATGTCTGTTCTACAAGGAAGCTCTACAAGGAAGAAATTTTAATCTTAACGCCTCTTGTTCTCTGTTTTACGTACATTCCTACGAGTCCTAATCAATTTCTAATTCTCCCGAGTCTTTTCTTTAATATTTAAAATATTGGAGAAAGCTTGGTTGGTTATTATATGTAAGTAACAAATTTCTATAATTAGGCTAATGTTCAAGCATACGCTCCAATAAAAATTTATCAAAAATTTTTTTTTGTTTTTTTTCTTTAAAAGTAAAATTTCACTTTTCACATTCCTAAATCTCTACTAAATATTCAATTTTTAAAAATCTATAATTTTTCAGTTTTAAGTCGAATTGAGATAATTTTTTTTTATAAACTACATAAAATGATAGGAGGACTAAAACAAGATCTACATTAATTGCTAATTTTTATAACACATTTCATTCTACACTTTTAACTCCAAACAAGTTCGTTTTAACTGAATGCACAACTCCAAGCATTTTTTTTTCCCCAATCAAAACATCCCGAAACTCCAATTAGAGTGTATGATCCAATTGCCACTTTAGACATGCTTGTAACTTAGTATATACCAAGATTTTCCAAAAACAGAAGTCTCAATACATTCCAAATATGAATAGAGTGACTTTACATATGTCGCATCAATTAATTAAAGATCGTAATCTAGTTTATAATCTAGCGGTATTTTTTTCGCTTCATAACAGGGGGGTAGAGATCAAATGTCCCCACTTCAAAGTCACAAATAAAAATAAAAATAAAAACTAACTAAATAAAGCCCGTAACAATATTTCAGAAGCGGAAATATATATATATATATATATATATAATATTACTATAAGATGATAAATGAAAATAATGTCGACACAAGAACTAGCGTAGGCTTAACAAAATATAATGAAAAAATCTTATAAATAATTAACTTGTGCAAATATTAGAATGCACGATAAAGTAGGACAGCGGATGCAATTCCAATGGCTAAAACTCCGCCAGCTTCTTGTATACTGAACTCTCTATTCTTTAGGGTCCGAGTTGTTTTGGAGTAGAATGGAAGAATTTAGCTCCAAAGTTTTTGCGAGAAAAAGTATGCGCTAACCAGCAACGGCCGCGCGTACTGATGAAAGGGAAAAAGGCATGCAAATTCATGCATCTTCCGCAGAGTACTAGAAAATCCTTAGGAGCTAACTCTCCATTCGATGGCAACAAGCAAGTGGACCTGTGAAATTTAGGTAGGTAAAAGTGTAGGAACCGTTGTTGGCCACGGAGAATGCACAAGCATGAAGACCGAAAGCTGATCAACCCCTACCTTGCAATTCAGTGACATGCTCCCACTCGTGTTCAAGAGTCGAGTATATCTTGCATCGCCAGACAGGTAATCACAGAACAAGAAGACAATGTCCTCATCGTTTGGATCAAACGACACCACGCACATCTCACTAACCCTCGAGTTTCTAAAGCTAGTGCTGTGCACCAATGACCACACGTGCATCTGTGCGTCTCGGTCCTCCTTGGAAAATCTCAGTTCTCAAATCTTCAAATGAAAGCTGTTGGTGAATTTAAAAAGCCGTAACATCCGCAGCCCTTGACATACTCCGAGGCAGATGTTGCCTATATAAGAACGCCATGACCAGCCCAAGTCGGAAGGCAAACCAAGGCAAAGAAACCTTTTTGCATCGGAAAAGGCAAAAGGATAAAAAACAATAAGCCGATCTGGTATGAGGCCCTGGCCCTCTATCCAGTGCAGCATTCCATTGCAGGCAACCACAGCACTAGACCAAGCCCAACGAAGTCTTTGCCATGTCGAAACAGCACAATTTGACCACATTCCCATCTCCGAGGAAAAGATTGCAACATCGAACTGATAATAATCCTTACTCAGCTCTCGCTGCTTATACAAATCAAATAGCACCACTTTGAACCTGTAACTAATATTGTTCGTACATTTAAGCTTCTTGTCGCAGATGTCGAGCTCGCATCCTAGTGCGTACTTATCATATTTATTCGCCTGTGGTAAATTGGAAAGAGCCAACCACTTCCTTGTGAGGGGATTGCAGAGGTACAAAGCTGTGCCTGAAGGTTCCGAGACTAGTAATAAATCGTTGATGGAAGCTTTAATTTTAACGGGCCAACTCAGGAGAAATTTTAAGTAAGCTGGTCCTAATAGTTCTCCATGAGGAATCTTATAATTCTTGAAACATATATGATTGAGTCTACCTCCTTTCATTTCTTTTGATGTCTTATGAATTAAAATAGTATCCGGCTGTGAGATAAAGGAATCACAATCAAGGAAAACTTGCTTGTGACGGTGGTGAGTGAAGTAAGGTATGAACTGGGGATCCGAAATTATGTTACACAGTACTTCGTAACATAGATACATTTGATTACCGATTGAGCGTTTGGCAACCGATTCAAGTGTTAGAAATATTTCTTATTATTTCCATTTTTTTTTAATATTTATTTTTTAATTCAAATTTCTTTATGAACGATTTAATGGAATCTTTTTATTCAATCTGTTGGAGAGTCCAACGTTTCTTCCAAAGGAAAGGCTCTTAATTATTTCTTTTTATTCGCCATAAAAATCTGATGCACTTGAACGTTGACCAACGTTTCTAAAGTTTTAGAATTAAATGTGTATAAACGTAACAAAGCTCTATTGTAAGTTATTGTTGTATACGTTGGGAGAATAAATGATTTGTTTTGGCAAATTGACTACTGGTTGCATCAGATGAACTATAAAGAGAGGACTTTTCTTATTTTTAAAGTATGTAGAAAAAATTCTTTGTTTTGCTCTGTTATCTTATGTTACAACAGTCCTTATTCATTCTCACCTTTTTAATCCCACTTTCAAAAACTTTCTTCTGTTTTGCTTTATTCCAATCAACTGAAAAACTTACATGGGTGCTTGAACGAGTCCGCCACGGCCTGCTATTCGAGAGTGCACTCTTAGCAGCGTTTCACCAATTATCGTATACTGCAAGCCGACCACCACCACCCTGTTACGCCGGACATATCATCCTGAGGGAGCGAAATCGGTTTTAAGGACAGCGATCTTGGCGCTTCAACCATATTCCTATTGGCTAAATGTTCTTTTATTTCTATTATTAAGTTCCGAGTTAAATCTATAATTTCTTGTTTGTAATATTTGACACATTTTATTAACTAAAATTATTTTAATTTCATTCATTAGTGTATTTCTTTAACATCAAGAACTCCATTATAAGATCATCAGAAAAAATATCGTCGTCAAAGTTGCACGTAATAATAATATTTGAAACCGAGGACCGTGTTTTTTCTCCGATCTCGTTCTTTGTTCTCTTCGAAGCTTGCAAACGATCAAGGTTGTCATATTCGAGTGTATGTTGCTTAGTGAACACGCGGAACTCGGAATATATAACCACTGCTTATTCTATAATTCTTGAATTTCTGCCATGTATATATACAATTTCTCTACTACTAAACCGTCGGTTATTATTTTCAAAATGCAACTATGATACGAATTTGATTATTCAAAAATTAGGTACAGGACCTTTGCATACTATAAATTTTTCATTTTTTGAACTTATATATAAAGTTATTTATATTAATATGTAACAGTACGTGTTTAAACTACTTCATTCAAAATATAAGCTATGCATTTACTTTGTGGTTTCTAATTCCATAAAGTGTACATATTATAATAAATTCAAAATTTTAATATCTAGTCGACATTAAGATTTTCATTATTAACTCAATGTAGAGTACTGTTGCGACTTGGGTCCATCCAACAGAACATGTCTTTGTATTGTGTAGATAGGCACAAGAATATATGGGAAAAATCATTATTTTGGAATTAATTATCTTTATGAGATTTGAGATTTTTTTGAATTGTGGATATATGTTGAGTTTAGGAGATTTGAAAATTTTTGGTAGATTACCAGATTATGTGATTTCAATTTGGATATATATAAAGTTCTTCTCTCTTTCCTAGTCTAGGGACGACAAAGACACATAAGCACGTTAAATATTTTTGTATTTTATACCCACTTTTCGTTTCATTCTTTTTTTATATTATAAAAATTTATTATGGTATCAGTGTAATTATCCTCAAACAGTCATTAATCCTTCATAAACAATATATCTTCTTTTTTATACATTAATAACGTCTTAAAACAATTAAACTCTAGCGAACCATGTTCCTCCCTAGGCTCTTATGTCTTCCTTGATAATTGATTTCCATGCGACTTTGTGCTCCCCTCTGGATGATTATTGTCCCTGTGCCGCTATGCCCTCCTCTCAATGATTGCCGTCTCTTCTCTATACCTTTGTGCCCTTTCCTGATGATTATCGTTTCTACGCTCTTGCACCTTCCCCTAACGATTATCATTCCTACGCTCCTCTGCCTTCCCCCGACGATTGTCAGCCATTCTCTATGTGCCTTGCGTCTTCAATATGATTGTCGTCCCTTCATTGCACCCGCAATGATTTTCGTCTCATCCCTTCGTTTTTATGGTTAAAGTAAATAAGGAGAAAATAATTTAAAAAGAAAAAAATTAAAAACCAAAGAAAAATAAAATGACGAAAATTTTATTTTAAAAAAACCGTAGGGGTTCGTTCTATTTTAGTCCAAGATTGGAACTCCTTAAGCAGGGATATATTAGGAAAAGAATAATTTTTTGAATGTAATTATCCTTATAAACTATTTTGAATTGATTTGATTTTTTTTTCCAGAAATTGATTTGATTTTTTGAATTTATGATATTTTCTTGATTTTCAGATGTCTGTTAACTTTTAGTAAATTATCAGATTATATATATAGTTGCAATTTATATATCATAAATTATTCAATCTAGCATATTTGGCAAATCCTATTGAAATATGTAACAGTTTTGTAAAACATAGTAAGTTGCAGCATATTTTTATTATTTCCTTAAACCAATTTATTTATTTCCAATTTTAAACTTGTTTTTATCTCTGCTCTCTGTCTCTTGTTATTCTCACCGGTAGTTATTTGCCAAAATGACAACCTTAAAAGTTGAAATCGACAAAATAACCTTTTCTCATTTTAATATGGGAACGACCGTGGTCGTTTCTAGTTGTTCGAGGTCCTTTAACTAATAAAAATGTTTGGATAACTTTTAAGAAAGTGGTTGAGTCATTTTGTTAATTGACTCTTCTCACCGGTAAAGGAGAACGACAACGACAAAGGACGGCAACGAAGGATCACGACGGCCTCACCGAGGATGTCTCGATTATCATTACTCCTCCCGCCAATAGATGTTCAAGATCTCTCGACAATTGAGATTCACGAATATTGACAATCGAACGTGCTCTCCCTAGCGACTTAAGGCACGACCAAAGGTTCACAAGCTCGACCCAGCATTCAGGAGAGGTCATGACTTTTGCGATTTTTGAGATCTCAACCATGCGATTCTGATTTCCAATTTCCTTGGTTTTTCTAACAGACTCCGATGCTGCCTATTCTTCTTCTCCGACTACAGCGGCTGTTGTTGTTAGATTTAGGATTGGGATTAGGGTTTCCAATTGGGGACTAGGAATTTGGGGTGCTTTTCAATTTTTTTTTAATTTGAGGGTTTATCTTTTAAATAGGTTAAATAAGGGGTTTTTTCTTTTTTAAGAACTAATGTATTTTTTAAGAAAAAGAAAATAAACTCTAAGAAAATTGGTAGATAATTTTTTCAGAGTAAAAATAGTATTTTTAGCAAGTAAATCTGCATTCACCTTGTCGGTAAATATCATAATCCGTCTTAACCTTTTTATTTTTTTTTATTTTTAGGTAAATAGATTTATTTAACTTCTTTTTATTTCTAGGTAAATACATTTATTTACATTTATTAAAAATTTTAGTTTATCTTTAAACATGTATTTACAATATAAAATTAGTTAAGTAAATCCAGGTATATTTACTAAATTATCTACGAAATTCTTTGGATAAACAAAATATTTTCATGTAAATACGTTATTAGTGTCTTTTTTTTTTTCTAAGTAAATACATTTATATACATTAATGTACCAATTCTAGGTATTTAAGGCCCATTTGGGGGATATTTGACATCTGGTTTATGGATTTTTTTTCTTTTTCTTTTTCTTTTTCCACAATTCCAAATTGCTTTTCACATCTTCAAATGTCTATTGTAAATTCAAATTTTAAAAATTTGTAACTTTGTTATTTCAAGCACAAACGAAATTATTATTTTTTGTAAATTTTAAAGAATTTCGAGTGTAACGAAATAAGATCCATATGGATATTTTTTATTCAAACACATTTCAAACTTTTACACTATTTTAATGTGGCCAGTGGAGGGCCACGAGATTGCAACGATGAATCGTTAGTGACGAACTTGCCACGAGTGTAGTGAGTCTGTTATGACGATAGTGGAGATTTCTATGACTTTTCGATCAAGTTTTCCAATAAGGGATAGAGATGCAGTTAGGGATAAAACTGAAATTTCAAAAACTAAAAAACTGAACACGCTATTATTTGCTATCCTTTTAAAAATCTGTTATTTCATTAAATCCATATCTTACATTATGTTCATTTGCCCCATCCTCTCTTATTATATATAAACCCTATTAATGGTGCTTCATAGTGGTACATATATGTAGACTCATCTATGTTAAATATCTGAATTTATTCTCGATTAGGAGTAACATAGCCTTAATTTATTCTCGATTCTTCATTTTTGAATTTTCGTTTTCGAGTTATCTGAATTTTCGGCATAAAGGAAAGGAGATTGCCACCTCCCGATTTACTTCGTAGTGGCCTGAGATTGTGAGGCTTCGAGGTAGCCAGAGATTGCAACGCTTTGCGGTGGCGAAAGATCGCGACCTTGCTATTTGCTTCATGGTGGCAGAAGATCACATGAAATGTCATCAAAGTTCGCTCCCGATGCTAGGGAAGGATTTACAGAAAAACACATTATGTTTATTATGGTGAATTGGTATGTTACCGAGTAAATACTTAATTTATCAGTAAAAAGTCATTTGTAACTGCTTTTATAGATTCTGATTCTATCAGGGGCTTAATTTATCAGTAAAAAGTCATTTTGTAACAGCTTTTATAGATTCTGATTATATAATGGAAACCCTTAATTTATTGATGAAAACACATGCTGTAATAGTGTCACATATTCTGTTTTGACTTGTAAATTGACTGTTTACCTGATAAATTATTCTTTAGTTCATCAATGAAAGCACGTTCTATAACGGTTATCTGTTTTTATTTGTAAATTGATTCTTTAGTAGTAAATCCTTAGATAGAGATACAGAGTGCTCTCGAATAAAGACATATAAAAGAATCAAACGATATGCAAGAATCTGGTCAAAGATTTCAAAGATTCAAGAAATTCAACTCAGTTTTCATACAATTGCAAAATCTAGAGAGAGTGTAGTAGAGAGAAAAGCTGACCAGAGAAAAGCTGACCTAGAGAGAGAGTAGCAGAGAGACATGTGAATCAAGAAAGATATGTAGTAGAGAGACATGCAATAGACATGTGAATCAAGAAAGAAAGAAAGAGAAACTCAAAACTATTTAGTTTATTTTTCTTTATTAGCTCATTAATCCACTTTCCTTTTCTATATTTTTGGCGTGTACAGCCATTTATTTTTGTTAGATTATTTTGTTTCCTTTTTTCTATTTTAAGTAAGTAAAATCTATTATTACAAGATTTTACATTAGTTAAGGAGGCATATAAATAAGTTATTTTAGGAATTTTTTTTTTGTAATAATTCAGCCTATTAATAGGTGCCTATGGAAAAGAAAAAATAAGGTAATTCATTCGGAAAGTTGAGAATTTTAATCTTTAGTTCTTTGAAAAACTATTCGAACTTATCAAGAATTATTATTGTGACATTCAACAACAACTTATCAAACAGACTTCCATCATAATTTGTGACGTCTTCAATATACCAAGGTTCTTATTTTATTATAAACAACGGGTCAAGGTTCCATTCAAATCTGATCGTAGAAGGATCTTAGGTTCCTAATTGTGTTCGCGTCTCGTTATTCTTGATGAGGCTCGTATCATTTAGTATAAGAGCAATATTCTAGCCTCAGGTTTGCTTATCCTTTTTGTTTTTCAGCCTAGTTTCCCAATCTTTTTTCAAACTTTATTTGATCAAATTTCCCTTGTCTTTTTGGTCGAATTTTTTTCTCTTTTCCTTGATGTAGCTTTTATTCCAAATCTTGATATTGCACAAAAAAAAAATGTATAAAAAATCGTATAAAAAAGCATCAAACAGAAGAAGAAGAATAATAATCATTGAATATGATTGAGTTTCTTTTGGAAAAAAAAAAAAACACCAAAAAAACAAAAGAAGGAGAAGAAGAAGAATCATTAACCTAATTGAGCTTCTTTGAAAAAAAATAATAATAATTAGTGTGACATATATTCTTGTTGGAAACTTGTGTGACACATTCGTTGTTCTTAAAATCAAAATCTCATTGGTAAGTTGTGAATGAATTGTTTATTGAAAATTGTTATTCTTGTTTGATTAGTTTGGTAAGAGCCGAAAGAGAATTACCACGAGTGGAAAAAGGCAAGAGTGTGAGATTATTTGAGGGTAAAAGCCGAATATTTTGTGTGAAAACACGAATGTTGAGTAAAACACAAGAGGGAGATAATTGTCATGAGGTCCTTTCTTTTTTTATAACTTGTCTCTTGCCGAAATTATATCTCAACATGACCATGAGGAAGCTCAAAGAGTGGCGGATACAAGGCTATCCATGGAAGCTTTGGTGGGAGAGATGTTCAAGATCTGACCAGAGAAAAAAGCTGACCAGAGAAAAGCCGACATGTGAATCAAGAAAAGCTGACCAGAGAAAAGCTGACCTAGATAGAGAGAGAAGTGGAGGCAGCTTGGAGCATCAATTGCTTTCGTGAATGGAAGCAAGCATTGACGACGGGTAAGGCAAAAGGAAGAGGAAGAGGAGCTTACCAAATGCTAAGATAGATATAGAGAGGGAAAGGAAAGAGATATGAATATATTTAATATAAATTTACTTTTGGTACATCAAATTAAACCAAAAAAGAAAAAATTGCTTTTGGGGAAATTTGAGGGTGCTCTTCAAATTTGAAATTTGGGGAAAAATTCCTGGACCCTCAGACTACTTTTGAAATTTGAGGAGCATCCTCGACTTAACTTTTTTTTTTTTTTTTTTTTTTGAATTTGAGGGTGCAGGGACTCGAATTACATCTTATGATGTGATTAGATGTGGAATTATTATTACATTCCACGACCATATATTCTTGTTACTTTGTTTAATTATTTCTCCAATTTTGACATTTGCCTCATTATCTTTATGTTTATTATCGTTATTGTATTTTTACAATATGATATGAGACTAAGTTTTTTTTTTTTTTTTTTACACCCTTAAACGGATAGTAATCACAATGGTGGTCACTTTTAAGAATAGAACTCAAAGCATGGGAATTCAAACTCTGATGCTAAGATGATCGTAGAGACCTAAAAAAACATACACTACCGTTATATGTGAACCTCGTCATGGGAACTTAATCACTTCCACTACTCCAAAAATCAGTAAGTATTCTTCTTCTTTTTTCCCCATATATTCCCCACATATATATATATATATATATATATTCCCTTATGTTATATTTTTCATTCATCTATTGCATTATGCCTCCTATTTTTATATATAGTCATAGTATTTGTGGACACAACACACACACACACACATATATTATATATAATTAAAGACTTAGCAGGATGCATGCAGGTGTAGACAAACGGGGATAGTTTTTAATTTAATTAGCCCGTAAGTGTATAGATTTTGTAATTCTTCATACATACATATATATATATATATATATATATATATGCGCGCGCGCTCCTATAATAGCTTTTTCATACGTGTTGTGAGCCACCTTATAAGCACTTGCCTGCGCCAAGGCACAGGCACACTGCTCAGATTTGATGGGCTAGGCGTCGGTGATGGTGGGTTGAAACCCTAGCCGCCACTTTTATTAAAAAGTAGTTGTAAGCACGTGCATAGTACGTGATTAATCAATTTGTTAAAAAAATTAATTAAAAGGTTATTGTGAGAAAATAATTATTAGAAAACATTGAAGAGAAAATGATTAAGTAGTAACAAATTAGAGAAGAGTTGGTAAATCACTTAATTGAGTGGTACAATGAAAAAATAATAATTGAGATGATAAAAAAAAAAAAAGATGTTTGAGTAAGGATGCATTTACAAAAAAATTGTATTTTAGGATGATAAAAAAAAAACAAAAAATACAAATTAAAAATGATGAAAGAAAGCAAATAAAGAAAAGATCAGCACGTGGATGAAAGTAAATAATTATTTTAAAGAGCAAAAAGATAAATATATATATATATATATATATATTAGAATTTTCACACAATTTGAATTGATATTCAACTTAGGGCCAAATATTATGAAAAAATAATAGTTCATAATCTGAAATGGTCATGAAAAAAGAAATAATAATAAGTATACATTTATTTGAGAGAAGTTTTTGAATGAGGTAAAGGAGAAGATATTTTAGCAATTAAAGAAAAAGAAAGAGAGAAAAAGAAATGGGAAAGAATGAAAGAGAAAAAAAAAACTATATAAAACAAAAAGGAAAGAATAATATGTGCCAAAAAGAAAAAGGAGGAGTATATGGTCCTTTTATATATGTTACTATTATATTATATATATTATTATTAAGAAAATTGATTGGTGAGATTAGAATTGAGTTCTATTATTTTATTTTTATATCTATTTTTTGAAATTATATTATTTTAAATTTTAAGTAATCGTCAAATTTTATTTAAAAATATAAGAGAAAATTAGGGAAATAACCACTTTGGAACCACCCTCTTATAATTTTACTAACTTTTATATTAAAATTGATAATTTTATCATTTCGTATTTATTTATTTACTTATTTAAACTTCTTGTTTTACCTCTGTTTAAATGCACTAAGTTGAATTGCTGCCTCAGTGTGTGCAAGGAGTCGTGTGTCTGTGTTTCCATGGCCATGGAAGATATAGTCGGACGGTGGAAGTCCCTCTCCATTACTGAGGAGGAGGGAGAGATTATGGGGATTGATGATGAGACGCTTGATGAGGGTGAAAAGGAGGCCCAGAGTGGTATTTTGGGAAAGGTCTTAACTAAAAGGCCTTTCCGGAAAGCTTCTTTCCGGTGGCTATTGCTAGAATGTGGAAGGTTGAGGGTGGGTTTACGATTCGTGAGATGGCGAATGATGTTTTCCTTTTTCTTTTTAGTGATGAGAAAGAAAGGAGAAGGATCTTGGATATGGAACCGTGGGTGTTTGATAAATATCTGATTGTTTTGAAGGAGGTGAATGGTGACGATGTCCCAAATTGGGGTGATTGGTGCTTTACCCCTTTTTGGGTGCAAGCGCATAACCTTCCGATTCGGGGGACTGTGGAGAAAATAGGGATGATGATTGGTGAGGCGACAGGGGTGGCTATTAGGGTGTGGAAGGATAAAGATGGGAAATGCAGCGGTAGTTTTCTTTGGATTAGGGTCCTAGTAGATGTCTCGAAGCCAATTTGAAGAGTTGTTCTAGTAAGGCTAGGATCAAGCGGAGCAGTCCATTGGGGAGAGTTAAAGTTCGAACGCATCCCAAATTTTTACTATGTTTGTGGCCGTATTGGTCATATTGCCATGGAATGCCAAGACCCGATGGCAAAGTCGATGATCGAATCCAATAAGTTCCAATATGGGGATTGGCTTATAGCGCCAAATTTTTCAAGCTCTAGGGGTGGAGGAGGTTCTGGATCTCGGAAGGATTTCTGGGGAAAGAGACTTCAACATAGCGAGGGGAACCCTGCAAGTCCTTTGCCGTAGGCTCTGGCTAGGTTGCCAGATTTTCCAAATCAGAGCTCTGATTCACTAGCCCCCAAATCCCGTGATTTACGGTCGAATCATGGGAAATCTGGTTTTAATTTTGAAGATTCGAATGGGGTGGCTTTGACTGATAGACCTCCTCCTATTTTGGAATCTTTGACTTCTCCTTTGGTGAATGAGACAGTTAATAACTTGGGTAGGAATCCTTTTAATGATCCACGTGAGGAGCATGTGATTTCGAAGGGGTCTTTGGAAGAGGTATGTGAACAGGAGTATGTTGGCCCTAAGGTCCCCTTTTTTGAATTTATGACGGGTTCTAATAGTAAAACTACACGTAAAAAGGAAAAGCTTGTGTCCCGAAAGAATACTGGTGCCTAATTGATTTTGGGAAAGGGTCCTGATGGTCTAGGTGGGTCAAAAAGAAAGTTAGTTGGCGATTTGATTACGGGCGATCGCAAAAGAATGGTGCTGGGTGACATCTCGAATACTGTTATATCGGCGGAGGTTGCGGTGCAACTCCGCCTGGATCAATGAGTGTGATTATTTGGAACGCCCGTGGTCTTGGGGATCCACGGGCATTCGACAAGCTTTGGATGATGGTCCGAAGCTTCTCCCCGGACTTAGTTTTCATTTCGGAGACTAAGTTATGTGGTCGAAGAGTAAGTTTAGTAAAAAGTAGACTTGGTTTCGATGGAAGGATGCACGTGGATAGTGTAGGTAGAAGTGGCGGTCTCATTCTTCTCTGGAAAAAAGATTGGGATGTGGTGGTTAAGGGATATTCTCGAGGCTTTATTGATTGTTTTGTGACTTCCCCCCGACGGAAAGGATTGGCACATCACGGGTTTCTATGGTCATCCTGAGAAAGCACAACGTCATCTCTCGTGGGATCTTCTTCGATGCCTTCGTCGGCAATTTACTTTACCTTGGCTAATTGCAGGAGATTTTAATGAGGTTCTGCATCTCTCGGAGAAGAAAGGTGGAGCTGTTAGACTGGATACTAGTATGTTTGGCTTCCAAGATGCTGTGGTTGAGTGTGAAATTGATGATCTAGGATTTCAAGGCTATCCTTTTACTTGGAATAATCGTCAAGACCCGCCAGGGAATATACAAGAAAGACTAGATAGATGTTTTGCGGATTCAGAGTGGAAGGAGATGTATAAAGATTGTAGAGTCTTTCATAGGGATTTTTTTGGGTCGGACCATCGTGCTATTCACCTTGTATTAGATTTTAATCCGCAAGCTATTAGAGACTCATGGCGATCGAATCGAAGATTTGTTTTCAAGCCGTTATGGATAACGAAGGACGAGTTTAAAGAGGTGTTGAGGGAGGCGTGGTTCGATCGAGCATCGGAGATGATGGTAAGGCTTTTCTTGACACTCTGAAACATTGTGCAGGGTCACTCAGGAGTTGGAGTAATCGAACGTTTGACAACATTCCAAAGCGGGTAGCTTTTTTACAAAAAGAATTGACTAAACTCAACACATGTGACTGGAGCACGGAGGTGAGGAATAAGTGCAAGAAAATGGAGAATGATCTGAATCAACTACTGGGACTAGAGGAATATTACTGGAAGCAAAGATCGCGAGTGGATTGGCTTCGAGGGGGTGATCAGAATACCAAATTTTTCCATAACAAGGCATCGCATAAACGGAATAAGAATTGCATTAAAGGGCTGGAAGACGATATGGGAGTTTGGGTCACAAAGATGGAGGATATTGTTTCTGTGCTTAATAGTTATTTTACTGATATCTTTTCGACATCACTGCCAGATGAGGAGACTTTGGGAGTGGTGTTGGAGGGAGTAGAGAGGAGAGTGACAACAACTATGTCTAACTCTCTTGATGCTCCATTTTCAGCAGAAGACGTTAAATGGGCTGTGTTTAGTATGCGAGCATGGAAGTCGCGGGCCCGATGGTTTTCATGCCAGTTTTTTTCAAGAGAATTGGGAACTAGTTGGTGCAGATGTCACTCGGATGTGTCTAAAGGTGCTAAATGGTCTTTGCTCCATTCGGGAATTAAATGCAACTTATATTGTTCTAATTCCAAAGATAAAGTCTCCGAAGAAGGTGTCGGATTTTTGACCAATTAGTCTTTGTAATGTAGTGTATAAGATTATTACGAAGACCTTTGCTAATTGTCTGAAAGTACACTTGCCGGATATTATTTCGAATGAGCAGAGTGCTTTTGTCCCAGGCCATTTGATTACTGATAATATTATTGCTGCATTTGAGACCATGCACACTATTCATAGGAAGACCGAAGGGAAGAATGGTTTGATGGCGTTTAAGTTAGATATGAATAAGGCGTATGATAGAGTTGAGTGGTCTTTCCTTCAAGCTATTATGGTACGTTTCGGTTTCTCCAATCACTGGATTATGTGTATTATGGATTGTGTCTCAACTGCACACTTTGCTTTTCTCCTAAATAGTGAACCAGTTGGAGATGTTGTCCTTTCTCGCGGCCTTAGACAAGGATGCCCCTTATCTCCATACCTCTTCCTCCTTTATGCTGAAGGTCTTTCGAGCTTGATTCGGAAGGCTCAAGGTGATCGTTCTATGCTGGGTGTCTCTTGTGTGAGAGGAGCTCCCCGGATTAGTCACCTATTCTTTGTGGATGATAGTGTCATTTTTGGTAGAGCTGATTTGGATTTTTGCAAGTTGATCAAAGAAATTTTGGTGCAGTATGAACGGGCTTCAGGTCAAGTGATTAATCTTCAAAAATCAACCATTAGCTTCAGTCTAAACTTGTCAATTGAGAGGAAAGACATTATTACGGATTGCTTAGGTTTGCCTACGGGGGGAGCTCATGATATTTATCTTGGGTTGCCGTCTTTTGTGGGTCGGGATAAGAGGAGAATTTTCGATCGTATCCGAGAGAAAGTTTGGGCGAAGTTGCAATTGTGAAAGGGTAGAATGTTCTCAATGGGTGGGCGAGAGATCCTTATTAAGGCAGTAGCCCAAGCCATATCTACTTATGCTATGAGTGTTTTTAAGATACCCATCACTCTTTGCAATGATCTCCAATCTCTCATTGCTCGTTTTTGGTGGGCTGGTGGCTGTGATGATAGGAAGATCCACTGGATTAAATGGGAGAAGCTTACCAAGGCTAAATTCGATGGAGGAATGGGGTTTCGAGATAGGTCAGCTTTTAACAAAGCTTTGATAGCAAAACAAGGTTGGCGCATTCTTACGTCTCCTTTTTCCCTTATGGCTCGTGTTCTTAAAGCCAAGTATTTTTCCAACTCAAACTTCCTTGAGGCTAATATAGGACATAATGCTTCTTATGTGTGGCGGAGAATTGTTTGGGGTCGGGAGTTATTAAAAGAGGGATTCAGATGGAGGATTAGGGATGGCGAGAATGTACAGGTGTTTAAGGATCCGTGGATTCCCTGACCTGCTATCTTTCGACCTATCTTAAGGCCCTCTCCAAACACAGAAAAATCAAAAAGTTTCTGATTTAATGTCGCCTTTCAGTTGGGATAAGGAAAAGCTGGAATCCATTCTCTTACCTATGGATCAGGGATTGGTTTGGAGTATTCCTTTGAGTTCGAGGCGAAGACCTGATAGGTGGGTATGGCACTACGATGGCAAAGGAGGGTTTTCTGTATGGTCTGCTTATAGAGTCAAAATGGATAGGCGGTGCTCTAGTTCTACTTCAGGGATGGAACAGATTCAAGTTGATGGAGGAAGCTTTGGAGGTCTCAAGTCCCAAACAAAGTCAAAATTCATGTTTGGCGAGCTTATCATGATGCTTTCCCAGCAATGTTTCCACTCTCTAAGCGTGGAATCGATGTGAACAAGTTCTGCCCGCTTTGTCGAGATGATATGGAGGATACCAGCCATGTTTTTTGGTATTGTGTTGATGCCCGTCTTGAAGAAGTTTCCGGGAGGACCTTTTTATGCCCTTTGTCTCTTTATGTATGCTCAATGCGATGGTGATGAAATGGGCATGTTCTTTACAATCATTTGGTGCCTTTGGCAGAGACGCAACAAACGGATTTTCGAGAACCAAATGCTGACTGCTATTGAGACTATGGATTGGGCTGGAAGATTCTTAGATGATTTCTTGGTCTGCAATGGGTTGGACAAACCACCTGGAAAGAAGACTTTAGCTCCAAAGGTCCTGTGGCATACCCCTAGTCATGATCAGATCAAAATCAATGTCGATGCAGTTGTTGATAGTTCTCTGGAATACACTGGTATTGGAGCTGCTGCTCGAGACAAAGACGGTGCTGTCATGAGTTTTTTGACTAGACGTATCTTTGGTAAGTTTTCTCCCCATATAGGAGAATGCCTGGCTGTGAGGGAGGCTGTGTGCTAAGCCAAATTTCTTGGTTTGGATAATTGGGTGGTCGAATCAGATGTTTTGAACACTATTAGTGCTATTCAGAATCCTGTAGCGGAGGCTCCATAAGCAAATATTGTTGAAGACATCAGAGACTCTCTCTTGGCTGCTTGACGTGGTATGGTTTGCTACATCTCTCGTGATGGGAATAGAGTAGCCCACCTACTGGTAAAATATGTTATGTCCAGGTCTGTTTACTGCTTTGGGGTTGATTATGTTCCAAGATGGTTTGGTCCGATTGTTAAAGCCGATCTTGCTATTTGATTTTCAATAAAGATAAATCCTTTTTCGAAAAAAAAAAATGCACTAAGTTGATTTTTCCAAAAAAAAAAAAAAAACCACTAAGTTTATATTTGAATTTCAATTATTTTCACAGCAAAATCTCAGAGCATCCCTTTTTTTTTTCCCGCCTTCTCTCTCTTCTCTCTCTCTCTATCTCTGCTTTTTTTCCTTTCCCTTGCGCTCTATCTCTCTCTCTCTCATCCCGTCACATCCTACGTCCGGCAAGCCTTCGTCGTCGCCCTCAGGGGAGCCTTCGTCGTCTCTCTCCGCGACACCTCCCACACCAGTTTTCTCAGAAGGCTTCGATCTACAAAACCTAGCAACCGGCGCTTCCAATCACGGCCGGCATTTCGACCATGTGCTATCAGAGTTCGCGATCTTTCTATCACCTGTTCTTCATCATCGGACTCCAGGTGATCTCGGATGATGGAGATTGGAGGTCGTGACTAACAATAGGGGCTGTCTACGGTCCTTTTAGTCAGAGCTTCATTACGCGATCTCCGGGGCACTTCGGAAAGCGAATCTCGAGGAAGAAACAGTCCTACCTTGCCACTGCAGGTATGAGGAAGTCGATCTTCCTGTAGTTCATTTACTCCCCGGCAAGGGGATCCTAGAGTTGGTCGCCGGAGTCGCTGCCTTTCTCCTCACATGATGTGAGGTTTGGATGGTGTGATCTTCTTCTCCGAGCGGCGGATCTGGAGATTTAGTGTTTCGATGGAAACTGCCGTTCGATATAGAATTTCATCCCTCCTAGAACCTCATTTTGCTGCTCTCATCAATGGCGACTTTCTTCTACATCCTCCTCCGCTGCCTCTGCCGCCACCTTCTCCTCTCTCTCTCTCTCTTTTAAATATGTATTTATGTAAGAAAGCCACTCGTGGCTGTTAAGATGGATCTGCTCATGAAAACACCAAAGAGAATCTATGGATGATTTATTTATGCACATTTGTTGCAGTTTGTGGCTCCTATGAATTTGGACAACTGCTCTTTTAATTTGAACAAGTTTGTGAATTGTGTTTGCACTTTCCTTGTTCTAAGAATTTTTGTTTGTGTAACAAGCTGGTTATCCATCACCTACTTGATCAGTCTGCTAATCAGATGATCTCAATTTATCTTTAGCAGAGGAACAAACACCAATCAAATTATTTTCCCTTAATATATACATAGAGATGTACGCAACTTCAAAGTTTTCAAATGATAAACCAGTTTCTGCTATTATAATGAAGGTACCATTTCACTCTTCTTTCAAGTTCTTAATTACAATCATATTCCCTTGTTAGCCGTTTAATCCAGTAAACAATAAGCACCTGTACTAGCAACAAGAGTGTTTTCTTTAATATCCATGGGTTCAATTCAGTTAATGTCTTGTTTCACGTAAATATTGTTTGGTTGGAGTCTTGATTTTGCATTGATTTCTTTAATTCTTGGGGTAACAATTTTTATGTTTCGCCATATTGGAAATGTCGAAACGTTGAGCAAGGATACATACAAAAATATTTTTCTTGTGACTGAATTTGCTTGTTTTCGATGGTTTATTTGCCGAGAAAATTTATTTTTTATGGTTTGGTTTGTTTTTGGTGGGTTGTTTGTTAGTTTTCTTGGTTCCATTTGTTTGCCGAGAAAATTTTGATATTGTAGGGTGAGAATAAAAGCGTTAATGATTTTGTATTTCAATCAGAGATGCGGAAAAAAAAATTCTATCATAATCCATTTTGCATTCTATCAGAATCCGTTTTGCATTCTCAGATTCTGATAGAATTCGTTTTGCATTCTATCAAAATCTATTTTGCATTCTATCAAAATCCGTTTTGCATTCTTTCATAATGTGTTTTGTCTTCTCAGATTGTGGTAGAATTTGTTTTGCTCTTCTGATAGAATTCGTTTCTCATTCTATCATATGCAAAATTCCGACGATCGTCAATCGACATTGGCATCGGTGACCGGAGCCGGATATATTCGGTCACCTTTGTTGAAATATGAAAAAAAAAAAATCCAACAACCAGTGACCAGAGACGGGAGATCGGCCTGTGATCGTTGACTTGTTAGCGGCAGGCGGGCGGCGGCCGGTGAACGTAGTCGGAGATTTATGAAAACTATTCCAATAAATAAAAAAGGAAAGAAAATAAAGAGATAGGGGTATTTTTATCTTTTTTTTTTTATTTTTCACTTAATTATTTAAGTAAATATTATGAAATGGTAAAATTATCAACTTTACTCTCATAAAGGGCAAAATTATAACTATGCGCCAAATTTAGGGCATTCCTGCAAATCACCCAAAATATAATTGTATTGTTGACATATGATATTAAAACATTAAGCCTCCATTTGGTGAAACGGTTTGAGTTAAGATTTTTAAGTTAAGTTGAAGATAAGTTAAGTTAAGAGTTAGAGTTGCGCATTTGGTAAAAAGTTTGAGTTGAAAAATTTAACTTGAGTTGAGTATTTGGATGTAAAAAGTTTGAGTTAAAAAGTTTAACTTGAAAAGATAAGTTAACATGCCATTGTAGGTTGTGAATAGAAAAATAGAAAAAACAAAATAAACTAAAATTAAAACACACGTCAACAACATACATCAAAGCTTTTACAATAATTTATATAGCCATAAAATATAACAACAAAAATTACATAGTCGCTAACTAAAAGTGCTAATAAAAAAACATGAAATTCTCTCCCTAATCTGGTTTAAATAGATAACACTTGCCTTAATTTCAAGTAGATTTATACCATGGATTTCATTGATATATATCCAACATATCATCGGCCAACACACTCTCAGCTCATTCATTGCACCCCTCCTCGATGCATCTTGCTGCCTTCCCGTACTTGGACCTGTATCATCGACCCCATCGGCCAACACGTAATCCACATTAAAATCAATATGTCCACCTACAGGCACACCATCTGTCACATACTCTTCAAGAATAGGATCCCCAACCTGTACCATCCTTATAAATTATGAACAATCGCACACGCCACTGAGATCATTACTTGTTTCTCCATGGGATAATTGTTGATGCCTTTAAGTATTTTAAGTCTGGTATTCCATACACCAAAAGTTCACTCAATATAATTCCGCAGCAATGTATGCGTGTAGTTAAAATACTTCCCTCCGGGTGCCCAGTCCGACGCAGCATTTTCGATAATCGGGTAAATGATACGTCTCTCGTCAAAATGGACAAAGGAAACAATCCTTATTCACGTATCCCAAATCGACTATGTAAAAGTTTCAACCGTTGATCTATTTTAAACGGCTTAGATCTATGCACATAAATTTTATTGTGCATTCAAATATATTAGATTACAAAACAGAAAGAAAAAAAAAAAAAAGAGGGAAAAACTCTTTATTGTGCAATAGTCCAACTATGGGTTGGGACCAAACTGACTCACCAAACATTCCCTAATTAATTGTCTTGATAGATTGTTTAAATGAACAATAATTAACATGTTTGTTTGCAGAATGATTGATTCGAATTTGAGGTTTGAATTCGTAATCTTGAGATTTCAACTCTGATATCTGTTTTTTTTTTTTTTTTTTTTAGAACTTAGGAGTATGGAGATTTAAACTCAGCATCTTTTAAATGTAGTCAGGGATAATATCTATTTTGGTTTTAGAATATTTGTTTTTTAAAGTTTAAAACCAAAGTTTGCAGGAAGACATGTCTACACATCGTTTAGAAATGCACGGTCTACACAAAGCTTGCTAAATACTAGGAATTTAATGGGACAAATTACAATTTTTTTGCCTGAAGTTTAGGCTTTGTCACAAAATGCTCACTGAATTTCAATTTGTAACATTTTTTTCTCCTGAATTTTGAAAGTTTATGAATTTTCCTACTCAATTAAAAATTTGACGAAGAAATGCATCTAACACTTGTTGGAAGAATCAGTATTTTTTCAGTATTTTACAGATATTTTATCGATATTTCTGCATAAATTTCTAAAATTATTAATAAAATATGTATAAAAATATCATATTTTTGGTAAAAGAGATATAATTAATCCTCAATGCTTTTTTTTTTTTTTCAAAATGAACAAAAATCATTACGTAAAGAAAAATAATACGGACACCAACACTAATTCTAACTTTTGAGTACCAACCTATGTAGCATATGAGTTACTAGTTTTTTATTGGTAAGTATTTAAAGCATTACCGTTTCAACTATTATATTACCAATGAAAATATGACATATGAGTTGATTTTTTATCTCATCGATATTGTATTTACATTGATATTTTTTTAAAAAAATTTACGTCTAGTATTTTGCTATTTAAAACTGGTATTTTCCACATTTTTAAATTCATAATTTTTCTATTGTATCTAATATTTACTTGTAAATCTTACATAAAAAAATATTTCCATGTAACTCTGGCATTTCTAAGAATTATTAGATATTGTATTGTTATATAAACAAGAATAAAATATTTACACATAATCTGAAAATTTTCAGATAAAAAATCACTTAATTTTTTCATAAGTGGAAAAAGGATTTACATAAACCTTATCTAATAGTTTAAATCTTGTTCATATATTTACAATATATATATATATATATATATATTTTTAGATTTTTAGTTTTTTTTTAAAGAAAAATTACCATTCAAATTAAAATTGAGTATAAACACCAATACCAAAATTGAAAAAACGCTATGATACAAGAGACATAACCATTGACTAAGATCAATTCCACCAGTAAAATTTGATTAAGTTCAGTGAGGAAGATATAAACTGAGACCCAGTGATGGGAAAATTTCTCGAATTCCTTGACAATCCTATAATTGAGCATGTACGAGCTCTTTTTTTAAAATATCTACAATCGATAGAATATTCCGATCGAATCGAGAGACAGTTACTCGCACAATAGAAATTACAACAAACTCCACATATAGTCATAATATTAACAGAATCCATAGGCATATACCGCTAAAAAACAACTCAATTAGCAGAAGACATGCACAAAAACAAACCAAAGGTAGAGGAACTACCTCATTTATTACAAAATTAAAATTTAAACACAAAAACAAAGCATGAATATAAAATAATATCCCCCGTAAAATTCTCACCCCACATAGAACAACCACTCTGCAGCCACAACGTAGAGGAAATCAATCGGCTCGATTAAGGATAAGAGATCACTATACCAACCATCAGATCACCAAGATCTCGACGGATCCCAAACCGCCAGAAGCTCGCTGGGTTAGATTTAATCAAAAAACTCCTAATTAGGACCCTCCGACTGCATCCTAGCCGAGATCACTGTATCACCATCACCTTCACCAGCCACAGCGATAGTGGAAGTCCCATGCAAAGGGAAACCCTAGTTTATGAGAAATTTGAGGGGGGGGGGGGGGGGAGAATGAGGGAAAAAGGCTAAAAACCTCTAGTAATTAAAATAGGAATCAAGATCTGTTGTCCCGGATTTCCTGTCTCATTGACTGTCCCTCCAATAGTGTCATATCATATCATTTAAATTTAAGAATTTGGCTACATAAAAAGTGCAAATTATTAAAACTTATTGAACAAATTGATGACTTGTCAAAAGCCTATTGAGGAGACAACCTTTAAGACAGGAAAATGTAACAACATATATGTACTCTAAAACAAATAGGTGAAAATTTTTTGGGTGATGATAAATAACATATATACGGAAAATAATATAATAACGAAGCATATTCGCTAAAAAAATTATCTTAAAAATATTATTATAAATAACAGGTTGCAATAAATATCACATTTATGATAAATAATTCATCTACAAAACATATTTATGATAAAATTACCTTAAAAAATATTTGTAACTAAACAACCTACCATACATATATATGTTTTTTAAGTTAAATTTTTTTTTAAAATATACTGTGTACTTATATATTAAAAATGGCCTATTTTCTCCCCAAACCTCTAACCAAGCTAAAAATATCCCAAAATCAGCTCACGGAGACTAACGATCCACCACCGCTCAAATCACAAAATCACCTGCACCTTCATTCCCACTAAATTAAAGACTCGACACATTAGCCACCCATGAAGAAGAGATTGTGAGACCGTGATGGAGGAAATCATGATCTAATGATCTCGTGTCAAAGGGGGAGAACGATGGCAAGGGAATCGCGGTCTCTCATCAAAGCCAATTGTGATGGAGTGAAAAGCTCAAGCTTCACGCTTTGGGCTTCGTGAGGCCAATGCTTACAGTGACGACCACGTTCGTCGACGGTATTTCAATTGATATTTCTAAAAAGAGTAATGTTAAAAGTATTAATTTTAATTTTAATTTTTGGATATTAATTCATATGATACTGAATTATAATAGATGTTTTTAATTACTATGACATCATATTGATGAATGAATGATAACTTACATTCTACATAATGTTCGTAATACTCAAAACTTAATATTAGAATTGATCTTAAATATTTTTCTTCTGAAAATAATAGTATTTGAAAATATTATTTTTTTTTTCACCTATTTCCCCTTTTTTTTTTTTTTTAATGTACAAGAGGGAAACAAAAAAAAAAACAAAAAACAAAAAACAAAAACCAACATCAAAATCGAAATTCTTCAAGCAAAAAAGTTCAATTGACCGTTACTCGGAAACCACGTGCATGGTAGGACCGTGTTCGTCGAGTTTAGATGGGGTTTATCCTAATCGGTGACTACGTGTTTATCTTCTGAAAATTCTACGAAATCAATTCCACCAGCATAAGCGGCGCGTTAATTCACTGCCCAATCAAGTATCTTCGTTTCCACAACGCCCTTTTGCACCTCGTTATTTTTCACGCGCCGAGATTCTTTCCACTTCGTTGCCTGGCATCCAAATAAGTAGGAGCACCAAATTCCAGCAAAAAATAAATTATTTGTGATTTCTTTTTCTTTTTTTTTTTCCTTGAAAAATTAGTATTTTCTGATTATTACTACTATTACAATTTTCTCTTCTATGGGTTTGTGTTTTATTTTATTTTTTTTTTTAAGCCAAAGCTAATAACCTAATCCGTTGGTGTTAGAAACTTTTCAGCATGTGCCCAGTTCTGAACTTCAGTATCTCTGCTTCTGAGGTAACCCAAAAACTTACTTTCTCTTCTTTTCTTGAGAAAATTGAGGAAAAGATAAGGGGAATTATTGTCAGAATTAGAACTTTTGTGGTTAATCCAAGTTCTTACTCATTATTTGTGTTTTCTGTCATTCACTTTGTGTTATTTTTCAATGTTGAAATATATATATATATATATATATATTATTAAAATATAAAACTATTGTTGCCCACCTTCTAAAGCTTTTTGGGAGAATTGGTAAACTAACATGGTATCAGAGCAGGAGATCCTGTGTTCGAACCCCTGTAATTACACTATTTAACCCCCTTTATTATCATTGCGTGTTGGGCCTTTAATATGTTCCGGACTTCTTATAATTTGTGTTGGACTTTCAAATTAATATTTGTCTGCACGTTTGCCCATTGTCTGGCCTGCACGTGAGGGGGAGTGTTGAAATATAAAACTATTGTTGACCCACCTTCTAAAAGCTTAAGCAAGCTTAAGCTTTTGGGAGAATTGGTAAACTAACATATATATACATATATGTGTGTCTGTGCGCGCGCCACTGAATACATATTTCATGCCAAAGTGAAAACGTCTGAACTCTACAAGTAGAATTTGGGAAAAATGTGTGTTGGAACTGCTCATGGGCATTTTGTCTAAAATCCGTTTTAAGAGTTTTCTGTCTAATACTTATTTTAACTTTGTTTGGTGCTGTTAGATTGTAAAGTTGTCCAACATTGTTAAATTACTTGGCTGTTGTAGCGTTTATATGTTGATGGAGCTCCCTCTTCCGTTGACTAGCTTTTGAGGATAAGTTCTACTTAAGCCCATTTAACAGGTGCCAGTGTCTATAACTTTAGATGTGGTTTTTTTAATTGCTGCCAGAGGATTTAAATCTGATGTGCAATCTGATGGTTTTTTGGTTGAGATGAGTACTCAATCATTGATTGTTGGAAATTGCGGAAGGAGCGGAACCAATCTTCATGGCTTTGCACAGCCCCATCTGTACTCTGGGAAGGATATATTTGCTAGAGACTTGCTGAGCATTTCCTCAAGAAGGGAAAATGGGATTTGGTCAAAAATTTCGGCAGGTTATAAGGTTAGAAACGGGAGAAAGTTTTTCGTTAATGCCAAAATTAGAAAGGGGCAGAAGCACAATTATCCGTGGCCAGATGACATTGATCCGAATCTCAGCAGTGGTCATTTGACTTACTTGTCTCATTTCAAGCCTCTCACTGAAAAGCCAAAACCGGTTACACTTGCTTTTGAGAAGCCACTTGTTGATCTTGAGCAGAAAATTATCGAGGCAAGTTGTTTTTATCTCACTTTTGCATATTCACAATTCTTGTTAGTGTGTGTAATCTTAAAAGTTAAAATGATCAAATTTTGATGTCGTCTCACCATTTTAGTTTAATGAGCTTTTTACGGTAAGGTATCCATGGTCAAAATCACATCAAAACAAGAAGTACATAAAACTAAAATAATGTAATACAGAACTGACGGCTTAAAATGGAGCCCTACTGTACAGTATCTTTTCATACTGTACCAAAGGATTTTGATTCGTTAATGTTGTTGTTATACTTATTAGGCGCTCCTAGTTTTCCATCATTTACTCATAGCGATTGACATTTTGGGCCTTGAAATTAAGCTTCTTGTTTCTATATTGTGCATGTTTATGTCATTGAAGGTGCGAAGAATGGCAGATGAAACTGGTCTAGATTTCAGTGATCAAATTGGTGCTTTAGAGTGCAAATAGCAACTGGTGAGTTCTTCAGTTCTGGATTTCCTATTTCATGTCAAACTTATTTTTTCAAGAAACAGAAATTTCAATGGAAATAAAATCACTTCTAAAATGTTAGTTTCAGATCGACCAGTCAAAGCAAATGAAGACTAATTTTTTAGATGTTATAAGAATGATTAAGGGAGAAGGGAAAGGAGAAAAAACATAAGAGTCAACTTAAAATTTATGAACTAACTAACCAAACTCAAATTTTTAATGTCAAAACAGAAAAATGTAATATTAACTTGAAAATTCTCTCTTCTTCAAGTTCAGGCTCCGAAAGATCTATACACGCATTTGACACCGATTCAATGGCTAACAATTGCTCGACATCCTAACAGGCCAACAGTTCTGGATCACATATTAAACATCACGGAAAAAGTAAGTCCAATTTTTTTTTAAATCAGATTTTTAAATTTGTTGCAAGGTTGGATGGTTATGTAAATGGTTTTGGTTCACCATTTTAGCAATCGATGTTATAGTGGGTGGAACTGCATGGAGATCGCGCGGGCTATGATGATCCAGCTATTGTGACGGGTATTGGAAGCGTAGATGGCAAGAGTTACATGTTCATCGGCCATCAAAAAGGTCGAAATACGAAGGAGAATATTGCTCGCAACTTCGCTATGCCAACCCCACACGGGTAAGTTTGTAAAAACCTTTAATCAGAATCAATAATGTCAAGCCATTAAGTGTTACGAGAACTCTCTGGTAGGGTATTAAAACAACTCCACCGTAAGCAAAAGTTCCCATTAGATTTTTATCAAGTTTTGTTTAACTGTAATACTTTTAAGGCAGAATCTAATAATTTCGCTTATGTTTGAGTAGAAAAAATATTGGAAGTTTTCCTTATGTAACGTTGTGAATGCATAAAACATAGGGGAAAAAAAAAAAATTTGTTCTCCATCATCAGCTTTATGCATCTTGATTTAGATTTAGATGGAAAAAAGCTGCTCTTCTATTGAATACGTTGTTTTGTAAACAGCTATCGGAAGGCTTTGCGAATGATGAAATACGTGGATCACCACAATCTTCCAATAGTTACATTTGTTGACACTCCCGGGGCCTTTGCTGATCTTAAATCTGAGGAACTTGGTCAAGTGAGTATTCAACTTTCTCAACTTTTATAGTGCCATTGTTGCTTCATCTTGTTCGGTTAAACATTCTCACGGATAAAATTCCTTCTATACTTGATGCAGGGTGAAGCAATAGCCCATAATTTGAGAGCCACGTTTGGCCTGAAAGTGCCAATTGTGACCGTTGTGACCGGGGAAGGTGGTTCCGGTGGAGCTCTTGCCATCGCTTGTGCAAATAAGCTCTTTATGCTAGAGAACTCCGCTTTTTATCTTGCAAGGTTTGTACAATTTCGTTCACAAGCCCCCTGAAATCACTTCACATTGGGACACTAGTTATTTGTGTAATTTATCTGTTGTGGCTCTGTTTATTGGAGCAGCCCGGAAGCATGTGCTGCAATTTTATGGAAATCATCTCAAGCAGCTCCTAAGGTAACAAAATGATTACAATATGTCAGCGTTATTCTGCACTTTGACCACTTATGTTTAGCAAGAGTTCAAAACTTGTTTAGGCGGCTGAAAAGTTGAGGATCACGGCTCAAGAGCATTACAGACTCAAAATCGCTGATGGTATAGTTCCTGTAAGTTTTATCTCCCTTTTCTTCTGCAGTTGATATGGTTTGCAATTTTGGTGCGACGGAAATCAGTTTTATGGAATCATAGAGGATCACTTGACATTTTTCTTACCTTTGATTGTTAGCAACAATTATGGGATCTGACATTAAGTCGTTCACGACGATCATGCTTGGCATATAACCTGTAGAAGTAGAGGGCGTAACAGGATATTTATTCTAGAATAATGATTTTTTAAAGGTATAACAAGAAGAAATTTGTCTTTTACAGATGAATGTTACACCTTTTCAAAATCACTATTAAATGAAAATAAATGTCATGTTATCCCCATATTTCTAGGTGTTACAGTGTAAGACAGATTTTTTCAAAGGACCGAAGACAAACCCCATATAAGTCATGCCACTGAGCCCATGTCACTTGTTTTGAGGAATTGATATATAACACTACAGTACGATAAACACTACAATTTTGAATGGCTTGGTCCGCCGGCAACCAAATAGCAATAACGTCACCACTGGGCTTGTCCTTGCTAGTTTCTTCCATGCAAATTTATCGTTTTTGAGGTCTTTTGATTATAACTTTGTGTAAGTCAACCGAGCTCGCTTTATGAGCTGTATTTTAGCTTTGAATGTGCCGTTGCTGGTTTTTGCAGGAGCCCCTGGGTGGTGCACATGCTGATCCTGCATGGACTTCCCATCAGATTAAGTTGACGATTAAAAAGGCAATGGAGGTGACTAGTTTACACATTTTTTTCGTGATGCAGAAATAGAAACCTAAAATTTCGGTTGCGTTTATCATGCCGAGAACTGATATTTTTTTTAACAGTGCAAACTTCTAAAGTTGCATTCTCTGTCGTTTGACCACTTACCGCTATGCCAAATGCATGTAGGAACTGACAAAGATGGACACAGATGTGTTGATCCACGACCGGATGCTCAAATTCCGACATATCGGAGGCTTCCAAGAAGGAGTGCCTGTGGAGCCTAAGAGAAAACGGAACATGAAGCTGTCAGAGGTTAACGTGCCAAAGACCGCTCATGTAGAGACAGAGATCGAGACTCTCAAGAAGAAGATTGTTGACGTGACGGGATTGGCCGATCCAGTTGTGATTGAATCGATTGAAAATCTGAAACAAAAAGTAGACAAGGAGACTACAGCAGCATTCAGTTCAATGGGCTTACAAGACAAGCTTAATCAGTAAAGTTGGGAATATCTAAAGCTCCACCTAACCAGCCTCTAAACCGCGATTTAAAGGAGAAAGTGGACAAAATCATGGAAGCGTTCACACGTAATTTATCGCGACCAGGGGCATATCTTAGCCTAAAGCAGAAGCTCGAAAAGCTTAACATGGTTGGCAGGATGATTGAGAAGAAGGAGAAGAGTCAGAAACTGAAAACACATATTAATCAGAGAACTCCTTCAGAGGTAAAAGCGAAGATGGAGCTTCTGAGAAAGGCGGAGGAAAACTTATCGAAGGGCGAACCATTAGATAACGATATAGTGGAAGAAGTAGAAAGAGCAAAGAAAGAGTTAATGGAAGTTTTGAAGTCTGCAAACTTGGAGATTGTTGGAGTGACCAAGAGAAAAGCAGTCACTAAGATAGAACACTTGAACAAAGAGATTCATGAGGAGATTGAGAAGGTAATAAACCGAGCCGGACTTGGTGGGAAAATTGAGGAGTTGAAGGCTATTAGAGCAAAGGGTTTAAGTTCAAAAGACATTGAAAAAGTGGAAGCAGAGCTAAAGGAAAAGATTCTTGCTAGTTTGGATAGCAAGAAACTGAAGGAAAAAGTTGAGAGTCTAACACCGGAGTCGACACCAACCAAGGAAAGAGATTTAGAAGGTAGGAGCGATGTCGAAAATGGAAGATTTTAGATTGTGACACAAGATTGGAGGTTGAAGGACTTGGTAAATTCATATTCATTTATGTAAGTATGTTACAAAGATTTGATATTTTTAATGTTTGAATCTCTATTTTTGTGAGGTTGGTTTGTACTTAATTTGAATTTTCTATATTGGAATATCCGTTTCCTTTGTCAAGAGAATTTTTTGAGAGGAAATTTGAAGTCAAAAACTGAAGAATAAGAAGACGAAGAAGAATGGGGACAAAATGGATAAAAAGATAACTTGGAATTCTTGTAGAGAGAATGAGCAGAATAGTGACAAAAAAGATTAAGTTTGATGTCTTTGCAAAATGCTAAAATATACACGTCCACGCAAAAAAGGAAAGTGGCTAAAGTAGAAAGCTAAAACAACTTTAGCTATAATTGCCAAAAAGTGGGATTAGATTAGATTTAGTGGCAAATCATTCTTTGCCTTTTTTTTTTTTTTTTTTTGGTATCCCCTTTATAATTTGCATGGTGAAAACATGACGTAGCAGCACTACTTTTTTTTTTCCGTTCATTTTTTAAATCTTTAATCTTTATTTCTTTTTTGAAAAGTAATCATTATTTGTTTATTTAAATTCATTTGTACACTTATTTATTTGTAGTTTTGCAACGGATAGCAAGTATTGATTTGTACTAGGCTAAAAGAGGCCCCTTTTCGTTTTTCACATGCACAAAATCATTTTATCCTTTTTCTTGGGTTTTTCATGGAAAAAAGAAAAGGTTGTTAAATTATATATTTTACATATATATATATATATCATTTTTAAAAATGAGACATCAGATCGAATTTTACACTTTTTGATAGAATCATATATGTACTTACCATTAAGTTATGTTTCTATATATTATGCATTTTTTTGATAAAAGAAAGAAAATAGAACTTAGGTGGTGCTGGAGATTTCTCTATTTAAATGAAATGATTTTTATGCTAATCTTTAATGAAACAGTATTAGTATTAGAGTGGCAGAATCGGTCTATTATTTCAGTGAAATGCATATTAAAGGATAAAGGTTTACATTAAAAGATAAAGTTTTCATAAGGAGTTATAGATAAATAATTTTAAATGTAAATAAAAGGATAAAAATATAAATTTTAAGAGATAATATTAAAAAGAAGTTTAAAAGTTTATTAGGGACGGAAATCCTACTTATTGGTTGGAGCTTGATTCTAGTTCTCCTATCCAATAATGGTGGTGATCATCATATTTTCACTCTTTTTTCTGTTGGCCACATTTCTTCTGCTTTTTTGTTAGTTGTCTATAGTCATCTATCTCCTGTCCAAAATTTCAAAGGCATCCCCAAGATAATTCAAAATTGACTTATTGCTCTTTTGCAATGATTTGTTATTCATTTCTTAGCTTTTTAAAATGGGTTAATTTTAAAAGTAGCATTTGTGGGAAAAAATAGTATTAAAAATAGCATCACTTTTATTTTCCTTCATTACTAGTAATGTCACATCATCAACATCAATTGAGGTGACTGTAAAAAATCAAAAAGGCCCTCAGTCAACTCTAAATTGAAGTTTTTCCCACTTCCCGTCCCCCCCCTCCCCCACCCATAATATATAAGTCATAATTCTAAATCTCATTTTTTCTTCCCTTGTTTTCCTCTCACCCTAGCCTCACACACTTTCTCTTCATCATTGTTAAAGATCTAAGCTCACTCTAAGTCCAACAAATCTCTCACCATCTTTGTTCACTCTATTCAATAATGGTATTGACGCTAACGAAGATATGGTCATTACATAAATTATCACCTGGTCATTACGTAAATGACCCGCATTGGTATTGACGCTAACGAAAATATAGTCATTACATAAATTACCACACGGTCATTATGTAAATGACCAACAATGGTATTGATGCTATAAATTACCACATGGTCATTACGTAAATGACCAACAATGGTATTGACGCTAACGAAGGTATGGTTATTATAGAAATTACCACCCGATCATTACATAAATGACCAACACTGGTATTGATGCTAATAAAGATATGATCATAATAGAAATTACCACACGGTTATTATATAAATGACCAACACTGGTATTGACGCAAACCAAGGTATGGTCATTACAGAAATGACTACTCGGTCATTATGTAAATAACCTCATCAATAATAATAGTATCATAAAAGAGTAATTATATTTATGAACAGGAAGTAATCATAAAAATGGCCAACTGGAAAATAACAGAAATCTAAAATTAACCATTGAATATTGATGACCAGCAAGCCATCATAAAAATGACCAGTAAGTCATCATAAAAATGACATATGAAAATAACAGAAATCTGAGTAATTTTTATGATGACTAACAAGTCATCATAAAAATGACCTATGGGTAAAATTATAAGATGATCTCAAATAAATAACTAGATAATTGCATTTTTCGATATCACATACAATTAACCAAATATCAATAAAAACCCAAACATCTCAGCAATTAAATATTTATATAAACCAATACACTCAATTTTCCTCTCAATATCCAAATCCCAAACCAACAAACTTTTAGTTTATGTCACAAAATCAAATAAAAATACAAACTTTAAAAAAAAATTTGTAAATTTTTTCAACAAATCAATTAGAAATGTAGAATTTCATTAAAAAAAAAATGTAAAAATGCAAAAGCTTTTTTTTCAACTTTACGGTTTGAACATGATTGGTTTTAAAAGATTATTTGATGTTCACAGACTTCCAAAAGCTTTATAGAGGTCACTGGTAGTGGGTTCGGATGGTCTCCGAGTGGTTATGGAGCAATTTCCGACGGTTTTGTGGGTGGTAGGAACTTTTTCTCTCTCTAAATGGGAGTTTCTCTCTCTAAAATACTGTAAATGGTTTGAAATCAGGTTAGAGCAGACAATGGAGTTTTGGGCGGGTGAGAAGTGGGGGTAAACTAGGACTTTGATATCTCTTAAATGCTTCTGTGATCCACATATCAAAAGTGTTGATGACGTAACAGTGCTAGTAATGAAGGAAAACAAAAGTAGTATTATTTTTAATAGTATTTTTCTCATAAGTGCTACTTTTGAAATTAATCCTTTTAAAATACTAATTTTTATTTTTATTTTTTTTATATATAAACAAGATTAAAATAGTGTTTTCTTCCTCTTTAGAATGCAGTTCTCCAGCTGACAGTTGATTTGTGCAATTATTGGAACACTGAAGAAGAATTCCAATATTATTATGCAGTGCACCTGCATTTCCAACACAAAATGATTATTACAAGTAAACGTTTCATAATTGTTAAAAACATGACTTTTTAGAATCAATCTATTCAATATGAAATTAAAAAAAAAAAAAACTCACATTAAAAAGACAAAAAAGAAAATGATAATGATAATGATAATTTTTTAAGAGTTGAAAAAAATTCCTATAAGTTTTTGCAGAATTTTAATTATTGTATCTTTATCTAACCTAGTACCCACAAAAATTAAAAAACTACCTAGAAATATAAGCAATTTTCTAATGTAAGAATACTATGACAAGACAAGGAAAAGAATCCAATGTGAAGGGAAAAAAGTTGACTAAAACTTAAAAGAACCAATGAGAAAAAAAGGTTTTTTTTGTAATTCTACACATAATCTAACGGTACTTCACATCAAACTCTATATTTTCAATCTCTATCTTTTTTTTTTTTTTTTATCAATCTCCATATTCAATTTTAAAAAAAAGTACGTATTTTTGAAAAAAGTATTTGAATTTAGAGGTTGGAGAACTACAATCTTACAACAAATCTAACGTGAAATAAGTATCAAGTTATTCATTAATTTAAAATATATATATATATATATATTCATTAGTGTTTTCAATTTAAAAGAATATCTGCCATCAAAAAAAATTTAAGAGAATATCCAAAAAAAAAAAAAAAGGTAAAAGAAAGTTGGTGGTTTTACAAAATATCATAAAAATTAGGGGTCATTTAGCAATTCAAACACAATCTTTATGACGCCCTAGAAAGAAGTAGAGAGAAGAGAACGAAAGACAAGAGCCTTCCTCAGGTTGTGAGACGGTTTTGAGTTCTACATTATCGCACTCTCTCTCTCTTTCTGTTTGTTTCCCAAGAAAAAGAAACTTACGCCATGAGACCCCAATTCCTTCTTCTCTCTTTCCCCAACTAGCTCTCAAGCAAATTTTCCCTCCGTAAAAACAACGAATTAACTCATTTTCCTTCTAGATCCGTAACCAAAGCCCTAACATTGTTTGTTTGTTTTCTCCGATTAACATCTCAGAAACTATACTATCTAGAAAATCCTCGCTATCGTTTTTCTTAATTTCCTTTACTTTTCCCAGATTTTCTCTGCTAGGTTTCGGATTTTTGGGATTGTTGCCTCTGAATATTTGTTTTCGTTTTTCTTTTTCCCCTTTAGAGAAAGGCTTACTCTTTTTTGTTTTTTTTTTTTTTTCCTTCCGTCCCCGATTCGCGATCTTTGCAAACCCTAGTACCTTTGCCTCGTTTATTTTTTTCGTGCGCGGTGGTTTTAGGTATTTCTAGGGTTTTGGAAGGTTTGAATCGGCGGCGATGAACAATAACAGAGGGAGGTATCCGCCGGGGATCGGTGTCGGCCGAGGCGGCGGAATGAACGCGAACCCGACGTTCCAATCGAGAGCGCCTCAACAACAGTACGTGCAGAGGAATTTGGTGCAGAACCAAACGCAGCAACAGTATTTTCAGCATCAGCAGCATCACCAACATCATCAGCCGCAGCAGCAGCACCACCAGCAACAACAGCAGCACCACCACCAGCAACAACAGCAGCAGCAGCAGTGGCTGAGGAGAAGCCAATTGGGTGGCGCTGCCGATTCCAGTGTCGTCGACGAGGTCGAGAAGACCGTGCAGTCCGAAGCAGTGGACTCGAGGTGTGTGCATTTCTTCAAGAATAGATGTGGTTTTTCTTTTGTGTGGTGGTTTTTTTTTTATTATTATTGGTTTTAAGTTAGATTGAGCTTTAATGCTGAAAAAGTTTCATTTTCTATGAAACTCTGTTGGCATTTTTTTGCTCTTTAACTTAAGTAGGTTACAGATAATGTGAAAAAGAAAGAGAACTACATGTTGATTAGTTATTTCTCTTTCCATTTCTTGTTTTACGAAATTTGGTTGAATATTGCTATATGATGAAATGCTCAAGTGACTGTGAGAGAATTGAGATTGGAATGGAAACTTTAGGGGATTACGGATAATGTGAAGAAGAGAGAGAATTACATGTTCATGTTATATTGCTGTGTGTTTTCGTGTGTTTTTCAAGTATTCGATTTTTGAATGAAGTGAGTTTCTTATCCTGGAATGAATTCATTTTCTATTTCTAAGGAGTTGGACTGTAGTATTGTTCCATTTGCTGAAGTGAGTGAGATGAGAGAGCATTAAGGTTGGAGTGGAAATGTGAAGGGGTTACCGATAATCCGAAGAAGAAATAGTTGTGGTGGTACATGTTAATTGTTTTTGCCATTTTACATGTATGTGGAACAACAACTGGGTTCTCTTTTTATGTTCATTATTATTCTTATTATTTTTTTTTTTTTTGGGAAGTAGTGTGGGTTTTACTAGGCTGGAAGGTCATCTTATGAGAAATTGGGTTGCATATTTTTTCTGTTGGCTGTAACAGGGTAAGGGAGAGAATTTTGCAATAAAAACTTTAAAGGATTATAATTGCATATTGATGGTCTCGGAATAGGAGTGTAACTGCTTTATTCTGCAGAATGCGTAAGCATTGCCGGGTTGAATTTTGAAAGTTCATCAATTAGAAAATCATGTCCGTGTATATTCTTTATGTATTAACTATTATGTGCCTGTAAGATGCGATGTTTAGGAAATTGCAGATTCTTAGTTTGTAATTTGATTGGAAATGGGGGATAAATTGCAGGAAGCTAATAGTATTGGTTGTCTCATAACATGCTTTGTTTCTGGAGTCGAGTTTACTCTTTGTGGAGATTTTCGTTCCGTGTTTCATTAATTTTGTCTTGTGGGACCTAGAAGGTTTTTAAAATTCAAATATTCAAGATGATCTACATCAACCATTATTTTTTTATGTCGCACAGTTTCCACCATTTTATTGATTTTTGCAAATTAAAATTGTAATTAAAAAGCATATGGTTTTTGGCTGCTATAGAGATTATAAGTGCTACTTCTTCTGTTCTTTTTCTGAAAAGGTAATGGTTTTGCAGACCTGTCTCATGTTTGCTATGTTTTTTATTCCAACTTTGAGTAGTGTGTATGAGTTATAATTTAATACTGTTTAAAAATCTCCCTATTCTTTTTTCCGTAGTTCACAAGACTGGAAAGCGAGGTTAAAAATCCCCCCACCTGATACCCGCTACAGAACAGAGGTATTGCATCTAACTTTTGGTCATTGCCTGTTCATTACTGTTCTATTCAATATGATACTGTTACTATCTTATTGGTCAAAATATGCCACGTGCATTTTATAGTTGACATTTGAATTTGATATCTTGCTTCTTAAGAGATAGTTTGAAGTCATATATTTTAAATTTTATACCCGAGTTGTTTATTCCTTATCATGTCCTGCCTGCCTTTTCTTCGTCTAAAGTGACATTCACTTGTTCAGCAATTTAGGGATGCATGGTGATTGAAGTGAACTCTCTTTAGGGGATAAGCTAATGTGAATGAATTAATGAATGGGTGTGGTTTAGTTCCGACTGTAATTGGCATTGCAACTTAAGACAAATGACCATTTTTTTATATATAAATAAGCGTGTATTAACCTGTACTACAACTTGAAAACGTTGCGGGCAAACTGACAAGTGCTATTGTGTCAAATAAGAGATCTGGGAAATTTTGGCTGAATTGGATATCCAAGCATTATATCTGAATACTGAATGGATTTGATAGGTGATGTTACTTTTGAGAATATTTCCTACGCTATTTGTTCTCAGATTTGTGTTTACTAGTCGCATATGTATAAAGCAAGTTGGTCCCTTGTAGCTTTATTTGGGATAGAATAAGATGTTAGCTTACATCATTAACGACGTGGAAAATTTTACAATGCGGAAATCATGTATCCGGAAAACAGCTGAATCAAAAATCAAATGGTTTTCTTTTACACCGCATGGCGTGTCTTTCTCTCTCCTCTTTTCCTTTTTCCAAGACTGTACAACAAGTCTTTCCCTCTCCCCTTTACCTGTTTCTAAGATGGTTAATAAGTTACAGTTCTGTTTAAGCTTGACAAAATCACATTTTTGCCCTTAATTTTTCTGTTTTGGATGAACCACTAATATGGAAAAGGAATGTGTCGTTACCATATTGATATGTATTTTTTTCTTGCAGAAAAACCTGAATAATCTTGCAGTAGTTTTCTTTTGGATTTTTTGTGATGCATAAAGAATGTCCTCTTTTTTTCTTTCCTCTGTTCAGTTCAACCTCCCCTGGTGCCCCCCACCCCCCTTCTTCAATTCTATATGGTGGGGGAAGATGAGTGATACACAAGTTTGGAATGTTGTTTATTGTGATTCTACTGTTCCAAGGATTTCTAGTGAAAATTTGAGAAGCCTGTCAAAAAACTATTTGTCTATATTGGAATTAATGTGACGGTGCTATACATGTAACCTTTTCTTCAGTTTCTTCCTAAAGGTCAGATTTCCTATTTGTTTTTCTCTCCAGGATGTAACAGCTACTAAAGGCAACGAGTTTGAGGACTATTTTCTGAAACGTGAGCTGCTTATGGGAATATACGAGAAAGGATTTGAAAGACCATCGCCTATCCAGGAGGAGAGTATTCCAATTGCACTCACTGGAAGTGATATTCTTGCTAGAGCCAAAAATGGGACTGGAAAAACAGCTGCTTTTTGCATTCCAGCCTTGGAGAAAATCGATCAAGATACAAATGCCATACAAGGTTAGTTATCTTCTACTGTTTGTCTTACAGGCCCAATGTGCTTCTTTGCAACAATATGCCATCTTTTTTCCGCACTTTGCCCCCCCTTAAAAATTTTATAATTTAGATAGAGTTGTTAGAAGAAGTTCAATTATTCCCCTGGTTGGCATTAGAGAATTCTAGTTATACCCCATTTTCTTCATATTTAAAAGCCCAAATTACCAAAGCCTAGCTGCACTACTTAAATCCATTAAATCTCGGACTTGAACTTTTAAAACTTAATTAAACTCGATCATAAGCTTGGTCCATTTGGAAAAGAGAAATGTAAAGAGATTAAATAGGTATAAAATCTTGTTTAAACTCATGTGGAAAGTGCATGCAGTACTCTCTTTATAATAATTATTGTTTTGGTGATTAAAGCAAGTGTCATTGGAGAATACTTGGTTGGTCGATCGTTTAATGCTGTTATCTTGCACATTTCGTTTTCCAATCTGACACAGCATTTTCATCCAGTGGTGATACTTGTCCCAACTCGTGAGTTGGCTCTTCAAACATCTCAAGTCTGTAAGGAGCTCGGGAAGCATTTGAATATTCAAGTTATGGTTACAACTGGAGGAACCAGCTTAAAGGACGATATCATGCGTTTGTATCAACCTGTTCATTTGCTTGTTGGTACTCCTGGAAGAATCTTAGATCTTGCAAAAAAGGGTGTTTGCGTTTTGAAAGACTGCAATATGCTTGTTATGGATGAGGTATATACTTAATTCTTCCTTGAATATGTCTATAAACAACGTATTGGTGACAGTTACTTGTTGTAATGTTAGCTCTACTGTTTGTCGTTGCATGTGATTTATTGTTTTTATATGCTTGTTTGATTCTTGTAGTTGACAGTTCCTAGCGGTAATTTTCTCTCTTCTATTACATATTTCATGTCATTTCTAATATCTATATGCTTGTTTGGTTCTTTTTAGTATTTGCATTTTGGTTGGTGAATTATATGAACTCCATAATTCTGACCGAAACTTTTCATTTCTCTTAGGCTGATAAGCTACTGTCACCAGAGTTTCAACCGTCAATTGAGCAGCTGATTCGCTTTTTGCCTGAAACCCGACAAATTTTGATGTTTTCAGCTACATTTCCTGTTACTGTTAAGGACTTCAAGGATAGATATCTCCAAAAGCCTTATGTTATTAACCTTATGGATGAGCTTACGCTAAAGGGTATTACTCAATTTTATGCTTTTGTTGAAGAAAGGCAGAAAGTTCACTGCCTGAACACTCTTTTCTCCAAGGTTTGGTCTCAACTGAACCATTGATGCATGATATTTTCTCTTAATCCGTTGGATGTGACATCTTGATTCTTTATTTATTTATTTATTATATATATATATATATATTTTTTTTTGCCAGCTTCAAATCAACCAATCCATTATTTTCTGCAATTCCGTGAATCGGGTAGAATTGTTGGCCAAGAAAATCACTGAACTTGGCTATTCTTGTTTTTATATCCACGCAAAGATGCTCCAAGACCATCGTAACAGAGTTTTTCATGACTTCCGCAATGGTGCATGCAGGAATCTTGTTTGTACTGGTATGTTATTGATGCTGTTTTTCTTCTTGCAACTTATTTTTTAAATGACTTCCGAAAGTTCTGTTTTGCATAAATACAGTGTCCGGGGTGATTTCCTATTTGTTTGAGTTAAAATAGTCAATTTGATAAGTTTCTTGTTCCTATTGAGATTTTGGATTTCAATGTTAATTATTTGTGCTTCCACCCCACCCCCCCACACCACCCCCACCCCCCCACCCCCCCCTCCCTTTAGAGAGGCATCTCAATTAGTATGTGTACAATAGATAGGAAAATGTTTCAATGTTTATTTTTAGTGCCTTTTTTTTCAGGGAGGCATCTCAATTTTTTGTTAGTTTGAAACATTTTATAGCTAGAACTAGTCATTTATATAAATGTTTTCCATTTGTTATAGAGCGTTCCACTTGGTTCTTTTTTCAATCGTCTTTTACTGTCTATATAAATCATCCTAAAAACGTTGGTATAATAGTTAACTCTTCTTAATCTGTTCCTTTGTGGGAATGACTTGCAGATTTATTTACTAGAGGAATAGACATTCAAGCGGTCAATGTCGTTATCAACTTTGATTTTCCTAAGAACTCGGAAACATATCTGCACAGGGTATGTGATATAGCTTCTACTTTAAGATGTTCTCGGTAGTTTTCTTCCACCCTAATTGTAATTTCTCATGCAGGTCGGTCGATCAGGAAGGTTTGGACATCTTGGTTTAGCTGTGAATTTGATCACATACGAGGACCGCTTTAACTTGTATGTATTCTATAATTTGACGTTGGAGTTTATACCCATCTTTTGGGTGGCTTTATAATTTTTCAACCGTCCAACAGGTATAGGATCGAGCAGGAACTTGGCACCGAGATAAAGCAAATTCCACCCCATATTGATCAGGCAATTTATTGCCGGTGACTGGGTCAAATTTAGTCAACAATGGTGAGTCGTGATATTCAATCCATGCTATTTTCAGTGAGCCCTCTTCCTTTCTAGTATTTTCTTGTAGCACAGTAATTTTTTACTTCACCTTTCACCCGGGCAAATGACAATGCGTCTCTTTTTTCACCCTCAAGGTTGAAGGTATGTGCCTAGACAAGAAGGTATCTGGCTCTGCATTGGAGGAAACAGTCTGCATTGTTCTCGGAAACTCTTGGCCGTTGCAGAGGATGTCTTCTTCTTGAATGCTTTTATTAGTTTATGATTTTCGAAGCCTGGAACATTAACAGGACCTTAAGAGAATTCTAGATTTGGCCTATTAAAAAAAAACCCAGGTATATACGCTGGGTCCAGTTCGCAGTTGCCTTTGATTCCTATATCATACACTACCGGTTTGGTACTATTTGCCTTTCGTTCTAGTTTGGTCACATATCCGACCGTTAAAAAGTGTGCTTTATGCAGTTCACACTTGAGAGAGATCTTCCATCTGCTTTTGTTCTTGTTTTCATACTAGATGCGTTGGACTTGGTTAAATTATTAGTAATCTTTTAGACTTTTCGAAGTTTTGAATTAATTGGGCAGGCAAATATAATTATAATCTCTTTTATATTTTAATCATAAATCTGTGATACAATCTCATTTATATATCATTTATATATCCTATCGATAAAATTTATTTTTAAATAATTACGATGTAATCAAATGATTGAAATGTTTTTTTGTTCATTATAATTGTAATGCCCATTACCTCATATTATTATATATTAAAAAATAAATATATTTATAAATTAAAAAAAATTCAAAGAAACTAAAAAAAGATTGGCCGGTGACCATTTATAGGCAGACGTATCCCATGTCGGTGACGAGTGCCTCCTTTATTCCCTAATGCCAACGAAGACCCCTTCTTTTCCCCTGACACCGGTGATGAGTGCCCCCCATCCTTAACGTTGACGAAGACCTCCCCCAACTAGATTTGTGCCTCCTGCCAATGTTGATGAAGACAAACCCCCCACCCCTAACCCTGGCAAACTAGATCTATTCCCTTTCCCCAATGCTGTGCCCAGCCCCCCGCCCTGATGACGATGCCCTCCCCTCCTGAGGGTTGTGACCCTAGGCAGCGAACAGGCCACTCACAAGCTCGACAATCCTAGGCAATGACCTTTGACCAACCTTGTGACGCCCCCAATGGCAACAAGTCCCCACCCTACTAACGTCGAGCCGTCAGTGAGGAGGTCGCCCCCCCCCCCCCCCTCTCCAAGCCTTTCATCGGTCAGATCTGGTTATTTTTAATTTTTTTTAATTATTATTTGTTTAATTTATTAACTAGTCTATAATATTATGAGGTAATGTATATGATAATTATCATGTACAAACATCTCAACTATTCAATTACATCATAACGGTTAAAAATGAGTTCTATCGATAAGTATATAAATAAGACTTTATTATAGATTTATCCTGTATATATGTATACATATATATATATATATATATATATATAAGAGTTTTCACTAGTTGACTCTTTTTTTTATAACCATGCGTAATTATGAACAAAATTATTGAGATAAGTACATGTTTTAATTTCACTTAATGATATGATATGTTATATGACTTGATATAGCAAGTTAAGTAACAAGTTAATCGAATTTTTTAATTATGATTTAAAAATAATAATAAAATATCGTTTTGTTGTTATGAAAAATGGAATCATACGGTATAAAAATAAAAATTAATAATAAAAAAAAAAACCTAAAGACTAGAAGGTTCTTCTTCTTGGCCTGTTGGGTCTGGTAACAGTCAATGAAGTTTGCAGAAAGGAAAAGGAAATTTGTGTTCCACCCACTGTATTTGAAAAACCACGTAAAAAAAAAAAAAACTAACATATATATTAAAATAAAAAAAAAAAAAAAAAAAAAAAAGACGATGACTGCATCTCCTCCCAACTGACTTTCGAGCAAAAAAGGAAAAATTTTTTAGATACTCAAAAAATATTAAATTAAATAAAAACTTAAGTTCAATATTCATTAATTTTCCTTAAATTGTTTTGTCAACTACCCAATTTTTTTTACATTCATTAAATCTATAACTAATGATTAAAACAACAAGTAAATATCAAAGTAATCATTAAAATCGCATTCATATATATATATATATGCAAAAATACGGATATAATTTTATGAGACAAATCGGCTATCAGTGCCTTTAGGAGGAGGACTGATATGCGCATAAGTACAGTATGGAGCTCTATTGAAATCTTTGGCAAGCCCTTCTTTAGTTCTCATCTTGCTGAGAAGTAATTTTATCCACGCTTACATATTACATTTATCCATATATATATATATATACTGGGATGGTTGCGTTGGAGACATTTTATATAAGGAGGCTTCGTCGTCCGGCTTATCAGTGCAAGGGTCGAGCAGTCGGTTCATCCCTCGGAATCTAAAAATAAAGCAGAGACAATGAATTGTTTTAAGGACATATCTAATCAGACGGAATAGGATTTGATTTGAAGAGTTGTACCGATCGTTTGCATCAATGGCCAGCCTCGCTTTCCGCCATCGGTGGCGTCGTAGATTACGGTGAAAACAGAACAACTTCAAGGCCCCATTTGTCTAGAACAGAGGCTGGACGTTTTACATATCGGTTTATCTACGTGCATACATGCATTGTGTAGTTGTTTGATCTTTGTTGTTAAGCGTTTAGCTAAACAGATTTCTGAATGAATGCAACCGTATTGGCAACATCTATTCTTATATATATATATATATATATATATGTATATATATATATATATTCAATAGCACTGGTTTTCTTGTTCTATTCTTATAATACTGCATTCTGTAAAAATAAAACAAAATAAAGACGGTGTTTATTAATGTAACAATGATATAAAACCGATGAATTAAGGTTGTTACTCTATATGAAAACTTCTTTTTAGTGCTATAAATGAAATTACCCCAAACAGGAGAATATTAATATTTTCTTGATTATAATAGACTCAAATTTTACATATATAGTATCCAATTTCAAGAAATTTCAGTACTTTTTTTTTTGTAAAGGTCTTTCTATATTCTTTGTAATTCTTGATTCTGGAAGGAAAATGGGCGGAGTTAAAAATGAATGTAGAGTAACTTTTTTTACTCGAAGGTTTCTTAAAATGGAAATAATGAATTTAGTTAATAGGGGGCATTGCTATCATGAACCATAACTACAAATTGAAATGGCTTGGTCTCTCTGCCCATGTATTGAAGTGTGGCCGGCCAGTATGGGCCTCTCTCTTTCCTTTATCTTTCTGAGGTTTTACTGTGCCTATATTTATTACCTACCCCACTTGATCATTTATATTTATATTTATATACCATGATCCACCTGATCTATAGCCATCCCCAGTCTACGTCAATACTATATATATCCTAAAATAGTGAAAATTAGTATTATCTTATTTTAATTTTCAATGTATATGTTAATTCTAATGTTATTTTTATTTTTTTATCATCACCATTTTGCTTTGAAACTCATAAAATATTTTTTACTATTTAAATAAATTAAAAATAAAAATACTGTAATAATTATATAAAAAAAAGTCAACGTAATTATCAACAAGAGTTAAATGTTAAATTTAGCATTAGATATATCTTGTGACAGATTTACCATAAATTTTAATATATGACAAATTTAGCATTAAAGATGACATTTTATTGGAGAGCACTTTTTTCATCAAAATGTCAAAACTTACTATTGACATAATAATTTAAGATTGTATGAAGATGCTTTACTAGTCTTCTATTTAGCACTGCTCGCTTCTAACAATGTTACCTATTGAACAACAACATGGCATTTGAATTGTAAGAACCCTTATTTTTCATTATTAGTAAAAACTATTGTTTTAGTCATTTGATTAATGTTTCAATTGTCTTATCTATGTTTGGGAGCAATTATGTATCGTGTATCATAAAATTTTATTGTAAAAATTCAAAAGTTGTAAATCGTTCCTTTAAAAAACTAATCCAAAAGTTAAAACGTAATTTCTATTAATAGTGAAATAGGGCAGTTTCTATCGTAAAAATTCACTCTGATTAAAATATTCTTTAATAAAAATACACAAAATTATTTTTACTGAAATAGTTATTATTTTATTCTAATTAGATATGAAACAAAATGTTTTAGTGGAGATATTCTTGATAAGACTCATTAAACAAATATTAAAAGATAAGACAGATTATGCACAGAAAATACTTGTCATATTAGGTGTTTCTAAACTTTAAATCGTGTCTCAGTTTGTGATAGGGAAGGCGTTTTGGTAAAAGCTTGAAGGTTCAAAACATTAAAATTTCTCTCTAATAATTGAGATTTATAGACCCCCTACTTCAAAAAAACAAAATTAAAAAAAAGAACTTTCAATCATGCAAAACTTGATTTTATTAAAAATAAAATCATTTCAGTACCCCGTGTTTTTTCATAACTATAACGAAAATACCTTGTTCTTTTAATATTACTAAATGGAACCCTCACCTTTTGAAGATATAATTTTGGTATTCTGAAGCTCATTTTTGGACATAAAAAATCTGACCAAAAAATCAGCAACAAAGTCCCTATAAAATCCATTGATTGACAAACGCTTTCTAGAGGTACACTCAATAGAGAGTGTGTGTGTACGTGTTGATATGAACAAATTACTATTGAGTTTAAACTCATTTACTAAATGAGGAATAAGATTTCTTTTGTTATAATTATTAAGCTTTGAAGAAAGTAAACTTTTATTACCTAAATTTAAAAATGAAAATACAACGATGACTAAATGAAAAAAAAAAAAAATCAAGATATTGACCAGTAACAATTAAATGTTAATACTTGATATTTGTTATACGTGATGGAAATTTTATTATCGAACTTAGCAATTTTCATTTAACATTGTATTAAAATGTGATTTTTCTACCCAAATACTAAAATTTGCCTTTGACACATGATTGCATTGACAATGCTCTGACTTAATTGAGATAGTTAGTGTTCCAATCATATTGATTAAGTAAAAAATTGTTTGACTCCGTAGGATTGCTGGAAATTAAACGTGAAATTTAATTTTTATTGGAAAAATTAAAGGGGAAAAGGAGGTTTATTTTAGCTATTTATTATTTTTGTTTTATTTTTTGAACTTAATAGTGAGAAATTCAAGTTATTCATCTTCTGATAATTTATCAAGTACAAAATTATCATTACCTTATACTTGTGACCAGTTTAGCAATTTATTATTGATTCAAGGCATAATGGTGAAATTATAAAAATGAGTATTAAGGTCTTGTTTAGGATTTCAACTCAAACTGTATTTTTTATCTTAATTTTTATTTTTTTCTAAATTTTTTTTTTATTTTTTTTAAATATTCAACAAAAATTTTTAATTCAAACTACAATTTTTTTAATTCAAACCGTAACGGATCCAAAAGAGAAAAACAATTTTATGTGCTATCAGTAAATAATATTTTACTTGGAATAAAGAGAACCACACGTCTCACGTCTCTAGTGAATTGTGATTGAGTAATTCATTGGGTACTATGACTGACCGAACGTCTGGCAGTGTCAAATTGAACTAATTGAGTACAGTCAAAGAAATAAGTACGTACTGAAATTAAGACTAATAACTACCAAATAATTCATTTTATCCACGATTTATAAAATCAAGAAGGGGACTCGTCCAATTAAAAGAAAAACATTTTAATTGGATGAGTCAATCATTATAAATTTGATACAAAACTTAATTCAGATCCTATATAATAATTATAAGAAACATAAAATATTTATATAATTATGAGAATGCAAGGATGGGATATGAAAATATATATGTAGGTAGAATTTCTGTTTTAAATCGTTACATTTTGTTCAAAATTTTTTATTAATTTTATTTATTTTTTAATGTGAATTTGATTAAATTTAATGTTTAAAATACGTGTTGTTGATAAGATTTTCTAAAGCAAAGCGCTTCAAAAATGTGTCTACTTACAATTGTGAAAGGGAAAAAAGAAAATGATGACACTAAACCATTTTCCTATACAAGTAAATATTTGGTCAAAGGGAACAAAAAAATTATTATAAAAAAAAAGTTTTTAACAAAAATAATGGAGGCTATAGACATGTGCCCAGATAGTCTCAATTCCCAAGCAGGAAAAAAAAAAAAAAAAAAAAAAAAAAACAGCAGAGAAGAACTGAGAAGGTGATGGTGCTAAATTTGACTTTTGGTAATTTGACCATAGATTAAAATATGGATGATATTGTTGATATTTTCATAACATTATTCATATTTTGAAGGATAGACATGAATCATAGAAAGAAATTTTTTTTTTTAAAATATCCGTCAAATATTCACAATATTTAAAAATATCAATAATATCTATAAATATCTATAAATATCCAGAATATTTGTGAATATTTCCATAAGATATCCAAAAACTCTGGGGAAAACTTTTTTTTTTTTGGGTAAAATTTTCAATTTTGACGTACATTTCATTTTTTTTAAATGTCAATAAAATGTGATAATATTTTTTAATGGTTGAAGATCATGGTTATATGATAGTCGATGAGGATAATGAGTTAATTAAAAAATAACAAATAATAAGACATGGTATAACTCAAATGAGTCAAACTGATGAAGATTCTATTACCTTGAGTTTATATTTCATGAGCTTAAAAATCGAACAAAGTTCATACAGTTATACTTCTCGTTATGATTCTTAAATGTAGTCTAGTTCATAAATATAAAATCTAAGCCGTTTTTCCAATATATTAGCATATCTTTCGTCACAAATTAATATCGAGATGCCATTAGATATTCATCTAGATTACTCATCATGTAACATAAATCAATATTATCCAATTTATGGGTTAATAGTTAGAAAAGATCAAGAAATATGTGATACATTAACAATTACCTTTAGAAGTGTTTAGTGATAAATCTCGACAAACATATTGTTTAGATCAAGATGAGCACATACCTAATGTTTTTTAATATACTAGAAGCTTTTTTTTATATTAAAGACATTCAAAACTTGTGTGTACTCTCTTTTGTTGTTATTAACTTTTTATATAATATATTAAATTATTATATTTTATTGTAATATCTAACGAGTATGTAATATCATTTCAAAGTTATTATTAGTATATAATTATTGTGATTTCCTATTGCACTATTCTATAAAACTCTCATATTTAATAAAAAAAATTCTATTGTTTTGTTATGAAATTAGTTTATAAAAAAAAAAAACTTCATTATTTTTACATTTTATAAAATTTCAATAACAAATAATAAGTTTTTTTAGTATTTATTTTTTCACATAATATTCATCTATGTTATCCCTAAATCAAAATATCAATTATCTCTTTAATGATATTTTCATAATTGATTTTGACTGCATTTATTAGGTATTTATTAGGTATTACACTGAATAGACATCTCAAAGGATTTGGCTGCACTCATTTATTGTGATGACTAGTTTTATACCCTTTCTTTTCTAAACAAATTTCCGATAACTTTTAGGGCTGTGAAAGATATCACTTTTCTATCTTCTGACAAATCTTCTTGTGATCAAAGATACAGTTTTTTTTTTTTTTTTTTTTTTTTGAGTGACAAAGAAACTGTTTTTAGACTTCAATAATATTATTTTTAAAATCAAATATTATTTTTATGGTATGCTACAATCAGACCCTTCCTTTTAATCCTATGGGGAAAAACTTTTAGTCACACGATCATTCAAATGGTTGAGATTAAAAGTTTGCACCAATGTTATTATAAAATCGAAACACACAATCACACTTGAAAAATAAAATATAAAAAAGGAAAAACTTTAATTAAAAAAAAAAGTAGAAATTACAGAGGTTGCTGCTCAACCATGTCGGCCATTGTATAGTAGCCGGCAGCACCGTCGCGTAAGTCGAAGGCCGCTGCACGTAACAAGTCGTGGGACGACGCCACATGGATGACGCCGGAGCAGCCTCGGACGGCGGCGGCGGAGATGGCAGAGAAGACGATCTAGGAAGGAATCTGGGTGTTTATTATATTTGCTAACTTTCCGGCGATCCCACCACCAACCGTGGTTCCGCACGAAGGCAACGGCCGAACCAAGAATCGGGACAGAGGCCAGGACGGAGGAGGCGACTTTCCGACTGAGACGACGGCGTGGGGAGGCCATGGTCGACGATTGATCTGCGCAGATCTGGAAAGCTTGCGACGTTGGCGGAGGTGACTCGCTGTATGCTGGAACCGCAACCACCGGCGAGCTCCTCTGACCTCCGAATCTCATGGCGGCGAGAAGAACATAGAGCTGCGACGGAGCTGGAAAATCGCGAGCGATGGCCGACGTCCCCTCCGTCGTCAAGCCGTCCAGACCCCTTCGCCGTCGAGACCCCCCTCGGAGACCGAGCCCCATCATCTCGGTGGTCTGGGAACTGTTTTCCAGTTTTTTCTTTCCTTTTTTTTTTTCCCAATGTTTTTCACTTGTAATCTGGTGTAACAATACCACATTTATTTTAAAGTATTTTTTTAATCTTAGCCGTCCAAGAAGGTTAAAGATTTTTACCTTATCAATGAAATAAAAAAACCTTTCATCACTGTAGAGTCTCATTATTTTTATATACTTTATGGTAATAAAAATTAAGGATTTAATTTCATAAATATCCCTAAATTATATATTCTATTTCACTTTATTTTTAAACTTTAAAAATTATTTATTATGTCCCATAATTTACATAAAGGGCATCGCTGGGAGGGTCTCTATCAGTAAAATTCTTTTTTAGACTGTTAAGATTTAATCGAACGGTTCAAATGTTGATGGTGCACGATATTTATCATACACCTAACCTCACATAATCATTCCCACCTAAAGTCTTCTCCGTCGTCGGTGATCTTCCTGCCACCGGCGACAGACGTCGGTGACTCATCCCCGATGCCGACAACCCAACTCCGGCCACCTCCGGCCCCCAGCCCAGGATGTCGGGCGTCGGGGATGAGTCGCCGGCATCCGTCGCCGGTGACGGGAAGATCACCGGCGACAGAGAAGACTTTAGGTAAAAATGATTATGTGAGATTAGGTGTATGATAAATATCATACACCATCAATGTTTGAACCGTTCGATTAAATCTTAACGGTCTAAAAAAAGACTTTACCAGTAAAGACCCTCAGAAAGTCTCTACCACAACCATGTCCTTACATAAAAATCATTCATTTTATCCCTGGCTATTTTTGCTTGCCAATTTAAGGATACCACTACCGTGGCCTGCATATTAAGGATTAATAAATTATTTTTAAAAGAAAACTCTATTATTAAAGTAATTAATTATAAAATTAATAATTCTTGATATAAAATCATATAAAAATTCTTTTAAAAATAATCCTATAAAAATTTAAAAACACATTAAAAAAAAAAAGCACAAACTCTCTCTCTCCTCTTTCTCTGTCTTTTTATCTCTCTGAATTTGTCTTCTTCTTCTTTTTTTTTTTTTTCCTTCCCTCCAAGTTTAAGGTCATCGATGGAGTCTACGATCTAAAGCTTTGAGAAGGGTCTATGAGTGGGAGGGAGCTTTGCTGCTTCGGCAATCTGGCTTTGGTTTGGGTGTTTTGTTTTTGTATGTTTAAGAGAGAGAGAGAGAGAGAGGGATAGAGATTTCAAGATTATATTTAAATCCATGGCAGCTTCCATGGAGAAATCGAATTGGTGGGACTCGAATAGGTTCCATGGCGTAATCGAATCAGTAGATCTCGAAGACCCATGGTGGCTTCCATGCCCATTTGCTCCATTTCCTCTTCGAATCGGTGGAACCTCCATGGGGACTCCCATGGCGGAATCGACGTGATTCTCGGCTTCGTGCAAAGCGATATCGGCCTCCTTGGCTTCTTGCTCGTGTTGGAGCACCATGGCGGGACAAGATTTGTAGGCCTCGACCTTGAAGAGCTTCATGAGGTCTTCCATGGTGGATGGGTCGAAGTTCCCGTCGAACTTTTTTTAACTTTGAGATTGTTTATTTTTGTATTATTTTATATTCAGAATCATCGGTTTTTGATTAATATTTTCTACTGATTATGGTTTTATTTTAAAAATTATTTATTAACCTTTAATTACATGCCACATCAGCAAAATCATCAAATTAATAAATGAAAGTGGATAAAATGAGTGAATTGAATGGTTTTATATACTTTATGGGGTATAATGAACGGTTTTGAAAATTTAGAGGGTAAAATGAAATAGAATGCATAGTCTAGGGAGTATTTGTAAAATTAATATAAAAATCAATAAGTGTGGTTTTAGACTTAGCTTAATTATAATATCATACCTGACTCTATCAAAAGATGTAGAATTTGAATCATTTCATCTTCAAATTCAAAAAAAATCAATAAGTACATCAAAATATTCTGATTAGAGCGGTATATTTTTAATACATTCACTGTGTAGTCATCCGATAAGATATTATAATATAAAAATGATTAGCCACAAAATTTCATCTAAATTATAGCTTTTATAACACTTTTGTCCCCTACTATTATAGCCCGTTTGGTGCAACCGTTCGAACTCAAATTTTCAGGTCCAAACTCAACTTTTTGTGTTTGGCATTGCAGTTCATCTTGAGTTGAAGAGTGAACCATTATATAGTGAATTGGAATGGGTTTACTGTTCTCTGCCCACCCACGTGAAGTTATTCCTGAACCTCGGGAGCCCCCACTGACTTAAAGCTCTGTCTTCTTCCCATCTTCAAGCATGTGTGCTGCTTTGTTCTTCCTCTCTCCCCATTTGTTAATTTGAAGGTTCCCAGCCCCTTGGCAACCATCCCCTCCGGTGAACCAGTTCGCCCCCCACCCACCGACTACGATTTCTCCCTAACCGCCGGCAACCATCCCCTCCGGTGAGCCCATCCACCGTGCCCCCCCACCAACCCAGTTACGAGCTTCCTATTTCCCCATGTGAATTTGCCTTGGCTTCTATTCCACGTTGAAGTTTGACTACCGGATCTCTCTATGAGTTAATAAACCCACTTTGTTTGTTTCTCTCTCTAGTTTCTCTCTCCTGTTTTTGCTTTGTTTTGATCTTCTTTTACTTGGCTGATTATTCTTTGATTTGAAAACATGGGTGGTGGTGGTGGTGGGAATGTTGGGAATGATTTTCTTCACTGGCGTTTGTTGTTGTTGGGTTTCAAGGGAAGAGTTGTTTGGTAGCTGATTTTCCGGGAAAGTTGAGACGAAAGTGATGGGAAAATTTGGAAAGAAAATGCTTGAAGAGAAAGAAAATAGAAAACTTTTTTTTTTTAATATATAACATCATAATACACCAAAAAAGGCTCGTTTGTAGTTGTAACGATTGCTTCAACTTGGGAGTATAGAGAGAACTGAATCCTCTCCGCAGATAAATCTTTGAATTTATAAGAAAAATATTTAAAGTTTTTTTTTTTTTTTTTCAACTTAAACTTTTTTATCAAACACAATTCAACTTCAATTTTTTAACTTAAATTTTTTCACCAAACACTCAATTCAACTTAAACTTTTCAACTGAGAGAAAGAATTGCGGATGCTACGTGGGAACGATACCAATCATATCCATGGTATAAAACCACGTGAACGTAACCAACTCTTCTATCTTCGCTGCTAGAGTCAGAATTTTGTGCATAACAAGAATAATATTGATGATTTTGACATTACAAACAATGTACTTGTTGTTGGGGTATAATATTACAAAAAAATAATAATGGCAAATATTTCGCATTCTCAAATTTTTAAGTTGAACCTTATTATTGTGGCATACAGTCAGCTTATCCTAATTTTATTTATTAAAACATACGATATCAGCCTAAAAAAAAATCCAAAAAATTGATTCCCATCACTTTTCTTAACAGCCAAACAAGGCCCTTGTTTTTTTAAATTTCCACTCAACTTAAACTTTTCTACCAAACACTCAACTCAACTTAAACTTTTCAACTCAAACTTTTTACCAAACACCTACCATTTAAACTAAACTTATCTCAACTCAAACTGAACTTAAAAATCTTAACTCTAACGTGTGCACCAAACAGGCCATAGTTTTTAGATAGAAAAACTCATGGGACATGCACAAGACAAGAAAATTAAGGACATTAAGGTATATTGCATTTTCAACAATATTAAGATAATACTCTTGCACTTTTAAAATAAGATTAACTATATAATTACATCTTTTAGTTTTAATTATTTCTCAACTTATTCTTTTGTTTTTATTAGGGGGTGACAATTCGTGTCACGTATCGAGTTCGGTTCGTGTTACAGCCGTGTTGATTTTTGTCTTTCCCAACCCGTACATGACTCACAACATGAAAATTTCTTTAAACTGTGACACGAATACAATACAGACACGTAACGAGTTGACACAACATGAATCAAAATTGACCCACAACTCGAAATTGACCTACAACTCAAATAGAACCCGCGACACACATTTGCCCCAAACGTTAAATGTCAATAACATTTTATCTTATAGTTTTAATGTTAAACGTTAAAACTCGATGCATATTTTATCTCCTTTTGTGTTTCATTAGAATTCGTTAGACATCCTAACGTTAAATGTCAATAACATTTGTTTATTTTTGTTATTCCTTGGAAACCTCCTATATATTTTTTTATCAATAGAGATGTTGGCCTACTTTCAAGTCGGATAAATCAAAAACTGTTTCAGTATGTTAATGGAACGTAATAAAACTTTCATATTACCCTCTAAAAACAATAGAACTTTAAGAGGAACTATTTTGATTTAATCATTTCGTTATCGACTTGCCCACTTGAATCGTATAGTTTGTACACTAACTAGTCACATAATAGCCTTCGTTATCTTTATCTTTATCTTTTTATTTTTATTTTTATTTTATTTTTGCAACTAAGTAATAATAATTAATTCAATAAATTTATAAATCTATTCTATGGAGTTCCAAAAATTATTTACTTATCTTATTATTAATCAAAATCTTCATATATTGATCAATCGGGTTTTTAATTGGGAATAATCCTATATTATGTGCAGAAAATTTTTAACCTAAACTTTTATAGATTAGAGCATCAAAAATTTAATCTAATTATAAAGGGAAAAAAATGCCTTTTTACGTTGATAATTGAAAAGTTGAAAAATATCAGGAATTCCCTAGAACTGTATCTCTAGTTTCAACACGGCCCCCCTCTAAACTTTAAAACGTATCTATTTTGCCCCTAAACTATAATTTATATCCTTATTTACCCCTAAACTTTGACACATGCTATTTTGTTTTTGATAGAATTGTTGAGTTATAACTTGATTTAAAGTTATGTATAATGTTTAGGGGTTATTAAATGCTCTTACTCGAAAATAAGTTAGTCGGTCACTAAATCTTTGATATCTTATCTCATTGAACTAGTTTGTTAGAAACAAGAAAAGATGACAAAAAAGTAGAGAACTAAACTTAATTCAATTCGATTAGTTAAAGGTTTGTTGGGTTTTGTTCATCTATAAACTTAGTATAATTGTTGGGTATTGACAACTAATGTAAAAATTCCCATATGGGAAAAGAGTAAGAGAGTAGAATACTCTACAAGTCTTTCCCACCTTGAAAGGTTAATTTAGTGACATGTGGGAGTGCCTATGTAGTGCCTGTGTAGCTTGCACACGCACGCATGGCTTAGGTAGTGAGGCTGTAGAGACGCTTATTAGGCGCACTTGGCACTTGGGTGCATAACATGTGGCGCGTTGTGATTAAACTGCTATTAAATAAAAATTTTTTATAATTTTTTTTCTTTTTCGAATTTAAATATAAATTTAAATTTGAAAACAAATGTAATCTTTAAAAGAGTTGCATTTTCTCAGAAAAGATACATTTTCTGAAAAGATACATTAATGGTAGTTGTTTCCCAAAAGGTGTCACCAAAAGTTGTCAGATTTCTATAAATACTTTCAAAGAAATCAAATTTCTTCAACTAAAAAATTCAAATTCTCTCTCTCTCTCTCTCTCTCTCCTATTGTTATTCTTTCAGAAATATTGTGCTCTTTTTTCTACTTGAAATTTCACTTTTGCTTGGTATTAAAATTCATTTCAAAGGCTTGTCATATCCTGAAAGAGATTTACTGTTTAACCCGAAGCAATCTCTTTTCGAGAGAGGGCAAATAACGCTTTAAGTAAAGTGTATTCATTACGTGTTCAAGTCTCGTTTTTAGAAATTTCCACCAAGGTTTAAAGGAACTAATGAATTTCAACCCCATATGGGCATCACATGCTATTCCATTAAAAATATAACATGTTTAAATGTTTGGGAAGTAAATTTAGAAATATATAATAATTTTAAGTTTCAATCGTTACGCTTCAAAGTTAAGAAGATATATTGACACTAAAGATATAATTTAGGGAAATTCGCAACATATATCCTAATTTAATTAAAATCTACTCTCGTAATGAAATGTAACGTATGGTGAAACAACAGAGATGCACATAAAACAACACCCATTACCTTTTTGATTTTTTGTTTTTTGGATAGGAAAGAGCACAAGTTAAACCCATTACTCAAGTAATAGACAATAGTCATTTCATATTAAACTTTTATCATGATAAATAATTAATTTCCTACCCTTTTCTCAGGGAAACTGTTGCTAGGGCTACTGTAAAAACATGTATTCATTCACCTTTCCAAGAACTGAACTTTTGACTTTCTGCAGCGAAAAAGAAAAGAAACTCATGATAAAGGTAGATTGAGAAAGACGTTTTGTTGTTATCTAGATATGTTAATTGAATTTAACTTAAAAACAACATTAGAGGCGGAAATGTCCTACGGTAAAAACTTCATCACTAAAACTTCTATTTAACATGGACAACAAAAATTAAGCATGCATTTGATTCTTAAGTTGAAAATTTTAAGTTTGAGTTATTAGAGTTGATTTGAAAATTATGTGTTTGATTAATTAGAGTTATAACTACATGGATCTTATTTTATATAGTTATATATTCATGAAAAAAAAAATCCATATGGATCTTATTTTATTTGTCATGAAATTATATATAATTTAAAAAAAAAATCATTTCATTTATATTTGTATATGTAAAATATGTAAAATATGGACTTTTAAAGATAAGTTTATAAGTTATATATATTTGGAACTATCGGTAGTGAAATTAAGTGCACTTTTCAAAAGAAGAGAAAAACCAATTGAAAATTTTCAATTCTAATGATTTCATCAAATGCAAGCTAAATATGTATATTGGTTAAAGATAATTTTCTGATTTGATATGAAATTTTATTTTTATTTTAAACTATTTTGTTCTAAACCCTTAAATTTGTATTGGGAGAATTTTTATCATAGCACTGTTTTTAATTTTAATTATTGGTAAAAATCATTATTTTAGTAGTTATCTTAAACGTTGAATTAATTTTTTAATAATCTGATTTACAAGTTATAACTCAAACAAATTTTGGGTCGTACATTGTATATTGTTAACGTAAATATTAATAAATCATGTGGCTATAAATTAAAGTAATAATTAAGAAACAATTCCCATCAAATAGGATAATATCCTACCCAAAAAGCTTATTTATTTAATTTTTTTTATAAAGAAAGGTATTTAGAGGTAAATAAGTTTTTTAATTTAATAAATATTGACGATTTTTAAAAATTAATGAATTTTTTTTAATAATTAATCAATTTTCTTAAATAATCAATCAGTGATTAATTTAATTTAATAAATTAGTGATTGATCGTAATCAATCATTGATTGTCCACATAATCCGCAGTCAATCAATAACTAATTATAACAAAAATCACCAATCACTGATTGATTATGTTCAATTATTTATTAAATTAGGTAATCAAAATAGATCACTTAATTAAATTTTTCTTTGAAAAATAAAAAATAAAAATACTACAAGGCAGGGTCATTTCATGTAGTATCCGTACTCTGAGGGTGTGTTTACTTACGCGTAATCGAAGTGGGCATGAATCAGAGTGAGTAGGGATTCGGAGTGAGAATTCGGAATCTGAATAAGTTATTTACTTGGTTATAGGATTCAGAATCGAAGTCATTACAAATCACATTCATGCGTTTACTTGAATCCAGAATTGAAAAAAATTATTATAAATTTACTTTTATATCCCTTTAATTATTATGTTTTCAAAAATTAAAATAATAAATATTATTTTTTGTTTATTATCATTCTATTAATCAGAAGTAAAATAATCATTATGATATTAAGACAATAAAATTAAATTGTATAATTTTTTATTTTAAAAAATTAAAAAGAGTAAAAAATGAATTTAAATAAATAAAGTATAAAAAATATAAAAATAGAAACATAATAATTATTATAATAAATAAAAATTCTTTATTTACTCTAACAAAGTTAATAATAATTAAAATAGTTATATAATATTAAGTTAATAAAAATATATTATATTAGTTAATAAACTAAAAATAAAATGATAATTTAAAATTAATAATTAAACTGAGAGTCATAATTTAAAAAAAATATATGAGATTGTCCATCTCATTCATCAATATCAAATTGATATAAAATTTACCATTCTTACTCTTATTTAAAAAAATAAAAAATAAATAAACAATATATTGACTTCCACTCCTTCCATCCATAAGTAAACATGACATGAAAGTCATTGTCCCCGACATTAATGCTTCTCTATTTCTCTTCCCTCGTTCTTGCTCTGTCACCGTGTTTTCTTCAATTATAAATCTTAAAATCCCACTTTATTATGTCTCTTCTCCTTCCTTTGAGAAGAGAGAGAAAGAGATGTATAAATATGTATGTATGTATATGCATATATGTATACATACTCAGCATTAAATGCACCTCTGCAGACACTCATATCTCTCTCCCCCTTACCAGTTCTACGTAATTGCAAACCTCAAAAAAGAAACCCCAGCATTTATATCTCTCTTCCATTGTCCGGACAAGATTTTCCTGTCAATGATGAATCAATTCAACTCAATTTAATTCAATTCTGATCTGTACTCCCTAAACAAACAAACAACAATATTATCAACCACATTTATTGCAAATATGTGTGTGTGTATATATATATACATGCATATATTGTATCCTTATATATATCTTCTAGCATTCATTGCAACTTTCAAAGCCTTTAATAACTTCTCTCTCTCTCTCTCTCCAATAGAAAGTTGGGTTCTGTTCTGAGGGATCTTTTTATTGTTTGCTCTGTTGTTGTTGTTGGCTTTTGGGAATTAAAGAAGGGAAAGTAGAGAGAGAAAGAGAGGGGAGACAGAGAGAGAGATAGATATGGGAAGAACACCATGTTGTGACAAGAGGGGTTTGAAGAAAGGGCCTTGGACAACTGAGGAGGATGAGATTCTTGTTAATTACATCAAGAATAATAATGGCCATGGAAGCTGGCGCTCTCTACCTAAGCTTGCAGGTTTCTCACCATTTTCTTTTTCCCTTTCTCTTTCTTTTATTTTCTTTTTTTTTTTAGATGTTCTTTCTCTTCTTCACTTTCTTCTTTATTGCTTTAGGTAAAGAGAAAAAGAAGAAAAAAAAAAGTTATGATTTGGAGAGTTTGTAATTGTTCTCTGAGAGTAAGACAACCAGCTTCAAAAGTTTAAAGGAGGACCTCCAAATGGGGTAACTCAGCACTGTATTTAAAAATTAAAAAAAAGTACGGCTTTTTTATTTGTTCGGTTTGAACCGATAATTTAAACAGTAAAAATTTAAATTTTTACGAGAGAAAATATTATGCAAAAGAAAATTTTAAAAATGAGTTTAAAACGAGATGTCTACACGAGTCAAAAGTGTGTTTTGAGCTCTGGGGGATTATTATGTTGCATAGAATATATGTACTGACTTCTTATCTTGATTCCTTTGTTGCTAGCAACGTAAAAGACATCCCTTTTATGACCAGCAGAAAATTTGCTAGAGAAAATCAGACGTGTAATTAATTAATTAATTTTTTTTTTTTAGTTTCTAGAGAAATAGCCTACTTAATTTTAAAGTATTTTAGCAAAATTAAATTTTTTAGTTTTAAACTTCTTATTGTTGTTTTCTATAGAATACTACAAGGTTTTGAGATTCTTACTTATGTTCATCTCAGTTTACATGGCTTTGCCTTGGTTAATTTACAAAACATAAACTATTTGTATGCCACAAATAAAATGGAAATATTGATTTCTTCCTATTTTGTCGCATTTTTACTAAGGATATCATATATATATATATATATATATATATAAAGTTTTAACCTCCTTTTTTTCCCTAAATATTATTACAATTTATTTGATTTCTCTGTTTTTTTTTTTTTTTTTTTGGGTTTTATTATTTAGGTCTTCTTCGGTGTGGGAAGAGCTGCAGGCTTAGATGGACAAACTATCTGAGACCAGACATTAAGCGTGGTCCTTTCAATCAGGAAGAAGAGAAGCTCATCATCCAGCTTCATGGCATGCTCGGAAATAGGTTTTCTTTCTTTTCTTTTCCTTTATTTTATTTTATTTTATTTTTAAGTTTGATTTATAATAACAATAATAATTATTGTTACCTTATAAAAGTTACAAATTAATAAAGATATATATATATATATATAGGTAAATGGTATTTTTTTAAGGATTTTTTATTTTTTGGAAAATGGTCAAAGTTATGTAAAATGTGTAAAATAACCATTTAAAAAAAATCAATCAGATTAAAAATTGATTAATATTAATATATATTTTTCACTTATTGATTATATTCAATTACTCACTAACTTTGATTAAAGACAATTTTCTTAAATAAAAAAATTCAGTTATTTATTTATCATAACATACATAAAAGAGTGCTCTCCCTCATTTTATTATGTGTCAACCCATTATTTTTGTTTACTTCTCTTTTTCGCTTTCATCATTTTTCTTTCTTTTATTTTTATCTTTTTCTTTTCTTAGTTATTCTCTTTCATGATTTTGTCTTTTATTTATTTATTTATTTAATTTCTTCATTTCTCATTACCTATATATATACACACATACACATAATCCTCTATATATCTATTCGATAACTTATATGTTTTATTAATATGGTTGAAAAGGGTTTTTGTCTAAATTTTTTTGAAATTTTGTTAGAAATTTTGGTTTTTATTGTTTAAGTTTCGTATGGAGTTTTGATTTTGTGTTTCTTTTTCTTATTTTGTTATTTTGTACTTTTTCTTTTCTATCTGTTTTTTTTTTTAATTTTCTTTTTAAACTCTTATATCTATTACACAATATATTATTCAGATGCGCGAAGTGCGTGTTCAACTAGTTTAAATAAGTGTCTAGAAACAGTTTATTTATCTATTTTTTTTTTCCTTAAAATAAGATTTATTTTATTAAGCCACTTTATGGTTGAAACAAAGTTTCTAGATTGTTTTTATGAAGTTACATTTTTAGAAGTAAATGAAATGATTTTTCAGGTGGGCTGCTATAGCTTCTCAACTACCAGGAAGAACTGACAATGAGATCAAGAACTTATGGAATACCCACCTCAAGAAACGCCTCCTTTGCATGGGACTTGATCCTCTAACACACGAACCCTTTTCGTCTCATCACTACCCGACCGCGAATTCCTCGCCGGCGATGCCGTCCACTCGCCACATGGCGCAGTGGGAGAGCGCTAGGCTCGAAGCTGAAGCTCGCCTCTCGAGGGAGTCCTCGCTCTTCACGAGTCCTCAACTTCATTCCAAGGCCAATCCTGACTTCTTTCTACGCCTGTGGAACTCTGAAGTAGGAGAATCTTTTCGAAAGATTGGGAAATTTGAGGACGTGAAAATGGAATGCCATAGCAGCCCGGTTTCCCAGGACTCTTCGACGACGAAATGTGGCTCGGTTTCAGCTTTGACAACGGAAGTTGACCCCAACATGGCGGGCTTGGAGACTGCGGTTGGCGGCCAAGTTGAAGAAATGGAGTACTGCAAGAACTGCAAGTCCAATGGGGAAGATTTCATGGTTGCAGGCTCGGATTCCTCGAGCTCTAACGACATGGAGGACTCTTCCGACACTGCATTGCAGCTGCTGCTGGATTTCCCCATCAACAATGATATGAGCTTCTTGGAAGGAAATTCCGGTGACTACGGTGCAGCCACCGATCATGCAATCCTGTCGGGAAGTTCTTTCATCTGTCCCCTGTGAAGCTTTGTCTAGTTAGATCATGTTTCGGGTTTTTTGAAGTGTTCTGTTTTGGTTTAAGGTTTTTGCTGGTTTTGTTTTTCAAATTTTAGCTGTCCACTGAAAAGGGTTTACGAGTCTTTCAATGTTTGTGTTTTATTGAGAAGGTAGTGCAGGTATTATTTTGCCAGGTTGATCTGTTTGTCAGACCAACTTTGTTAAGGAATTATGTATAGAAGACTTATTATAGTATATTTTTATATATTTATATATATATATATATATATATATTTCTTGACTTTGATTTGAGACTCAAATTATGTGTGAGCTGATATGAGATTCAAGCTCATATTGATCCTTTTTAGTGTATGACAGAAAATCATAAAGCCGCAACCAAGATAAAGTAAAACCAACAAAAGAAAATGATTGAAAAAAGAGGGAAGAAAATGACAAAGTTTTAAAGTTCTCAGGAAACAAACATATTTTCTACACAAACTCGGGAAGAAAAATGAACAAATTCTGATTCCCCAGCAGATGATTTTCACACAAAAAGAAGCAAACAAACAAGGAAAGAACACACATCAAAAGGAGAGGATTCAAATGTAGAAGAGTGTTCAGAAACATCCAAGGAGCTTCTTTGGGGTGTTCCCGGTAGCGCGGTATTTAGCCGCCATCTCCTCTGCTTTCAGCAATTCTTCCCCGCGAATAGCTCCAACAGCCGCCCTTTTCTCTTCCGCCTTTTTGTGAAGCAAAGCCACTTTGTTCTTCATTTTCTCTGCATATTCTGCCTTTTTCTTCTCTAATTCTTCCTGTCAAACCTCGACACTAGTTAGAGTTGTTCCTTTTTTGAACAAGATAACAACAACCAGTCATTTCTAGTCGCACCGTGCAATGCTTTTTCAAACCTTGAATGATGGCTAAAAAAGATTTGGACTGTTTGAAATTTTTTGTTATTTGACCACTTTTCAAAAACAAATCAAATTTCAATAGTCTAGTTTGAATTTGCCCATCATTCGCCACCTTAAAAAAGCCCTGCATGGTAAGGGGGGTGGTACGGAAGATTGGTCCACTCTGCAAAACTGAGCTTTTCGGTTCGCCCCCCCCCCCCATTTGGTCGACCTTCTTACCAGTCTGCATATGATCATAAAAAGGCTTGTTGTATAAGATGAGTACCTCTTTTTTTCTCAGCTTGGCTTCGAGAGCCGCCTTCTGGCTGTTTTCCCATGCAGTAATACTTGAGAATTTCTTCTGAGCCCTGTTTATGAAATGTTTTGTTAAGTTGTTTGTTCTTGGAAATCAAACCCTTTACGCACATACGTATAAAACTAACTCCAAAACCATCTGAGAATTATGATCACGTTAATCATCTACTATGATCTGGTATGGAATCATCACTAGATTGTGTCTATAACCACCGATTTTAAGTGGTCCATACTTAGTATGTTTCTTTGAAGTGGGGTGCACACCCATGATCACAACCCGACTCAGTAACTCTCCCCGAGTCAGGTTGTTTAGAGTTTTCCTGACCAGAAATATCTCCTTTTTCCAGATAATCAAACACGACGACTAATGAGCTACCTTTAAACAACATTGTCTGAACATGAATATAAAAACAAAAGACCAGAAAACAAATGACATTCAATTATTGGATTCAGAGGAGTAAATTAGAAAATGAAAAATTCTACTAGTGATCTAAAATTAAAAAAACAAACAAACAAACAAATAAATAAATAAAACTAGTTAAAAGCCTACTTGTTCTCGGCCTTGGTTTTTTCACTTTCTTCCCATGCCTTGGTATAAGACAACCTTTTTTCCCTTTCAACCCCTGCCAAAGCAATATCTGGAAAAAAAGAAAAAAAAATTTAAAAATCAATCAAAAAGATTGATCCTCCAATCCACTTTTGAATGGAAGGCTGGGACATTAAAAAAAAAATCCATATTCTCCAAATAAATTAAAAAATAAAAAAATAAAAAAAAGATATAATAGATATGAAATATGGAAATAGGAGCTGAGAATTATATGTGCAGACTTGCCTCTATCAATTGATCCTCCAGAAGGTTTCTTGACCACTGGCTCTGGAGTTTCTGCCATTGCAAAGAAAATAGAGAAAAAAGAAAAATTAAAAAAAATGAAATGAATATGATGGGAGACAAAGAGAGCTATAATTGCGGGTTATATAGGAAAAGCTAAATTATTATGACTTGCAAAAATAGCATCATTAGTACTAATCTTGATGTATGCTAAAAGTATTCTATACATAACTGTATTTCACTAAAAATGTCCTTTTTCTTTTCGTTTTCTAAAGGCATCTTTTATCAAATTAAATAAATAAACAAATAAATAAATAAATAAAGCTCTATTGACAAGGATGCAACTTGGAAATCCAAGGGAAAACTTTGGATATAGAGATTCTCCCTTGAAAATGAAAACTTGGAGGTGTAATGGGTTCGTTTTTAAACGGAGACGTTCCTTTTGTGGTAATAAACCTCTCAATTATTTATTTTTAGTATCGGATTCCTGTTGATTTTTTCCTCTTTTTTTTTTTTGGCACGAGGGCGCATAACACTAGATATTTATCTACAATTTGGAGTTGTGTGATTATTTTACTAGAAATGAACCAATTATTTTAAGGGCTTTTGTCACAAGCATTAAAAAAGTGGAATACATGCTTAAAAAATGGAATGCAAACAAATGTAATTACAAAAATGAAACCAATTTTAGCTCAATTTCCACAAGATGAAATTACAAAATCTCAAAAAAAAAAAAAAAAAATCAAATCAAATCAATTAGTGAAACATTCAACTTGACTACTTCTTATAAAGTACTTAAATTAAACATCTCCAAACATAATTCGAGGATAAAAAAAAAACACTCAAATCTATATTCCAAACATTTCCAATGTTCTGAGATACATTATGAGAATTTCCCACTTAATTAATTTAATTAGTCATGTTTCTAGATTGACAGCTCAAGCTGATCATCTCATTCTCAAACATGGATTCTTTTTCAGTCTGTTTCCCTTTCATATTGATTTTCTCGGCTGCCAAACATACCATAGAGAAAAACACAAACACACACACACACACACACACACATATATACATGTATAAAGAGAGAGAAGTTACTTTCAACCAGGACAAGAGATTTGGAGTCTTGATCAGGCTTAACTTCAGGAACTGGTGGTGGTGGAACCAGGACTGGTTTCTCCAAAGCGACGTCGTTTGGGGGCTGAGCCAGAGGTGGATTCAATTCCTCTTCCATATTATTCTTCTTCTTTAGCTCTGTTTCCATATCTCTCTCTCTCTCTCTGAGTAATAATCTTTTATAGCGATGCAATCGCTCAACTTCCCCAACGGATAATCCAAAATTCATTACTTTGCTTTGTTTTATACTTTTAATTTCTAATAGTCATTCCGTAGGACGAGGACCATGTTAATTCAGTGTGCACGAGTCTGGAGACCGAATCCGAAGGAAAGTTGATCAGGTGATTTTGTCTTGGTAGATCGGACGGTCACTGTAAGTTATTGATTGGAGGATTTGGTGGGTGAGAGACAGCGTGCTGGTGCCGCGTACATGCCGACAAGTAATACGGGTAATACGGTGCTTTGGTGCTGCCACGTGTACATAGGGTGATGTGAGGAATCGAGAAACTACTCCTACGACGCCCGCAAAACATGCATTTTGCGTACGGTGACAGAAAACGATTACAAAAACTTCACCAAAACTATAGTCGGTGCAATAATTTACCTTAAGAATTTCAAAAAACAACATCTTTTTGAAAAACGAACTGTTAACAAAAAATATCATTATGTTAGAATATTTTAAAAAATGACACCTAATGCATAAAAAATTATTGTTGTTAAATACATTTTCGCACAAAGTGTTATAAAAATCATAAAACGGAAAAATTCACAAGTAATGCTAAAATTTAAATTAGGAATATTACCAAAAACTTTACTTGCTAGATTAAAATTTCGACCCTTGTATTTTCCATCAAAAACCTTAGCCTAATTTTCAAAAACAAAAAAAAACAAAAAATAACCCTTTGCCTATATTTGTTTCACCAATTGATGTTGCGATCTCTTTTAAAAGTCAACTTAATTTTATTATTTATAGTTACAGTTATAACTTAAAAACTAAAACTTTAAAAATCCATAATTTTACAATTACAAATTTAAATGAAATGACTTTTTGTTAAATTGCATAAAATGTCGAGACGAATGAAACAAAATTCATAAATATATATATATACATATTGAAAAAAAATTAAATATTTATATTTTTTAACTCCAATCAGCCAAATTAATAATTAAATACACAACTCTACCTCAATTCAAAATTTTTAACTCAAACAGGCTTTTCAATCATATGCTTAAATTTTTGTTAACCGAATATAGATGATTTTTCTTTATTAAATTATGCAAAATATCGAGACAAATTAAATAAATTTATATTCTTTTTTTTTTTTGAAAAAATTTTCATGTTTTTTTTTACATTTTTTAACTCCAATCAATCAAAACTCATAACTCAATACACAATTTAACTCCAATTCAAATTTTTTAAGTCAAGCAGATGTTCCAATATGCTGAAATTTTTGTTAACTGAATATATATTCCCTCTGTTGGACATGGATGATGTGGCGCCCTTAGTCGGCTTAATGGTTTATTTATTTATTTAATTATGCTTCATTTGATGAAACATTTTAAACTCAAATTTTTTATATCAGTTTTTATTTTTATTTTTAAAAAGTCAACAAAAATTATAACTAATTTTTAAAAATTCAACCAATTCAAATTTAAAAATTTCAACTCAAACCGTTTCATCAAACGGAGCTTTAATAAATAATTCAAACTGCCACTATCAGATATTATCAGCTAGTAGGTTGTGAGACACTCACAACTATAAGAGGCCTTATTTAAATAAGGACAAATCGCCACATACTCATCTCATGTAATATGCAGAAAAAAAAATACCTGTTATTTTTCAGCCTCTCTTCTCTCTCTCCCTTCTCTCTTTCACGTTTCTTAAATGGGGTTCTTGAGCTGTGGAATTTTTGTGATTATTCAATCACTGGCGGAGCCAGGTAACGATGGGCCCCCCTGAATTTTGAGTTTTTTCTCCAAATATATATTTTTTAAAATTTTCAAATATATATATTTATCTCTAATTTATTTCTATTTAAACAATTTTTCTAAATATATCCTTGCTTAAGTTTTTATTTTTTAGTTTTTCCACACAGCCCCTTAAACTTGTTTTCTCAATTAATACCCTTTTTTTTTTCCTGCCATCGAAGTAATATTCTTTTTCTAAGTTTATTGTTATTTAGATCCCTTTCAATTTATATTTTCTCATATATACCTTTAGTCTATTTTGTCTCATCAAAATCTCTCTCTCTCTCTCTCTCTCTCTTTAGAGATTCTATCTTTTTATTTTTTTATTTTACTAAACTGAACTCTTGAGAGAAAAATATATCAAGAAAAAAAAAATAAAATTACATTCTTATGTATGACAAGTTTCAACAAATTATATCACATAGTATTAAGATTTGATGTTTTGATTGTTTTAAACATTTTTCACATTCTTACTTTTATATTTCTCCTGAATCAAAATCCTGACTCCGTCACTATTTATAATAGTCACACACTATGAACAATCAAGAATGTGATGATATTATTTGTGGAGGATCGTAGATTGAAGCGAGAAGATCGTGATACCGTAAAATTACTAGATAGTGATTCTTTAAAAGGTGTTGTTCATGGATCGAGATTTTCACCGTTGTGTACACATCTGTCACCCTCCATGTGATCTTAAAATTTGGAAAGTAAAGAATTTACCTGAATCATAGTTAAAGTAAATTTTTGACAGAGAGAAAACGACAGTAATGGAAATGGGTCCACTTTAAAGATTTTCCTTGACCTGAGGCGCGTCTTCTAAATTATAGAGGTTAAAAAAAAAAAAAAAAAAAAAAAAAAAAAAAAAAAAAAAAACCTTTTTTCAGGTGTCGTTTGCTGCGCGTGGTATTTTACAAACACGGTTTTTACACTTTAATTGCAGTTTTCTCCTAATGAGTGTTTTATTCGGCTAAAAAGAAGGGGGAACGGACAAAAAGTAACAAAGTATTATATGGGACAGCAAGAAAGGTGTACTTCCTTTCTTTCTTTTTCGGTTCAAATGAATTTTCGAATATTCCCAGCGACATTTTTTTTTTGAATTTTCGAATAACAATGATCAAAGTTATTTCCTAATATATTAATCATACTTTTGATCCATTAAAAATAAAATTTTTAAATTAAAATTAGTTAATTTTTTTAAAATTATTTATAATTTTTTTTTATTTTTTAGAAAAAAAAATAAAAAATGAGATAAAAAAATATAATTTAGTTAGAATTAAGTTAAAATATCAAACGAACCATAAATTTTAAAATTAATTTTTCCTAAAGAATCGTTTGAGGGAGCATTTTAAATTATATTTAAATTTTTTTAAATCTTTTTCTTCAATTTAAAATTATTTTTCATTATTATCATATGCAAATTTTTACATTAAACTCTAACTTTAAAAGTCCATAATTTTATTTTTTAAGTTGAAATAAGATTTTTTAATTACATAAAATTTCGAAAAAACGAAACAAAGATCCATAATGATATATTTTTTCTGAACATATTTTAAGATATTGTACTTTTCACTTCAGACAGTTTTTTTAACTAAACATATATTTTCAAAAACTCAACACATCTCCAATCAAAATATATGTAAAACCTTATCTCCAATTGTCATTCCAAACGACCTCAAATCATACATATTTAGTTCTTCTATTCTATTTTACATCAAGATCTTAAAAATGATGGTTTTATTGATACACCCCACTTCACTCTCCACATCTCATTATAAATACACATCTCTCTTAATTTTTTTTAATTATTAAAGTTACTTAATGGTGTATTCCAAAATTACCCCTAACAAAATATTTTTTTTTGAAACTTGGGGATGGAAGAATTTGAACTCTGCACCTTTAGATAGTATTATTGCTAGATTATGTATGCAACTACAATTACCCTTAACAATTTTTATATATAAAAAAAATTATTTCAACATTTTAAATATCTTTTCACACTCACTATTTAATTTTATTTGATATACTCGTGTCCTAATCTCTCTCTCTCTCTCTCCTCTCCTCTCCCTCTCCTCCTCCGTGTTGTGGGCTGTAGCTTAAGCCATGAAGCCCGAAGGCCCCCACCCGCCCTTTTTTTTTTCCCCCTTCCTTCCTTCCTTCTCCTGTAAATCAAACTGGAAATTCTAGAAAATTAGTTTTTTTTACTATTCATTTTTTCAAATGAGTATATTTAATATTCATTTGTAAAAAAAAAAAAATAAATAAAAAAGAAAGAAAGATAGTCATTGATAAGTGACAAATAAGATTTTTTTGTTACATATTGCAAACTAATATAGGGATTTTACGTTGTTTATTTGTGATTCATTGATTTGTTTTTACTATATATTTAATTATACAATTAAGTTTGTAATTGTTATCGTTTTCAATTTGAGGGGTTTTTTTAATACGAAATTTCAATTAAAGGGGTGTGTCCAAAAAAAAAAAAAATTTGTATCTAAAACCTTATTTTTGATATTTTAATATATATACACACACACTAATGAAAACTGCCTTAAAAAAATATGATATAAATTAAAGTTTATGTCAAAAAAAAAGTAAAACACTATTAATGTTTGTATATGTAGGGCTAGTTTGATAATGTTTTTGGAGATCCCAAAATTCCTATACACAAACTACGATGCAAATATTATGTTTGATAAAAATATTCCAAAGTCATTTGTACAAGTATCAATACATTTTTATAATTATTTGAAGAAGTTAAGATTTAAAGCTTTGGTTTTTAGCTTTTAGCTTTTACTTATCCTTTTGCTAGAAGTAAAAATAGAAATTCTGTCAAAAGTACAGCAACCCCAAACTAATTCATTATATCATATGTATACATATCAATATGAAATTACAATGGGAAGTAGGAACGTAAACAGTAAATTACAGTTCAATTAAAATATAGTAAATACAAATGAATTTAATTAAAGAAAAAGAGAAAAAGGTTTTTGGAAAAGTATTCTTATACAAATTTTTTTGAAATGGTCAGTAAAAGTGATAATGATTTAGTTCTATTTGTGAAAAATTAGGATTTAGATTTTAGATTTCAAAATCTCAACAATGTTTGTTTTCCCTCTAATTATAGTTATGCAATTTAAGTTTATAAGAGTATTGTTTACGTTTGTCATTTTACTTGAGGATATTTTTGTAAAGATAAATTTTAACTTAAAGAGGGTGTGTCAAAAGTAAAATGTGGTGTGTGAATAGAACCACTCTTTTAATAATTCAATAAATAAAAAGACTAATTTAAGACAACTTGATACTTAAGAACTTGTTAAGTTAGGGGTCAAAATATTATTTGACCTATGACTCGGAGACTAAAAATGGACCATTTTTTTATTTGTTTTTATTTTTGCCTAAATTTCGAAAGTAACTTCATCTTGATAATCAGTCGGCCCTAGCGAAGTAAGAAAGAGAAAGAAAAGGTCCTCTTTTTTTTTTTTCCCCCCCTACTTATTTTTTCTTTTGCTACAATTTGGAAAGCTAACTTCATCTTGATCATCACTCGGCCTTAAAGAAGTGAGAGAGAAAAAAGAAAAAGAGTATTATTATGACTGGAGTCGATTAGATTATTCTAATAATTGTTAAGGTCCAAAGATTTTGTTAAAAAGTGTGCGCTTGATCCTTGATGCATCTCCGTAGATGTTTGTTTGTGTAGCTTGGAAAGCATTTTTCTTCTTGAGCATTTCACTCGAATTTTCACGTGGAACTGGTTGTTTACCGATAATGTGTTTCATTTGTTAATAGTTTGCTAGGATGTGAATTGGTTTTTATAATGTACCTTATATATATATATATTAGATATCAATTCTAATTTAAACATTTGATTATCAAAATACGTGGTACATGAGTTATTATTTTTCTATCAACTAATGTTTAAAATATTATCATATTAGTTAATTGATATATATCAATAAAAATAGCAACTAACAGTCATATGAATTGATACTCAAAAGTTTGGATAAGAGTTACTATATCTAGTACTACTCTTCCATAAAATGAAATATAGTTCCTATTAAAAAAAAAAAAAGAGTAATTGGCTTAAATAGTTTCTGAACTCTTTTAAAGGTGATAATTTGGTTACTGTTTTTTTTTTTAAACCTAGATAATTCTAAGTTCTTATTTTCTTGGCCACTCCAGTAATTTCTATATTAAAAAAAAAAAAACTAACGGATTGGTCATGTGAGAAGCATGTTTTATGCTTTTTGAAGGTCAAGTAGGTAATTTCCTATCTAAATTAGGTTTAAGGGGAATTTAGGCTAAATTGGAAGGTTTTCCCCCAAGCGGCAGTTCGTTCTTCTTTTGGGGGGAGGGGGGTTGGGGGACCCAAATCAGATCGTGGTGCTAGCTGGGGGTGGGGTGGGGTCAGACCCAAATCAGAACTCAGGTGGTGGCGGCGCTGTGGGGGGGGGGGGGGGGGGGGGGGGGGGCGGGGGGGCGAAGGGGTGGTGTGAACTAGATCGGTAACTTGGGGGAGGGGGGACCGAACTAGTTCGAAAACTCGTGGGATTGGGGGGGGGGGGGTATGTTGTGGGCAAACATAGATTGAAACTTGGGGGGTGGCGGGGACAACAGTTGGAGATGGAGGCTATTGCCAACCTGGCTACAAAGGTTTTGGGGGGGGGGGGGGGGAGAGAAAGAGGGATTTTTGGGATATTAGAGGATATTTTAGTTTTTTTACTACAAAAATGATCATTTGAGCAAGATTTCGTTAGAAATTTAACGGAGCTTGACGGAAATGACTAGAATGATCAAGAAAATAAGAGTTTAGGGTTATTTCAATAATAATAATAAAAGAATAAACCGTCATATTTTAAAGAGTTCATGAACTATTTAGATCAATTACTTAAAAAAAAAAAAAAAGATAACTTACGCGCCATGAAACCACATGTGAATATACACGCTCTATGAAAACCGTTCCCAATTCTCCATAGCAGCTGAGGAAAGATAAGACACGTTTATTTTTTTTATTTTTTATTTTTTTAATTTTGCTAAAGAGAAAGCACGTTCGATTTCATTGATGTGGGGATTTTGTCACCATGTGACCAGGGCCCATTTTTTTTTTCCAACGAATAAAAAAAAATAAAAGAAGCAAGTTATGATAAGCATCGCATTCATTCTGTCATCTGTATGCTTTTTCATCTTCGCAACTATCTGGCACTATTTTGTGCTCTATTACTCAATTCAAGCGCTCTTATTTATCCAAAAAAAAAAGAAACTCAACTCAATCGCTTTTGATTTTTATATTTATTTTCTTTTATTTGATGAAGAAAATTTTTAGTCCTATGTAGGCCAATCATATACATATATAATATAACCTATATGTAAATAATTGGTGCTATATTAATTTATATCTTTTTAGTGGAAATAGTGATTTATGATGAATGTGATTAGATCAATCTCACATGTGTTTCTTGAATTTTAAATTATTTTCATCTTTTTCTTTTGAATTTTAAATTAATCTTATTTTATCTTTTTTAATAAAAATATTATTAAAAACAGAGGAAAAACAGATAAATTAGTTTCGTTTAATTTTTTTGTTTGATTTTTTGTTAAAAAGAAACGAAAAAAAAAAAAAGATCGAGTGCATTTTTTGTTATTTGTCTTTTAAAAATTGGATAGCAAAAAGGATTAAATCCTATTTTGCTTTCACAAACGTGGAATCCCGCCAGATATGTTTTCAGGGGAAATTCCACTGGACTTTTGCTGTTGGTGTTCTGTGATGGCTTATGCGGGACGCTTGTATCTGATATGTTTCAACTTTCCATAAAAAAAAGAAAACACTTTCTATCAAAAAGAAATAATAATAATAATACAGGTTTGTCGTTTTTCTTTTGCTTTTACTTTATTTTAAACATATAATGTACAAAGCATTAGAAGATATTTTGCACCACTTAAAAGTTGACCCTATCATAATTACATATATTATTTAATGATAATTTTACACTTAATTTTATTATAAGATATAAAGTTTGAATCTTGTCATTTTAAATTAAAAAAAAAAGCACTACCTTCCTTAAAAAAATGAAACTAAAATGAAAATATAAAAAAACAAAATTAATAATATATTATGATCGATCTATCTTGTGGGTTACTTGTGACACTTGGTCGTGTGAATACCAAAAAAATGTGAATTATATGCCTATTATAAGCAAAGAAACACGAAAACAAACCTAAACTGAGATATTAAATTAAAAGTAAGTAAATAATTACAAAATTATCAAAGTAAACAATTTATTTATTAGTAAATAAATTATTTACTAAATGTATTTATTTATTAGGTAAAAAAATTAAAAAGATATTTATAAATATGTTATTTAATAAATTATTTACTAAACGTGTTTATTTATTAAGTAAATAAAAATAAAAAGCTATTCATAAATATGTTATTTAAGTTTTCTTAATATATTATTATTTTTTCATCTTCTGTAAACTATTTAACTCTTTTTTTTTTCTTTTTTTTTTCCGCCTTAATAACTTTAGATGCATATACAAACGAGTCTTCTCAATTATAACCCAAAATCATTATTTGTCAAGGGTTGCCATGAACAGAGTGGAAATGGATACATAAATACCACTTTACGACTGGAAACATCAGTTCGGACTTGGAAAAAAAAAAAAAAAAACACACACACACACACACACATATATGTTTCAATATGTATATACACAAGTATGAAATATGTTTTCAAATGTCCATATTTGAGATCTCTCGTGAAACTTGGTTCAACTTGAGTTCTATTTTCCAAAATGTCCCTTACTTCTTGAAGAGTCGATGAAAAATCCAAAAACCATCCATAATGTGAATGGGCCTATCTTCAATTTTACCTTATCCTTCATGAAGAAGAGGACATGCCATTAGCCGAAAACCACATAAGAAATCGCTCAGAGACGACGCGACTACCATGACGACATTGGCAAAAGTCGGGGCTGAGTCAAGAAAAGCAGGTCGTTGAGTACCATGTTAAGGTTCCACTAAAGAGGATTAATGCCAAATGCACTTGCGACGTGTTTTAGGTCGTTGGTTTTTGCGGGACCAACGTGAATCCCAAAGTAGGACTCATGTGAACGGGTGGTCCAGATCATGAATTCACAAGTGCATTTAGCATTTCCCTCCAAATGACTTTGGTGGCATGATTTGAACTATCCAACTCAAAATTTTTTTTTATCTTTTTTTCAAAAAGCTTGTCTTTTCGCAAAAAGTTTTTTTATCTGTTCTAAAAATTCAAAAAAATTTACTATTGAAACTTAAAAATCCTAACTCAAACTACTCCACCAAACACCCCATAAAACTTGTTAGGTACCTCATATTGACTGTATTGTTTCATTTCGCTAATAAAAAGCAACTTACAGAGATTATATATCGTATACAAAGAACCGATAAATACGTATTACTAGCACAATCACACTTTAAACGCAAAAGCACAAAAGAGACGCACCAGGAATGGAGCAATTTATCTCTCAGATGTTGTTAATTTACATTTCACTATACCCACCTTCAACCGACTCCAATCCGGTCTCTATGTCACTGAAAGACTGTGTTACAACGGTAGAGTACGACTATAAATATTTCTGGCTCAATGCATTAGTTAGCTCCTTTCGAAAATCTGCTTCTATTTATGGTACAACGAAGTTCAAAAGCAGCTTCTTCTTCTTCTTCTTCTTTAGATAACTGAAGACGAATCTGGTATGTACTGTCGAGTGACGTACCTACATGAAACACTTCTACCATGGTTCTGAGCTATTACCGAGAAAGTTCCGAGCACATGATGGCCTGCTCCAACCTTCCTCCATGGCAATGAGATTAAGGCGTACTTTCAATTTCTCTGTAGCATCCTCCTCCAACCTGCTCATCAAATCGAGTGATGGTTTTTGCGGGGAAGAACTCTGCGGCATCAGAGTGAATTTTAGTTAACTATAAATGTACAAAAGTTGAATAATACCTCTCAGAGATAGAGAACTAACCTCTGATTCCTGATGCAACTTTAGATATTCCATTGATCGCTCAAAGAATCCACAGTGGTAGAGAAGAATGCTGTAATCTCTCAATTCCTTCGCATCGGTTTGTAAGAGGATAAGACGTTCACAAGCTGCAACAATGATGTTTCAAAATAAGTTTTAAGTAAAAAAAGGTGAAAAGAAAAAGAAAATGGCTGTCTTTTAACTTCTGAAACATCCTATGTAAAACTCGTGCAGGCAGGGAAGTTAACTTGTTGAAGATGGTTCTTTTTCTTGGTCAACGTGATTGTGGGCAAGCACGAAATGTAGAAGTTAGTTATTTTTCCATTTTTTTTAATATTAAAAAAAGTTAGTTTTGCAACTTCACGAGTGGCTAAGCAGTTAAAGCATGCCCGGAAGGCAAAATCTGAGTGATTAGCCTAATGCATTAGATAGATCTCATGTTATAGTCCCTTGGCTTAACAGTACAAGCAAGAAAAACCTATTGAATATAACATCGGCATTTTCTAGAAAAGAGTAGGTAAAGGTTGAGTTTATTTCAAACCAGCTAATGCGCGCCTCATATCCCCAAAGCATACACTGGTCCAAACGCCACGTTCTAGTCTATGTTGAGCAGCCTTTGCAGATGCAATCTGAAAACCACTGCAGAAGGCAAAATGTTTAACTAACAAAACAAGAAAAATCGATTCATTTGTATGGAGAGGGGAAAGGAATAAAAGAGCCATAGTAGAGGTCAATAGTTGAACATATTTTATGAACAAATAAATATAGATATACTTGTATATTACAATTCATATTTAATTGAATTACCTGTTCTCATTTAAGTTCGGTCTGGCTACACAGTGAGCGGCACGTGCAGCCCTTAAGAACAAACTAGCCGTGTTGTCATGTTGAAATGGCCAGAAAGCATCCTTCAAATTTCTCAACATCTGCAGACATAGTCAACTATGAGGACCACATCCAACCTGGATTTGTGACTCGCATTTATGTTGACAAAATTTTCAGCTCCCAATTTGCTCTAAACATGCACTAGATATTAAAGGAAACTACTATACAATATACTAAGATTGCAGCAGAAATTTCTCGTATTAATGGAAATAAATATCTTAAGCAAGCAACAATCAACATATAATGGTTTAGATAATTCTCCCTACCGGGCAATCTATGAAACTATGTTCACTGTTTCCTAGGTCTCAGCATCCCAACTCGTGCCTCCACCGGCATACATGGTTATAGTGACAGTTTATATAAAAGAGGAAGAAATGGATTTGGCAAGAAAAAAAAAGTCACCTCCACTAGTAGGGCTTGTGATGTCATAACGTGTGCTCGATCCGATTCCTTACTTTTGTGCTTGTGGTAGCCTCTGGGAAGACTTTGAAGGTCGTGAGGAACAAATATTTCCGCATCAAAATCCAACAGGCCCCATAAGCGAAGCATTTTCAGAATCTCTGAGTATATAAGTGAAAGCATTGCTGTGGATCCTGAATGGTGAGTCAAAACCTGTTTGAAGAAGAGTAAGATAAATTATTGAAACCAACGAATATATGACTTCAGCATTGTTTCAAACACAAGCTTGAAATAAATAACAAAGACACCATGTGGAGCATGCGGGCCAGAGATTCAATACCGAGTGAAGATAAAGAGCTCGTGGCTCTAATTGATAGTCTACACTGCTTCGTTTGAAACCCTGAAACAAGAAACAATTTCATGCAAAGGCAAAGGTACTTAAGATAAAGGGCAAAAGCTGTGACATCATAATAAAAAATACGCTTTCAAACAAGCATTTCTGCAACATGCTTCACACATACAGTTTGACTTTGAGAAAATATTAATTACCAAATGCATATCATAAGCCAAATTTGATGCGGTATTCTTTCAAGTTGGCAAATTGCAAAGTTAGCAGTTTTACATTGTAAGAAAACTCCTAAACAAATTTCCGTGGCATTATCCAATTATGAAACGATACAAGTTATTGTGGTGACATGAAACAATGTAACACCCTATCAAGTAGCACATGATATATCAAATCTAAACATAAGATTTCATTAGGTAAAATAATTTGCAGTGTACTTGTGAAAAACTCAAAAAGCTTACCTTCTTGTCATACAAATAGCTTTCTAAACTGTTGAAGAAATTCTCAGGCGACCACCTAAACGATGAGCTGTAATGAGAGCAGTAACACATTGAAAGATCATCCAATCTATCAATGAAAGCATCTATGGGGAGCGGAACAGATGAATGAGACACGAGGGAATCATCCTCTAATGCGATGTATAGAGCTGCTTTCCCCAAATCAACATATCTATTGATGCTAATGCTGGTTTCTTTCTCTATGTCAGAAAGTTTCTCAATCTGTGAGCAGAACCCTTCCCTACCTTCCTGATCGATTATCACAAATGCATCGAATTTTCAGAAATAATCAATCCTGATTCAAATCCGGAGACAACAAAAAACTGCACTGGTGCTCTGACATAAATTTTTTGCTAAAAAATTTAAGTTTGTAATTGGGATGTATAATTTACAAATGGGAAGCTAAACACGAACAATTATACACATCTAAAATATTTTTATTACAATGTCACAAATGCACACATATCAAATTTCCGTAAGTTCTACAAAACCGAATTTACTGCTTTATCTCAACTTTTTTTTTTTATTATTGATAACTTTATATTTTAGTTTCATGATGTGCTGTGAAACTACTTTTTTCATGACGTATATATAGAAACGAAGTTGACCAACAGAAACTGAAAGAAAATATTTTAAGACTATATACTGATAATTACTTATCTCTTTATTTTTTCGAAGAAATTCCAATAGTCCAATCATTGAATTAAATTTTCACCAAAACAGATCAACCCACAAATGAAAAAGGTCCATTTCAACGAAATGAAAAGAATTCACGAAAAGGGGAAAAATGGCATTCAAAATATTACTAATTCTGCTAAGAAATTAAATTCATAATCAGTCAAATAATTTACAAGAACAAGTTTGTATAAAAATATGAAAAAATCCAATAATTTAAACACAGACCCTGGCATGGGAGGTTTGGATTCCAGAAGAATCGAGGGCGTCGTGGAGAGAGAATTTGAGGTGGCTGCTTATGGAATTGGACGAGGAGGCCGAGAAGGATCCGATGCGGCAGAGCACATGAAGCCCCGGACCCGACGAACGAGAACACCGTTGACTCTTTGACGAGAATTTCAGGGAAGTGATCAGAGATGTCGAAGCAGAAGAAGAAGCAGTAGCAGCTACCCAAGTCATGATCATCTGCAGGCAACGGTCTGAAAAGAGTATAAGAAGAGTCATATCAGAGGAATTCAAAAAGATTAAAACCAAAAAAAAAAAAAAAAGGAAAGAAAAACAGCTGACCTTAAACGGGTAGAAGGGACTAAGAATCGGTTTTTGTCGGACGATTGCTTTTTTTGACGATGAAGAATGATTGGAGTTTGGTTTGGTTGGGTTGAGAAGAAGAAGACTAAGGATGCAATGCCAAGAGAGAATTCCACATAGGGATTTTTTTTCTTTTCTTTTCTTTTCTTTTCTTTTTTTTCCTTTTTTAATTTTCTCAAACAAATCTGGCCCGTACGATGAGGAAGATATCAAATGGTGTTCATACATATGTTAAAAAATATCTTGCTTGATTTTTTCTCTCTGCCTTAGATATTTGGCTTAATTGAACTTGAGGTGGAGTAGGTACGAATATAAATAATAATTTTCAGAAAATAATTAAAATAAGTAATAAATTTGTAAAATATTTATAATAAAAAATAGATTTATAAAGTAAATAATTTATTTACATAGATTTATTAGATAAATAAATTATTTATATCTTATAAATATATCATTTATTTAGTTAAATTTTCATTTATTGGTAAATGTATTATTTATTTTAAATATTTTAAAATTTTATTATTTATTTTAAATATTTTCGTAAAAATATTACTTATTATAATATTTTAATGTTAATAAATGTCAAATTCTTTTTTAACATGTGGTATGTGTCACGGTTTTCTTGAAGAGTTAAATATATATATATATATATATATATATATGTGTGTGTGTGTGTGTGTGTATTTTAGCTTATCAAACTTTGAGACATTTGAGAATAAAAGCATTATGAAACTAAGGCCTTTGATGTCAATGTTAGATAAGTATTTTCAAAAAAAAAATTTGTGTCTATCTTTCTTCAATTTATTATTCATTTTTTCAAATATTTTCAAAAAACTCAAATTTTAAAAGTTTATAATTTATCATTTTAAATTGAAATGAGATGATTTTTTTTTTCAAATTACATAAAATTTCAAAATGAATGAAACAAGATCCATATTGCTTATTTTTTTCCAAATATGTTTTAAGTTTTTACATTTTTTCACTTCAAACAGTTTATTTTCATAAAGCGTACATTTTTATAACTCAAATAATCTTCAATCTCCAAAACACTATTTCCAAACATAACCCCAAACGGACCATAAATAAAAGTGTTGTAATCTTTATCGACAAATTTTAATAAATTGTATACAAAAATTAAGTTAAAATTCATCCTACGTGCAATACAAATTTATGAATTCTTATTTTACAAACCAAATTCTGAAAAGTAATAATAATAATAATAATAATAATAATGTCAGTGTTGTAAAACGTCAAAAATCATATGCAAACAGTAATGAATAATAAGTTATTGTACACATAGTGATTTATGGTTTAGTACACAGTGACTTCATAGTGATTCAATTAGTACTCTATGGTGTCCTAGTTTCCATTATTATTGATACGAAGGATTCATTGAGATGTACCTCCACCTTAGTTTCTTTCTCTTAAACTTTCTGTAATCTTACATCTATCAGTTTAATTTTTAACGCGTTATTAGCACGAATACTCTAATTCTATTACGAGTTTCTACCTAAAGCTTAAGGAAATAAAAAATATATATGTTAATTTATTTATACTTGTGTAACACCATTACATTTATAATACTATGATGTTAAGATAGAAAGTTTATGTATCTTTTAATAATATTATTGTTGTTATCTACTTCACTAATCTAACTTCTTCGCATACTAGAGAGAGAGAGAAGGAAAAAAAAAAAAAACCAAAGCTACAAACAATAACTAACATTCATGCAATTGTTTAATATGCATGGTTGAGTCACCGATTTATTACAATTACTTATTATATATATATATATATATATATATATATCATTCGAAAGGTTTATCTATACTAATTCATTAATATTTATATTCGTATCAATATTACTCTTGTTATTCGTTTGGTTTTCTATATCATTTAATGATATAAAATAAAACTTTTATTCGCTTCCAAGGGTAATATAACGACTAGTTTGTATTCTGTAAATTGGTGAATTATAAATCCCTATAATTCATTTCTGAACTTGTTCTCATCCTCCAGTTTCTTCATCTTCTCCATAAGATTCGTTTTCAGTTAAAATTTTCATAATTTGTTTAGTCCACTGTTATTGTTTATTATTGTTTTCATCATCATCTATACGATTTCCCTTTTTGTTGGAGATATTCCTCCAAGGGTTTTTCAACTTTGCATTAGATTGCTCATATTTCTATTTTTCCTCTTTTATACATTGTTTTTATGATTAACCTATAAGTTTAATTGTACTATCTCTGTTTTGAAATTATAAATTGTGATTCTAATTACATTTACATTGTATGATAGTTATCATCATGTCAAATCTTATAAAGCCTAAGTTCGTTGCACTTGATATCACGGGAAAAAAAAAATTGCGTGTCTTGGATCGTTGATGTAGGAATGTATCTTGAATTAATGTGTATACTGAAACAATTAAAGAAAAAAAAAATTACCACATCATCACAACATACAGCAAAAAGCGATGAAATTTTTGTTTTCGTAGACATCTTGATGAATGCTTAAAATGCAAATACTAAAAGCTCCAAGAATCCTGTGGAAGGAATGATATAACCATCAAAAGCCGATCATGACCACAACCACGACTATGTTTATGTCCTTGTCTAGAATTTTATTTAAAAAGAAAAAATGCAGCATTTGCTTCTAGAGAATGTCGTTGAACTATTGGAACGAGGCTGATGAATTTTTTAATTAAACTTCATTATTTTGGTCTTCCACTGAAAGAGATGAAATTATTTCAGAATATTTCTTGAAAACCGTGCAATTGGTGTAATCATTCCCGTATCAGAGATCACCAATTCACTAGGAAATGAAGCGTGCACGAGAACCAGTAGGCTCTTCTGCCCTATCAATGGAGAAGATCTGACTACCCAAAAAGACCTGATCAGACTAGAGAAGTCGGATCGCGATTGCAAATAGAGTGCCTTCTCGGTTCATAAGGTCATCAGGTTGACCTACCGACACCTCCGTTGAGCTGCTGATTCCCGAATTACGTCTACTTTGAGAACCTCGAGCAGATCACCATCGGGTTCTGATATATTGGCCCGAGCAATACTTTCTCGACCATAACTAAGTCCTTTTCAGGATGGTCGGCCTAGGTTGCCCCTGTCACGCTATCCCATACCGACAGACAATCATACTGTGGCAGGGTGTGCCACACCTATTACTCTGCACTACCTGACACCTAACACCCGGTACCTGTCATTGTACCTGTCTTTGTCCTTACTCCTACGCCGCCTTCCACCACCTAATCGAACTAGCACAGTACTAGCCACTTGTGCCAGTACTAATGACCTGTACTCGTATCCCCCATCACCGAATGGTAGGACACGTGGTATTCATCTAGTGGAGGTTAATTATCCGTACACCCGGAGCATGTCTATCCTCCGGGACTACTCAGAATACGACACATCAGAGTTACTCAAGGACCTGAACCTGTGGGAAACACCTATAATTAGAGAAGTGCCTCACTCCCTTCAGTATGGACTAATTTTCCTTATCAAAACTCTGCTTCTTAACTTGCTCATTAGTGTCCCTTACTGACTTAAGTATCGGAGTGCCCTTAACAAACACCCTACTAGTGTCCCCCTTACTCCAAGGTACTTTTCTTTTGTAGGTGACTAGGCGGAGCATGACTGTATAAGGCTGATTACATCAAGTGATCCCATCTAGTATTGTGTCAAAGATTTTTGGCATCAACATTTTGGCCCTAGAAAGAGGGCACCGTGCCTTTCCAGCAACCACTTCCTAGTCGCCCTATTCTTCGTTCACCTGCCTTTCCATGCCACTTGCATACCTTGCTAAGCCCATGGAAAAGCAGGCTAACTAGGACAACCAGGGGCAAGAGAACCCCGCCCAAATTGTTTCTCAAAGCACTCGGCGAACCCAATGTAGGAGCAGTGTGCGGGCACTGCGAAAACCCATGCACTCGGAGATCTTAACCGGGAACGTCCAGAACTTGATGGATCCCATTCGAGTTCTCGCCGACACCTTTAGGGAGTTCTAGGGCGCCACATCTCGCCATCGAGAATGCCACATGCAAAGCTGAATTGCATTATAGCCTAAAACACCTGTAGGAAAGTTCTGTCAATAAACTCCCCTGGTCGCCATGTCGAAGCATGTGATAAACCAGATCTCTATAAAGGGACTGCTTTGGGACGCCCAGCGAATCAAAATGGACTGGTCCCGTAGGAACCAGCACAAATATTGGAACTTCCACAAGGATGTCATCCATGAAATGAAAGATAGCATACAATTACCGGACCAAATCGAGCTCCTAGTCCGAGATGGACACCTACGAGAATATGTAGAGAAGGCCATTACCTCGTTAAGTGGGGCCAATAGAACCAGCCAGGTCTGAGCACACCCTGCTTCAGGAATGGGTGACCGGACCAATGCCAGTGAGCTCAGCACATTGTCCATACCATTTTTGGAGGAGCAACCTTAGGTGATACAGAAAATAATAAGAGAAGCTATGCTTGGGATGCTAGGCAGGTACCACATGGGGAATACATTAACATGGCTGAATATATCCCAAAGATATCCTGCTAAGACAGTGTCCCGATTACCTTCACCAATGATGAAGCCAACAAGCTTCTTCACCCACACAATGATGCTCTGGTTGGAGAAATCAAGATAACTGATAACACTATTTAGCGTATCCTAACTGACAATGGGAGCTCCGCAGACATCTTGTTCATGGACGCCTTTTACAAGCTGAAAATTGACGGAGCAATCTTGGCACCCAAACCCCGCTAAAAGGATTCGCGGTGAATGTGTCCGAGTAGCCAGCCTAATCTGTCTCCCTATCACTATCGGTGTCGAACTAGAAAAGGCTACCCAAATGATGGAGTTCCTCATCATTGACAAACCATCGTTTACAATGTTATCTTGGGAAGATTGACCTGAACACGCTGAAAGTTATGGTCTCAATCTATCACCTAGCTATAAAATTCCCCACTCCTAACGGAGTCGATACTTTCAAGGGGGACTAAGAGAGGGCTAGGAAATGCTATGTCGAAGCAGTGAACAAATTGTGCTACCAAGTACCTCAACAAGCTGTGATGACCACCATTTTCAAAATCGATGAGATTTACACCCTAACGGCGAAATCAAACCATTGAGTGACCTAGACCTTCGTATGTCAGAATAAGAAAACTAAGCACAACCTGTTGAGCATCTGGTCTTCTACCACCTGGACCTCGAGTACCCAGACATGACAGTACTGCTCGAATCGAAGCTCCAGTTAAAAATCTGAGTGAAACTAAAACAGTTCCTTTAGGAAGACAGGGATGTATTCGCCTGGTCCTATGAGAACGTGCCTAGGATCGACCTGGCGATGATGTCATCAACTATGCGTGAACCTCAAGCATAAATCGGTGGTCCAAAATAGAAGAGCTTTCTACCCTGAAAGGTACGAAGCCATCAACGAGGAAGTGAAAAAGTTGCTCGCCGTTGGTTTCATCAGAGAAGTGAGCTATCCGAAGTGGTGCGCAAATGTGGTCATGATTAAGAAAGCCAATGGCAAATGATGGGTCTGTATAGACTACACAGACCTAAATAAAACTTTCCCAAAAGACTACTTCCCCCTGCCCCAGTTAGACCAACTTATCGATGCAACGGTCGGTCACAAGCTGCTTAACTTCATGCATGCATATTTCGGGTACAAACAAATCCCTATGAACAAAACCGACTAAGCCAGGACTGCATTTACAACGGATCAAGAGTTATATTGTTATCGGATTATACCTTTCTGAAACAACCCGCCTAACGTAGGCCGTTACCATACCTATATTACATAATTACTTAACTTATTTAACTTGGCAGAAATACATAATTTATATATTTTTTAAACAATTTGAAACTGAAATCTATCTCATTACATACTTACATATATATATATATATATATACATACATATATATATGCACATATACTTACTTACTTCATTACTTACTTCAGTACTGAAGCATCAAACTTAAATATAACATATTTCATGAACAACAATATAATATAACAAACTGTGTAGCGGTCTCCATCCCAAGTTTCACAATTAGTCATGCCAAGTCCCACCGTCTTGTATCAAGTATCGCCGATAGGTTACTTACCTACAACATAAACGTAAGTCGTGAGCTTTCGCTGAGCAAGTATAACTTTTAATCCGTAAAATATTTTATAATGGAACAATGCATGAATCAATTATGCTTTCATTATGCTGTTTTAGGTTAGCACAATTTTGGACCCCCTTACTTAATATAAGTGTACGTATCGTGGCGCGCAACCATGGAGTGGTTGGGGCGGCCAGTCCAATCCAACTCAAATCATGGACCAAACCCGACCTAGAGCGGGTCGATATGACACAAGAGAACTTACTTGCTTTCATACTTGAAAACTTGTTCTTACTTTAAAACATATTTGAAAAACCATTTCATACTTGAAAAACATTTCAGACTTGTAAACAGTTTCTTACTTGAAACTGGGTTCTCATTCTTACCAAGTGATTTATCATTGGTGAGTATGTCTCATGAGACCACAATAATAAAGCATAAATCATAGACACCTCAATATGTATGCATGAGCTTGAAAACATACAAGCAATAAAAATATTTTTCGCCTATGCTGTAGGTGGAGTTGTACTTATAAGTTATGCTACGTCCTGGTTTTGTTGCTCCTACACGTCGCAACAACTGGTTACCTCCTGTTTCAAAAAAGGAAGTAAGATAAGAATCATGCTATCTGATCCTATATCATATCAATCAACATTGGTATCCTAACTAACATTCATAAATAACCCTCGTTATATGTCCCTTCACATATTACAATGATATCTTATTTGGTTACTAAATGTAACCCTAGAACACAAGGTCCAATTATATGTAAGTAGTACCTTATTAGGTTACTATTAATAACCTTGGGTCTAAGCCCAATCATATTTAAAATGATACCCCACTAGGTTACTAAGGTCCAATTACTTTTAAAGTAATATCCCATTAGGTTACTATTGGTAACTATGGGTGTAAGGCCCAATTCAGTAACTTGAGTATCCTATCCGGCTACTATTGATCATCATTTTATTATTATGTTTTCAAAATAACTTTTTGCCCATGTATTTATTTTCGTCTTTTCTTGACTATACCTAGAATGGTTGTCTAGCTTTTCCTTTTATAAAAACCTTTTGTAAAATTTTAATCTTTTTTAAAACTATATTTTTTTTTATAAAACTGTAATTTTTGAGTAAAGGTAATAAAACTGTCAAGTTCTAAAAATTATATTTGAAAACAATTGCATAATTCCAGTTATCAGTATATGTGCAGGAATTGCCTGTTCATGCACTGTTTTGAAAATCTTGTGCAGGAATTTTCTGTTTCATGCTCAGTTTTTAAGATCTAGTTTTATCTTAAAATCTGTTTTGAATTTGAAAAAGTTTTCTTCATGAAAGTTGTAGATCTCGAAGAGTCTTGCAACTTTTTTTTTCATTCAAAACCTATTTCTTCCTTTAACCTTTAATATCACTTGTTGAAACGTCCTGGCCGTGCACAGAGTCTGGGCTGACCTGGCTCGGGTTTTCATAAAAACGGATGTCTTTAGAGCTTATTTTCCAAAATATGTCCACCCTATCCCCTAAAGTTTTCAGTTTTCTACAACTTTTTAGTTTTAATCTTTTCCAAATTCGGCCTCTAAGGGCCTTAAAATTCCATTTCCAGATCACTGTCCAGTTTTTACCCAAAAACTGGCAGTTTTATCTTTGATTGATTTTTACATAAAATTACGTACACCCTACCTCAAACGGTCGCAACCATGAGCCTAGTCAAATATGCAGTGTATTATATAGGATTTCCATCAATATACATTTGTTTCTCATCCATGCAACCCGTGTCGTAATCTTTTACCAATTTAGGGTTTTAGGTTGGTTTTTCATTCTTAATTCATCATACAATCTCATCTCCATCATTCATGCATACCATGCTTCTTCTTAAGCATGTGGGGACATATAACAAACTTTTACTAAGCATACACTCATACCATAATTTATCTAAAACATATCATTAAAAACATACATCAAACCATAAATCAAGGCCAATAAACCCTAATCAAGCATATACTAGACATTTTAAACCTATTGCATGAAAGTAAAAGGGGTGAGCTTATGCTCTTACAGACCCAACATGAAATACACATAAATCTTTGAATCAAAACTCAATTGAGAGGCTTAGGGGGTTTAGGAGGTTTACCTTAACATCTTGAAGTTGGATCTAAACTTTGGATCCAAAAATTTTCCTCCTTACTTCACTCTTCACAAAACCCGATCCTAACTCTCTCTTTTTTTGTTTTTTGGTTTCGATTCCTAAAGGAGGGAGAGAGACTTGAGAGTGAACTAGAAAGTTAGGGCTTCACTAAATGGTCACAATCTTGACCCACTTCAGCTATTTACAGGCGAAAAATGATTTATTTTCTAGAATTATTTTTATTCCCAAAATTGCACATCTAACCTCAAAAGCAAAATATTTGCTGATAAGTTCCTTGAGGTGGCCGACCATCATGGTCCCTTGTTGGTAAAGTAATCTATCCATAATTTTTTCTTAATTTTCCAAAATTCCAAAAATTCACATATTTATTCATGATGAAGTGTCATTCTATTAAGGCTCCGTTTGGCCATTCTCCTAATATGCAGTCCATTTTTGTACTAATGTAAATATTACAAATACTGTTTTTAACTAATAACAATACTGCCATATTGGATTGCAGTTCAGAATTCATCTATGTATAATTAGACTGCATATAGATTTTTTTATGACTTAAAGCTACTTAGCCCTTATTGTCCTAAATAATGTGCTTGATTTTTCTAGAGTGGTCTTGACCCTTATTCTTACTATTTCATCTGTGATGACGGTTTCTCGCATTATAATTTCCATATTACTTGCTATACTATAGTACCGTCACAATCATGCATTAAATTATTCTGGTCAAACATTGACCGGAATAAAATCATAAATTCTTATTCTGCTTTTTTCCTCAAAAGGCCTTATGCTTAGTTAATCAAACTATCATTGAGTCTTATAATGCTATAAGATCTCAAATATACTCTGATAAAATCAGATCAAGTATTTCACATAAACATTCATAATCCTTATCAAGGAAATCATGAGTCAGTCAAAAGAGTGGCTATTACACTTTTGGTCTAAAGAATGTCGGGGCCACATAGCATAGATTGGTGAACAAGATGTTTATCCCACTGATCGGGAAGTCCATGGAAGTATATGTAGATGACATGCTGGTGAATATCAAGCGAGTCAGTGAGCACGTTGGGGACCTGAAAGACTGTTTTGATATTCTTAAACAATATCAGATGAAGCTGAACCCAACCAAATATACCTTTCGAGTCGAATCCGGGAAGTTCCCTGGGTTCATGGTAAACCACCGAGGCATTGAGGTGAACCCAGCCAAGGCATAGGCTGTAGTAGACCTATAATCACCGCTCATCATTAAAGAAATTCAAAGACTAACTAGGATGATAATAGCTTTTTCTCAATTTGTGTCTAAGTCTATGGACAAGTGCCACCCCTTCTTCCAAGCACTCAAGGGCATAGGCAAAATCAACTAGGATGACAAGTGCGAAGAGGCTTTTCAAGGTCTCAAGATGTACTTGGTGAGTCGGCCTCTACTGTCCAAGCCATTGGGTGGGGAAATGCTTTATATATACTTGACTGTGTTTGACAAGGCAGTTAGTTCAGTCCTGATCTAAGAAGAGAATATAATACAGACACCCATATATTATAGTACCAAAGCATTCTAAGGACAGAGAGAAGTTACACCCCCTTAAAGAAACTTACCTTGGCCTTAGTCACATCGGCCCATTAGCTGAAATCTTACTTCCAGGACCATCTCATCGATGTCCCAACCAGTTACCCACTTCATTAGGTCTTGTAGAACCCTGAGTTGTTTGACTGGATTGCCAAGTAGGCCACTGAGCTGAGGGAATTCGACATCGAGTATATTTCCCGGACAATGATCAAGGTGCAAACTCTAGCCGATTTTGTAGCCGAGTTCACCGAGCAACCTAGACCAGCACTTAGGGCAATGGAGAAAACAACCACCGCCATGTCTCCCATAGAAGGCTTGAGCACACCCATTCCTGACCTCCCCCAGTGGAAGCTATTCGTAAACGGATCATCTAGCTCAAGAGGCTCTAGAGCGAGACTAGTACTGATCAGTCTCGACCAATACAAAACCAGCTATGCCCTACATTTTGACTTCAAAGCGTCAAACAATAAACGGAGTATGAAGCTTTTATTACTGGTCTTGACCTGGCACAGGAACTAGGAGTAGAGGCCATTGAGGTCTCCAGTGACTCAATGCTAATAGTTAACTAGGTGACAGGGGGATTTTAAGCCAAGGATGAATGAATGACTACATACTTTAGAAAAGTTAAAGGCCTCCTTGATCAATTTAGGAAACACACCATGACCCAGATATATTGGTCCAAAAACAACGAGGCAAATGTACTAGCCCAGTTAGCCTCCGGAATTGATACCGAGTGCCTAGTATTTGTACTTGTGGACTCCCTTCACCGGCCTAGCATCGAGTGCATCGAGCAGGTGTTCTGCAACGAGAAGGTTAAAACTTGGATGGACCGGATTGTGGATTACTCAACACATCTCGACTCCCAGAGAATCCGTAAGAGGCCTGTAGAGTTAGGAGTACTTCAACAAGGTATGCCATGATCAACATAAAATTGTATTAAAAATGAGACTTTACTCCGTATCAGCGATATGTTGGACTATCAGAAGCTAAATATTTGATTAAGGAAATACACAGTGGGGTATGCAAAAATCACTCTGGGGGGAAAGCTTTATCTTTCAAGTGTCTTCGTCAAGGATACTATTGGTCAACCATGGATAGAGATACTAAAAATTTTACCCATAAATGCATCAAGTGCCAACAATTCGTAAGGAAGATTAAGTCCCACTCGAAGAAACTCACCTTAGTAGTTAATGCATGGGCCTTCGCCAAATAGGCATTTGACCTAGTTGGACCACTACCGATGGCCAAATCCTAGTTCCGATACTGCCTTATAACTATAGACTATCTCATAAAATGGATAGAAGTGGAACCCTTGGCTCAGTAAACGAAGGCTAAGTGCACCGACTTCTTATGGAAGCACATCATCTGTAGGTTTAGGCACCCGCATATCGTAATCATGGACAACGGGAACAATTCGACAATCCAAGCTTCATCGTTCTCTGCGAACAATTCGGGATCAAGAAAATATTCTCTTCCCTGGGGTACCCTTAGATACTGGGCAGGCCAAGGCCGTTAACAAGACCATAAAAGAGAACTTATAAAAGAAGCTGGATAAACTTAAAGAGGCATGGATCGACAAATGGCCTAAAGATCTTTGGGCTTACTGGACTACTAACCGCACCACAATTGGAGAAACCCCGTTCGCCACGGCCTTTGGTTTAGAGGCATCATACCAGCCAGAATGGGCTTACCAATTTATCAAGTAGAGAATTATGACGAGGAAAATAATGCTAAACAGATGGTGGTTGAACTTGATTTGGTTGAACAAAAAAGATAACAAGCCTTAAATTGCACCACCACCTGCAAGCATATGGTAGCCAAGGAGTTTCAAGGTTAGAGACCTAGTTCTCAAGAAAGTTTTAGTCCAAAAGCTTGGGTTGGGTTCCTTTAGCCCCAAGTGGAAAGGACCATTAAAGGTCACCGACATTGTGCAATCAGTGATATATCAGCTCGCCGACCAAGGCGGGATGGTCCTCTGTCACCCTTGGAATGCCGATCATCTCAAGTGTTTTTACCAATAGTTATACCATTTCTCAAAGTTATGTATTATTTAATTATCTCAAAGAAAAGAAGTCTTATTAAATTGTCTCTATTCGTTGCTTTAATTCATTATATCCAAAAGAGATTAACCTGGTCTGCTCCGACAGCCCACATCGTTCCCGAGGTCCAAGGATTGCCAGAGAAGGAATGGGATTCCAGCACTGGGATATAGACTAGAGTATGACTTGAGGGATTATTTCGAACAAAAACCCCAAGCCAACCACAGGAGACACCTGAGCATATCCACCTGACCTGGTCTGCTTCGGTAGACCATATCGTTCCCACAGTCCAAAGACCGTCAGGAGAAGAAATGGGGTTTCTGTGCTGGGACACTGACTAGAATATGACTTGAGAGATTATTTAAAAAAAAAACTCCAAGCCAATTAAAAGAGGCATCCGAGCAGGCCCACCCAACCTGGTCTGCTCTGACAAACCATATCGTTCCTAGGGTCTAAGGATTGTTGGGAGAAAAAATGGGGTTCCCGTGTTGGGACGCTGACTAAAGTATGACTTGAGGGATTATTTAAAACAAAAACCCCAAGCCAACTACATGAGGCACCCGAGCAGGTCCACCCGACCTGGTTTGCTCTGACGAACCACATCGTTTTTGGGGGAGAAGAAATTGGGTTCTCGCACTAGGATACCGGCCAGAGTATGACTTAAAGGGTTATTTAAAACAATACCCCCCAAGCCAACCACAGGAGGCACCTGAACAAGTCCATACAACTTGGTCTATTCCGGCAGACCACATTATTCCTATGGTCCAAGGACAGTCGAAAGAAAAAATGAGGTTTTAGCACTGGGGATGCCGTGTGACGACCCGCCCTACATAGACCGTCACCATACTTACTTACTTTCATACAAAAAGTTGGACTAAATTTATTTTTTCTTTGTTTTTCAAACCATAATTAACTTAGGAGTATAACTTTCATAATAACTGCTTACACATACATATACATATACATATGTGTTTCTTGCAGTACTGAAACATTGTACTTAAGTACTAATGTGTTTCACAGTCTTGCATTGCCACGCTCCACCGTCTTGTATCAGGTACTGCTATAAGTTTGCTTACCTACAGCATAAACGTAAGTTATGAGCTTTCGCTCAGCAAGTACAACTATTTCACCGCAAAACATTTCATAACAACATAATGCATGAACCATTTATGCTTCCTTACTGTTTTCTTAGGTTAACATACTTTTTGGGCCCTTACATAACATAAGTATACGTACCGTGGCACGCAGCCATAGAGTGGTTGGGGCGGCCAGCCTTGTCCAACTCAAACCATGAACCAAACCCGACCTAGTGCGGGTTGATACGACACAAAGAAATCTGTTTATCATCATACTTGAAACCATTTCATAATTATCAACAGTTTCTAACTTGAAACCGGATGTTTATTCATTATCGAATGACTTATCATTAATGAGCATAGTTCGTGATGTCATAAAATCATAACATATATCATAAGCATATCAACATAAACTTGTGATATCATCATATCATAACATACATCATAAGCATATCACCATAAACTTGTGGTATCATCATATCATAACATATATCATGTAAACATTCGTCATAGCACATCAACTTAAACTTGAAAACATACTAGCAATAAATCTTCATCACATACATATTATCATGAAACTTGAAAACTTACAATAATAAACATTTTTGTTTATGCCGTAGGTGGAGTTGTTCTTACCAGTTACACTAGATCTTGAATTTAGTGCTCCACCTAAACAGGTTGTTTTCCTGTTTTCAAAGAAAATCATAAGATAAGAATCATCCTATCATGGTGTCATAATTAACTTAGTTATTAACTTATTACTTTACAATAGTATCCACTTGGGCACTATTAGTAACCTTGGATCCATAACATAAACTTTAATACTTAACTGTTTTTTAATACTATATTAAGACTCTAGAGTTCTGAAAACTATATTTGTGACCAGTTCTTAAATTTGGTCTTTTTCTAACAATTCTGTTTTGAATTTGAAAAAGTTTTCTTCATGAAATTTGTAGATCTTGAAGGTTCCTACAACTTTTGTTTTTAACTCAACACTCAAATCTGAACTTAACAAACTTGTTTCTGTCTTTGAAAATTTTTTGACCATATCTACTAATCATAAAATTGGTCTCGGGTTTTTGTAAAAACGAAGGTCTTAAAGGCTTTGTTTTCAGAAACGTTCTACGTTTACCCCTAGGATTTTCTCTTCTCTACAACTTTGTAGTTTTGACTTTTACAAGATTCGACTTCTAAGGGCCTCAAAATTTGGTTTCCAGATTACTGCCCAAAATGACCTGAAACTAGCAGTTTTCATTAGGTTTGGTTTTTACACGCACATTACCTTGAACGGGTGAACCCGTGAGCTTATACCAAGCATGCAGGCGTTATATAAAAATTTCATACTCATATCTTCAGTTCTTATTCACATAATTTTTGTGCAAAACGTAATTGGTGATTCATACCAAAATAGGGTTTTTAGGGTTCTTCAAAATCCTAATTTGCAATTTATATCATTCATATCCAAACCATTCATAGTTTCTTATTTTCTTGAAAATGTAAGAGCATACAGCAATCATACAATAGTTATTCATACAGCTATTAACTTTTAATTCAAAAATCTTAAACTTACTTCAAACCTTAATTCAAATCTAGCATATCATAATCAAATACTAACAACTACTAATGAAACATGGTACATGAATTTTAGCAAACACAAACTCATACTCTTACATGACATCATATACTTAAATCTAAACTAAAACATGAACGAAGAACTAGAGGTTAAAAGATTTATCTCAAGTTCCACGAGAATAGTTCTAACTTAGGGTTTTGAGATTTTTCTTCGTACTAGCCCAACACCAACAAAACCGAATCTCTCTCTCACTTTTCTCTCTTCTTTGGTTCGGCTCCTAAAGGGGAGAACTAAAATGTTGGCTGTAGGGTTCACTAAACAAGCACAATGAGTTTACCTTCACTCATATATAGGTGAACAACTTATTCTTGAATTGCCAACTAGTCCTTAAGAGCAACATATTTGCTCAAGGTCCTTATGTGGTGGCCGGCTATGCATGACCCAAGGGACCAAGTAAGCTAAGCTAGGGGGACTTACTCACCAAGGCTATTGTGTAAGGTGTCTTACCCTCATGGTGGCCGGCCCTAATGGTAATGAGCTGTCAAAGCCTTGGCTAGCCATGTAAGCAAAGCTAGGAAGGCTTACTCACCATAGCTAGTCCATGAGGTGTCTCTCCCTCATGGTGGCCGGTCTTGGTGTTGGCTTGGCAAGGCCTTGGCTAGCCAAGTGAGCAAAGCTAGGATGGCTTACTCACCATAGCTAGTCTATGAGGTGTCTCTCCCTCATGGTGGCTGGTCTTGGCATTGGTTTGGCAAGGCCTTAGCTAGCCAAGTGAGCAAAGCTAGTAAGGCTTACTCACCATAGCTAGTCCATGAGGTGTCTACCTCTCAAGATGGCCGGTCTTTAGATGGTGAGGTGTGCTTACCTTAACTAGCCAAATAAGCAAGCCTAGGGTGCTTGCTCAATAAGGCTAGTTCATGATGTGTCTAACCCTTGTTATGGCCGGTTCTTAAGTGATGCCAAGTGGAAAAACTTTGCTTGTTGAAGTATCACATATAGCCAAGTAAGCAAGGCTACAATGCTTACTACGTAAGGCTAGGTTATGAGGTGTCAAATTCTCAAAGCAACATCTATTTCCATATTTACTTATCAATCCTTAATAACACAATATTTACTTGTAATTCACAAAAGGTGGCCGGCCATTACACGCTAGGTGTAGAGATTGCAAAATGCAACATAACCAAGTAAGCAAAGCTACTATGTTTACTTAGCAAAGCTAAAATTGTGAGGTGTCAAATTCTAATGAACTTTAAATTTTTTCATAATTTACATATGGGTCCTTAAGAGTAAAATATTTGCCCATGGAACCTTAAGGTGGCCGGTCCCTAGTATATCCATGTGGAAGAACATGATTGGTCAATTTTGAATCAACCAAACCTAACTTGTTTCCTTGGTTTCCAACTAGGTTAACCAAACTTGTAATTTGTCATAAGCTTAATTGAACTAGGAAATCTAACTAGAAAAATCCATAGTTCCAAAAATTTATAAATTTATTTAAAAACCCATAATTTTCTCAAAATTATACTTTAACCCCTAAAGATAAAAATATTTACACTTTAGTCCCTATAAGGTGGCCGGTTATCATAGTGACACTTGTCATCTTTTTAAAGACGAGGTGTCATCTTATAAGGCCTTGCTTGGCTTATCTCCTAAACACAGTCCATTTTCATACTGACATAGATATTCAGATACTTTTTCAACTGATAACAGTATACTTGTACCGAACCATTATCCAGAATTTATCTGAACTGCGTATAGGATTTCTTTAAGATTAGAAACTACTAACATATAATTATGAATCATAAACTTGCCTTTCTTAACAAAAAGGTCTTAAATTTACATAAGTAAATCATCGAATCTTTCAATCAAGAATTCAATAATTTTTCTGATAAAACATAACACATAAACATTCCACATACTTTGATTCTTAACAAAAGAAATCATAACTTATAAAAAGGTTGGTCATTACATGCCGACTAGAGTATGACTTGAGGGGTTATTTAAAACAAAAACTTATAAGCCAACTACAGGACGCACTTGAGCAGGTCCACCTAACCTGGCCTGCTTTGGTAGACCACATTGTTCCCGGGGTCCACGAACGGTCTGGAGAAGAAATGTTCCCTGGCTCGGATGCCACCAGAACTGGTCCACTCGACTACATCTAGACTGTACAAGTTTATATAAAATCTCCAAGTTTAGGGGGGATATTATATGCACACGCGCATTATGTGCACCAAAACCAAATATATATATATATATATATATATATATATATAACCAATAAATAATAAGAAAGCAAAAGAGAGAAGAAAAAAGAAAAATGTCATTGATGAAAAGTAGAGGGGTACAATTCAGACACCCTTAAGCCCAAAAAAAAAAATGGAGAATTTCATTGATGAAAAGCAAGTCATTTACTGCTCGGATGGAGGGTTCGTCAGTGTGTCAGCCTGTTCGGTCACACTTGGCTCGGTAATGGCTTCTAACTATTTGACCACCATCACATTCTCCTTGGCCACCCTGACGTCCTCGACCATCTCGCCCTCCTTAATGTTGCAGACGACCTCACCATCGCTAACTTGGGTCTCCCAAGAGATCTCGGGTATAAAAAAACAGTCCAATCCAATTAAGCTGAGGTTGGCCAAGGTGAAACTGGTCTTCATATCTCTCATGCCTTCCTTGTATTCTTCGAGGAACTGAACTTCAAACATAAAAGAGTTCTCGTAGAAGGCGACCATTTGCTTACGGGCCTGATTGAGAGTGGCGGCAAATACCTTCTAGAGGTAATGGGAGTGCTTGGATCGCACCATGGATAACTCATTCTTGATCTTCTTCGTTGCCTCTTCGGCCTTCAGTGTGCGCTCCTTAGTTTTCTTGGCCTTTATGGCTGCAATCTTCTCGGCATCCCTCCATTTCTTTATGTTTGCGACCAGCCCAACCACTTTTTTGTCCATGTGGAGAGAATGACTCTGCACCATAGCGTTGCCAAAGAGCATGAGGGAGACCACATAAAGCGAAGAAAATCACAATCTAGTTGGAATAAAAAGCAAAAAACAAAAAAAGTGGCCGGGGAGGGTACCTTGACAAGCTTCTAAATCATGACCTCGCTAGCCCGAATGTAGTTGGAGCACCTGGAGGACTTAGCAACTTTAGAAGTCAGGCAACAATCGAACTTAGCAACGATCGCCCTTTGGACATAGGACTTCCTCCTAATCAGTGTTGCCCCAGTCACAAACACCAGTGGATCCCAGGACTTATAGTCGTCCTGCCTGGTTTTGGCAGGGGGTTCGGTTAAACCTGGCTACTTTCTCGAATCAACCCGGGCCTAGCTATAGGAGAATTGACTAAACCCCCGCACACTGAGCTGGACCCCTAACCCCTTGATTGAATTTTGTTGCCGTTGTTCTTTTTCCCAAACTTATGCTACATCCACGCAACCCTTTCCTAGTCATTTGGACATTTGGATCCCCGTTGCCTCTGGTGGGCCATTGTCGGTTATGTAAGTAAACAAGACAAGCTAAAATTTGGTCGGGCCACATCCTAATGAAGGCTACGGACAGAGTTGACCTATGATCTGAAGACCACGTGCAAGATAAAACTATCAGATCACTTTGTCCAGGTCTTTGTCAGCTATCCTCAGCCCCCACTCTCCAGGGGAGGAATTGCTAGACTGCAGACCATATGTTGAAGCGATCGGTACTCCCTGGGGAACCTCAGATATGCTAGTTGATGTAATGGCCCCGTCAACTATGACCATTGTTCGAGCACTATAGTGGACAAAAGGATTGGGCATTGAAACCGCGATAGTCACGGTCTTCTCCTCTGATCGGCATGGTTGGGACTGGTCAGGTAGAAAGTTAGATGTTGAGGACGAATCGAACCAGTTGTACTTGGCCAAACTTTTGTTTGCCAGTAACCGGTTTTGGTTTTGCTCGAGGTCTGTCTTCTCACGAAGTTTCTCAACCGTCTCTCGGTTGGAGGATTCAATGTGGGGCTCTCAGGTCCACACATAACCCCTTCGGAAGGTAAAGGAGACACGCTTCCCAGATGGCACTTGACAGTAATCGCTTAGACTAAACAATAATTTGCCCGTCGAGTAGAACTACAAATGCTTGTAGTTCTTATCTGAGTTCGGGTAGTTAGCAATGAATGTCCCTTAATGGCCCTAGAAGTAGTAAGACCCGGTCACGGAGAGAGCTGTCTTCATCCGATAAAGGTTCTAGAATACACTAAACGGTAGCTCCGCACAATAGTACTTCACCCAGAGAACGAAGCAGTTGATCAGTATTCAATAAGCGTTGGCGTTTAGCAACATGGGGACTACGTTAAGTCTCCGAAGCATCCACCTTAGAAAAAGGGGTGGAAGGGCAAATAGAGGCTAGCCCAAAAGAACTCCGCCGACAACGTAACATGACCAAGTGGAGGACGAGAAGGCAAGTTGTCCGAACCAGGCACGATCAACTAGATGTCCTCCAGGATCTGGAATTCTTCTCGTAGCAACCCCAAGTACTCAAAGGTGACCGTTGTAGTGAAATAGTCCACTATGTAAACATCGCGGCCCTCAGCATAATCGACCATCTCCATATCCGCCATCCAATAGACTACAGGATGTCGTTGATTTGGATTAGACGACTCTAACCATGCCAGCTAACTTGGATATATTCACCCAGAGGAGCCGCATTCCTCAAGCTCTCAGATTCTTCGTCTAAACCTCACTTTGGACCAGGTGTACTTTGTTGCCTGGCTGTTCTAGTTGCGTCTACATCCTCTTCCCTAGTCAGGTCTGCCACCTGCGGACCTAATCGTGTCCTTGGTTGCTCAGAGGCCTGCACACTACTCAACTTCTCCATGAAAGAACGATCAGGGAAAGTGGTCGGACCTAACTCCAATATTTGCCTCAGCCGCTGAACACCTTCTCTGTTGGGAATGCCCTAAAAGTGAAAAGCATTTGAATTATATTTCATTTATTTTGAAATAATTAATAATTTATTTGAGATTTTTTCAATATATATTTGCTATATTGTCCTCATCTAGATTTACATGTTAAAGTAAATGTAAGCAAATATGGCTCATTGACTACTAGGTGTTTAAACTATTAGAATGTTGCATGCAATAAATTTTTATATGTGAGAAGACAATGTTCTAAAATAAGTAATCTAAATCTACCATCCGTAGTCTATAGGATTAGAGTGAGCATCTAACTCATATAAAGACTATTATATTGTCTAAAGCCAATTGGGGAGATGGTTTGTCTTAACCATATGGAGTAAGTCGACTCCCAAGTAGAGATATAGATATAATACCTAGTGGTGGTGATATATTGGACTAGACCAAAGTATAATTAATCTATAAGTCCGCTTGATTAGATTAATTCACTTTTGACGTTCATTATGCGATAACCTTAATCTTGAGTAAGTAAATGACTTTATATATATCACTTGTGTACTTTGATGTTTCAAAGGCTAAAGTATCTTGGAGTAGTAAGCTAATAAACCGGTTCGTTAGATACATAACTTATATTCGATGTGAGTTTTGCTTATAGATATGGAATCATAACTTTCATGAAGAGTAAATATTACCTCTTAAACGACATTATACATGATGTGAAATGGACTAGTCGTCGGACCGTTTGCTGGGAAGATGACTAATTATTCACTTTGAATAAATAATCATTTTCCTATTGGATGTATAATAGATCTTAAAGATAGTCTGATCAAAAGATTGAACAGATTTTGACTTTAAGTTGATCATAGATATCATATGAGGATGTTGTATATATGACAAGGTCATTGGACTGTGGCTACACACTGGCTTACGTAATACGATATATAATTGGGAATGTATTTTCAGGTTTATAGTGGTGTGACTCTGATACTAATAATTGTGTAATTAATTTATTTAATATAGAAGAATTAAGTACATGTAACGCCCCAAATACTACCTAGCAGTAACGTTAGAAAATTAAAATTAGAATTAACATGGATAGTTTGCTGAGATAGGAATTTCTTAATTCTAATATTATGTTGAGTATTTTTCACAGGTGATGCGACGAGAACTCGATGTGCTAGAATAAAGTTCATGCTAAATTGATGAATTTTAATGATGATTTGATAATTTTGTGTGATAGTTTAATTAAAAAAATATTTTTAATATAAGAATGTTACGTAATATTATCTATATGTGTAGTATGATGTATATAGTTATATACATATATGTATATATGATCTATAAATGAAAAAAAAAAAAGAAAGGAAAGTATGTTATTCGAAAAGACCTATTTTATATGATGTTAATTTCCAACTCACTTATGAACCTTTAAATGTCAAAAAAATTATTTCTGTAAGTTAGATAAACTTATAGAGCTTTTCATAAGTTTTCCAACGCCTACTCACTTGCACAAATCTGATATCAGAGGAAGAAATTATAATCAGTATACTATCCGGATACATGTAGTCACCAACCAGTTTACTGTGTGCGATTATAGGTGCGAAAATTCTAGAGTTAACCTAGTTGCTTCCTTTTTCCTCGTACACATTTTCACACCCTAATGATAGCCATTCCCCACCTATTAAGAGACAATTAAACCAATGAATTCAATCTCAATTAATTCCAAAATTTATTTGGGATTAAATTACTCACAATTTATTTTGTAATATTCAAAATTTTCCTTTTTACATGCTCTTTCTCTCTCTCTCTCTCACTTCCCTAGTTTCCCTATCCCTATCATTCTCATTTTCTTTCTCTGCTCTTTCTACCCCTTTCACACGCACAAATGGAGGGGGAAAAAATCTACAAACCTCCAAATTCTTTCAAGCTGAAATCAAAGGATTTCAAGGCATGTTTTAGTATTTTTTTAATGATGATGATGATTTTTGTTATTATTTTGGTTTGGGATCCTTTGAGGGACTAGATGATTTTCTTGATAAGTTTCTTTATATTAGTTTAAGGAAAGGACAAGAAATATCCATCTAAATAATGATTGGGGAAGGCTTAATGATTGATTGACGATGATTTATTGTATTTTATCAACAAGATGATTTTAAGATTTTTAATTTCTTAAGTCATGATTTTGTTGGTATGGTAATTTAATATTTTATATATTAGAAACATATCTTAGGGTTGTTTTGGTGTGTATGAATCATGTACGTTGTGGTGATAATTTTTATATTTTAATGATTTTCCGATTTGATCACTGCTATTGGAATTTTCAGATTTTATGATAAGTATTCCAAATTATTTTTAAGGGTGTAAACGGACTCCATATTTAACAAATTTAGTATTGTTGGAAAGCCCTGGATATCTATTTTCATTTGAAATTATTTTCATATCATTTGGAGATATGTGTGAATTTTTATGATTTTTCAAAAAAGCAGAGGTCGAACTGCCAGATTCTGTAAAATTTTAGTGATTAGTTTTCAAAACTATTTTTGAAGATCTAAACAGTCTTAGATTATCACCAATATCTACTTTTTCAAGCTCTAAGAAATTTTATAATTTTTCTTCTTCCTATATAATTATTCGTATTTTATACTTTATAGTATTGAAGTTTCAGTAATAACTAAACACGTGAATCGCATTTGCCTAAATTAGTAATATATAAAAGAGGAAAAATTAAAAATATGAGTATTAATCTCTTAAAGGATTATCTCCAACGAAAAGGAAAGAAATAATACAAATGGTGATAAAAATAATAATAAACATTAACAACTGCCTAAACATATTACGAGAATTATAACTGAAAATAAAACTTATAATAAACTGGTGGATGAACTGTCCATATTGAACAATAATAAGAATATTAGTTACTATTTGTAGCTTGAATTTTTTTTTTCCTTGCATCAATAGAAGTTAGATTAGTGCAGTTAGATACCAACAATAATATTAGTAAGAGACAACAAAAGAAACTTCTCGTTGTTACACCACAGAACTATAAATATGTAGGTGGCAGAGCTTCCTTAATATATAGTAATAGTGTTACACGACTATATTCTAAATGAGTATAAAAATATGCCCCACACCACACCCCCCCCCGCCCCCCCCCCTTTTTTTTTTTTTTTTTTTTTTTGTTGAGCTAATATAGGTAGAAATTCGTGTTCATGCTGAAAACGAGCTATAAAAATTATTTACTTACTATTTACTGCATTTCAATTTGAAAATTTTAAAAAAATATTTTTTTGAGGGAAAAAAATTATTATTTACTTTAATTACATTTAAAAAATTTTTTCCCTTTACTTTATTTATTTATAAATGTGTAAAACTACAGTAAAACTCTTTTTATTAACCCTATCATTAGAGTTCATTTTTAAAACCGTTCAGATGTAATCAAACGGATGAGATATTGTTTATATACAGTAATTATTATATACTTTTATCTTATAGTATATTTGACTAAAAATTTAAATATAATAATAAAAAAAGAATTTTAAAAAAATTCATCTTCATCGGTAGGTTTGGGGGGGAGGAGGGGTGGGGGGAGGGGAGGTTTCCATCGCTGGGGTCAAGAAGGAGGGAGGGACTATGCTTGTCAGCGTTGGGGGCCGCCTGGGCTCGAGTGCTGGGGGGGGGGGGGACTCGTTGGCATTGGGGGTGTAGGAGGACTAGGCTAATCAGCGTCGGAAGGGGGGGGAGGCAGATCTGGTCGAGGGTGAATGGGGGTTTGTTGCCGGCGTTTTGGGGGGGGGGGGGGGGGACTGGGTCCAAGCCGATGCGGGAAGGGAGGTGGGGCAAATCTGGCTTGGGGGAAGGGGTCCGTCGCCGACATTGGGGAAGGGTAGGTCATTTAAAATTTTTTTTTAAATTATTTAGTAATCTATATAATATGAGGTAAGGTGTATTATAATTATTATATACAAACAACATTTCAGCCGTTCGATTACATCTTAATAGTTTTAAAATGAGCTCTATCGATATGGTATATAAAAAGAGCTTTACCGCAGTCATTCCTTTTATAAACTATTATTTTATTTTTTTTCCCTTTATTTATTTTATTTTTGAAGTGCCCCCTTTACTTTATTTAGATTCATAGAAAAGGATAAGGATACGGTAAAGCTATTTTTATATACCCTATCATTAGAGTTTTTTTTTTAAATCGTTAAGATGTAATTGAACCGATAAGATTTTACTTGTGTATAATAGTTAGAATACACCTTACCTCATACTTGTATAGACTAAAAAATTAAAAAATAATATATAAAAAAATAATTAAAAAAACTCCCCCCATCCGATGCCAAGGAAGCCCCCCTCCCCCCCCCCCCAGCATCGACGAGGTTTGTTGCCCCCCGACCCTACGCCAACAACCCAGATCTCATTGGAGATTGGGTGGGGGTGGACTTGGGTCGTCGGCTCGGGGGGTGGAGGCGATAGGGCTTGTCGGTTGAGGGGGGGCAGTTGACGTACAGAGGGGTTCCGTTGGCCTGAGGGAGTTTTTTTTATTTGCTTATTTTTTTTATCTATTATTTTGTTAATTTTTTAATCTATTATTTTGTTAATTTTTTAATCTATATTAGTATGAGGTAAGATGCATTATAACTATCATGTATATGTATAAATAATATGTTAAAAATATTTGATAGCATCTAAACTGTCGAGCGTATATTAAAGGAGTTTTATTGCAATATTACCCCGTAAAAAATGCTATTTATTAAAAAAAAAAAAAACTGTAGTCATTAGGTGCTTCTCTGAAGTCTGAAACAATTAAACATGGACTGCTTCATTGAAACGATATCGTCTTCTTCCTCATCTCCCGCAGAAATCCAGTGGGGAAACAAAGTCTCCGACAAGGTTTTCTCTCTCTACAACTCCCTCCCCAAGAAAGGGAAGCCTCAGGGCCGCGAAGTCACTGTCTTAGCTGCATTCCTCCTTTCCTCTCCTCTTCAAGGTCTTTTTCCTCTAAACTCTTGCCCAACACTTCACTTGCCTGCGTTTTCTTGGGAAAATAATTCTTTGACAATTTTCCTTTCTCCTGAAAGCAGATTTGGAAGTCGTTGCGCTTGGAACTGGGACGAAATGCATCGGACGGTCGCGATTGAGCCCCTACGGCGATGTAGTCAACGACTCGCACGCCGAAATCGTCGCCCGAAGAGCTTTATTGAGGTTTTTTTTTTTTGATGTATTTGAATTTTGGTCGTCTTTGTTCGTACTCGTCGCTTGGTAGTTATGCGTATAAAAGATTTCAATGGAAGATATTTGCCACTGTTGATGTTCTTTTACATGTGACTGTCTTGAATTATTTTTATTTTTATTTTTTTAATATAATTTTTTCTTCGTTTAGGGTTGAGAATCATTGCTAAGTTTTTGTTCATATTTTCCTTAGTTCTACTCTTAATTGTTAGTGATTGATTAGGATTAAATTGTTATTAATATGGATTAGACGCCCTAATCTTTTCCTAACAAGAGAAAAAAAAAATCATACGATCATAAAAAAATTCAGAGTAGTTCACCATTAATGTAACACGTTACGTCCACTTTTAGCCATTGCATAATTTCGCTATAATAAAAAAAGAAGATTATAGAATAAAGGAAAACAAGCACACACGCAAAGTCGATCTGCGTCAGAATTTAATTTTTCATTTTGTTTTCGTCACTCATAGTGCAGCTTAAAAATCCTATTTTGAATTTTGTATTTGTATTTATGTTTTTATTTTTCAAATCCATGATTTATGCTCGTAAATTATTTGGTTGAATTGTTTGCATTTAATTTATTGCTTGGAAACTCCTAGTGCAACTTATGAATTCTAAATAAGATGTCATGTAGAAGATAATGCATTTCTTGGATTTTGATTTTTTGGCACTAGGTTGTTTTATTCACAGATTCAGCGACCTTTTGAGAATCACGGTGAGCATGAACGCAATGACAGATTTAAACGGTTGCGAGGAGGTGACGCTGAAAACTTGCCTTTTGAATTGGACCAAGATTGTTGTGGCAGTGAAAAATACAGAATGAAGGAGGGTTGGCAAGTACACATGTATATATCACAGCTTCCATGTAATTATGTGTATTGTTTAAGTACCATAAGTGTTTTTCTATCGGTGTTACCCTAGTTTATAGGTTTTCAGTAGAATTTATGAGAACTTGATCTTGCATTCTCTGTAGGCGGGTATGCTTCGTGTGGTTCACGGTTGGCTCCCCACAAAAATATTTTACCAAGGGAACGAGGCTCCCAGCTATCTTGTGCCGAGCCCGAGTCCAAGGAGTTCACAAGTGGGGAGACTTCAGTGTTGATTAGTGGTAATGAAGCTGTAAATGTTCTCTTGACTGTTTTTGTGCCTTTTGCTTTGTAATAAGTAGTTAATGACTGCAGGATAGTAGTCTTGAGAAGAGGAACTATTTCATCTTGAGCTAACTCATCTTTCGGTGATGCGTCAGAAGTTACAGATTCTGTTCAAAGAAAGCCTGGTCGAGGGGATACAACATTATCAGTTAGCTGCTCTGACAAGATATCCCGTTGGAATGTTGTTGGAATTCAAGGTTTGTCATATATCATTAATCAATTAATGTCTGAATAGCAACGCCAATCTATACCTTGTTTATGGTGAAGAAAATAACGAGAAAAGGAAACTAACACGTACCAAAAGTAGGCTAACAAGTAATGGAAACTACCCAAATCAAACTTATTGTTTACTCTTAATATAAACATTAGGAAATTAAACTTAAATCCACCATGTAGTTTTATCATATTGATCTTTCTCATGATCGATTCCTCTTCCTCATCACCATCCATCTTGTTTCAGGAGCTTTACTTTACCACTTTCTGCAACCTGTTTACCTATCTTCCATTACCGTTGGTCAATCTTCTAACAATTCTGGAGAGGTTCTTGTAGAGGATTGCTTGAAAAAGGCTTTACATGATCGAATTCTACCATTGTCGAATGAGCTGAAGAGTCCCTTTCGGGTGAACCAGGTCTGTGAATTGAAATGGGTCTGTGATGTAAATAGCAAGAGGGTACTAAGACAATCATTTCACTTGCAGCCGCTTTTCTGTGCAGCTCCAATACCGCCAAAGGAGTTTCGACATTCAGAAACTGCTTCATCCACTTTAACATGCGGGTATCTAGTTGTTAAACCCGGCCTTGCTGGTTGGAGAAGATAATCTTCGATTGTTTGTTGGTACTTATCCTTCTATATTGGCTTACAGATATTCAATATGTTGGAACAAGTCTGGCTTGCATGAAGTCATTCTTGGAACCACTGGAAGAAAGCAGGGCACATCTTCCAAAGGCGCATTATCTCCATCTACAGAGTCATCTTTATGCAAGTAAGTTGTTCGGAATGTTTGAGAAGATTTCAACTGGAATATGACCGTTATTGCCTAATTTTGTTCTAATTCCACAGAAAGCGGTTATTGGAGATTTTCTTGGCAATAAGATTTGAATTACCTCCCAACAGCCCAGAAAATAAGGTTTCTTATCAAGAACTCAAGGTATTTAATAGTTTGAAACCTGTAAACTTTAAAATAAGGTATTTTGTTTCAGAAAGCATTGCTTTTCATCGAGTTTTACTACCCTGCACAATGTCTCTTCCCCCCTTCCTGATGGTAGTAGGTCTGCAATTTGAAAAGAATCTTAAATCGAGATTTTACCCAGTGACGTCTTTCAGACTTTCCGTGTTCTTTGTTTGTGCCTCTAGTACCTTCTGTAGCTTTGGAAAGGGGGGGGGGGGGGGGGGGGGGAGGCATTTTTGGGACCAGATTTTCTTTTACAACTGCGGTTTTCAAAGTATGTATCATATTCATATGCTATATTAACTTCTTTGTTTGACATTTAAGTTTAATTTCAACTAAACTGTACTTTTCGTTTCAGTTTTTGTCTTTTTCTAAAAAGTCAACAAAATTTATAATTAGTTTTTTAAAAGTCAATTAACTCCAGCTTAAAAATTTCATCTCCAACCGACGAACCAAACGCAAGCTTAATATGCTTAATTACTTTTTTGCAGGAAAGGGCTGAAGCATACAATTTGACTTCAAAAATTATGAAAGGAAGACCGCCTTTCAGTAACTGGCTGCGAAAACCCCAAAACTATGAGGCACTCTCTGTTATGAGATAGAAAGGAGTGTGTTACTCGGTCTTCTGGTGTGTTTCAGAATATTGGGTAGAAATTAGTATTTTGTGGAGCTTCTTCTACCATTATCTGCCGTTGCTTCGCAGGTAACTTACTTCTTCTGTAACTTGTGGGATTCAACAGCTGTCAGACGAAGGTGCGAATGGCTATGCATTGGAATATGAAGTGTTTTCATGGATCTTTGTGGGGACTGTATCAAAGTTCCTGACAAGGTATTTTATTCTTTCAGTCTTCAAAGACCATGAAAACATAATCAGAATGTCATCACATGCTGTAGGGCTTTGACAGTCATTTCGTCTGTACAAATTTCAACGGCAACTGTGACTAATTTTTTTGTTAGAAAGTTTCATTTTCATCTTTTTGGTTAACTTTGCATCCATACTTGAAACAAAAGAGCAGATTTTTTTTATTTTTACTTTTATTTTTTATTTTTTTTTCATGTCGAAGAAAGCATACACATAATAATGACAATTCCAAGCTTATTATTCATTTGGTGACACCTATAGCTAAATTTTAATCAGCAATTAGATCACTAGAGTCACACTATAGTGTTACTGTTAACTGAATAACAAAAGGTATTTTCTATTGAAAAAACAATATATTGTTCAACAAAACTATGAAGGAAGAATTGGTTGTCCAAATATAAACCATAGACTGAATCTTGATATATCTCCGAACTATACATATTTTTACAGCTTGTACTATATTTATTCATAGATGTAATTAATATGATTGGAATGCAGTTTCGAATTGGTGTACTGGATGGTATGAATCAATTGAAAAATAAACGTATTCGTTTTGTAAAGAGTCTCAGCAAGATCAATTTGGATTTTCCCTTGATGGTTTATAAAATATGGGCATTAGCGATGAGATCTCATGGTTACTCTTATGAGAAAATCAGGGAGTTTGTCCACTTTGCCTACCCGCTTAGATTCATGATTCTCTTTAATTCTCTTTCTTCATACCTCTTTTCTCTCTTTCACTGGTGTCAGTATAGCATGAGCACCATCGTGCTCTGCCAACATCGAACTTGCACGAGACCCACTGCCGGTGTTGTGTTTGCCTCATGCACCGCAGGCATCGGCGCAGCACACGCTTTGTGAGGCCTCACAGCGACATCTCATCCCTAGCCCCCTCTAATTATATCATGTTGGATCTGGCTGGAGATGTAAAAATCTTTTTTATTTTTATTTTTTTGTCATTTATTGTTATTATTATGGTTATCATCTTATTTTAGTTGTTGATTCTACATGGCTCAGTGATTTGGAAGTCACCCCTTAAGGATTTGGCTTATGCGTTCCCTTTTCCTATCCCATTTTGTGCCCCTCCAATAATATTGTTGATGCAAGATTTGGATTTTCCACAGTGGACGCCTTGTTGGCTAGAAACTGCGCTCCATGTGGACCTGCATCACAAAAATAAAGAGAGCTATGGAGTGGGGGACACTGATGGGGTGCACTCCTAAGGGATTCTGATGCTCAAGTCAGACATGAGTCTTAGGGAAAAGTGAGCATAATTTGGTAAAAATGATATTAAAAAAAAAAAAAAAAAAAGCAGAATGGAGGTGCATTGGTGCTTTATGCTGGTGAGATTCCGGTGGAAAAGCTCGCCGGAGTAAATGTATAGAGAGATGATAGTAGTAGCAGGGAGAGATTGTCGAGAGAAATCTCTTTGGGTCGGTCTCCTCTAGAGTATGGGAGCCTTTTTCTTCGCTTCTTGAGAGATAATTGTGTTAAGTAGAGACTGAGTTGTGGCTAAACAGCCAAAAATGCTGGAACCCTTTTAACTTGTAAACGAGGGGTATTTATAGAGTGGAGAATAGTAGAAGTAAAATGGGCTACGGCAAGTGATGTCAAGCTTTTGGGGCTAAGTGTTAAAGCTCAATTGTGAAGCTCATTAACAAATATTACGAGGTATAACAAATATCATATGACATTAATTAAAATATATTAATTGATATGATCTTTTAATTGATTTATGATGATATTTTAATTAATATGTCGTTTAATTGACGTGATATTATATTATTAGAAAGATATAAAAGGGTATAAAAATAAAAGGACATGAGAGTTAAATATGTTTGAGATGGGTTAACCATGTTGTCAACTTGCGAAAGGAAAAACAATCATTGTTGCTGGCCCGCACATGATAAGGTGAGGGATCCTTAGACATGTTGGCATCTCATGTCCCATTACAACTTGAATATTTAACCCATATATAATTTAAGGTCCTGGTTTGAACATGAGTTTGAAAAATAAGTGCAAACTAGAGAACATTGTAGTAAAAATTTTGAACACTAATATATATATATATATATATATTCAGACGGAATTGGATGAATTTAAACTCACCACTATCAACTCAATTTTTATCTTTTTCCCCAAAAGTTTTTTGTCTTTTCTGAAAAAGTCAACCAAAATCACTATTTAAACTTACAAATCTTAACTCAAACTCAAACAACAAACACCCTAACTAAATTATAAGTCCAATTACATCGGGGTTGACATGTCCAATAAAAGGCGGTTACTCACGCATAAATTGTCATTCATAATAGTATCCCATGTGTAACTTGGCTCCCAGTGCCAACGGATTACTAATGGTCATCTACTGACTCGACGATAGGGATGTCCAATGGTCACTCGCTAACTTTAGCTACTAGCACGAACAGTCATTCACAACAGGTTTTGTGGATTGTAAATTCAAATTCACAATTTAAATAGTAAATAGTAAATTTAAATTTTCGTAAGAGAAAATAAATTAAAAAAAAGTGTATTTAGAATAAATTGTGAAATAACTGTTAAAGCTCTAATAACTTGTGGCTGTGACAACTAGATAAGGAGCCACCTTAAATAGTAAAAGTGACTAGGAAAAAATAATAATAATTAGGGAAAAAATAAGGGACATTTGTTGGAATTTCCTGAGTATAGATATAGTGCATTTACATTAAATATATATATATATATATATATATATATATTCAGACTCTCTCAGCAGGGAAAAAAAAAAAACAAAAATCATTGACTCTCTTGACTGAGGCAACATAACAGAATTGATCATTTGTAATGCTCGCCTTACTTAGGAAACGAAAATTTTAATTCCATTGGTATACTGGCATCACTATTTCCGGCATGGTTTAGTTCGTCGCATTCTAAGGATTGCTATGCAGTTGAGTTCTCTTTCAATTGTAACAAGGAAAGAAAGTTCTTTATATGTTTGACTTTTTAATCTTGAACAAATAATGTGTTACGTCACCTAGCTACGCTAAGCCCTAATCTAAGCAAATCTCAAATTGGGTTTAGAGGGAGTGACTTTGGGTATAGCTCATCCAAGAAGCTATAGATAATTCTCTCTCTCACTGGTAAAACTAGAATACAGGACATGTATTTAGTGCTAAGATTTGGATTATAGAATTTGGGTTTGAATTGAATTATACGTATTTTGAAGCGTTTAAATTACTAGAGTTAAAAACTGTAAAAACTTGAAATGTGTTTGAAAAAAAAAATACTAATATGAAACTTGTTTCGTTTGTATTGAAATTCTATGTAATTTAAAAAAATATATATACTACCTCATTTGGAGTTGTCTATGTAAAGTTATGGACTTTTAAAGTTTGAAATACATAATTATGTGAATAGTGAAACTAAGGGAAAAAGAACAAGATTAGATTATAATTGTAGGGTTTGAACCCTGACATCAAACACTAAAACACCATTTGGAACACCAATCAGAGTTGGAGCTTTTTTTTTAAATAAATAAATGTTTGAAATTATGTGTTTGGTTGAAGTGTGAATTAGAAATGAACTATGATAGAGGGAATAACATAAAAATTTAAAACGTGTTTGGAAAAAATATGTAATTTGGATATTGTTTTGTTATGCTCATTGTTGTGAGCATACAAGAATCATTTTTATTTTGACATTAATAAGAGCCGTTTGGGTATTGGAAAAGTGTTTTCTAAAAAGTTTTTTTAATCTTTTTTTCTCCAATTTTGCTACGTTATTCACTTTTCTAAACATTTTCAAACAACTCAAATTTTAGAAGTCCATAGCTTTATCATTTTAAGTCGAAATGAGATAATTTTTTTTATTTCGAGATAAACGAAAAACGATTCATATTACTATTTTTTTTTCGAATGGATTTTAATGTTTTAAATTTTTTTCACTTCAAATAGTTCATTTTAAATAAACGCACATTTCCAAAAGTCAAAGCCATTCAAAACATCATCTCAAAAAGTTACTCCCCAAACGGGCCCTTAAAGTTTGAGCTCTATGAAAATGAAAGAGAAAGAAAAGGATATGTAAATTTGAAATGAGATAGTGAAGCAAACAACCTTTGTAACAAAAAAGAAAAAAGAAACCAAAAAAAAAAAAAAAAAAAAGAGGAAAAGATTCTACTACAATGGTCATTCCAAACAGCCCTTAAGATATTTATTAAGGGTTTTTTATTTATTTATCTTTTTTTGGTTTTGATGTGGGGGGTTATAAGCGTCCATTTATTAAATTTTAAGGGAAACCCAGGTTTTAAACTTGGAACCTAAATCCCGAAATCATCCTCCTCCTTCTCATCTATTGAGCCAACCCCAACAGATTTTTTGAATATAGGTTAATTTAGAATTGAATTAAAAAAAAAAAAAAAAAGATCTGGGATAGAGTTTAGAGATGAGAGTGCAGATTTATCGTTATATTCACATTAATATTGGTGTATTTTTGTTGCAAGCATGTTTTCAACTTCTTGCTATTAAAATTATTAATTCACCCTACAAGTTACAACTACCAAGAGAGAGAGAGCGTTCACGTTTCCTGTAGCTTTTAACAATATGTTCACGTTGTTAAACATACTGATTTTTCAGTTTAAAAATACTGCCAAAGCAATTAAATAATTAGTACTTTTTTGGTAAATAGTTAATTAATTGGTACTAACATCCTCTGACACATTTTTAACGTTCACATGTAAGTTTGAAACACAGTAGATTCACGAGATTGTATCTCTAATTCACTACTTTTCAACCATCGTTATTTAATTATTTTTCAGTTTTCTTTCGTGATTAAACCAAAAAACGAAAAACAAAAACAAAACAAAACAAAAGAAACAAACTTTGACTTAACAGCGATGATTAAAATTTTTGGCTGCTGTTGTCATTTTGTTATGGGGGCTTCTTATTCAAAATTTCCTACTATCTAAAGCGGAAACAAAACCATTAAATGGGGTTTTGCTTTTGTTTTTTGTTTTTTTTCGAAGGAACTAAGTGGTGAAATTGGAGAAGAAACTTTTGTGTTTACGTAAATTTTGAAAGAAACATAAACCGAAAAATATTGGATATTGAAACAGGAAAATTAAGGTTGAATTCTTAGTGTGGGTCAAATTCACTGTTCAAAAAATTTTTTACAGCGTTTTTTTATACTAAATTTTTAATTTTTATTTAAAAAGTGAGTTTTAAATGGAGATCCACACCACGTTAAGATTCTTAAACACCCATAATTGCCTAACGGCGTGGAAAAGGACAAAGTTTGCCGTAAGTAGCTGTCTATATTAAATTTTTGCTTCATTTTATTCTGCAAAAAAGGTAATTGGATAAAGTAATTAAATGTGAATAATAGTTTTCATTTAAATGGTCTAGTGACTGGAGTCCGCCAAACTTGTTGAGAGTTTAGCCTTTGGAGATTAGTTATCTCTCTTCCTCATAATATCTGGAATATTCTTGCATGATCTGGCGGAGTAAATTAATGTGGCCACAAAACGTGAATTGACCTTCAAAAAGAAGAAATCACAAATTCAACGAGTTATAACTAATTTACATCATGATTTTTTTTTTAAATATATCATAAAGTTGATACTCAGAAAAAGCTTCATGGTACTTTTGAAACGAAGATTTTCTTGATTTGATTAATTAATCGTGAAGTTGGCACAATTTACCTTGGATTTTTTTATGATTGATTAGATACCCTCTAAATTTTTAACTTTAACATATTACTACTTTAACAAAATGTTAAAAAATGCACCCCGTTTCAATGACATTTATTATTAAAGAGAAATTATATATATATATATATAATGAAATGATTTTGTATGCAGTATCGGATACTATCTGACACTTATAATTTTTTATTTAGAAACTTATAACTAATTAATTTATATGTAACTTTTTATTTTAGAACCTTGTAACATAGTAAGTTACTATTAAGAACCTTGTCATGTGATACTAATTGAAAAATGTTATATTACCATCACCTGATTGGTATAACGGTATTATAAAAAAAAATTTTACAAGTGTCGTATAAGGAGGGTGACGACTAGTAGTCCCTCCCTATGTATATCTTGTATTTTAAACTTATCTCCAAATTACACTATTGATTTTGACTTCATTAGACAGATAGAGGATGTTTCAACTGAGAAATAAATTCATTCAATCAATCGATCAATGTTCAATTTTAACTGTTAAAAAGATCAAAATATCTCAATGGAAAAGGAACGTAAAAAATGATTTTTTTTTTTTTAAAACAATAGCTTTTTATTCGGTTTTGTTTTGTTTTGTTTGGGTTTTTTTTTTAACTTTTATAAATTATATTTATATTTAATATTTTTTTCCTTTGAGATATTTTTGTTATTAAATTAATCAGAATTGAACATTGACCTTTATAGGAAATGAATTTATTATAAATTTCAAATCTATTGTTACACATTTGATGAGGTTCAAAATAGATTATACACTTTCTAAATAAACCCATAATTCATGATGCTCTTTTAATAATTCCAAATAATAATGGAGCACGTCATGCCACGTGTATAAGAGTGCTTCCTTTCACGTTTTGACATCAATTATTGATTTATAATTTTTTTTTGGTGTACTATAATTGAACTTAAGTGCTAATTTACCACAACTTAAAGTTTATGGGAGCAACTTCTTAGTAAAGTCAAAATTCAAGGGCACCAAAATCAGAAATAGCTAACTTAAATTTACCTCTCTTGCTCGCTTGTTTTTCATTTACACACACATTTTAGGAATGTAGAAACATAAATCTATACTGTAAGAGTCAAGTACGGAGAAACATAAGCAAGGCAAAATTCATAATCATTTTACTAAGAGAGGCATATATACATATATATATGTGTGTTATAACTATAGCAAAAAAGGTATAAAGATTACTGAGATTTACTAGGTATTAGAAGGAATAAGGCAATTATTTTCCTAGAAATTAGGAGAGACGAGATTGCTCAAAACATGAAGAGGAACAATGAGAAAAATCTCCAGCTCTACGGCTTCTTCACCGGCGTAGGACTCCATAATTATCCCGGCGGAGGGCGTAATTGGCCTCGGTCATCGAAGAAGAAATCCGTAGCTACCACTATCTTCTTTTTCTCTCTCATTTTTATTGTCTTGGTTTGTGCAGGCTGGATTGATGCTGTAAGTCGAAACAATATTATACATATGCAAAAGATTTTGTGAAGTACAAAATTTTTTAAACGAGTTATTACCATTAAATTTACATTCGGTTTATTTTTAAGATATGATTGGATCTGATATTCAAAAATATGCAAACATAGCAACTTACACTAGTGCAAACTAAACCATCATAAAATAATACCACGACGGTTGAAATATTATCGCATAATTAGTAAATTACTTGCAATATCTATCAAAATCTGCTAAAATTTCACCTTTTTTTTTTTTTTTTTTTGCAGTCTTTTTTCTCGGTTATTTCCTCTTACAAATCAATCTTAGTAGTATCAGAAAAACCAACACCCCCACAAAAACCTGAATTTCCCTTGATTTGCAACAAAGGGAACGCAACAAAATGTCCAAGAAACTATCCGACTTCATCATATAACACCAAGTTGAATCTCAGCCGTCCAATGACGTCAAAGAACGTGGCATGCCCATCATACTTCCGGTGGATCCATGAGGATCTGAGGCCATGGAAGGAGTCTGGAATCACCAAGGACATGGTGGAGAGGGCTCGCCGGTCGGCCCATTTCCGCTTCGTGATTGTCGACGGGAAGGCCTACGTTGAGAAATACAGGCAGTCAATACAAACTAGGGACATGTTTAGCATATGGGGAATTTTGCAGCTCATGAGGTATTACCCTGGAAGATTGCCTGACTTGGAACTCATGTTTGACTGCGACGACCGGCCGGTGGTTAGACAGAAGGATTTTCGGGGACCGAACGCTCATCCCCCACCGCTGTTTCGGTACTGTTCCGACCAGTGGAGCTTTGACATTGTGTTCCCGGATTGGTCTTTCTGGGGCTGGTGAGTTGCATTATTGCTTGTGTCCTAATCTTGTGTGTAACTCTCCCTTTTTGGTCTTGTTGGAGGTGATCATGTGCCCTTTTATTTTTTTATTTTATTTTATTTCCCTTGATTTGTGTTTTGTGTAACTGAAGGGGGGTATCCTACAAAGTTTGCATCAACAAAATATTTTTGAGAATTTTTCGGTAGGATACAAAGAGTTAAAGATATATTATATGTAATCCGTTATATTTGAATAGCTATATTTTTATTATAATCTATCGGTCTATATATTTTTGTTATAATCTACAAGTTTTACCTATTTTTTAATTTTGTTGTGAATGTTGATTATTCGATCTAATTTTTAAAAATATTGTGTAGGAATATTTTTACAAAAACAATTAAAGTAAGGGGGTCTATTGACATCCCCTTGTCTACTTTTTTTACCCATTTTCTAAATTGTCCATTAATTAAATTTTAAGTGTCAATTATTACTTGTTGCACCCATTTTATTGTTTCAAAAAAGTCCCCACAACTAAATTCTAATATTCATCTTTTTTTTTTTCACCCACTAACTAATATATAACCCTCCTTTTTTCAAACAAATCTTTTTTTTTAATCATTTTCGTTGCTTTTTTTTCCCCCCTAGAAATCCAACTATTCTTAGTTTTTTTTTTTTTTAGATAACCTATTTTACTTGAAATCTAATAAAATCATAGTTTTACTTGTATCCATTTTATGAAGTAATGTCTACATATATAGTATATACATATGTATACTGGAATTCATAATTTTCATTTTAGTTATTGTTGAAAGCAGTTGCTCGTGACACAGAAGATAAAACCCCATACAAAGTTTTTAATATTAGTAACCTCTTTAAAAAATAAATCAGGAAGTTTTTCTCATGTTTTAGAAAAAGAAATTCAAGATTTTGATTTTTTTGAAAAAAAAAAATACATTACATCATAAAAAATATACACCAAAAACTTTATATTTTACGAGTCTCACTAAATCGTATTTAAAGTAAAATATGGATATTAGCAAAAAAAAAAAAAAGGAAAAATATGTACATCGAAAAAAAGAATGAATTTCTACACCAAAAAGAAAAAGACACAAAAAAAAAAATAAAGAAAAGAAAAGAAAAGTTGATGAAGAAAAGCAACAAAATTGATAAGAAAATGACTGTTTTGAAAAGTTGAGGATTATTTATTAATTGGTGGGTGAAAAAAAAATTAAAAATTTGAAGTTAATTATAGGAATTTTTTGGAATAATCAACGGGGGTGTGAGAAATAGATAGTTGACATTTAAAATTTAATTAAAGAGTAGTTCAAGAAAATGGGTAGAAAAAAAAAAATTGAGAGATGCCAATAGACGCCCCCTTAAAGTAAATATCAGGTTTTAAAAATATTTAAAGTGATAAACAAAATTATCAAGTAGGTGATTTATTTAGTTCTTGTAAATATGTTATTTACCTAATAAATTTATAATTTACCTAGTAAATTTGATATACTGCTTCAAATATTTTAAAACTTTTCTATTTACTTTTAATAGTTTTGTAAAAATGTTGTGTACTATAATTGTTTTCTTTTTTTAATTTGTAATATTTTAAGAATTACCTCTCATTTTGGTAAATCGTTGATTGCAAAGTGTTTGTGTGTATATATATATATATATATATATATATATTTATTTATTTATTTATTTATGTCTCTCTCTCCTATAGTAATAATGGACTCTCTGTCTCTTTACTTTTGTTTAGTTCTCCGATTAGTATCTAAAAATTTCATTTCAGTGTTTATCTTTTTTCTGAAAAGTCAACAAAAATTTTACTATTAATTTTAAAAAAATCAACAACTTTTAATTTAAAAATTCCATTTTAAATCCGTACACCAAACGTATCATTAATTAATCAACTTTATTTGGTGGGTAGGGCTGAGTGCAATATAAAACCATGGGGAGATGTGTTGGGGGACATAAGGGAAGGGAATAAAAGAACAAAGTGGAAGGAAAGAGTTCCTTATGCTTATTGGAGAGGTAACCCAATTGTGGCTCCAACTAGAAAGGACCTTCTCAAATGCAATGTTTCCCAGAAAAATGACTGGAACACACGCCTCTATATTCAGGTAATAAATTTCTCCACTATTTCTCCGTCATATGCTACCCTATATATTTATTTTATATTTTTTAAAACTAGATGTTACTATTCTTTCACCAAACGAATGAACAACCTTATGAACATGTTATTTGTGTTTGAAAAATCAAAGTTACATACGTTGGACTAAATTTCATGTAAACGCAACATTCCATTAATATATGTTTTTTTTTTTTTTTTTTCCATTGCAGAGTTGGGATGAAGAGAAGAAACAAGGGTACAAGCAATCGAATCTACAGGATCAGTGCACCCACAGGTATTGTTTTTAAAGACTAGTATTTTGCCACATAGCACTGTATTATTTTACTAGATTCTAAAAAGTTGATCAAATTATAGTTGTAAAAATAAGTAACTTGCAAAATGCCGAACCAAGGAAGTTGATTCACAACGATAAAACTCTTGTCCATCAAAAAACCAAACCGCCCGAAAACCACAAGGTTTGCCAGTTGGTTCCACGGGCAAGGGCATCAGTCAACAACAATTTGGATTTGCTACTATTTATCGTTTGGACAGCATGTCGGTTCTAGCAAAAGTTGGAATCGACCCCAAAAACGTTGCAAAAACTAATCAGATCGTTGCTTATTGACTTTGAATGTTTCTGAATTGCCACTCTCATTCCTAGGGTCGGTCTGCACACCATTAGATTATCAAACGGTTTGATAAACTAAAAGAAGTCAATGTTGGTATGGTATCACCGGCTAATCAACGTTAATCAGCTTACTCATAAGTGCCGACAATTTTAACAGTTCAATTTAAAATTACTAAAAAATATAAAACTGTTTTGTGTTTTTAGTGAAACAAATTTATGATTGTCACAGGTATAAAATATATACAGAAGGATGGGCATGGTCAGTGAGTGAAAAATACATACTAGCATGCGACTCAATGACCTTGTATATTAGGTCTCGCTTCCATGATTTCTACATAAGAGGCATGGAACCTTTGCAACACTACTGGCCAATCAGGGAAAACCACAAGTGTACTTCTCTCAAGTTTGCTGTGGACTGGGGCAACAATCACACAGATAAGGTTTACTACTATATACAAGTACTTTTTGGACCCTTTCTAGCTTAGGCCCTTGTTCAATGTTTAAAAAAAAAAAAAATTGTGGAAACATCCTCTTAAACAGACTTGTTTATATTTTTTGCCCTTCCTTGATGTTTATTTGGATTTTTGACCGTCCATACTTGTTTATATTTTTTGCTTTCCCTGGATGTTTGTTTGGATTTTTGACTGTCTATACCTATCTGATTAGATGTCAAAAAACTGAAATTATTCCAGCTTGAGCAATAATTTAGAGATACGCTTTTTAAAAAGCATCCTACAAATCACCCTAAACATTTTCACATAAACTTTAAAAAATAATAGAAATCTTTTTGCCGACCGATGCTAGTTCAATTGGTAATCACCCTAAATGTAACTTAGAAAATAATAGAAATCTTTTCACCAACTTATGCTAGCCCAGCTGGTAAAGGTGGGGTTAAGTAAACAATCCAGATTTAAATTCTGATAACATCCAGCAATCTATTAAAAATAGAAATCTATCCACTAGGGTCTAGGAACAATAAAATTGATAGTCCACATGGGTACTACACATAAAGAAAACTAATTATGAAGTTCTAAATTTTTAAGCTTTTTTTTTTTTTTTTTGGGCTAACATTTTTTATATCACACAAAATATATGTCAGGCACAGGCTATTGGGGAGGCAGCAAGCAACTTCATACAAGAGGATCTGAAGATGGACTATGTGTACGACTACATGTTTCATCTCTTAAATGAATACGCAAAGCTCTTCAAATACAAGCCAACTGTACCCGCTGGCGCAGTTGAGCTATGCGCGGAGACTATGGTGTGCCCGGCAAACGGGACGTGGAAGAGTTTCATGGAGGAGTCGTTGGTGAAGTCTCCTACTGAGACTAATCCCTGCAATTTGCCTCCTTATGATCCTCAAGCTGTTTCTCAATTGGTGGAGAGGAAGGCTAGCTCGACTAGACAAGTTGAAACGTGGGAAAATGAGTACTGGCATAATCTAAATAAGAAGCATTAATAGAAAACTCCTTTTGAATATCTGAAATATTAGTACTGCAATTTTGAATTTGTAACTTGGGTGACCCTCGTACAATTACTTTGAATTTGTAATTTGCCATGTCTAGATCTCTTTGATAGTAATGTATTGAATCCGTAAGTACAATTTTTGCAAATTGAAAACTGAATTACTGAGGAAGGTACAAATTTTATGAAAAAAACTCAGGGCCCATTTGGAGGGACATATGGAGATAGTGTTCTAAAAGTTGAGTTGGAAATGAATGTTTAGGGGGGAAAACTTTTGAAAAAGTTCTGTAATATTAAAAATAGTGCAAAATTTTAAAATATATACAGAAAAAATATGCAAAATAGATATTATCTTATTCGTTTCGTTGATATGAGTATTTGACATAAAAATCATCTCATTTCGATTTAAAGTAAGAAAGTTATGGACTTTTAACATTTGAACTTTTTGAAAATGGTAGAGAGGGAAAGTTTGATATAGATTTGAGATTTTGAAATCTAGATGGAAAATAACCATCTAGAACTAGCACCCAAAACATACCCTCAAACTTTAAAAGTTCATAACTTTTTTATTCAAGTCGAAATGAGATGAATTTTTTTTCTCAAATGGCTCAAAAAAAAAAAGATGAATAAAATAAGATCTATATTGCATTTTTTTCCCAAACACTTTAAAATTTTACATTACGTTCTATATCACAGTTCATTTCCAATAATTCACACCTCCCCAAACACGCATTTTCAAATCAATCTTCAAAATTATGTCTTTAATTGTCACCACAAATGACCCCTTATTCTAGACTCTACCAATTATTGTAATAAAAGGAGTCAATAATGATATTTATCAGTAAATCATGATATTTACCGGTAAGTAGTGATATTCACCTGATTTGAAAAATAGAAATACTAAATTTGTTGAGTAAATATTTTTATTAACTTGTAAATCTGTGTATTTAAAAAAAAAAAAAAAGACTTAAGATTATATAGTAAATTCAATATCGGGTAAAAATTAATATTTACCAAGTAAGATTTAAAATATAACTCTCATTTTCAACTTGTAAATACAAAAATTTACGTAGAAATAATTACTGAATTTACCTTATAAATAATAAATTTGTTAAGTAAATGTTTTTATAACTCTTACTTTTAACCTGTAAATACAAAGATTTACAAAGAAATAATTACTTAATTTACCTTATAAATACTAAATTTGTTAAGTATATATTTTAATTAACTTGTAAATTTGCGTACTTACGATGTAACTTGTAAATCTGCATACTTAGGATGTCAATATGCTATTTTGTGTACATTTAGTAAATCCAAATATTTACATGTAAATATATTGATTATTATTATTATTTGTATGTTTAGTAAATCCAAATATTTACATGTAAATATATTGATTTTCATAAATAAATAATTTTTTAATCAGTATTTATTATTCAAAATATATATATATATATATATTTTTATCTATTTACTAAGTTTCTTAAATTGTAAAACCCCAAAAATGTCCCAAATTCAATCATACCTAACCCTAATTCCAATTTGTCGCCGCCACCGACATAGTCGAAAATCACGCGAGTTTTCGCTAGCTGCCACCGTCTCCTACTCAACTCATCTTCCGAGATCGTCACCATCACCTGCTCGATTCGTCTTCCAAGATTGCATCTGAAGATCGCAATCAAGACCACGACGTCTGCAAGGGAGTTCACAATCTCATTGAGAATCGCGAGAGAGGACACGTCGCAGAGTAGCCACCACAGTAATCGTTGCTGGAGAAGATGAAGAATAAAACAGTAGACCAGAATTTCAATATCTTTCTCTAAACGAGCTCATGCAACATCTACCAAGGTGCGTCTATCTAATTTTAAGAATCATCATCGATTTGGGGTGCTCGACAGACACATTTCTAAATTTAGGTGTTTTATCAAAATTAAAAGCTGAGAGAACCAATCTTGAAAACTTTAGTGAAAGACATGTCAAATACCATGTGTCTATGTTCAAACTATACTTGAAGAGATTAATATTATTATTTACAACGAATCTCAAATGTGTCCCAAATTATAAGGTTATTTTTATTTTTCTGTTTGAACTTTGAAACTCATCACTTTACCTTAGTCTCGCCGAACTCATTATGTTAACTAGAATTTTTGTTAAAAACAAACTGAAAAAGATCAAGTAGCTAGCAGCACTTAAACTTTTCCTTTTTTGTTTGTTTTTAGAAAAAAAAAATCTAAATGAGGTTAAACGAGAATAATTCAAAATTTAGGGGCAAAGTGTGTTTTAGACTGAGGTGAGGCAAAATAGAATTATTCATGAAATTCGAGGGATACATGTGAAAACATAATACTGATACTGATAATATATTTCATTTGTGTTCATTTTAGTAGCCGTCTTTGGTAGTGATGGAAATTGAACGCATAATTTAACTGAGCTTTTGCATTATCTCACCAATTCAGGGATAAAAACATAATATTTAAAGTAACAACCACAGACTACTAATTTTGAGTATAGTAGTAAATGCAGAAATTCTATATACTTAATAAGATTCAAATTCGAACTTTTTCATAAGCTTATGATTTTTTTTCTTTTTTTTTTTAAGCTGAAATTCATAAGCTTATGATTGTGTTTTATTACTATAAATATAAATCAATTTCAGATTTTTATTTTTAATTTTTTAAGGAAAGAATTAAAGAATGAAAACGTGTTATCAATAATCTCCTACTCCATAACCGGCCCTTAGTATTAATTAATATTTTAACATCTATACGTACACACACAATATATAGATATATAAATATATATTTATATAGACACAGAAATATTTTTAAAGGCATTTTAGGTGTTGTACTACATATCCTAAATGGTGTAATCTGAGTCAGCTTCTTCCTAATCTGTCAATTATTTATTCCATGTCATAAGCCTTTATATCATGCATTGTGTGAATAATTTCGAGTTAACTAAAATTTTATTGACCAGTTGTCCAGACGACGATTCTCGTTCTATGCCATGATCATCAATCATTATTTATACATGCTATATACAGACACATATATATATATACAGAAACATAATACATATAATAAGACTTGCTTCCAACTTGATTGACAAGAAACAATAAACTAATTAAAGATACAAATATCTTCATAGGAAAAAAAGAAATAGAAAAAAAGAAAATAAAGAAAGAAAGCTACAAATAATGCACACCTCATGTTATGAAAAGCTTTAAGGGATTAATTAATGAAACATTTACATCTCATAATCTAATCCAATTCCAAGCACATATCCAAGTCAAATTGCCGCAAGGAAAACATTGCATTGCGAAGAATATATACATAAACAATGACCAAGTGACCTGCAGGAAAGATATTTCTTTTTACTAGTCCATATGGGATTTAATTAGTATGAATATTGCTTCAAACTACTGCATTGTCAATTTGTCATGATTGGTGAAAATGAAATCCCATCGTTAGGTTGTTGGTTCTCTAACAACTGGTAAGTTGTTATGGTATTGTCACATTCAAAAAATTAGAGATTTCTACCATAGAATGTCCACGTAGATAGTATACGTTTTTGAATGTTTTATCTAATTAAAATCATGAAAAATCCATAAAATAAACAAAATCTTATACAAATTTTTAATGGTTGAAAACATTTTTTTTTTCCAATTTTCTACCATAAGTCAGTAACATTATTACTATATACTAAAGAGATTGGGTGTTTTACTGTTCTTTGAACAGTGTTCTACAGTGCTTTTTTGGTTTTTTTTTTTTTTTTTTGCTCTCCCCATTGCGTCTACAGTACTAAACAGTAACAAACAGTAAAAGTACTTTCTTGCCCTTCTACCTTTGCCTGCCGGTAGGAATCTCACAGTAAATAGACAATTTTGCCCTCAAAATGCCGTGAAGACAGTTTTGCCCTTGGTTCCTTGCCTGCCCTGCACTATTTATATAGTGAATTGCCGAAAATGCCCCCCAAACCCTACTTGCCTCCTGCGTTTTCTCCTTATGCTTTCTGTCGAAAATGCCCCCCAAACCCTACTTGCCTCCTGCGTTTTCTCCTTATGCTTTCTGCCGCCCATTCTCTTTTCTATATTCTCTCTCTACTGTTTCCTTCTCTGGCTTTTTCTCTCTCTACTGTTCTGTCTCTCTCTTTCTCCTTCTTCGAGGTTTTGCTCTGCAAAACCCTATTTCCTCCTTGGTTACCGCTCTGGAAACCCTATTTGCCCTTTCCTCCTCTCTCTTCTGCCGCTCATTTTCTCTTCTGTTTTGTCTCTCTATTTTAAACTTCTCGATTTTTCCTCTCTCTCCTATTCTGTCTTTCTGTTTCTCCTTCTTCGAAGTTTTACTCTGTAAAACCCTATTTCCCCTTTTGGTTTTTGCCTTTCACTACCGAATATGGTCGTCCATTTTGTTTCTGTATATTTTATGTTTGTTTCTCTTTCTCTCTCTATTGCACTGTCTCTCTCTGTCTTTTTTTCCTTTGGGTTTTTGTTGTTCAAACGCTAGATTTTGGGGTTGTTTTGTAGTGTTGGCCGATCGTTCTCTTTTTGTTGGCTTGGGTTTGTATTGTTCATGGGTTTTTTCGTTTGGTTGGAAGTTTGATATTTGCCCACTATTCTTGCTCTTTTTTTTTTTTTTTCCTTTCCCAACTCTTTTTTCTTCTGGAAATTTTTGAATGAGTTTTGCTACTGGGTTTTTCGAGATGGTAAGTTTTTATTTGTGTTTTTTTTTTCCTATTTCCGAACCCTAATTTTTGAAATTTTTTTCTTTCTGGGGGGGGGGGGGGGGGGAGGACTTTTGAATGAATTTTTCTCTTGCGTTCTCTTTATTTCATTCTGTCGGATTGGTAAGTTTAGATTTTGGAAATTTTTTTCCCTGTCTCCGAACCCTAATTTTTGAATGTTGGTATTTTTTTTCCCTCTGGGGGCGGGAGGTGTTGAAGGTGTACATTGTAGTGCTTATTGTGTTGTTTTGTATTTCATTGTTGTTTAGCTGATAAGGACTTTGCCTATGATGGTGAGAAGAGCTTATCTACTGTTGGGTCTCTTCCACAAAACAAATTTGAATTCGTTTTTGTGGTTGATGATGTTTCAGCAAAGAGATGGATATATTGGGTGTTACTAAATAATGGCTTGCCTATCATAGCTTGATTAGTTTTTCCTCTTTTTTTTTTTTTTTTGATGCTTCGTTTTGGTATAAGAGCAATGGAGATCGTAGTGCTGACAGTGATGGTAGTCGATCTGAGAATGACCGAAAGAAAATCTACCCACAGTATCAGTCAGAAACTTTTAAAGTGGAAATTAGCTTTGCTGAAAAATTCCCATGCAAGTAATTGCAAATGCTCTGCGAGGTCAAGAATCTGATAACTCCTAAGAGGCGTTAAGAGTGTTGGATATCATACTAAGGCAACATGCATGCAGGTTGTGGATGATTGTGTTTTATGTTTTCAGAATTTGGGTTTTTGGTCTCATTGTTGCTTATGTTTCGTTTTTTACTATTTTTATCAGCTTTTAGTTTGCGTTTCTACTTTTGAAACATTTTTTGCTTTTTTTATTACGAGTTTTCTCTAATCTGTTTTTATCATATTCGAAACCAAAGGCAAGGTAAAAAAATGTCAAGAAAATATTGGGTATGTTGAAAATTTTTTTTCCTGGTTTATTTGATTTCGGTATTGTTTCCTATTTTTTGTTTTTGTTTATTTTTCCTAAATGGTTTTTGCAAATTGGGATGACTGTGTTGATACAATGGACAAATGGATGTATGGAGAGGAACATTGAGGATAATTTGTTTGTTGATTTTTAAATATATAATTTTTTTGCCTTTTTCCTCCTCGGGTAATATTTTCCTTAATTTTTTTGCATTTCTGATATAATTGGCTTAGTGTCTGTGATGTTTTGTTATCATGCTTTTTTTCTCTGTTTTAAGTAATCAGTGAGAAATTTAGTAATTGTGGAATGTGATGATATAGTTTGATTCGAACCAATTCCTAAATTTTTCTACTGTTTAGTTATATGCTTATGATTACAGTTTGTGAATTCTGTCGTTCACATTTAATGCTTTTATGTTATCTGGTTTTTTTTTCCCTATTATAATTTTGTGATTTGTTAAGGGTCTGTAAGTTACTGTTCATCATAACCTTGAGTGAACTTTTTTCCGCCTGGTCTTCTGTCATTAATGCAAGTCATTATGCTAATTTTTTTTTGGTTTATCTATTATCTCAAAATACCATTCTTCACCTGTCTCTTGCACCGACTCTTTTCGTTTAATTACCTCTCTTTTATAAACAACATTTGTTCATTTATTGCTTCATCCGTTCTCTTCACTATTAAGGCTTCAGTAAAATCCTCCTTAAGTGCTTTATTCTAGATCTTAATTGACTTCTAGCCAAGCCTCCTCTGTTCTGTTATCCAGGTACTATGTTTATTTAAGACTTTTAATGAGTCTTGATTGCTGTTTTCATTTTGTAAATTGTTAATAGTTTGTTTCCCGGTTTTTCTATTGATTTATATATTATGTGAATATGTTTATTATGATGATAATAATATTGTGAACAGATTGAATTTTTTTTCCATTGTCATTTTTTTCCTCCTCTCTATTTTTTGTTTTCCTGGCTGTTTTTTTTTTTTTTTTTTTTTTTTTACCGTTTTATGTGATAACCTGACTGTTTTCTATTGTGTTCCTTCTTCTTTTTTTTTTCCTTTTTCTTTTCTTTTCCTCCTTCTTTGATTGCCGTCTTTTGTTAGTCTAAATATTTTTAAGAAAAAGTTTTGGATCCCAGTTTTTATATGCTATGATGATCTCTGTTTGTCTGTGTAATGGTGCATATACCAAATTTCTTTTTTTTATTTGGTATATGATGCTGAATATGGTATTATCGATTGTATATGTTGCATATACTATTTGACCATCTTTAGGGTTGCCGTGGGTATTTGAGACTTTGTGTTGAATTTGTTTTTGTCATCCTGTGATACTCTTCGTATTATATAATTCTGTTTCCATACTATTGTAATATTTTAAAACTGTTTTGCCCCTTTTTATCTGTAATTACCGTTTCTCCTATTCTATTTGTTCTCTCTATTTAGGGAAAACTTTTCTAAAGTTTCCATCTTTTTTTTTCCCCCTTCTTTGTTCTTTTCTCTTCAACACATTCTCAAATATCACACTTGGTAGCCATGAAAGATGATGTTGAATTGCATTATGGTTATCATTGATAGATAATATTAATGAGATATGAGCATAATATTTTTCCATTGTCGTTTTTTTCCTTCTTCTTTGTTTTTTGTTTTCCTGGCTTTTTTTTTTTTTTTTTTTACCGTTTTATGTGATAACCTGATTGTTTTCTATTATGTTCCTTCTTTTTTTTTTTTTCCTTTTTCTTTTCTTTTCCTCCTTCTTTAATTGCCGTCTTTTGTTGGTCTAAATATTTTTAAGAAAAAGTTTTGGATGACAGTTTTTATATGCTATGATGATCTCTGTTTGACTGTGCAATGATGCATATATTAAATTTCTTTTTTAATTTGGTATACGATACTGAATATGGTATTATCGATTGTATATGTTGCATATACTATTTGACCTCTTTAGGGTTGCCGTGGGTGTTTGGGACTTTGTGTTGAATTTGTTTTTGGCATCCTGTGATAGTCTTCATATTATATAATTCTGTTTCCATACTATTGTTATATTTTGAAACTGTTTTGTCCTTTTTTATCTGTAATTGTCGTTTCTCCTATTCTATTTGTTTTCTCTATTTGGGGAAAACTTTTCTAAAGTTTCCATCTTTTTTTTTTGTCCCCCTTCTTTGTTCTTTTCTCTTCAACACATTCCCAAATATCACACTTGGTAGCCGTGAAAGATGATGTTGAATTGTATTATGCTTATCATTGACAGATAATATTATTGAGATCTGAGCATAATATAAAATATATTATAAAAATTTTTGTCATTTTTTGCCGTATATATATTTATGTATGTTTGTATATTTAGTTATGTATTTAGATTAGTGTATATCATAATGTAATGCATATTTAAGTATCTGTGTTTTTATGATTTTTTATTACTGTTATTATCCTTATTTGATTTGTTATTGTGTTGTTTGATTTTTTCCTTCCTTTTTTTTTTCCCTCTATTACTCGGGGAGCTTTTCTTTTTCTTTTTTTTTTTTTTTGCAGTACATTGTTGTAATTTTTCAATTTATTATAAGAATTTATGTATTTAAATAGTTTTATGATTAGAAATTATTGTAATTTTAATTGTATGGTTTAAGTTTTTTTATTATGTAATTATATAGTTTTTATTTGTATGGATAATTTTTTTTTCCTTATAAGATATGTAATGGTTAATTAGCATGACTTATTTTAGTTATTGTTTGATTTGGTTAATGCAAATTTTTAGCAAACAAAATAGAAGTTGAAGTTTTCGGGGGGGGGGGGGGGGGGGGGGGGGGGGGGGAAAGGTAGCATTACTTAACAATTTAGTAAATTAGGTTTTTTTATTCATCTATATTAAATTTTTTATTGAGTATAAATTCATATTTTGTTCTAGAACATAATTAAACATAATTTACTCATTATTTAATCAAATAAATGTCAGTTTTGATTAAAAAAAAAAAAATTAACCACCTAGGTTACAAAATAACATTTTCATAAGTTATTATATAATGGCAATAATTAAACTTTGAACACAAATTTTTTCGTCATCCGTGCGGAATTGTACCGTTAAAACAAATAATTGAAAGTTTGTAATTACAAACATATATATTAAGAAGGCTAAAATAATTTATTCCAATTAATTTTAAGTAATATAACATTATATAAATATAACAATATATAGAAATTAAAAAATAGTCAATTGAAAAAATTATAGAGACAAAAAAAATTTTAAACATATCGAAATTACAAAATAATAAACTGAGAGAAATTTAATGAGCCAAGAAATTAAACAACAGTTAACATAATAAAAGAATTTAATTTAACAAGTACATACAATTTTTTAATAAAACAATATCATACGTACCAACAAAAAAAATGGTTAAATAAATTAAAGTATAAAGTAAAGAGTAATATTTTATTCATTCAAATTTACGTAAAACAAAATTGCAGAAATAAAATAATTGCCTCAGCTCAAATTTAACTTTATGGAATTCGACCAACTTACATCAAAAGTCGACATTAATGATCTTCTATCAAGTAAATCATATTTGATATCTATAGTTGTTAATTTATAATTAATAATTAGTAAATTATTTCTATATAAAATAATAATTAATGACTTCCTAATTATTGTATTGTGTTAGATGTAATTGGTCGCATTATCTCCATCAAAAGTATTGAAGAATCTATTATAAATAATAGATCAGTAAAAAGACGGAGTGTTGCCATTCAAAATATCAAGTAATTAAAAATAATCTATTATTAAATATATATTTCTAAAATTTTCATTATTTATTCTTAATATATTATTTGTTTGTATTCATTTATTCCACAGAGAATAAACGCTTAATGTCACTCTCTGGGGAGAACTTGCATAAATTTTTGATGAAAATGCAATTCAAACAATGCCTGAACTAGTTGTTGTAGCATTTTCAGCAATGACCGCCAAACAATATATGGGTAAGTATATATACAACAATTAAGAAAAAAAAAATCCCGTTCTCTTAACTTAAAAACATTACAAAATTTATACTATTAATCATCAACTATTATAATCATACATTTACAGGTGGACTTTATGTCGCTAGCACCAGTGGTTCTTCATATCATCTTGATCCAGACATTGCTGAAATCAACGAAATCAAAAAAAGATATTATAAATTGTCATTCATAAATTATTATAATTATTTATATATACTAATTAAAAAAAAAACTAACTTTATTTAATATATTGATTTTCTATAGATTCAGTCATTCTATCCAAGGAATCGACTTTATTACTGGATCAACAAAATAAATGTTATCATTAGAAGAATAAAAGATTGCCAACCGAACAACAGTCACTGAACTTCAAGCTTTAAATCCATTTCAAAATCAGGTAAATATTAAATTATTATCTATAAAATAAAATAAATAATTTACTCAACATTATTAATATAATTTTATCAAACAGGAAACAAAACTCACTGTTAAAGCTACCATTACGGAGCTTGATATTCATCAAGATTGGTTCTACAATGCATGCCCAAGATGTTATAGACAACTAAAACAATCAGGGACATCATGGTAGTGCGATAGTCATGGACATTTGACTACTATACCAATCACTTGGTAATATACTTTATCTCTATCAAAAAAAAAATTTTTCCTTTTTTTTTTTTCATACGTGAATATCAAAATATTTAAAAATTAAATAAATATTAAAAATTTTTAATAGGTACAAAATTAATGCACGGATTGAAGACAACACCGGAGGGATGAATATCGTCATGTTTGGAAAAACAATTCAATCATTAATAAACAAACATTGCTCCATAATAACGATCCAAGAGGGATACACTGATCCAACTATTATTCCTCCTATTTTGAACCAATTGAAAGGCATATCAAAAATATTTGTCATCCAATTTCGTCTACAAGGTGCGTTCATCGATGCAGTAATTGTAAAAACATTTGATGATGATATACAACCAATGTTGTTACCTACACCGACAACAATATCGTTCGAAGAAATTCCGCCATCATCAATTTTTATTGATACAGAAACACCTCAGTTAGGAAGCAAAAAAACTGCAAAAAGACAACTGATCTTTACCGAACCTATCATCAAAAAAGTTGAATCAAGGTATATTGTTATTTATATTTTAATATTGATTTTTTGATTATTTATTTTAATATATATTTATATATTCTTATTTATTATATAATTTTATATATTGTTGTTTTAGTCCTCAACATCAACCTCTCCCATCGCATCATCAAATTGTATCCCCAAGCGACCCAACAAAAAAACGAAAAGAAACCAGGTAATATTATTTTTCTATTTAATTACACAATAAATTAATAAAATTATTTCAATTTATATATTAAATATAAACATCATTTTACTAACACATAAAAATATTTTTATTACAACAGATCGGAAAAGAAGATGAAGAAAATTAAACACGAGTGACACTTGGTCATTCTACAAGAAAAAAATTTGCTACTTCAAGACTTTTTCTATGTATAAATGTAAATATATGTCTATACTAATACATACAATTCAAACATCTTAATGTAAATATAAATATCGAAAAAAACAAACTTAATTCTGAAAATTATTGTAAATATATTATCTTCCTTATTTTTTCATACTTTGTTTCTTTTATTTTATTTTTTAAACACTCCTTTTTTTTTTTCCTTATCATTCCACATACAATTTTTTATCTTTTTTTTTTTCTATATTAGAAACTTCCTTTATTTTTTTTCTTTTTTTACATATAAATAACCAAATAAATTTTTTCCTTTTTTGTTTTTTTGGTTTTTGTTTTTTTTTTTACTCATCAAATAAGATATATATTTTATTTTATTATAATATTTTTGTTCAAAATAATTTTTTCAAAATCTTTTCAATCCAAAAATTTTCCCTTCCTTTTTTTTCCGTATTTTATTTTTGTTTTAAATTTTTTCCTTTAAATAAATATAATTGTAAAAAAAAATCATCTTTTTGCTTTTGTTTTCACCTTTATTATTATTAGTATTATTATAATCTTGATTTTCCATGTTAAATATTAAAAAAAATAACAAAAATTATACTAATTATAATTATAATATTTAACCAAACAAATTATTTTTATTATATAATACTCAATTTTTTTATTTATTTTTTCCTTTCCCGTGCATCGCACGGGTATTAAACTCGTATTTTACTATTTTTAACTAGTTATATATTTTTTTAGAGAATTCTATGATATATATATATATATATATATATTTGTAAAAAAAGAAGAATTTTATGATAGGGTACAAAAAAACATTTATTATAACTAATGCTATCATAGTAGAGAAACCCGAAAAAGCTCCTCTTTCAAAGTAGAAACACTATTGAAACTTAGTATAACATTAATGAAGAACATCGCTTACTTGTTACTAGTATGAATCTTATGTAAATTTGCTTATACTATGCAGTCCTACTTCTGTACGAGAAAGAAAGTTTGAGATCTAAATAGATAAAATTTGTGTGGGAGAGGTTGGCTGCGTTTGTCCTATTTATTTGTAAAAGGTCATAAACATATCATTGACGACCGACAGAAGTACTAATTAAAGCAAGAACCTCAAAGAGAGAGAGACAGTACTAGAAAATGACATTTTACCAACACATAGCTAGATTATTTTTTACCTTTAAAAAATTAAGATTTTTTTTTTTCATGTTTGCTTTTTTGAAAATTAGAAGAATATGCTTTATTTCATGATGTAATCAGCTCTTAATATACACTTGGGAGTTTCATCAACTAAAATAGTCAGAACGAAAATTAAAAGCAAAATGGGACAGCGAATATGTCACGTGATTAGTAGACATTCTAATGTGAGAGAGGCTAGGACTATTAAGGGAGGCTAGTAGTTCACGAACATCATCCAACACAATGCCTGTATCATCCAAGGAAGGAACACCTTGGACAGCCGTTATAACATTAAGGGCATCGCTTTCCACTGCATGGACTAGCAACCCAAGATCGCGGACAAAAATTAAGCCATCTTGAAGAGTAATACATTTCGCTATGAACGGGCCAGGAACCAGTAATCACTTTAGCAAACGCGGCACAGACAAACCTGTTGTGATCCCGCACAACCCCACCCACACTAATGATATTAGCGGAACTAATCACTGCGGCATCTACATTAAGTTTTAACTCTCCCGGCCGGGGAGGCAGCCGGACATCCATCACCTCAATAGTTCCATGGTTCATGGGGCTCTCGTAAAAAAGATTGGACCATTCCCCCAAGCCTACCATGCCCAACTCAAGAATTGATTCAAAAGAGTTTATAACTTTCCCATGTGAAGTATTATTTCGCTCACCCCATAGCCTCCAAGACATCCAACAGAAAAAAGCTTGATCCACCTCCGAGAGATCAAAAGCCAACTGCCGCAACAAGTCGGCAAAAGGAATTTTGCTCTTCTTAAAAATTAAAGTCCCCAATCGAGAGAGACACCAAACGGCTTTCGAAACCGGGCATTCTATAAGAGCATGATTCGTCGTCTCCGCTATCTCCCCACACCGCAAGCATCATCATTAATCACGCCTCTACCCTTTAAAGAGAACATCATGGGCAAAAAAATCATGGAAACAACGCCAAATGAAGATCTGGACTTTAGGAGGAATCTTCAACGTCCACAGCAGTCGGCGTAGAAATGAAGTATTTTTTTTCATGTTTGTTAATCAATTGTGTTGAAAGCTGCATTCTGCATGCTTGAAACTCAAGAATGCGTCACCACAGGGGTGATAGCTTGATGACAAAAAAAGCCTATTAAAAACCTTCATTTTTATCATGTCTGAGGTTCGAAGTCTGATAAAAATGGATATGTGTGTGTGTGTGTGTGTGTGTGTGTGGGCGCCAGAAGCCCGATCAATTTCTGATACTGAAAGGGTAATTTATAGGGTTAATTTCACTTTTAGCATCTCTGAAAAAAATAATGATAAAAACAGCAGTACTTTTTATTCCATTCAATTTCAGCACTTAATGTGAGGCCCAGTAGCATTTAATGTATATCAAATTACAGGTTTACCCTCATCTTCTACCCACTAAAGAATTTATCTCCCTCGCATGGCCCAAAAAAGTTTTTCAAACCACCATGTACAGTGGTTTAGAGAGAGAAAACTGAAATCTAGAGAGAGAAAGAGTCACCACCCAACGGAAACTTATTTCTTTTTTCACTTTTCCGCCTAGCCCCTTCCACTCATTTTGAAACCCAAATCTTCATATAATAGAGAGAAATTTTCATCTAAAGAGAGAAACTTCCATTTACAGAGAGAAACTTCCATTTAGAGAGAGAAACTTTCATCGAAAGTTTTTTTTTTTTTTTAAATCTAACATTTTTGGCCATTTTTGAGTAAAGGTCATAACTATTATGACCACCCGGTCATAACCGTTATGATCTATGTTTAAAAATGGCCAAAAATGTTATCTTAAAAAATAATAATAATAAAATCTTTCGATGGATTTAAAAAAAAAAATGGTCATAACCATTATGACCAGATGGTCATAATGGTTATGACCATTACTATTTAATATGCCAAAAAAAAGTTATCTTTAAAAAAAAAAAAAACTGGTCATAACGGTTATTACCGGGTGGTCATAATGGTTGTGATCGGGCTTTTTTTTTTAGAATTAAATTTTTTTTTGTCGATCTATTTTTATTATTTTTTAGCGATGGTCATAACCATTATGACCATCCGGTCATAACCATTATGACCAGTTTTTTTTTTGTCGATATATTTTTATTATTTTTTAGCGATGGTCATAACCATTATGACCACCCGGTCATAACCGTTATGACCAGTTTTTTTTTTTTAGAATTAATTTTTTTTTGTCGATATATTTTTATTATTTTTTAGCGATGGTCATAACCGTTATGACCACCCGGTCATAACCGTTATGACCAGTTTTTTTTTTAGAATTAATTTTTTTTTGTCGATCTATTTTTATTATTTTTTAGCGATGGTCATAACCATTATGACCACCCGGTCATAACCGTTATGACCAGTTTTTTTTTTTAGAATTAATTTTTTTTTTGTCGATCTATTTTTATTATTTTTTAGCGATGGTCATAACCATTATGACCACCCGGTCATAACCGTTATGACCAGTTTTTTTTTTTTAGAATTAATTTTTTTTTGTCGATCTATTTTTATTATTTTTTAGCGATGATCATAACCATTATGACCACCCGGTCATAACCGTTATGACCAGTTTTTTTTTTTTTAGAATTAATTTTTTCGCGAACTTTTTTTTTTTTGTCGAACTTTTTTTATTATTTTTTAGCGATGGCCATAACCATTATGACCACCCGGTCATAACCGTTATGACCAGTTTTTTTTTTTTTTTAGAATTAATTTTTTTTTGTCGATCTATTTTTATTATTTTTTAGCGATGGTCATAACCATTATGACCACCCGGTCATAACCGTTATGAACAGTTTTTTTTTTTTTAGAATTAATTTTTTTCTCGAATTTTTTTTTTTGTCGAACTTTTTTTATTATTTTTTAGTAATGGTCATAACCATTATGACCACCCGGTCATAACCGTTATGACCAATTTTTCCTTCTGTAAAGTATTAATTTTTTTTTTCGAACTTTTTTTATTATTTTTTAGCGATGGTCATAACATTATGACCACCCGGTCATAACCGTTATGACCAGTTTTTCTCTCGCCACGTCAGCAGACATTTTTCTCGGTATGTATAATGACATATATGCCCTCAGCCAACCCTAATCTGAAAAATTTCGTCCTAGCCCGCCATCCTCACTCCATTCCCTCCACATCCATAGCGACAGTATATAACCAACTGAACATATAAAATTTTAATTTTTCGTCTCTATTTTCCTTGATTTTATCCCGCCCAATCCTCCCGAATCCTCCCTGGACCATTACCCATTGATCGAAACTAACTCCCATGATTAAAATTCCTTCCACATCTTGTTTCACTCTGTTAAACCGGCCGACTCTGCCAGATCTCCGTCAACTCCATTTCCTTAAACCAGATCTACGATATAAGCCATCCTACCGTGCTTCGTAACTGTTCCTCTCCTTTGAATTTTGTATTTAACCCTTTGATCCGATAATTGTTTGTAGTTTCACAGTAAATGGAGGACGTATGTGTTTTCATCAAGTATAATGGTCGATGGAACGGCACATTGAGTTATATCGGTGGAGAAATAAAGGGAATATTGGTGCCCGAGACGGTCACCATCGTTGTGACACCATGGTAACTATGGTTATGACTAAGGTGAGATGCCGTGTAACAGGATGTTTTACCCTGGTCACAATGGTTGTGACCGCCCGGTCACAACCATTATGACCGAATACTTTTGTGTAGATCTCCAGAAAAAAAAAGTAGCCAAAAAAAACTAAAGTAAAATAATTTTGTAAACCTTCGAATAGTTTTATTATATTATTATTAGTGGTAAATTTACACGCAAACCGATGGGATAAATGCCTGCAGGAAAATGACGTCAGTAACTTTTGGGGAAGCGTATCGAAGAAGGCGGTGAACTCCGTTGTGACACGTCAGTAACTATTTACCGCATTTACCCTGGTCAATATGGTTGTGACCGCCCGGTCACAACCATTATGACCGATATTTTAGGAATACCAACAGTCTTTTGTACGACTCTGAGTGACCAAATACCATATTTGTCCTCATCTCCTTCACGCGTAAAAGTGACTCTCCCTATGCCGCTATTGTTTTAAAATTTTTAAAAAAGATTTTACAGTTTTTAGAAAGGGAAAACTCTGTGTAGAGAGAGAAAGTGGTAATCGTATCGTTTTCTACCAGGCGTCTCTTGCATAACCGTCGTAAACCACATCTTATAGCCGTATACACGCCGCGGTTATATCCATAGCATGGTGACTATTACAGATTTTGAGAGAAATAAGGGAGAAATGGCTGTACAGGAATCGAGTATCACTCCATCCAAGATATCGAAAGAGGAAGAGGTAAAATCTATGATCTCTGTTTGTTTAAGTCAAGATGCAGTTTGCGGTACGTCCATACATCTAAATATCTAATCTGACTATTTTTTTTTTTTATTATCCAATCACACAGACTCAATATGTTCGACTGGTACCAGACAGTGAGATAACCCGGGCCAAAATAAATACTTTCATAAACATTAACGAGACATGGAAGACACTGAGCCAGTGGTTATCTCCACGACAGTTGGAGTCCGTCAAAGACCAGCCATGCATTCAGCCTTTCCTGCATCTAGAGTCTCTAGGTTGGGCTGGCCAGGTATTCCATAACATTGTGATGCGCCTTACAAACCACACATCAATGGGGGACGCACTGTGGTTCAAGATTGGAAAAGACATGGCCAGATTCTCCATAATGGAGTTCTGCCTAATTACCGGACTAAAATGTGCAGAGTCAACGCATCTACCGATCGTCGAAAGCAGGATAATGTCAAGATATTTTTCGACTATTAAGGGCGTATCGAGGGAAAATTTGGAGCTGCAACTGTCCAATGCTAAGTTTGACAACGACGAAGATGCCGTAAAGCTTAGCCTGTTGTACATTATATTCTCGATCCCTTTGTCAAACGCTATCCCGGTGAAAATAGATCCCAAATTTTTCGGGTTGGCAGACAATTTGGATGCCTTCAACGATTTTCCTTGGGGCAGGCTATCATGGGAGGCAACCCGTGCTGCAATCTGTGCTACAGTGGAGAATAGGATTTCTTCGAAGAGACGACAAAAAAAACCTGTTAATACAGTTTATTACAGCATTCCTGGTTTCCCACATGCCATACTCGTATGGGCATACGAGACACTTCCAACGATGGCGAAGAAGTTCACAACCAACTACTTCCAAGCCGTTCCGCGTATGGCGTCCTGGACCACTGCAGAGATTGTGAAATTCGATGACGTTCAATGGGCGTTCATGGAGGTTGGCAAATCACAGGTAATTCACATTTCGCTACCATAAACAAGGGGTCAAAATCGTAATGACCGTGTTGGTCATAAACGCTCAGACGAAGACAGGTCACAACCGTTATGACCGTCTGGTAAAAATTGTTATGACCAAACATGGTCATACCATAATAAGATTCACAAATTCGTTATGCGATATTATAATATAATAATAATAATACATTCTGTATAAGGATCGTAATTCTACGTCATGTGTGCAGCCAAACTGTTTTCAATTGATGCCAACCGAGGAGGAGTTGAAGAACGATAATGTTGCGAGCCTTTTTTTGAATAGACCGTCTGGCCTGCCTCAATTACCACCTCCGAAGTCGTCAGTCCCCCGGCGGACCCCGGATATCAATGCCGAGTGGGTGGAGTTCCAGAATGAGATCCGAGGACATGTTACTACTTTGAATAAAAAGTTAAAGGATATAAAAAAGGAACAAACCCGCTCGAACAAACTGTTGAAGAGGGTGCTGAAATTGTTGACGGCGAAGAATGCTGCTGAACAGCAAGGTCAGGCACAGTATGGGCCGAAGGTCGCGAGCAGCAAAGTTCTTAATGTTAAGAGGAAGACGTCGGAAGCTTTGAAGACTCCTTCCCCTAAGTTCGACGTCGTTGCGGATATAGGGCTGCAGACAGCAATGGAGTTCCTTACTGCCGATAAGGTGATAGATTGGCATGTAGATGCCGTGGAGAAGAAACCAAAGGTAGAGTTAAACATGACCAATATACCTGATCAGTGTGAGACTTTGTCAATTTTGTATGACATGTTATGAAAATACAATATACAGGAACAGGCGGCCGAGACGAGTGTTAAGGATGAGCGAGTCGTTGGAGCGAGGGAGGGGGCCATGCCTGCAGTGTCAAAATCAATGAAAGAGGGGGCAGAGAGGGAAGACCACATCCCATCCCCTGATCTTGTCATGATTGACGAGCACTCCAACAAGAAAATGTTGACGGACGTGGTTGTGACGCGTAGCTTAACATCTCAATTTTACCAATAATGGAACAGTCCATAATGTTAACTCGTTCAACATATGTGCTTTGTAGATCCCTAAGAAGAAGAGGGCCAGACTATCAAGGCTTGGCCAACGGCCATCGGGTCGTAAGAATGATGATGGATCCCCTTCGAAGAAGCCGGCTGACACGAATTATGCACTCCCAGTAGGTCTCGCAGATGAACCTCCTGAACATAGGTTAGAAGAGTTCAGGGAGTGGTTCAAACAAGGATTGTTGAAGAAGACACCTCCAGGGTAATGTTGATTAAGTTAACATTGTCTGTGTTTAGGATTATACTTGGAATTGCACTGAAGTGTTAAAATATGTATGCTTAATGTTCAGTAAACGGCCTCCACGATACAGTGTCAAGCATGAGACACTTGACAAACCCCATGACTTCGGATGCATGGAGGTAGAAAAAAAAAGCTGGTACTATGAATTAGCAACTTCCCCGGTTTGGCTATGGGACGAAGTAAGTACATGACATTTTTTTAAATTCGCCAGTCTGCTATAAATAATTTATCACAACCTTTGTTATATTGTTTGCTGATCGAATATTGTACAATACCCTTAACCCCCTGGTTATGTTAATGTAGCACGTTGATGTCGCCTTTTATTACTTGAGAAAGAAGATCAGGCAGTTCCCCGAATTGGAGCAGCGGAGAGTGACAACGATTGACACTTATTTTTGTTCAAAGGTTCGATCGTTGTGGCGTATATATCAGAGTGATCCGAAAAAGTTCGATTGGGGAACCTGTGAAACTCTACTAGGGATAATGCTTGGCGTTAATGTCCAGAGTGGGGCATCATGGTTTGATGTGAACACTGTGCTAATACCAGTGCATTTGGCTGACCTTAAACATTAGGTATTAGCGAAGATCGATCTGACAAGCTGGACCATTGACGTGTACGACTCTCTGCAGCATGAAGGACTACACAATGTCAAGGTCCGAGAAGGCATGGAATGTTTAGCAATATTCATTCCATTGCTGGCTGAACGCTTGGATTTGTTTGCCTTCAAACCAAGAGAACCTGCTGGAATTAACCCATTACCAATCACCATCATGAAAGACATCCCTCAACAATCCAATGGGTGAGTGCAAGGAAAACAACATTTCCAAACGTCTATACTCCATTCAAAAGTTGCAGTGAAAACTAATAATATTTGTCTTTTGTGCAACAGGGGTGACTGTGGAGTGTTTACCATTAAATTTGTTGAATGCTTAATAGAAGGGAGGGACGTCAGTTATTGGGTAATAGCTGAACGGATGAGGCTATTTCGGGAGTGGCTAGCATGTTACTTGTGGATGCATGCCAACCGGAAAATTGAAGGAAATTACAAAAGTGATGACGACGTCGACAAGGACTTCGCCTGACACATATACTAATTTTTCATTTCAAACATTCCCATTAATTGTAGAAAATATAAATTTTTTGTTAAATTTAGATGTCATATTGTAATAACATATACAATTTCAAGAGTAAGGGTTAAATTAATCCTTACAATCCGCGTTTTATTATTAATAAGAGTAGGTATGTATTGCCCCTGTTTCACGTTCATGAAAACAGAACGAGTCCAAATGGATTTCATGAAACTGTTTCACAGAAGGAAAAACTGGTCATAACGGTTATGACCAGGTAGTCATAATGGTTATGATCATCGCTAAAAAATAATAAAAATAGATCGACAAGAAAAAAAATAATTCTAAAAAAAAAAAACTGGTCATAACGGTTATGACGGGTGGTCATAATGGTTATGACCATCGCTAAAAAATAATAAAAATAGATCGACAAAAAAAATTTATTCTAAAAAAAAAAAAAACTGGTCATAACGGTTATGACCGGGTGGTCATAATGGTTATGACCATCGCTAAAAAATAATAAAAATATATCGACAAAAAAAATTAATTCTAAAAAAAAAAACTGGTCATAACGGTTATGACCGGGTGGTCATAATGGTTATGACCATCGCTAAAAAATAATAAAAATATATTGACAAAAAAAAAACTGGTCATAACGGTTATGACCGGGTGGTCATAATGGTTATGACCATCGCTAAAAAATAATAAAAATAGATCGACAAAAAAAATTTAATTCTAAAAAAAAAAGCCTGGTCACAACCATTATGACCACCCGGTAATAACCGTTATGACCAGTTTTTTTTTTTTTTATATAAATTATCGAAAGTTTTTTTTTTTTTTAAAGATAACTTTTTTTTGGCCTATTAAATAGTAATGGTCATAACCATTATGACCATCCGTCATAATGGTTATGACCATTTTTTTTTTTAAATCCATCGAAAGATTTTATTTTATTTTTTTTTTAAGATAACATTTTTGGCCATTTTTAAACATAGATCATAACGGTTATGACCGGGTGGTCATAATAGTTATGACATTTACTCAAAAATGACCAAAAATGTTAGATTTAAAAATAAAAAAAAAACTTTCGATGAAAGTTTCTCTCTCTAAATGGAAGTTTCTCTCTGTAAATGGAAGTTTCTCTCTTTAGATGAAAATTTCTCTCTATTATATGAAGATTTGGGTTTCAAAATGGGTGGAAGGGGCTAGGCGGAAAAGTGAAAAAAGAAATAAGTTTTCGTTGGGTGGTGACTCTTTCTCTCTCTATATTTCAGTTTTCTCTCTCTAAACCACTGTACATGGTGGTTTGAAAAACTTTTTTGGGCCATGCGAGGGAGATAGATTCTTTAGTGGGTAGGAGATGAGGGTAAACCTGTAATTCGATATACATTAAATGGTACTGGGCCCCACATTAAGTGCTGAAATTGAATGGAATAAAAAGTACTGCTGTTTTTATCATTATTTTTTTCAGAGGTGCTAAAAGTGAAATTAACCCTAATTTATAGGATCACCTCTAAAAAAAATCTCTAAATTACTCTTTTAACAAAGGGGAAAAAAATCCTGTTTTTTCACCTCTAACTAAATAAGTATAGAAGCTCAAAAACAAATAGGAGGGTAGAAAATATAAATTCCTCTATTTGAGATGCCGTTTTCACGGTTTTCTCCTTTTATTTTGTTTTCTTTTTAATAAGAAAATGGTTGCTTTTAATACTAAGTGTGTTTATTTATTAAAGGTTCCGTGTCGTTGTCTAACTGGTATAGATACACGTAACTAAAATTGACAATTAGTAGCAAAAAAGAAAAGGAATAAAGTTTACAAAACAAAAAGAAAAAGAAAACAAAGCAGATTTTGGGTCCAATTTGTAAAGATCTAAAAAGAAAATGAAAAAATAAAATGAATCATATGTTTGAGGATACAATTTGTTGGTCCAATTAAGTGATACCACGTGTCCACTTTTCATATTGTAATAAATAGATGGAAAAGTTAGACGTGCTCTCACATGAGGGACTTGAGAAGGGCAAAAAAAAAAAAAAAAAAAAAAAAACATTATGACGAGAATAGATGTAAAGGTTTAGGGAGATAAATAAAAAATGATTATTCTAATCTATGCTCTAAATTTTAAAATCATTCTCATTTTACCCTCTTAATTTTTAAAACCCCCAAGTTTTTCATTTAATTTTGAATTTAACCTCATTTTACTATATTCTATCGAAATTCATGTTAAAAATAAACAGAAAAAAGTCACCTTAAGTATAGTCATGCGATTTTTTTTCCCATTTATTTTTAGTATAAGTCCTAATAAAATGGATTTACTAAGTCTATTTTTAGCTGAAGTTCTGATAGCACGAATAAATTAAATTGTTTTCCCCTGAACTTTATGTCTTATTACAAAATGCCCCCCAACTTCAATTTTATAACATTCTTTCTCCTTGACCTTTGAAAAAGTTTGCAAATTTGCTCCGTGATTAAATTTTTAACAAAAAGTGCACATTACACTTATTGAAAGTATGAGTTGGTGGTATTAAATATAAAACTATAAAGTGACACACATTGGTAGCATTTCAAACACCCGTTACCCTTATTAAATATGAAATTACAGAGTTATCTAGAAGAGAGAAGAATGGACAAAAAATGATAATCAACCATAAATATTTACTCTTTTAACTCATTTATAAGCTTTAACATTTAATATCCGTAACTCATGCTTCCAACACATGTCTATGTATTTTCTCATCAAAAATTTGATTGAGGGGGAAAAATTCATAAATTTTTTCAAAGTGCCGAAGAATAAAATATTAGAAATTGAAATTCACGAGGTATTTTTTGATAAGTCCTAAAATTCAACAGAAATAAGTATAATTTATCATTTTCAAAGAGCATTTGACTTTTTACCAATTCATACATCGACATCAATTCTTTGATTATTCAAATTCAAGCATGGTACACATAAACTAGATTTAAAAAAAAAAAAAATTTGTTGAGAAATACTTTTTTTATTTACTATACTCTTACATAAAATATATAGTTTAATTTTTTAAAATAAATAGTCAATATGATCTTTAAATTGATTTTTCATTTTGATACGTTCTTAGGATATTCTCGTTTTTGTCCCTTCAATTTTTGAATTCATTTTCACTTCGTATCCATAACCATATAAAAATGTTGCTTCTGCCCTTCTTTCGTCTATTGGAGGCCCTTGCATGGCTTTCAGTCCATTTCTAGTGAAAGATGTAACATAATAGGTTAAATGGGATGGTTTCATATTTTAGAGTAGTCACATAATAATTTTAAAATTTAGGGACATGATAGGAATTGACCATGGTACGTACATTGTTTATTTATTTATAATGTTTTAAATGTATACTTAAATGAATCACGGTTCTAAGATCCTAAACATATTAATTTAGGTGTAGATCATGTATTACTTAGTAAGATTTTTGTTACTATTAATCATCTTTCTATGGAAAAAAACAAAATGAAATTGCAGAATAGAAAATCTTAGGTTTCAAAACAAATTTATGTAACGACTATATTAACTTGGTCAACAAGATTCTCACCAATAAATTGGTTACCATTTTTTTTGTTGTTTTGTGATATCCGGACTCTTCTCAAATGCATAAAGCATTATGATATCTTGTATTTTGAAAATAAACTGACAAGTATTTCAGTCAGTGAATCAGAGCTGTACCTTTCATGGCTTATGGCTATACATGGTCCACTTAGAAGTTCTTCAATTGAGAACAAGAAACGGATACTAGAAGACACAATTTGTGGTTTTAAAAACCTTATAGACGAAATGTTTGAATTTATATTATTAGCTCAACGAAGAGGAAGTTTGGATAGTAATTTTTAAATTTAAAATTTGATAATATTTTTATTTTTTTTAATAAATGATATCCATAATTTCCTAAAAAATAAATAAATAAATAAATAAATAAAGTTTATCATTTTGAAAGTTCCCGAAGCTTTAAAAAGAGGGGAATTCTATAATGATGTAAGCTTTTTCTTATCAATGACAAAGTTTTTTTTGACTTTGATCGGTTGAAATTAAAAAAATACACCAAAATTATTGTAAGATCATAACACTTGATCACCCTTGAAAATTAAAAAACAAGGGAGCAAAAAAAACCATTACCTTCCTCTGTGGAGAACTCCGGCGAGCAGTGGGGGGATTCGACAGCACGCTTGACGTTGAAGGATCGACGGCGCAGGTTCGGATCGCGACAGTACGGTGGCCGGAGATGTGGTGAGCAATTGTCGCCGTCGCGCCGGTGATTCGAAGCCCGGAGGAGATCTCAGATGGATCTGGGGGAGCTCGTGATTGGCGGCTGGTGGCTCGCGAGGTCGGCAAGCTCGTGAGATTGGCAATGGGTGGCACGCGAGCCCGACGAGCTTGCGATTGGCGGTGGGTGGCTGGCGATGTCGGCAAGCTCGCGATTGGCGGTGGGTTGCCCGCGAAGCCGGCGCGATTGGTGGTGGGTGGCCCGCGAGGCGGGCGAGCCCGCGATTGGCGGTGAGTGGCTTGCGATCGGCGTTGCAGAGCGCGAGAGCCAGGGCCTGTCGATGGAGACGATGGTGACGGATCTGAGACTGGGTGACGGTGAACGCCGACGTTCTCGCCAGTAGTTGTTCAACCGCCTGATTTTTTTTTTTTTTTTTTTAAATCTGGTAGGGTGGGTGTAATTCAATGTGTGGTGGTTCATTTTAGTTTAGTGATCATTAACCCTTTTCAGCCATTGGATTTAAGTTTAGAGGTGAATAATTTTATCCTATCAATGGGATAAAAAAGCTTATCTCATCGTAGAAGTGCCCTTAAAATAAGTTAGGGATATGAGAATTTGAAATATGTTTATCCTGATGGAGTCAGAATGATATTATTATTAGATTACATCCAAACAACTCAAGTTTAAACTTTAATGACACTTTTTTTTGAAAACCAAAATAATCATATGTAAACTTATTAGTAGGTTCACATATTATTATGTAATTGTTATGTAATCGTAAATAGTAGTGCTAAGACACTAATTTTAATATTAATTTTTCTTGATAAATTATTTATTTGGTCCCTAATATTTTTCAGGAAGTTGTGATTAAATTGTCTGACTTTATTTTTTTTTTGGGTTAAAAGCTCTCTAAACTATTTAAAAGGATGCAAAATAGTCCTTTTTATTAATAAAGATTAAAAATTAGATCGAACAAATTACGTACATAACATATATAAGTTAAATTATGTAAATTTTTTAATTATCTTTAAATAGTAAATTATATTTATTTTTCGTGACACTTTCTGTTAAATTTTTAACTTTTGTTAACCAACAAGACTATTTTGCAGCATTTTAAAGAGTTAATGGAGCTTTTAGTGGGAAAAATATATATATTAAGAACCAAATCATAATTTCATAAATAGATTTGAAACAAAACAAATTATTTATCTTTTTTTTTTTTCCAACTTACATGTCAATAAATTGTACTTTTTGATGATATATTAACTGACATGATATTTTTTTAAACATCTATAAATTAAGGAGGGGAACAACCCACGTACGTACTATATTAATGGATTAAAAATTTGATGTTAGAGTTTGTATGCCTAACATTTTTCCTAGGTAAAAGGTGAAAATGGAATTAGCTGATCAAAGTTGACATAAAATCATTATTCGTATTACCAAGAGTGAATTTTTGGAGCCACATGATCATTAGTAGACTATATAGTTTTTTTTAAAGCTTCATAAGTAACAAACAAGTTGACTATCTTAAAAATAAAAAAATAAAAAATAAAATATCGTACCTTTATACCAAAAAAATAAAAGAAAATTTGACAAGTTTACCAACACCAAGGGGGGAGAAGTAATTGACTTAAATAGTCCTTAATCTATTGAACATATGACGGTTTGGTCTTTATTTTTTTTAAAATTTTAATCGAAAAGACCCTAAATTCTCTAAATATTGGTAATCTAGCCATTTTCGTTCAATTTTGTTCAGTTTCTAATGGAAAATATCACATGACCTATCACATGATTTGGATTACCCGTTAAAAGATGAAAAAACTCTTTTTTTTTTTTTTTTTTGAAAAAACAATACCCAATATACATTAAAAAAATGGAGAGAGACCCAGCCCCCTCCCCCGCCGGCGGCGAGCTTAGGCCCCAGTTGGTGGGGACTCAACTTTGTGGGGGAGGGGGGGGCTCTGGGTCGCAGGGATCTAGCCCGAGGGGGCTCTAGGTCACACGGATCTGGCTATTAGGGGTTCTGGTTCAATCGGATTTGGCCGGAGGGGTCTCTAGTTCGCTCAGATCTGGCCGGAGGGGCTCTGGTTCGCTTGGTTCTGACCAGAGGGGGCTCTAGTTCGCTCAGACCTAGCCGAAGATAGCTTTAGTCGCTCAGAGTTTTTTATTTGCAGACTGAAAATATCATCTTTCCTTCACCAAACCCTACTGCGGACGGCCTACCTGCAAAGGCCGAGCTCCGACAAACCATAAGGACAGAGAGAGAGATGTGAGTGAGGTCGAGATTACGAGGCTAAGTTCCTGACGGCGACGGAGTTCGTGAGGTCGAGAGAGAAGATCGTGGATTGAGAAAGGATAGAGAGATGAGAGAGGATAGAGAAACGTTTTTTTTTCCCTTATTTTTGTTTATGAGTGTTGTGGTTAAATTAAATTTGTTGATAGATTACTAAAATATCCTTTCATATTAGGTCATATATCTTACATATGATTTATTCCATTAGAACTTTAACGGTTTTAGATAAAAATGACTAAGATTGTTGACATTTAAAGAGTTTAAGGTCTTCTCCGTTAAAATTAAAAAAACAGTGACCAAATTATCACATTCAAAAGAGTTCAGGAATTATTTATGTCAATTACTAAAAAATAAAATGTTAAAAAAAGTAAACTCATCACACAACAAGTACATTCGCAGTATGGACAATGGTAAGAAAACTCACATTTCTTGAAAAGTTTTCCTTTAAAGTATTTTTAACATTAGTAAACTAAGAAAATGAACTTTTTTTAAAAATCTCAATTAGATTGTTGTTAATAAATGAAATGTCAATTAGATCGATTACTTGGTAGATACTAAATATTCATCCATCAATATATGTTTTATCAATAAATTAAAATATGAATATGTGTTTTTATAAACCAATCTTTAATCAACCTGATGAGTTGATAAATGTTTTGATGTTAATCGTTCATTTTTCTAATGGTACATTTGGTACAATGATTGGAGTTTGAGTTTTGTATATTGGAATTAAAATTAATGTTTAGTCGAAGTATGAATTGATAATGAATTATGATATAGGGAATAATGTAAAATTTGAAATGTGTTTGGAAAAAAAAAATGCATTATGAATTTTATTTCGTTTCTCTCATTGTTATGAGTATTTAGATTAAAAAAGAAAAAATAATCTTATTTCGACTTAAATAATAAAGTTATATAGAATTTTTAAGTTTGAATTTTATGAAAATTTAAGAGACAGAAGCAATATGTAGATTTGAAAGATTCGAAGTTGAATAGGCCCAGTTTGGAATATTTGCCAAAATTACAACTTCAAAAATTGAAATTAACAAAATAATCTTATTTCATTTTAACATAGAAACAACCACGGTTGTTCCTAATCGTTCGAATTCATTTTATTAATAAACTTTTTTGGAAAACTATTTAACAAAATAAAGAAAAATGTTTAAAGTAATTTTACTGACTGACTTGCAAAATTCCCGTCAGAATTAGCATGCATTTGATGCTAAGGTTTGGATTTAAAATTTGGGTTTGAATTGATTATACATTTATCGAAGTGTTTGAATTGATGGAGCTGAAAAGTTAAAAAACCTGAAATGTGTTAGGAAAAAAAAAATCAATATAGAGTTTATTTCGTTCGTCTCGAAATTCAATGCAATTTTTAAAAAATTCTTATTATTTGGACTTATCTATGTAAAGTTATGGACTTTTAAAGTTTGAGTCATAGAACTATGTGAATAGTAAAACTGAGGGAAAAAGACAATATTGTAATTTTTTTGGTTTAGATTGTAGCACCAAACAAACCCTCAATGTTTTAATCAACCCTAAATAGAAAAATGTTCAATTACTTTTTTTTAAAGAGTAATTGGTCTAAATATTCCCTGAACTCTTTTAAATATGACGGTTTGATCCCTACTTTTTTTTGGACGAGATAATCCTGAACTTTTATTATTTTGTCATTCCAGTCCTTTCCGTCAGATTCCATTAAAAACTCACGGAATGATCATGTGAGAATCACATTTTGTGCTTTTTGAAGGACAATACCCATAAAAAGATGAAAATATCTTATTTATGTTTTTTTTTTTTTAAAAAGGAGAGACCTCTATCTCTCTCCTCTCTTCTCCCTCCCTCCTTCCCACCCCCACCCCCACCCCCACCCCCACCCCCCAGATCTGACGCCGATGCCGAAGCTGGAGTAGGAGGCAGTCTCTCTCTTTCCCTTTCTCCTTCCTTCCCCTTCTCGCCCCTCGCACAATCCCCCTTGCCCCAGCGTGATCTGGCTTTTGTCCCCACCCCTTCTGGTGTTGCGACTCCCCTACCCCCCCCCCCTCCCGTAGTCGCCGTCGTCGTTTCCCTCCCTCCTTCCCCACCGCGATTTGGGTTACGGACCTTTCCCCAATGCGATCTGAGTTTTGGCTCTCCCCTCCCCCCTCGTGCCACTATCTCCTCCCTTCTTCCTTGTCCCCCTCCCGACCCCCGTGCCGCCGCCATGCGTTTCGGTCCCCCCTGTGGATATGGTTTTAGAAATAAAGATGAGGAAGGAGAGAGAAAATTATTATTATTATTTTATTTTGTTAAATTATTAAAATACCTTTAAATTATTATTAATTTAGTAAAATACTCCCACGATTTGATCATATGTATTGCACATGACTAATTCTATTAAAAGTTTAATAGTTTTTGATAGAAATGACTAAAATAACTAAAAGAAATAAAAGTTCTGAATTATCTTAGAAAAAAAGATTAGAGACCAAACTATTACATTTAAAAGAATTCGTGGATTATTTGGAGTATTATTTTTTAAAACAAAAATAAGTATCCAAGAACCGTCTTTCCATCGATAATACATTGACAAGATGACACGTGTTTCAAGACCGGAGGGACTACGGACAATAGTGGAAAACTCTCGCATTATTTGCCACACAATAATTACTCCGTTGGACTGTTTCCTGTTTTGTTTTCGAAACGTTTATGATTTGAAAGTGGTGGTTGTATTTTGTTCTGTTCGAATAAACATTCCCAAACTGAAAAAAAAAAAAAAAAAAAAATACAAACACCCACAAGCCAATTAAATTATATAAAAAAATCGCATTTATCACCCCTGTGGGTGGACCCATAGAAAAACCAGTAGACCTTCTCTCCTCTTTCTCTCTCCTTTCCTCTCTCCTTCTCTCTCTCTCTCTTCTGTGACTGTCTCTCTCTCTCCATATTTTAACAAAAACGTTTAACTCGGTTTCGACGACTCCACTCTCTCTCTCTTCTGGGAAACATCCTGGGGTATTGTTGGTCTCTTTTGTCGTTGATGTGTTTTTTTTTTTTTTCCCTTCTTTTCTTCGTTTATAAAAGTCTCTCCGAGTCTCTTTTGAAGTGGTTTAATCTAACAATTCATCGCCTTCTCAACTTTAGCTCCTTTAGCCCAAAACCCAGGTGCGTTTTCTTTTTCCTATTATCTTCTTCTTTCTTGGGTTGGTTTTATGTATGGTATATATATATATGTATATGTATATGTATATATATGTTCTGTGTGTTAAAGCTAATGGGTATTTGATTAAATTTTTAGAAATAAGGTTGTTTGGATGTGAAGCTTTGACGGAAAAGGAGCTATCTGAATCTAAAAATTTCAATCTTTTCCCCAAACTTTTGTTTTGGATGATCGGATATTATTATTATTTTTTTAATCTGATAAATTGTTTACCGGATATTCTTTTTGGATGCTCTTTTCTTGTTGTTGTTGTTGTTGTTTTTCCCTCCCCGCCCCCTGTAATTATCTATTTTATTAGGGAAATTGGCAACAAGTTTATCCATTTGTTGGGCTTTTTTTTTCTCTTTTGATCCTGGCTTTCATTTCTGAATTTTTTTTTTTTTGGCGCTCTACGAGTAGTAGAAAAGGAAAATAGAGTTAAAAAAGAAAAGCATAGATTTGAAAAAGATTTTGGGGGTCAGGAATTTGGTTACTTGATACTCTTTAGAATCTCAAAAAGTCAAGGCCTTTTCCATTCTTTTGTTGATGAATTGTAATTTCAAAACTTCAATTGCAAGCTAAAGTGTTACAACTTTTTTCAGAATCTACTTTTGTTTGAAATGAAAGATATATAACTAGATTCCTGTCCTTTTATTTACACTTTTAACTTTTGAAATTATTTATGTGATTACTTTATGGTCTCAAGTAACTGGAAAAAAATCTACTTTGCAACACTTAAGTAAGGGTATTTTTTTTTATGTGGTTTAATTTTGATAATTTAATTATACAAAGCTTCATGACACCCCGTTTTTTCACCCACTTTTTTTAAAAAAATTTCACTACTTTTTTCCGGTTTTCAATTACAAGAACTTGAATTTACCATTTGAATTGTGGGTTTGAATTTGTGATTCAAACCGGCCTTATTTAATGCTTCTCTGTCTTTTTTCATCCTTTGATTGGGCATTTTTGTTCTTTCAGGTTCTGCTTCTTTCAACTTTCCTTAAGCAAGGCAATTTCCTTCTTTCTGATCAAATTCCATCTCCAATGAGTAACCTCAAGTTGGGGGTTGAGGTTGTGGGTGCCCATGACCTTACGGCGAAAGATGGGCAGGGCTTATCCAACGCCTTCGTCGAGCTCCATTTTGATCATCAGAGATTCCGAACCACAATCAGAGAGAAGGACCTGAATCCTGTTTGGAACGAGAGTTTCTACTTCAACGTCTCTGATCCGAACAACCTTTCTAACCTCACTCTCGAGGCCTATGTCTACAGCCATAACAAAAACAACAACTCGAAATCGTTCCTCGGGAAGGTTTGTCTTACGGGAACATCGTTTGTCCCCTACTCGGACGCTGTTGTCTTGCACTATCCTCTGGAGAAACGGAACTTCTTGTCGCGCGTAAAAGGGGAGCTTGGCCTTAAAGTGTTTGTCACAGATGATCCTAGCATAAGATCCTCAAATCCACTTCCTGCAGTGGATATCTCTCACAATATTGACTCACGTCCAATCCATGATCAGCCGCCACAGCAGTCAAAAGTTGCAAGTTTTGTCTCAAATCTGCTCTCCAATGACAAAACCGACAAGAGACACACATTTCGTAGTATTCCAACCGAAAAGAAGAGTGCTCCTCCTCCTGCAATGCAACCTACACCGAGCTATGGAATGCAGGAGATGAGGGCCGAAGCGCAGGCTTCTAAACCCATTCCCATGTTCTCTGGTTTGTCATCTCAGCCAGTTGATTATGCAGTTAAAGAGACAAGTCCTATCCTTGGCGGAGGGCGAGTTGTTGGAGGGCGAGTTATACCTGGAGACAGACCTTCTATTTCCAGCACCTATGACCTCGTCGAAAAGATGCAGTACCTTTTCATACGAGTCGTTAAAGCACGTGATCTTCCTTCAAAGGATGTCACTGGAAGTCTTGATCCTTATGTTGAAGTGAAAATTGGGAACTACAAGGGGAAAACAAAGCACTTTGAGAAGAAACAGAATCCCGAATGGAACGAGGTGTTTGCCTTTGCGAAGGAGAATCTTCAGTCCTCTGTTTTGGAAGTCGTGGTTAAGGACAAGGATGTACTAGTTGATGACTTTGTTGGGCTGGTCCGGTTCGATCTACATGAGGTTCCCACCCGGGTTCCGCCGGATAGTCCTTTGGCTCCTGAATGGTACCGCCTTACAGACAAGGATGGAGATAAGAAGAAAGGGGAATTGATGCTTGCCGTCTGGTACGGCACACAAGCCGATGAGGCTTTTCCTGATGCCTGGCATTCTGATGCAATTGGCCCGACTGAGAACGCTCCGGCTTCCATTTCCCATATCCGATCTAAAGTTTACCATTCGCCAAGACTATGGTATCTTCGTGTCAAAGTAGTTGAGGCACAAGACTTGGTTGTTCCGGACAAGTCCCGTTTTCCTGATGTTTATGTGAAGGTTCAGCTTGGAAATCAGGCTCAGAGAACTAAACCGGTTCAAGTGAGGACTTTGAACCCAATATGGGGCGAGAATCTAATGTTTGTTGCTGCCGAGCCGTTTGAAGAGCATCTGGTTATTTCGGTTGAAGATCGAGTTGGTCCCGGCAAAGATGAGAATCTTGGGAAGGCTGTTGTATTTTTGCACACAATTGAGAAGCGCGCTGATGACAGAAAAATCCACGGAAAATGGTTCCAGCTCGAGAAGTCGACATCGGCTGCCATTGAAGCTGAAGAACACAAGAAGAAGGATAAGGATAAGTTCTCTAGCCGAATTCATCTCGAAATTTGTCTCGATGGAGGGTACCATGTTTTCGACGAGTCGACTCACTACAGCAGTGATCTTCGCCCCACAGCAAAGCAGCTCTGGAAATCATCCATCGGGGTTTTGGAGCTCGGAATTCTCAATGCTGATGGCTTTCATCCGATGAAGACGAGGGACGGGAGAGGCACGGCGGATACGTATTGTGTGGCGAAGTACGGACACAAGTGGGTTCGAACTAGGACCATAATCAACAGCCTGAATCCGAAGTACAACGAGCAGTACACTTGGGAGGTTTATGACCCTGCCACAGTTCTTACTATTGGTGTTTTTGACAACAGCCAGATTGGTAATTCTAATGGTAACAAGGATGTGAAGATTGGCAAGATCCGGATTCGAATCTCGACTCTTGAGACCGGCCGAATCTATACTAACTCTTATCCATTGCTAGTCCTTCATCCTTCAGGCGTTAAGAAGATGGGCGAGCTTCACTTGGCAATAAGATTATCCTGCACATCCTTAGCCAGCATGATGTTCAAGTACTCGAAACCGCTTTTGCCGAAAATGCACTACATTAAGCCGCTGACCGTGATGCAGCAAGATCTGCTGCGTCACCAGGCCATCAACATTGTGGCGGCTCGGCTCAGTCGAGCAGAGCCCCCTCTCCGGAAAGAAGTTGTCGAGTACATGTCCGACGCAGACGCTAACCTTTGGAGCATGAGGCGCAGCAAGGCAAACTTTTTCCGTCTTATGTCGGTCTTCTCGGGATTGCTTTCTGTCGGAAAATGGTTCGGAGAAGTCTGCACCTGGAAGAACCCTGTCACAACAGTGCTAGTACACGCCCTCTTTGTCATGCTAGTTTGTTTCCCGGAGCTTATTCTTCCAACGGTTTTCCTTTACATGTTCTTGATAGGCCTGTGGAACTTCCGGTACCGCCCAAGATTCCCTCCTCACATGAACACGAGGATCTCGTATGCGGATGTGGTGCATCCCGATGAATTAGATGAGGAATTCGACACTTTCCCGACATCCCGAGGCTCTGATATAGTCCGGATGAGGTATGACCGGTTAAGAAGCGTCGCAGGAAGGATTCAAACCGTGGTCGGCGACATAGCCACTCAAGGAGAGCGGGTTCAGGCGCTACTCAGCTGGAGGGACTCGCGCGCCACAATGATATTCATAATGTTCTGCCTCGTTGCCGCCGTCGTGCTATACGTCACGCCATTCCAGGTTCTGGCTCTCATCACTGGGTTTTACGTCATGAGGCACCCAAGGTTTAGGCGGAAGATGCCGTCAGTGCCGCTCAATTTCTTCCGCCGGCTTCCCGCGAGAACGGATAGCATGTTGTAGATGGAGAAATTGCTCTGTTTTTTTATGCCCTGCCAATGTTTTTTGATCTGGGGGTTTGTTTGGCAGTGCTTTTGTGAAATCTATGCTGTATCTGCTGCTGCTTTTGGTGTTTATTATGTTTAAATTATGGAAAGAAGTTGATAAAGTGCAATGCAATTGTAGTAGTTTTGTTCCATAATTTTGTCTTGATAATCTTGTTTTAGGGGCTGGGACCGGATTATATTGTTGTAAATTTTATTCTTCTAAAGGAATTAAGAAGTATGTCAAGTATATACAATTTTTTTTTTTTTTGTTTTTTTGTTTTTTTTTGTTTTTTGTTTTTTCACTTGTGATACTCACAAGTGCTGCATGTAGCATTTATATTATTTAATATTTTTAATATGATGTTAAAGTTTGGTATTTCATACTTTCACGTCTAATATCCCCACTCATGCTTTTGAAAGTGTTGTGTGCATTTTTTCATTAAAAATTTAATTGAGGGAGTAGATTCATAAACTTTTTCAAAATTTGAGAGAGAATGTTAGAAATTGATGTTTGGAAGACATTTTGTGACAAGGTTTAACATTAGAGGGAAAAAATAAAATTTATCATTTTTCTTATTATTACATCTCTCTCCCAAATATAATATCACTCTAGTCCTTAACCTTCTTGATGTAATCTTTGGTAATGATACATCTATGTTCATTTGTTTCAGGTCTTCTGACATCCTACGTATATGGAGGTAGTCGCTCGCTATGTTTTTGTAAAGCTCACATGGTTTAGAACTATGAACAATATTTATGTGCATTTCATGGAATTATTTTCGAAAATACAAATTTTATGTCAAACAATTTACTTAGTTACTAGGCATGTCATTTAAATACTGAAAAAATGCAAAATATTTTATCTTACCCTCTGACATAAATCTTTAAATATTTTTAAATGTGTCAATAACCAAAGTGTTTATTCACCACCTATGTGGGACTTAAAATGCCATAAAACAAAAGTAATACGTGTTAATTCGAACTAATGTATGTACTTCTTGTTTATTAGTCACGGGGGAGGGTTTTTTTTTGCTCGGGGGAGGTTAATACAGATATGCAGAAGACACCAATCAAGGTTGGCTATGCAATTTCACTACTCGATCCAGCATAATTTTATTAGTTCCAAAGTATTGATTTCTGATTGTTTGAACTACTTTCTAACCTTCCCTTTTGGGTGCTAAAGGATAAGGGATTTATAAGATTGTGATGAAAAATTTTGTTTTCCACGCCAAGAGAGATTAAATCAGAAGGACCAACAAACACTTGAACAAATTTATCTACCAGTAAAATAACATAAAATAAAACACTTGAACAAATTTGAGCATTCTTAAGCAAGTTTAATTATTTAGAGTAATTAGCCCAAATATTTTTTGAACTCTTTCAAAGGTGATGATTTGGTCCTTATTCTTTTTTTTTTTTTTGCCCACCCTAAATTCTTAGTTTTTGGCCGTTATGTAATGTATGTGATCAAATCTAAAACGATATTTTAGTAATTTAATAATAATTAACTTAACAAAAAAAAAATTATTAAAAATTTAAATTTATCTCTCTCTCTCTCTCTCTCTCTCTGATGTCAGGAACAAAAGCCGAAACCTAAAGCCGAAACCTAGATACAAAAGACCCAGAGAATAGACCTAGGCAAGACAGCGTCGAACGCCGGGGGCTTCAGTTTGGCGACGGCAGGGGAATGAGGGAGAGAGAGAGGATAGATTTGGGTTTGAGTTTGTTGTGGGGGGGATTTGGGTTTTGAACTCGTTCTGGGTTTTTTGTTTTGTTTTGTTTTGTTTTTTTTTTTTTGTGGTTTGAGGAAAAAACAAAGAAAGAAAAAATGAGGGTGAAGGTAAATGAGTAAGAAAATAAAAAATCAAGGGGTATTTTAGTATTTTTACTAAAAAGTTATGATTTATGTAAGATTCCGTTAGAAATTTACAGTTTTGGACTGAAAGAAATATAATGGCAAAAAAAAAAAAAAAAAAACGAGTTTAGGTTCATTTTGGACAAAAATAAAAAGAATATGGATCAAACCGTCACATTTGAAAGAGTTAATGGATTATTTGGACTAATTACTCATTTATTTATTTATTTTTGATGCATAAGTACATCACCCTTGAACTTACGGAATATGAACTCTTAAGTCATTCTTCCCTCACCAATTGGACTAGCCCCAATGGATGTTTTAAGCATGTTTAATTGTGTTGCAGTTAAGTAGCCAATTGCAAAAGATGCTCTAACTTGTTATCTCATCTCAGTATTGATAGTTTTACTACAAGATTTTGTGCTTCTATTTTGCATTGTCAGTGAACTTCATAATGTTTGAACGAATTTTTTTTTTTTTTCTTTTTTTCCATTGACTGATCATGGATAAGAAAATACTAGTACATACACCAAATTTCTGGTCAAGCCGAAGCTTAAGTTGTCCTGTCACGTTGGAAGTGAAAATGACCCGCCAACTTGGATATCTCACTAACACTACAACAGTCAAAAGGCCTGGCCCTTGAATTAAAAAGCCCACGGAACAATAGTTTATAGAAGTGTAATGGCAGGCATACTATCTTTAATCTTTTTAATTATAACTCCTATATAATATTTTTTTTAAGATGCAATCAATTGATATAATCATATTATAAATATTTAAATATTTATTAATAAAAAAGTAACTTATATGTCATATAAGTTATTAATTAAAAATTAAGATTATAATTGATATCTCTAATATTTTTTTTATAAAATAATCACAAAATAATTGGGTATTGACACAAATGCCACCCTTTGAAAGCTTCTTTCCTAACTTGACCCTATATTGGACATTTTAGCTTCTTTACCACTCAAGGGTATTGGTCAAATATAAACTTAATATATTTTAGCCAAGTTCCCCTACTGACAGGAACCAACAAAAAAGAAAAAAGAAAAAAGAAAAGAAAAGATCAAGATACCAATAAATTCTGCCATATATTATCATAACCAAAAATGATCGTCGACAATGTTGGTCATTTGCTCTGGTCGCTTGTGCCGGCTACAAAAGATTTCAGTAGAATATTTTTGATAATATATTAGAAATTTTCTTTTCAACATAAATAACCTGACATATTTGATTTCAGTGGCTGGTCACTTATCAACGGAATATTCTGGTATTTTTATAATCTATCATAATTTTTTTTTTTTGGATATAGATGAATGGGCATCTTTAACTTTAATTACCGTCACAGGTAACCAGAGCATTGTGACTGATTATTTATTTTCTAATCTTCTAGATTTTTTCGCTTTGGCATAGATGGTAATCACAAAATAATGGCGTATTGACACAAATGCCACCCGTTGAAAACTTCTTTCCCAACTTGACACTATATTAGACATTTTAGTGTCTTTACCACTCAAGGGTATCGGTCAAATATCAACTTAATATATTTAACCAAGTTCTCTCTACGGACAGAAGGGTTAAAAAAAAAAAAACTATCAAGATACCAATAAATTCTACCATATATTACTAGAACCAAAAATGACCATCGACAATGTTGGCCATTTGCTCCGGTTACTTGTGCCGGTTACAAAATATTTTAGTAGAATATTTTTGATAATCTATTATAATTTTTCTTTTTAATATGAATAACCAGACATATCTAATTTCGGTGGCTGTTCGCTTATCATCGAAATATTCTGGTATATTTATAATTTATCATTATATATTTTTTTCGACATAAATGGGTGGATATCTATGACTTCGATTACTGTCGCAAGTAACTAGAGCATTCTGACTGAATATTTACTTTATAATCTAGTATATATATATATATATATATATATTTTTTTTTTTTTTTTGTTTTGGCATAGATGATGGAGATTCTTTAGCTCTGGTCAGTAATGCCAGTCAATAGAGTATTTTGATTGAATATATTTTATAATCTACTAGATTTTTTGTTTTCAACATAGATAATCACATGTATCTAGCTCTGATAGTTAGTTTCCGAGTATTGTAGTAGAATATTTTAGTAATCTACTATAATATGTATCTGTTTTAACATAGACGGCTGTACATCTTCAGTTTTGATCAGTAGAGTACTATGGTAGAATATTTTTAATAATCCATTAAAATGATTTTAGTGAGAAGCATTCCACCATTTATATTTTGTAAAATAACTTCCCAATTCATATTACATTTAGGGTCCGTTTGGTTCAAATGTTTAATTTTGAAATAAAAATTTTTCTTGTTTTGAAAAAAGTTCCTTTATTATTATTATTATTATTATTATTAGTTTTGTTATTACTATTATTATTTTTTTAATTTTTTATATTTACTGAATATACCACATTTCAATGAATGAGTTGAAAAGGTAAGATAAATAGTACTATTACATATATGAGAAATTTGCCATTACCATAGCTTAAATTAAATTTAAATTCAAAGTATTGCAAGGAAATATAATGCTGATTAAAGTAAAATTTTCTCAAAATTTAAAAGGAATTAATTCTAAAGAATAAAAAGAAATTTAAAAAATGGTTTTTTTTCTTCTTTTTTTTTTTTTTTGTAAAGAAAATAAATTCCCTCCATCTACCTCCTCACTTCTATCGCCCTCTCTCTCCACTGTAAATTGTAGGAGATCACGCTGGTAAGTTTGCATGGCGTCACAAGTGTGAGGGTGGGAGTCTGTTTGCATAGGACGTGCGACGGAGAAGGAGGGGGTGGAGGAGACAACATCCTATAGAGAGTGGGAAGGGGGCGGAGTAGACGACAGCGTGAGGAAGAGGAGACAACGTCTCTGTGATGGTTTTGGTTGGTAGCTTTTTGCTTGGACCAAAAAAAAAAAAAAAAAAAAAAAAAAAATTCCCGTACCTATTTTTCTTTTCGTAAAATTTCCCCTAATTTTCTTGTCACGTGAGTTTTCCCATGCAAACACTAATATAAGGAGAAAATTTGTAATGATTTCAAAGTTGGAGGGAAATGGAGAGTACGTCTCAAAATTCAAGGGCACATCATTACAATGGGGAAAGGGAGGGAGGGGTTTGAAAATTTTCCTTGAATTTATCAATTGAATTTAGCTTTAATTTGTTTAAAATTAATTTTAAAAAATATATAGTGATAATTTTTGAACTCGATATCTTATGGTGTGATCAGGTGTAGAATATAATACAGATAGCAAAATAGAACCAATTGATAGAGAAGAAAAGGTACTAGGAAGATGGATATAAAACCACCAGGGAGAAAAGATTTTAAGAAAAGAAGAAGAGTTCAAAAGGAGGAATACCAGAAATCTCCATATTTCTCGTTTCACATTATCTGGTTTATAAACAAAGAAATCAATTCATCTTTTGTGACATTTACCCATCTTAACGACGTAAGTAAAGTTGGTAGCAGAAACTATCCTAACAACATAAGCACCAAAATGAAAATAAAAAATAAAAAAAAAGCTAGGTATAAAAATTAATTAATGCTAGGAACTCCATCATTCTTCCAGGGATTGAGAAACTAGACAGCGGTGAGTATGAAATAATCATAAAATTAAAGCAACAATCTGAAATGCGAGAACATCTTTAATCTTGTTGAAAGAAGTCATAGAAGCTTGGAATTTGATTGTAGAAATATCTTTGTTGTGAAGAAATAATAGAACACTCAATGTTTTTGAGCTCCACATCATGTAAACAACTCTTGAACGGAGAATATGAAGGATGAAAAGAATAATACGAATCTTTTTTATTGTTTAATAAAAATGAGGAAGTATTGAAATGATATATACTAATTTTTTAAAATCTAATTACTATATTGTCCTTTTATAAAATTTATTAACAAATTTTTTTGGGACAGAATTGTATTTTCAAGCTCACATGAAAAGAGAGCTTGCATCCTTTCATTTATAGAAGGATGCAAATTGGTGGGTCCGGATGGATGAAGTCCTCCTCCAACGCTCTCCATCCATCCATCCATCTTTTTAAAAGTTTTATATTTTCCTCGTTTTCTCCCTATTAAAAATTGATTATTCCTATATTACACTCTAAACTGAAAATAATAAACTGAAGCTCCGCTGCGCTGGTGGTCCACGCTTTTTACTTACACCAGATTCGTCTACGCGAGTCTTCTAGAGGTACACTGATCTAGTGCCCACGTTGACGGAAAATTGCCGGGAGGTGAACAATCGTTATGAATTGTGATCTCCACCGAACACTTTTGCTTAATGCTTAAACATTTATAAATGGCACTTTTAATGGCGTTGATTTTTTTTTTTTGGGGTTAAAAGTGGAGGTTAAAGATACTGTTTACCCGTTATAGGAGATTTCTCCAAAAATATCTCCAAAATTTTTTTTAAGCTCAAAATTACTTTTCATTATTCACAACTATAAATGTGCACAGTAAACTCAAACCTTAAAAGTCTATATTTTGTTATTTCAAGTCCAAATAAGATGATTTTTTTTTCCAAATTGCATAAAATTTTGAGAGGAGATTTCTCCTCTCAAAATATCTCTAAAAATATCTCCAAATGTTTCTTTTTTTTGTCTTTTTCTTTAACTCAAAATTACTTTTCATTATTCACAACTACAAATGTGTATAGTTGTAATAATCGAAATTTTCACGAACTCACAATTTTCTTGTAAATAAGAAATTTATAGTTCGTATTATGTGTTTATGTGCAATTTTATGAAAATTATGAATATTAATACAAAATTCATGATTTTATCAGTATATGATTGAGTTCTCGGTAAATTAATTACGAGACTTCATGATAGGCCTTTTAAGTAAAAATGTATGACGAAATTTCATGAATTCATGATAGTCAAAATTTGATCGGAACAAGTGACCAGAATGGTCAAACCTAAGATGGTAATGTTATATGATAATCAGTGTGAGAAATATACTGCGAAAACTGTCTTTACAGACAAGATAACAAAATTAAGTTTTAAAACCACCATAGAAAAATCAAGCACCTAAAATAGGATATTAAAGGCCAAATAGCTTTAAATAAAAAGAAAAATCTTTATACAGTCCAACTATACACAGATAAATTTTGGACTGCAATTCGGTATAACAGTATTAAATTGTACTGTGTATTAGTGAACACAGTATTAGAAATATCTGTGTTGGATTTAAAGTGGACTACATTAAAGAACAAGCCAAACAAGGCTTTAAGATGACATCACCTCACCTTGGATTTATGACATCATCCCATTTTTGATTTATGACATCATAAATGGTGGAAACAATCACACCATGACACCTAGCACAAGGATGGCCGGCCACTTGGAGGGTTCTTTGGCAAAATTTTGTGCAATTATTTTTATTCCAAGGATTTTTGAGCAAAGTTGAACCAAGAATAATTGCAAAGAAACCCATTTTTTTCACCTATAAATAGGCCAAGGGGGTGGGCGGATTTTGAGCCAAAAATTGGTGAAAACTAGCCAAACTCTTGCCATTTTCTCTCTCAAGAAATCCGGACTTCCAAGGGTGAGAAAGAGCAAAGAAAAATTCGGAAAACTTAGGGGTTTTAGTGCTAGGGTAGTCGGTTTTTCTCTAGTGGCTTCAAATTAGGTTTTCGAAATTTTTGGTGCCCATTTTTGGGGCCAACAGCCAGCTGCCAAGGGGGAGTGAGTGAGTGATAAAATTTGGATTTAAGAGTGTTTAGTTTAGGTGCAAGCAGCCACCAAGAATCAGCCAATTTTGGTGCCAATTGGTGCAACAAAACCGGCCTTGGGTGGTGTCCTAGGAGGAAAATTTTGTGAGCCAAACCCTAGCCAATTTTCGGAGATAAACCAAGGTAAACCATTCTAGACCTTAATCTCTTTCAATTAAGCATTCAATTTGAAATTTACATGTATTTCAAGTTGAAATTGTAAGAGCATAAGCTCAATTTATTTTGTGCCCAAAGTTAGGATTTTAGGGTTGTGCTTGATTAGGTATTAATGGTGGTTTGGTTTAATGGCTTTGATTGGTTATGTTTATGCTTGTTTGAATGATTAGATGGATGATGAATTGTATGTCCCCTGTTTTATGTGTAAGCCGGTTCTAGAATTACATGCTAGGTTGTTAGTTTCAATTATGGAATGGTGAGACAACCTAGAACCATGCAAACCTAGGCTAGGCAGTTCGGTTTTTGGTTTGCATGGGTGCATTTGAGTGGCATGATTGTTCATGTGGGACGTTAGAAAACGCTGCATGTGTGCTATCTAGGCTCCCGCGTGTTCGGTTGAGGTAGTATGCACGTAATAGGACGTAAAACCAAGTTAAGAACAAATCTGCCAGTTTTCGGGAAAAACTGGTCAGTTTTCGGGAAAAAGCGATTTTTAGGCCCTTAGAGGCCGAATTTGGAAAAACTTAAAACATAAAAGTTGTTCAGAAGGAATTTTCCTAGAGAAAAACGCAAACAGTTTTTGAAAATAAGGCTCCAAAGGCCTTCGTTTTTACAAAAACCCGAGCCTGACCGTGCCCAGGATTTATGCACGGCCAGGTGAGTTCAAACGGTAATATGGACATGTTTGAATCCGAATTAAATTTTTCGTAAAACACAAAAGTTTTAGAATTTTTCGAGAGCTAAAACTTTTGTGAAGACAACTTTTTCAAATTCAAATTGGATCTTTAAACTGACACGGATTTTTAAAGACTGTGCAAAGAACAGGAAATTCCTGCACAGGATTTTCTAAAACAATACATAAAAACTGTATTTTCGCACCAACAACCCTATTTTAACTATGGAAACTGTTTCAAAGGCAGTTTTCAGCCTTTAATGATTTTTATAAAGTTACAATTTGAAAACCACGAAATTTTAAAGAGATTTTTGGCAAATTTTTCCAAAATTGGATTTTAATAGCCAAAGTGTAGTAACAAGTTGTTAACGGATGATAACCGGGAAAGATACCCGAGTTACTAAAGATTAGGCCCAATAATAGGAATAGTATCTTGATACTATTCATACATACATGAGTTTAATACCCGAGGTTACCTCAAGTAACCTAACAAGTAATGGATCAAGTTTGGTTAACCACAAACTCTAGGGTTACGATTAGTAACCTAGTAATGATCAAGACCGGTGTGGGGGGGGGGGGGGGGGCATATAATTAGAATATTGAACAGGTTACCAATATTTTATAGGATCCTTATCCTATGTTCTTTTTAATAGCAGGAGGTAACCTGCAGTTGCAATCTGAGTTAAAGCAACGAAACCCCAGACATAGTATCTCAGGCAAGTATCGAACCTCACCTGCAGTATGGAAATAGTAAATACTATTTTCAAATGTGCTATGTTATGCTATGCTATTTACACTATATTTTCAAGTGTACATGCTATGATATGTGATGCCATGCGATGATATATTCTATGACATGTTATGCCATGTTGATAAGAATGCCATGTTTTTAAAAGTGTCATGGTTTACAAAAATACCATAAATGCCATGTTTTCAAAAGTGTCATGGTTTACAAAAATGCCATAAATGACATGTTTTTCAAGAATGCTATGTTATGGCAAGTGTTAAGTATGATATAACATAGTGACATCATGAAGCATGTTCACTAATGTTAAACCATATGGTAAGATAAATCAAGAAAGGTGTCGTACCAACCTCCCGTGATCGAGGAGGCTACAGGTTTCAGTTGTGACATTTACCTTCCGTGATCGAGAAGGGTCAAGTTATAATTCCCAGAACTGTTAGGGCCTTGCAAACCCTAGCTTTATCTGGAGGCTGCGCGCTTTCGGTACGTACACTATGGGCCCACATGTTGAGACAAGATAATAAGTTAAAGGATTGAGTCTATAATAAAACATAAGACATTCAATCAATCATAAATGGTTCATGCATATGTTATATGATGAATGACATGTTTTTGAGATGTTCTAAATGTTTTGTGAGATTATGTTTGTACTTGCTGGGTGAAAGCTCACTCTTGTATTCCATACTGTAGGTAAGAAGCCTGCAGCTTAAATGGTGGGCTATGCGGACGATGCGGCGGGTGAAGGGCGGTGTGGGATACCACTACGCAAAATTTTCCGCAACCGCTTTTGAATCTCAAAAGTAAATTATGTTATGCAATATGTATGAAGTTTAAAGACTTAAGAAGATATCTTCAGTATAGTATGTATACATGATAAGTTTTTCTCTACAAGATAACTTATGTAAATATGTTTTAAAGAAAAAAAAAATTATTCTCAAATTTTCAAGTAAGATAAGTACAAGTAAGTATGGTGTCGACCCGGCTTGGGAAGTCGGGGCGTCACAATAGTAAACTCAAGCTTTAAAAGTTTATACTTTGTTATTTCAAGTTCAAATGAGATTATTATTATTTTTTTCCAAATTACATAAAATTTTGAGAGGAACAAAATAAGATTTATATTGATATATATATATATATATATATTTTCCAAACACATTTCAAGTTTTATACTTTTTTACTCTAAACATTTTTTTTTTCAATCAAACACATATTTTCAAAGTTTATCTCAACTCCAATCTCTATCTCCAAAACCTCTCCCAAACGGATCTTTAATTTTCTAAAAAAAAGAAAAAGAAAAATAGATCCCACAAACAACTCCACATGTACATTTTGATGGTTATCACAAAAACTGATTAATTCAATTCAAATGAAATCGAACCAGAGTAAACCGTTTATACTTTTTGGATGAGTGATCGGTTTTTTTTCCTTTTTCTTTTGGTCAATCTGGTATTCTAAAAGAGATCACTAAAAAAGCAAGTGTGAAGTTTCCATTTATACGAACATATATAGATATATATATTAATATACCAAGACATATATTATAAGTATTCCTAACATGATTTATAATGGTCCTGTAGTCGATTTTAAAAACGATGAAGTGTACGTTACAACATTAAATAATTTGTGATAAAATTCATATGGATGGAAAACTTTATACTAATTAAATTTTTGCTATGTTGGAGTTAAATGATAACCTTTGAAATCTTATGAAAAAATTTGTATGTTTGTCAAACGTCTAAAAAAAAAAGTTTTTGATCTTAAACCCTAATCAACCAAACCAATAACAAGTGGTTTGGTTTGATTTGGTTATATATATATATATTTTATATATTTATATAACCAGTCAAACTAATCAAAAATAAATTTTATTTTTGATTTGGTTGGTAATTTTTTACTTTTAAACTGACCATAACCATTCCTGTTGACAATTCAAGGCTTCTCTTGATTTTTATATTTCGCAATCTCTATCAAACCGTTGTGAAAAGTTTGTGACAGTGATTGCCGTTAATTCCAATTTTTGTATCAGTAGGTATACATCATAAACAAGTTAAAGAAAAATATCCTGAAAAGTTTAAAGCTAGTTAAATTTTCCTTCCTTTCTTTTTCAAATAACACGTACATGGAACAAATATGAATGTTAATTCAAACTAAAACAACAAAGACTTGAAAATATATAAGAAGAAACAAAAATGGGAGTTGCAATTTATCACCGATATACTAATCCCAAATTACATATATTACATGACCTTCCAAGCAGTAAAATTTAAACTTCCTTCATATTCATTTATTTTTTTTTTTGGAGAATAAGTGTTAATCTAGAAATATATATATATAAGAAATAACGACCACAAGTGGGATCCAACCCACAAAAGTCTCTAGTACCTACGAACTTTTTTAATTATTTTTTAAATAATTGGGGTATATGATTCTCATTTATTAAAGAAAAAACAAAAACACTCTTATGTTTTATATCTGAGAGCTCACATACAAACCATTTTCTTCCCGTCTACTGAACTAGTCCCAGCATGATCTTCCTTTAGATCCTATGAAGTCAAAATAATACATATATAGAGAAAATTAAGCTTCGGACCAGTATATATGAAGTTCACCCCAATCATCCTTTGGTACTTTCAAGGCCTTCCAAACAGCTTTAGAATTATCAACAATGTTATTAGGACATGGGGGCTGATAATCATGATCATAATCGCAGCCCGCAGTTGAATCTCACTCATCCACAACCATGGCATTGACACTCCGGCCATTTCCATAGATGGTAATGTTCTGGAAACACCTCTGCATGTTGTTGAACCATCCGGTTGACAAAGCCACGACCGGGGTGTTCTCGGAGTGGTACTTGCCGTCGCACTCGGAGGTTGCACCTCCATCTCCGCCCTTCTCAAAGCTGTTGATTGTAAGGAGCGCATTTGTACGGCCAGACGCCCTTGGTGAGCACTAGTAAGTGGTGTAGAGCTTTCCTTCTTTGCAACAATCAGGTGTAGTTCTCCGGATTGTATTGTCCTGGAGGAGGCTTTTTTCCTCTTATTTTGCCACTTGGCCGCTTGCAAGTTTCCGCTTCGAGGATCGACAAATTGATTGCAAGAAGAAGTAAAATGAAAAACATACAGCTGAAGAAGAAGAGATCTTCATGATCTTCTCTACTCGTGATTCTGTTATGGACTATTAGGCTAGTTTACAGGAAATGATTTAGTCGCTGGCTATATATATACCAATTTTGTGACGGAAAATACCGAATATATCCCTGCTATACGTTTCACCTTGTGTTATCAGACAATACAAAAACGTGCCTTGTAATTTGCAAAACGTAATGAAATTTTATATTATATTTGATCAAAACTTCATTGGGGTGAAAAATCTATAGAGGTTTTTTTTTTAAGTTCAATATACTATTGTATACCAGTAGTGTTAACATCACTTAGTATTAAAATATTGATCCCATCATATGAAATTCACATATAAAATTGATCTTTTATTGTGATTGTGTTTAACACATCAACAGTTAAAAATGGAGCTAAAAAATTTTTATGTATATCATTGGATGAGCATGATATAGGCTCGCAAATGCAATGTAGGCCCCGAGATTTTTATTCTATTTTATTTTGTTTCTTGAAATAAATCTTTAGTTTAAAGAAAGGAATCTCTTGGGTAATTTCTTTATTTGTGCTAAATTACAACGACTTAAGGAGTGTTTCTGTCCTTTTTTTTTTTTTGGCTGGAAAATTTTTGAATCTTTCTTTCAAATAAGAGTGACATGATTCCTTAAAAGTACCGATGCTGCTGATGCAATGAGGATTATGAGGTGAATATAGCTTTCAAAATTACGATATAAAATAATAAATTAATAAGGATACTCAAGTACAAAACTGATTAAAGAACAAAAAATATATTAAGCATGGGAATTTTGATTATATCATCATATCCAACCTTTTCATTTTGTATTTTAGTACTCTAGATTTCCCTGCGTCGCTATTGGAGAAACTTTGCTTAACTCAAAATTTATTTATATGTAAATATATATGTAAAGAGATATATAAAGAGATTCAGAATCTTCTGGCCGCCAATCATTACTAAGACAAAAGAGATTCAAGTGTCTTAGCTGGCAAAGCTTGGTTCGTTGAAATGGAAGTATGAAAATACCGAAGTGCTTGAAAAGTGTGCACAACTACTTTTGTTATCTCAGAATCTCAACACTCAGATTTTAAATACCCGATTTATCTTTTTTCCCATAATTTTACGATAATAAAGAAAACTTGCAAATGGTATTGTCATTGTGTGTTTACAATAAAAATATTAATGCGTGATATGCTTTCATCATAAATCAGATTCAGATTATTAAAAATTAATATAGTAACCAAAATAGCAGTACTTATTAGTGAAGTAAAAGTAAAGTTTTTACTGTAAGTTTTCATTGATAATAAATAAGTCCGATTGCAGTTGGTTGAAACCTTCAAATAACAAATATATATATAACACGCAGACAGTACGTTTGAAAAAATAAAAATTAAAATGCCACAATTAGTTGAAAAATATTTATTTGGATTGTAATTGAAATAAATAATATCTTCAATTAAAAGACTGCATGAACATGTAACTTGTTTGAAAAAATAAATATTTATGTAGCTATGACTATATTTGAGATACAATTATTTGAACGGTAAAATTAAATGAACAAACATTTTAACACGGTGATTCTGACTGTAAATTGTAAATCATCTAATTTTAACCTTACACGTGTATCAAATTAATTTTTCAATGTTTTACCCAAATTTTTTTTTTTTTTCAATGTCTCACATTTCTTTTAATCCTACGTGTCTTCTTCGGATCTGCCTCAAGGATATTCTTGATCTTGTTTGCTAGTTTCATGGGGCACATTAATTTTGGTAACTGTAACTAATTATAGGGAGTGAAAATTGAGGATTGGACACGAATGTATTGTTAAATATCAGGTATGAAAATGTCATATATTTATGTGTAAAGGACATACTGAGACGAATAATGTATAATTAATGAGGTGAGATTTCTAAAATTTACTCTATTCGAATTTTGATAGAATTAACGTTAAGAGGAAAATTTAACAATGTTTTTAAAAGTTTTAGGGATAGTACAATTGGGGAGTATGTCAAAAGAGACGTATAAGTTGGGAGGACAAAATATAAAATTAATCTTCATCTTATTATTTTGCCTATAAAAATTGCATCTTATTATTATCATTTTTCTAAACAATTTGAGGCTGGTCTCACTTATTAGATATAAAACTAAATTACTCTAAATTTTTGATTTTAAGGGTTCATATTCAATCTCCTTCCCTCCAACCCGCTAAGCTATTCAACAGGGTTATTACGAGAACAAATTACATTTCCCCCCCAAACTTTAGGTCTTGTTAGAAAATATCTTTTGAACTTTAATTCATAACATTCTTTCCCTTGAACTTTGAAAAAGTTTTCAAATTTCTCCCCTCTTCCCTCCCCCCCCCCCCACCAAGTAAATTTTTTACGAAAAATTATATATCACACTCGTTAAAAGCATGAGTTACGGATATTAAGTTTGCGTTTGGCATTACATCTTAAACTCAAATTTTTTATCTCAGTTTTTATTTTTTTGTTTTTTCCTGAAAAGTCAACAAAAAATATAACTTATTTTTAAAAGTCAACCAACTCAAACTTAAAAATTTCAACTCAAACCGTTTTACCAAACGTACCATAAATGTGAAATACTTATAATTAGGTTGGAAGAGTAACCATTTAGGACTGATAGACATTTTTTCTTATACCTTTCTCTTAAAGGTAGCTTTGTAATTTCACATTTAATAAGAGTAACAAGTGCTAGGAATGCAGTCAATGTGTATCATTTCATGAGTTTATATTTAATCCATTCTAACTCATGCTTTCAAGGAGTGTTATGCGATTTTTTTTTTAATCCAAAATTTACTTGAGGGGGAAAATTCATAAACTTTTTCAAAGTTTAAGGGAAAAAAATGTTACAAATTTAAGTTCAAGGGCATTTTATGATAGACCTAAAATTTGAGGAGAAAAGTATAATTTATCCTTGTTATAATATCGTTATTTAGTCTCAAGCATTACATATATTAAAAAAAAATTGTCGAAAAAAATAATGCTAAAAAGTTGAAAAAAAAAGAATCCTATAAATAGAAGAAAAATGCTTGGGATCTAACGGTGTTAAGCACCACCATTAAAAAAAATTTAAAAATATTAAAAAAAGACCTCATTTTTAAGTCTCATACTTGTGGGACTCAAGTTTTATCGGTAACTATCAGTAATGTGACAGACGTATGCTTGAACCAGTGGTAGCTCGTGCCTTTGTTGAGTTTTTATTTTATTTTCTTTATTTTATTTTAATTTTTCATCTCCCTAAATTATTTTTATTATTAACTTTTTTTTTTCTTTACCTCGATCTTTCATTTCCCTGTTAAACTGTCTTTCCTTTTTGTTTGTTTTTTCTCAGAGTTTCTTTCATTGATTATCCAACAATTTCTTTGTAATCTTTGGACTTTCTTTTTTCCTTTTGTTTCTTCCAATATGCGAATGGCTTTTTTCACAAGTCTAGGCATTTATTTTTGCGCTCCTTTCTTTCTGAGATTAATTTTTGTAAGCACATACGATTAAGTTGACACTATTATCATGTTTTCTATTAGATTTGTTTTCTTCCTTTCACCATCTTTCCTCTCGCTTAATGATATGTATCGAAAGGAAGATAAGTTCAACAATTATGGAAAAAGATTTTAAACGAACACTTCTTTTTTATATATTGAATTGTGTATTATATATGGGGGACTTTTGAACTATAGAATCATGATAATTATCATTTTACGATACTTGATATAGTTTTATAACTTAATAGTATTAGTTGTTTTACTCTAATTGTTCCATTATTTTTAGTTTACGAATTTTGGTTTTATGTTTGACCCCCCACTTAAATTAAATTTGGAATCCTTCACTGCATTCCTGTATGTATAGTTAGTACTCTAATGTAAAAACAGGTTAAGTTTAAATATTTTAACTCTACTAATTATTGTGTTATCCCAAAAGCATTCTTCCGATTGAGCATTCTTTCGATTGGGCATTGTTATTTTAAGGCAAAAATTTATTTATCTACAATAACCCTTATGCAAAATTTTCTTTTTCAACTTAGTTTTTATTATTTTGTTGCTTGAATGTCTATCTTCATTTACCTAATTCGTTACTTTATCAGCAAATTTCAATTAGTTGATTGGGGAATAAGAATATCATTATGTAGGCATTCATGGTTGAAGTTAATTTTAGTCTCATCCCAAAAATTATCAAACTTAAAATTTTTTTCAAGACAACGAAAAAAACATGGATTGGCTTATATTTGGCACTGCTTAATTGTTGCACGATTTGTCACTTGAACTTAATTATCTATCTAAAAAGTCAATTACTATGAAATAGAATATAAATAACAGGAATGCAACAATGTTTTGCTACAATTTTTAATTTGATATAATACCAATTTAATAGGATTTGAAATTTCTCAACAAAGAAAAAACTGATATTTTACTTGACCAAGAGCGCGAATAAAATGAAATAACATAATCAATTTTTAGTAATTTAGCTAATGATACTTCTAATTTTAAATGACATGACATGAAAGAAAACTGTTATTATCCCAACTTAAAGCCAATTAAAAGTTCCTAAATTGATAGTTTTTCTTTAAGGTAAAACTCTTTGCTATTTTAACAATAATACTAATTGATATTTTTTTAATGAAATAATTTTTAAAAAGGACTAAATATATATATTGATTGAAATTTAAATTATAGAAAAGATAATATACAGTTTTAATTAAACTACAAAACAAATTAATCACTCTAAATAAGATGACTTAAAGAAAGTTTTGTAATATGTAAGGGTGGAAGCTTTAAATTGTCTATTCATGTGCACTAAAATAAGGGGAAAGCACATAAATGAATAAATTTATAGATCATTGCACCAACATGACAGAAAAAATTAACATTAGATCAATATAACACAAAATTAAACTAAAGTTATTTAAAATTTGTGTCATATTGATTAAGAGCGAGAAATTTATATCATGTTGATCAATAGATAAAAAAAGAAAAGGTTTATTTAGGTAATTTTTTGGCAAAATAAAATGATTGGCACTTTCAAGGCCTTCCAAACAGCTTTAGAAGCATCGACAATGTCATTAGGACATGGGGGCTAATAATCATGATCAGGCAGTTGAATCACACTCATCAACAACCATGGCATTGACACTCCGGCCATTTCGTATATGGTAATGTTCTGGAGACATCTTTCCATGTTGTTGAACCATCCGGTGGAAAACGCCACCAGGGGGGTGTTGTCGGAGTGGTACTTGTTTATCACACTCAGAGGGACCACCGCCATCTCCACCCTGCTGAAAGCTGTTGAGTGTCAAGACGGCTTTTGTGTGGCCAGTTACCCTCGGTAAGCACTCGTAAGTGGAGTAGAATTTGCCTTGTTTGCAACAATCAGGGTAGTTCTCTTGGTTGCACGCTCCTGGAGGTGGATTTTTCCCTTTAATTCTGCCGCTAGGCTAGCAGCTCTTCGCTTCGATCATGCTTAACAAGTTGGTCGCAAGAAGAACGAAGATGAGGAAACGTAAGGCTAAAGAAATGTGGCTCTTCATCCTCTTTAATACAGTGTACTCTTCTTAATTCAGTAATGAATATTAGGCTGCCTTGTAGAGATTGATTTAGTGAGTGGATACACACAAACACACACACACGAATGGTGGCTACTGGATAAGCAAATTTCTTTCTTATGTTAAATTAGGACAGATTTGCAGTCTTTCTATGGGATGAGTACGGCATATTACTTATAAGTACCGTGACTGATTCAACTGTGTATAAATTTGGAAAATAAATAAATAAATAATGATGATATACTGGCAATATACCTATGGCTGAAACAAATATCTTTCCGTTAAAACCATGACAAATTTGCAGTCCTCCTTTCAAATTGAGTGCATTGCTGATACAATATTATATCTAAAGGAACAACAACTACAAATTAAAACAATAAACGGGAGTTTGGTAGCTCATATACTCATATTTCATTAACATAATTTTTAGTTTTATTCAATTACTCCCATGGTTATTTTGATATTTCTCATATTTCAAACCTAAAATAATAAATAGATAAATAAATATGAATTCTCAACCCTGATTGATCAATTTTTGTTATTTGATCGTCATATGTCGATACATATATAGATCAATCATGAAATCTCACATTAACAATTACATGTGAAGGTTTTGCTTGAGTGGGGACCTTTTTTTGGCTTAAAAGAAATTTCCCTGAAACAATGGCAGAAAGAGCAGAGAGACAGAACCACCAAGCAAAGCAAGGCTGAGACAAAATAATAATAATTATTATTATATTATTATAATAACAATGTGATAACACCCACCAGGGCAAGCGAGAAAAACAAACAGCAGCATAAACAAAAGGCCATAAGTTTTGTCGGTTGAAATTAGAATAAAAAAAAAAAGTGATTTATATGATTGCTTCACCTCCGAATTAGTCAATATATGTCTTGTCAAAAATTATCATTGATCACTAAAAACGGTAATCTAGTAGATTATCAACGATAATATACTAAATAGCACTAAAATCAATATGCACCTTTGACGGTCTCTAATCATCATTGTTAGTTATCAAAAAAGTAATCTAGTAGATTATCAATGGTAATATACTAAATATCACTGAAATCAGTATGGACCCTTGACGGTCTATAATCATCATTGCCCGTTACCAAAGAGTATTATGGTAGGTTTTTTTTTTTTTTTTTTTTTTTTTTTTTTTTTTTTTTTTTTTTTTTCATTTCCAAAAAGAAAAAGTCGCCCAAATTAATCTCATAGATTACTTTTGCTAATCTACCAGAATATTTTTCGCAATTTGATGGAATCCCTACTGTAACTATCAAATTAATTACTGAAATCCAAATATTAAACATAATCTTTACAAAAAAATATTTTGAAAGTAAAAAAATTTACAAAAATTTAAAAAAAATATATATAATCACTAACATTATACTCAGTTTTAGGGGGGGGGGGGGGGGGGGGAATAACACTGAGTTATCCAATTGACGCACCAGGGCTAAAATCACAAAAATTATAATCTAAAGAGTAAATAATTAATTAAAACAAAATATAAATTTAGAGTATCAGTGAAGTTAAAGATTGTTTCCCAATAACAAAGGTCGGCATACCATTGGCAATGGAAACACATTTTTATACAGAAGGTTTAAGAGGCGAGACTTATCTACAATCAAATATCATATGGTCTGTGACAAAAGAATCAATCATCCATGCACTATTGAAAACATGTGTAGACATATTTAAAACCTAACCATTATTGGCTGCTGCTAGGCTGCTTTTTTTATTTTTTATTTTTGTTTTTTGAACAACATCATCCTATTTTTCAACAACTTTATTCATGGAATTATTCTTCCGTGGATCACAACTATGATTCCACAGTATTTCTGGATGTCCCACAATTTATTGTAATGCCCAATTATCTCATACACAGTCAATAATAAGCATTTGGCATTCCATTGCATTTAGTAAGTATGCATTACGGAATTACGGCATATAAATAGCGTAATTCCATGAGCATGAGTAGTTGTCATTTTAAGGCCTAGTTATACTTTAGTACATGCAAAATGACATTGAACTTTATTGCATGACTTAAATATGTATAAGTGCTTATTTCTAGTGAAAAGTTTGGTTTCTCGATAAAGGAATATTGGTGCGCTAAACGGTTACGAAATTGATTGTCAGTATTTTCACATGTTATTTACGTTCTAAATTGATTGTTTACTTAATTAATTGCTTGAAATATGTCATATTTGATTGAAAACTAAAGGTATGCAGCTTCCAACACTTCCCTCAGCCCTCTTCCACCTGAATTTAACATAGAAAAACAATAAAACAAGGCCAGCCAATCAGCAACCTTCTCTCACCGCGCTTTTGAATAAGTCAAACAAGCTAGAAAGTTCTTATTTTTGTTTCATTTCTTTGTTGCAACTGCAAAACGTCCAGGACGTCTCCTCTCTCATTTCCTCCATTTTCTAACCTCCCAAACTGCCAAAAATAGAAACCAAGTTATAGAAATCAAGAGAACTCAAACTAGTTCAAGTTCTCACCCTTTTATGCTTTACCCGAATTTTGAGTTTTCTTGAGAAGTCTGATTCCATCTGATCAAAGTATCCTCCTTTTCTATGTTTGGTATGATGAAATTGTAGTGTTTTCATGTTATTACATAGTTGAATATCTATTTATACTGCTGGAAATTCATATTGTACACGTTTGAAGCCAAATCAAGCTTGTTGAGCGGATTTTTAGCAAAATTGAGAACTTGTGTAATCTGATTGTTTGGCATGTTTTTATTGATATTGTATTGCTAGTATAATGTTTTAGAGTGCCTATGTGTGATTGGAAACAGTAAAAATCAGTTTGTGTGGTTGATGGATTGAATTAAATTAAGTAGGCACCGTACATGATTTTTATTATGTTGGACTGTTTTCTAGAATTAGTTGTTGCCCATTACGTCATTGAATGTTTTAAATTGTTATGGAAGCATGGATATCTGATTATTTTGTGTTTTGCATTGTCATTGAGGCATGGAAATTTGAATTGGTTTTGTAATCATGTGTTTGCTATGAATTTATTTGCAAGAGATTGAAAGTGTATGATCTGGCTGTGTTAGGCCCTTTAGCACACCGAATATTCCGAGAGAATCGCACTTTTCACCCTCTAACGTATTGCAATCGAGGTAAGTTTGAGCTTATATTTTACTGCATCACAAGAATTATGTAATTTCTGTATATCTTTTGATGTAAAATGTTGTTGGTTGTCAATGATATGCATGGTTCATTGCAATGCATTACATGACATTGATGCGTGGTTCATTGCAGCATTACATGATGTTGATGTAAGAATTGAGAAAACAATGATGTTTTTAAAAAGGGAAGTATGGTTCTTGATTAATAATCAGGTAGGCAAGGGACGTAGGTGGGACCAGCGGACCCAACAAAAGGGTGGTGAGTACTTGAGGTTGAAAGACCAAGCTATGGAAAGTCACATTAAATGAAACAGAATACGGCTAATAGCCGAGGTTGCAAGACCAGTATGGGAACCCTGCATTATTTTTATTTATCGCCAATTATGATAAACAGGATTCAAAAACCTCGGCCTATCGTTATTAGCTAAGTGCCACACTTCAAGGGTGCCCAAAAGATTGAATTAAGAAAGAACAGATTTTGAACCGAAGAATGGTTAATGAAATGATTGATTCCATTGTCATATGCATGTTCGTGCATTAGTTTCTTCTCACCGAGCTTTCCGCTCATTAGATTCTTGTGATACAAGCGAGGATGTACATGTTTAGGAGTTGACCGAGTCTCTAGAACTATCAGACAAAGATTTGTTCATATGCCGTGTTTTTCAAACAACTTTTGAAACATATTTTTGGAACTTTGATTTTGTTCAGATTAAGCAGCTCTGTTATGGTTTTTGTAAACGGATACATATTAAACTATGGATGTGACAATAGCTTCACGTCCGATTTTTTACTATTTTAATTACTGAATATATTGTAATGAAAGTACTTTGAACTTGTCTACATATTTCCTCAATCAATGTTTTGCATCAAAACCATGACGCTTTAGTTCAAAAGAAAAGTTAACATTTCTTAACTTGAGTGTATCAGCTTATTTAGGCTCTGCAGTTAGATTAAGGGGTGTTACATTTATAACACCGACATTTAGTATGATTAGTTTGATGGCAATGGGTGCATTCGTAAATCCCTAGATGATTTAGTGAATGATAACAAGGGACAGAATTTGTCTAAGGCGATTTGTTGAAATATAAAATTATTGTTGGCTCACTTCCTAATAGCTTAAACTTTTGAGAGAATTAGTAAACTAACATGATATCAGAGAGGGAGATTCTGAATTTAAACCCTACAATTGTACTATTTAACCCCTTTAATATGATCGCGTGTTGGGCATTAATATATTTCGGGCTTCTTAATATTTGTGTTCGACTTTCTAATCAATATTTGTCCGCAGGTTCACCCATTGTCTGGCCCGCATGTGAGGGGGAGTATTGAAATATAAAATTATTGTTGGCCCACCTCCTAATAGCTTAAACTTTTCAGAGAATTGGTAAACTAACACGATTCGATAATTGTTTTTGCACATTTTTTTCCCCTTTTTTTAATTTTGTCCATTTTTCATATTTTTTTTTTCTTTTTTAGTTATAAATTATTACTATATATGTACGGCTTGAAGAATTGAACCAAGTTAACTAGCGCTTTAAAGGAAAGGAGGAAAAAAAAAAAAAAAAAGGTGAGGCGTTGGTCTTCGGCATGGCATAAGGGAGGCACAAGTGTGACAAATGAACCAGGGTCGACATTGGGGTACCGAAGTTCATGAAGGCAGACTTTAAGGGTTGATGTAGGGATGGTGTGAGGCATGATGCAGCTGAGGCTAGTTTCAGCATGACGACGTGACGGTACTGTAAAATGGCGGTACTGATCCTAGTTTTGGCACTATGATTTAGGCAAGTGGCGTCTGCGTTCTTTGACTACACTCTTCAACGGCACTCTTCGACAATGAGGAACAAGATTTGGTAAGGACTAAAATTCGTGATTTGCATATTCAATAAAACGATTTTCAATGGCGCTCTCTGTGCTAATGATACGATTTTCAATGGCGCTCCTTGCGTGGAAGGACTTTAAGAATTACTTAAAGCACAAGTAAAAGGAGATGAATGTCGAATAACTTATTGTTTGGCTTCGGATTGAAGAAGACAATAGAGGTTTTGAAAAAAAGTACGTCTATACTTATATTTGCTATAAAACTTTGGTATAAATATTGCAGCTAGCATATTGTTCTACTGTTAAAAATGTTTATAAAAATAAACTATGTTACTTTTTTTAAACTTTGCTTGCACATGCATGTATGTGTATGTGACTTTGTATATAAATTAAAATATGTGAAAAATATTCATATCGACTCTTTTTTTATTTACCTTTTACTTTGTTATCATGTTTTCAAAATTTTTTTAATTTTCTTTTTCCAATCATTTTTTCTTATTATAATGTTTTAATTTTTGTATAGTGTAATTGAAGATATGATGGATGAGAACTTCATAGCAATTGATGTTCCAGGGCCAAATAGAGTAAATCAAGATTCAACAAATAAACATCATTGAGTTTTGAATTAGGAAAATAGATAATTTTGGAATCATCGTTGAAGAGATTGTATGCAAAGAAAAGAGTGAATGAAAGTAATCAAATTCGAAGAAAAAGCAATGCAAAATGTTTACAAATTACGCCTGAAGGTGTACTTATACATGAAGCTCTTGGAAATGAACGAGAATTTAGTCTTTTCATTTTCAATAAAATGTATACTAATTATACATTTTTCTCTTATTGTAAATAAAAGTGTGATTTTCTGCTAGTTAAAGATCAATAAAATGTCATAGGAAGTGGATCGAATACTTCCGAAGCACATGATGAGAATGAATAAAAAAGGTAAGTAGTTATCAATACTAGCAGAACAATTTTTCCATTTAACTTATTATTTTTGTTGTTCTTTAATTGCTATTGTAATGTTTTAGTAGGGTTTAATGATCAAAATAATGAATTAGAATTCTTAAGTAGTAATCTAAAACTTATAGGGACAATCATTTTAGAGACAAATTTGACAAAGTGTGACCGATACAGTACAACATTCGACTTGGAAAATATACCAATAGATGCTTTTATTTGACCATTGCCAACAATATGTACTTACTGTGGAGCAAAGAAATTTTCGAAAGAAACTGATACCCTTTGTTGTGGAAATGGGGAAATTAGATTAAAAATAAATGACCCACCTGAGGAATAGTATGAGCTATTTACATCAAAATCAGCTGAATTATTAGAATTCAAAACATACATCAGCTTCAAGCTTCCACGATGGTTTTCAGAAAAGGTGTTCTGTCTCATGTTTTTGCCGAACTTCTCATGACCGTTTTTTAAAAATGGTCGTGGAAGCTCCATCTTGAAATGCACATTCTGTAGTAGTGTATACTCAGAATTAATCCTTATTCTAAGGTTTTTCAAAGTTTAGGTGATTTTCTAACTTAGCCAACCATAATATTTGAATAAAATGTGACTCTGAACTTGATCAAAGAGTCTATAATGCACTTTTATCATCCCAAATTGCTGCAATTTGGGTAGATGACGACGCTTCTGCAAATTATAGGGCTCGTGATATTACTATATATTGTCATTCTGGTGATGCGTATCGAGTCCAATATTATTTTGGGTGCTATGATCCTCTTCAATAACTACTACTAGTTCCACATGCTGATAGTGGTTGGCATGAAGGTATCGAAAGAGTAAACAAACAAAAAAATCAATCTTCTTTAGAATAAGAAGATTTAATTGACACACATCAAGTTAGCTCTATCACATAATTAATAGAGAAAGAGTAAACAAACAAGGTAAATAACTTGATGTTAATTTAATTGGTTGTTTATATTAACTTTATATGTCTTCAATTTTTAATATATATATATATATATATATTTTTTTTATGTTTTCAGTTTTACAAAATAAGAGGAAAAGACAACAAGTTTCTTGCCATGAATATCATTTGTTATAAATTACACATAAGATCTTCACATAAATCTATTTTATTACATTCTGTCAACTCTTACACCAATATGTAGTTGATATGTATGTAAAATTTGAGACTTCTAGATTAAATTACTTTCGTGATAAACAATCAGAGATTCGTGCTAAACTTTACCAAGGGATAATTGATAGCATTGAAATGGGTGAAAATAGAGGTCACAAAGTAGGTCAAAGAATTATTTTACACTCATCTTTAATTGGTGGTCCTAGGGATATGCAGAAAAGATATATTGATGCTATGGCATTAGTTCAAAGATTTGGGAAACTAAACGTATTTTTGACAATAACATGCAACGCAAATTGGCTTGAAATAAAATAAGAACTAGGAAACCATGATGAGGTTCAAAATAGACCAAAGTTAGATGCTCGAATATTTAGAGCCAAATTAGAGGAGCTGAAAATTGATTTATTTAAAAAACAGATATTTGGTCCTGTTGCTGGATACATATATATATATATATATGTGTGTGTGTGTGTGTGTGTGTGTGATAGAATTTAAAAAAAGAGGACTTCCAAATGCTCACTTCCTAATAATTTTGAAATCAAGCTCAGAAATCATTTCTCCAGAATATTTTGATAAGATTGTATGTGCTAAAATTCCCAATGAGAATATGTATCCACATCTTTACTTTGTTGTTCTAAAACACATGATGCGTTGTGGTATTTTAAATCCTAAAAATGTTTGCATGGAAAAAAATGGAAAGTGTAGAAGTCATTATCCGAAAGCTTATGCTTCAGAAACATCTTTTGGTGAAGATTCTTACCCTAAATATAGACGCCGTGATGATAATAACAAGGCCAAGGTTAGAAGCCAATATTTAGATAATAGATTGGTTGTGCCATATAATCCTTATTTATTATCAAAATTTGATTGCCATATTAATGTAGATATTTGTTCAACTATTAAGGCTGTTAAATACATGTATAAATATGTTTACAAAGGACATGATCGAATTAGTTTTTATGTGAATCTTAATGATGAAATATCTGATTTTGATGAGATTCAAAAGCTTCAATCTGCTAGGTGGATCTCTCCTCCCGAAGCAATGTGGAGAATATATGGCTGTATTCTGTGTGAAATTTATCCTTCAGTTATCTCATTGCAATTGCATCTTGAAAATAATCTGTTCATTACGTTTAAAAAATCAGATGACCTCACAAAAGTAATTACAAGGGATGATACATGTAAAACAATGTTAATTGAATATTTTGAAATGAATGTAAAAATGAAAAAGGCTAGAACATTACTATACAAAAAATTTCCAGAACATTTTTTGTGGGATAAAGAACACAAACTTTGGAGTCCTAAAAAGAAAGGTAATGTGATTGGTTGAATCGTAACAGCAAATCCTACAAAAGATGAGAGATATTATTTAAGATTGTTTCTAAACCATAACAAGGGAGCTATATCATTTGAAAACTTAATGGTTGTCAATGGTATCTCAACTTCATTTTTTCGTGAAGCTGTATTGTTGACTGGATTATTAAATGGAGATAACAACTCTCAATTATGCTTAGAAGAAGCTTCTTTATACCAAATGTCATGTTCATTAAGTCGCTTATTTGTCACAATACTTGCATTTTGTTGCCCTGATGAACCAAAGAGCTTATGGAACCAATTTAGAGAGTTTTTATGTCAAGATTGTATAAGGGATGGCATGGTTTTGCAAGAGGCGGAGCTTAAAACATTACAATTCATAAATTCTGTTTTGGAACCAATAGGCAAGAATGTCAATGACTATGGAATTGTGGATTATGATGTCAACCTAAGAGATGATGAAAAGTTAGCTAAAATAATGGATAAAGAATTAGGAATAGTTGTTTCTGACTTAGATATATCATTTGTAAATAGTCTGAAGAAAAAACAAAAGATTGCATATGATATGATTTTAGAAAAAGTTTTCGCTAAAAAAGGAGGAATGTTTTTTTATTGATGGTCCTAGTGGAACAGGAAAAACTTACTTACATCGTGCATTGCTTGCTGCTATTAGATCAAATAAATCAATTGCTTTTGCGACAGCTTCATCAAGGGTTGCTGTTGGTATATTATCAAGCGGGTGAACTGCACATTCAAGATTTAAAATCCCTCTTGAAATGAATGAAAACATCATTTACTCTATTAGCAAGCAATCAGCTTTGGCTAATCTTTTTCAGCTCACAAAATTAATTGATGAATGGCTTCTAAGAAGCTTGAAGTTGAAGAACCAATCAAAGTTCTAATGGGTCCGGTAACAAGAGCTCGAGCTAAACGCTTCACGGAAGAAGTCAAAAAATTAATCTGGAAGGTTTAAGTGATTGTTGAATACTTTCCTTGGAACAAATAGAATAAGATTTGGTGATATAACACAGGGTCTTCCAAAAGTGGAACATGTGTTAGAAGTACGTTCAATTGATTCAATATTAATATTGAACTTAGAAAAGAGAGTTGAGGGTTGGAACGAACGTATAACATGAATTCTTGGTTCAGCAAGTGGATTTAGGCGTGCTCACCAATGAGGGACAACAAAGGTTGGTCCGCCTCATCAAGGTCAATTCGGAATCAACCATGCAAATCCATGCAATAGACATGTGAATCAAGAAAGAGAAACTCAAAACTATTTAGTTTATTTTTCTTTATTAGCTCATTAGTCCACTTTTCTTTTCTATATTTTTGGCATGTACAGCCATTTATTTTTGATAGATTATTTTGTTTCCTTTTTTCTATTTTAAGTAAGTAAAATCTATTATTACAAGATTTTAACATTAGTTAAGAAGGTATATAAATATGTTATTTTAGGAACTTTTTTTTGTAATAATTCAGCCTATTAATAGGCACCTATGGAAAAGAAAGAATGAGGTAATTCATTCAGAAATTTGAGACTTTTTATCTTTGGTTCATTGAAAAATTATTCAAATTTATCAAGAATTATTATTGTGACATTCAACAACGACTTATCAAATGGATTTCCATAATCGTTTGTGGCGTCTTCAATATACCAAGATTCTTATTTTGTTATAAACAATGGGTCAAGGTTCTATTCAAATCTAATCATAGAACGATCTTGGGTTCCTAATTGTGTTCGGGTCTCATTATTCTTGATGAGGTTCGTATCATTTAGTATAAGAGCAAGATTCTAGCCTCAGGTTTACTTATTCCTTTTGTTTTTTAGCCTAGTTTCCCAATCTGTTTTCAAACTTTAGTTGACTGAATTTCTCTTGTCTTTTTGGTCGAATATTTTTTTCTCTTTTCCTTGATGTAGCTTTTATTTCAGTTCTTGATATTGCACAAAAAAAAAAAAAACGTAAAAAAAAGCATCAAAAAGAAGAAGAAGAAGAATAATAATCATTGAATCTGATTGAGTTTCTTTTGAAAAAAAAAACACCAAAAAAACAAAAGAAAGAGAAGAAGAAGAATCATTAATCTAATTGAGCTTCTTTGAAAATAATAATAATAATTAGTGTGACATATATTCTTGTTGGAAATTCGTGTGACACATTCGGTGCTCTTAAAATCAAAATCTCATTGGTAAGTTGTGAATGAATTGTTTGCTGAAAAATGTTATTCTTGTTTGATTAATTTGGTAAGAGCCGAAAGAGAATTACCACGAGTGAAAAAAGGCAAGAGTGTGAGATTATTTGAGGGTAAAAGCCAAATATTTTGTGTGAAAACATGAATGTTGAGTGAAACACAAGAGGGCGAGAATTGTGAGGTCCTTTCTTTTTTTTTATAACTTATCTCTTGCCGAAATCATATCTCAACAAGACCATGAGGAAGCTCAAAGAGTGGCGGATACAAGGCTATACATGGAAGCTTTGGTGGGAGAGATGAGGCAGATGATGAGGGTGGAATTAGAGCAAATCAATGAATGGTTGGATTGAGTGGAAAATGCCAATTGGGGGTAGGCACAAATGGCTCCCAATGTGCATAGGAGGGAAAGAGTTTAACTAAGATGTGTCATAGAGGACTTTGAGGAGTTCAACGAGGGCAGTTTTGAGGAGGAGGACATTAGACACTCGGTGGGCAGTGTTAGGAGGTTTGAATGGATTAGAAGAAATAAGAATCAGGCGGATAATAATTTGGGTAGCATTAAGATGAAGGTGCCTTCTTTTCAAGGCAAGAATGATCCCGGAGCATATCTAGAGTGGCAAAAGAAGATGGAACAAGTTTTTGATTGCCACAACTACTTGAAGATGAAGAAAGTAAAACTTGCAACCATTTAGTTTTTTTGAATATGCTATTGTTTCTCTTTCTTGATTCACATGCCTATTGCATGGATTTGCATAATTGATCTTCTTGATCCGAATTGACCTTGATGAGGTGGACCAAACTTTGTTGTCCCTCATTGGTGAGCACGCCCAAATCCTTTTGCTGAACCTTCCGGATTAATTTGTTGAGTTCTTCCTTAAAGCATTTAGCTCAAGCTCTTGCTACTGGACCCATGAGAACATCGATTGGTTCTTCAACTTCAAGTTTTTTAGCAGCCATGCTCTCATCGTTCCCCCTCCTCTTGAAAAGGATTTGTCCTCAAATCATCACCAACATCAAAAGGAGATAAGTCAACAACTGAAAGTGGCACTAACATTGTACTCACCTCGTAGATCTAATTTGTAGGCGTTGTCATTAATGTGCTCGAGAACTTGAAATGGTCCATCCCTTAGTGGAAGAAGCTTTGAACGTCTTTGAGTTGGAAACCTCTCCTTACGCATGTGCAACCACACTTAATCACTCGGCTTAAAAACAACCTTGTTTCGTCCCTTGTTGGCATGTTTGGCATATTGCACCATCTTTTTCTCAATGTTTAGTCATGTCGTCTCATGAATCGGTTTAAAAATTTCAGCTTTCTTTTGACCATCTAAATTCACATGTTCAGACAAAGGTAAAGGAGTTAAATCCAAAAGAGTTAATGCATTAAAACCATACATAATTTCATAAGGTGAAAATTTAGTAGTAGAATGTACAGATCTGTTGTAAGCAAACTCAATAGTGGTAAACACTCTTCCCATGTTTTGATATTCTTTTTAATGATTGCTCTTAATAAAGTAGACAAGTCCTATTAACTACTTCAGTTTGACCATCATTTTGTGGATCACAAGTTATAGAAAACAATAACTTGGTTCCTAACTTACTCCACAAAGTCTTCCAAAAGTAACTCAAGAACTTAGCATCTCTATCCGAAACAATTGTTATAGGCATACCATGTAACCTAACAATTTCGTGAAAGAACAAATTAGCAACAATAGAAGCATTATCAGTTTTGTGACATGGAATAAAATGTGCCATATTAGAAAACCTATCCACTACCACAAAAATATAATCTTGACCCCCCTTTTGGCCTAGGCAATCCTAACACAAAATCCATCGAAATGTCAATCCAAGGTGAACTAGGAATTGGTAGTAGGGTGTACAAATCATGGGGTTGAACTCTTGACTTAGCTTGCCTACAAGTGACACATCTCTCACAAATCCTCTCAACATCTCTTTTCATGCGAGGCTAATAAAAATGTTCTTGTATCACTCATAGGGTTTTAGTTACACCAAAATGCCCCATCAACCCTCCACTATAGGCTTCTCTCACTAACAAGTCCCTCAAAGAACAATCAGGCATATACAACTTATTTTTTTGAAATAAATAATTATCATGCCTAAAATATTCCCCAAAGGCAGTCTTCTCATAGGATAAATTCAACTAACTAAAATCTTTGTCTATCAGCTACAACTTTTTAATGTGCTCAAAAGCCAGTAATTTAGGAATAAGAGTAGAAATCAATGCATACTTGCGAGAAAGTGCATCGGCCACCACATTCTCCTTATCTTGTTTGTACTTGATCACAAATGGGAATGGCTTAATGAACTCCATCCATTGTGCATGTCTCTTGTTCAGCTTGTGTTGCTTCAAATGCTTTAAAGATTCATGATCCATAAGGATCACAAGTATTTGTTGTAAGTCTCTTTGAAACAAATAATAAAGTTTAATAAAATAAGAAATGAGAGTTAAATACCATGAACAACATGTCTTGAATTTTGTTTAATGTTGTTAATTGATCTGGAGGAGGAGCAGAGAGTTTTGGTATTGATGTTAAGTAACTTTTTTTAGTTATTATATCATTCAAATTATCCGTATTTTCATCCACCCTTATTAATCAACAAAAAGTAACAAAAACTGTTAATGGTATGAAATAATAAGCATAAAAATCAATATCAAGCATTATAATTAGTACTATTAGTGGGATGAATAAATGTGCTTACCAAGATCTGAGATCAAGAACCTCTTGGAAATGATGATTAATCAGGAAGGAACTATTAGACTTTGCAAATATGGAAATTTCTGAGGAAAAAAGAATTAAAAAATTGAGTCATAAGTTACGACGGTATTATAAGAAGAAAAAGAATTACATGTTACCATGGAATGATATCACTTTTAGGTGTGTTCCAATAATGATTGGCTTTTAGGCAACAAATTTCATATCATGTTGCATTCCTTCTCAACGTAGTTGTCCCACATAGTTAGCATGGCTGTTTCAAATCTGAAATTTTAAAGTTCATAAGATATATATGTGTAGATGACCAATGTATACATACAATGTGGTAATGATCTAAAACAAACCTTTGATTTATGAGAAATATTTCTTGTATAGTCGATTCACCATCACTAAAATTGTTTTGAATTTGTCTTTTTTGGCGCATGTATATGACCACAGCACATATGCCTAAAACAAGTAGTTTAAATGATTTCATATGATATATACATAATAATTATAAATAAGCTTGGACTTCATGAATTATAAGGAAAGACAAAAGACTGTTTAAGTAGGAGAAAAATACTGATTTCTCAATTTTTGCGATCCATGTGGTCTTGATGTTTGTGAAAAGGAACAAACTTATATGTTGACATATAAGTTTGACATATATGTTGGCGGTATTATAAATACTGGGGGTGCAAATAAAGTTAAAAATATTTAAAGTTTTAAATTAAGCAAAAAAAAAAAAAAAAAGAACATCATATTTAAAAGACTTTAGATTGAATAAAAATCATAACTTTTAATTTCTCAGATATCAACTATTCATAGTTTTATCTACAAAAGAATGTACGGTTATTTTTATAAATAGAATCTGAATTCTACACCTAGTAGTAAATTTTATTTTTGTATGTTACAATACCGTACTAGTATAAAACGGCTTCTATATGAATACTCAGTCAAGAATTGAATAATAATTGAGCAAGTTTAGATTATATGAACTTTAGTTAAAGTTAAAATTGTAGTTAAATATGTTTTTGGCAAACTATAACTAAAAAATATATCTGGTAATGATATATATATATATATATATATATATATATTATAAAAGTAAGTTTACTTCTATAATATATCTGATAGAGGTATAATTTTGTTTAAAAAAAATTAATTATCTGGTTTATCATATAATGATGTTCCATGAAATACATGTTTTCTTTATTATTTTTTATTCTTTGTTGAGATAGTTTGTTTCATATTCTTTTGCAGAAGACAACATGTGTTTTAACTCAAGATTGTGTTCATAAATGTCTTATGAACACAATCTTGAGTTCATAAGACCGTACTAGAATCTGAATTCTACACCTACTAGTAAATTTTATTTTTGTATGTTACAATACCGTACTAGTATAAAACGGCTTCTATATGAATACTCAGTCAAAAATTGAATAATAATTGAGCACGTTTAGATTATATGAACTTTAGTTAAAGTTAAAATTGTAGTTAAATATGTTTTTGGGAAACTATAACTCAAAAATATATCTGGTAATGATATATATATATATATATATATATATATTATAAAAGTAAGTTTACTTCTATAATATATCTGATAGAGGTATAATTTTTTTTAAAAAAAATTAACTATATATCTGGTTTATCATATAATGATGTTCCATGAAAGACATGTTTTCTTTATTATTTTTTATTCTTTGTTGAGATAGTTTGTTTCATATTCTTTTGCAGAAGACAACATGTGTTTTAACTCAAGATTGTGTTCATAAATGTCTTATGTTTACTTGATGCATTTAGCAAGAAAATATATATATATATGTACGTATATATATATATATATATATTATATATATATATATTATATATATATGTAGTGTCTAGAAGATGATAGTAAGACTAACTGGAAGATTAAAAAGCTAAAATGACTAAGATTTAAATGAAGGCTTGGTTTCGTTCCACTTTAGATTTAAACTATTTTGGTATCACGTGTTAATTATTCCGTGTTTCATCATAAATTTTGATTAACTTTTATTTCTAAAATAAATATATTAATTTTTTTAATTATGATATTTCCCTCATTTATTTTAGGCTTATGCCTTGATCTTTTTGAAGCTTACGGTACAAGACGTCTTTTTTCGGATTCAATTTTTGTAAATATTGATAAAGTTAAATTAACTAACATACAATTGTTGATTTTTTAAAGAAAATTAACCTAAAGGTGCTAATAAAGGTTTCGTTTTATGCATCTAGCTTTTCAAAAGAGAAACCAAGGGAAAAAAAAAAAAACATTTGAAAAACTAACAAACAAATGCAGATTTTTTAAAGGAAAAATTCATCTTAAAGTGATGAGAATGACCTCGTTGTTGTTTGCATATAGTTTTGCAAAAAGAGAAGCATAAAATAAAACTTTTAAAAAAGTTATAATTCATCTAAAAACCAAACATTTAAAATAGAAGCATAAATAAAAAAGGAGCCATTAAAATAATACATTTTCATTATTTCGACAACTATTATTCTATATTCTTGTACTCAAACAACAATTGTAGAATAGTTTGCCAAAGCTAAAACTTCATTGTAAACTACATTTTTTAGTACATTGAGCATGAAGTTGATTATTAAAAGTTAGTTTCACAAGAATCTTGATAGATTTGCATTTTTGCTCCCCCAAGAAAAGTATTATAATTTTTATATCTTATCAGATATAGTATGTTAAACTTATAGTACCCCCAACAAACTTATAAGTTTGTTGTAAAAGGGCTGCATTATGCCAGATATCCAGCTGTACTAGAAGGTCACAGTGATACAAATTGGATATCTGATATAAAATATTATAAATCTAATAGTGGATATATGTTCACACTAGCAGGAGCAGTTGTATCATGGAAATCCTCTAAACAAATTGTTATAGCCAAATCCACAATAGAGTCTGAGTTTATTGCACTGGATAAATGTAGAGAAGAAGTTGAATGGCTACACCATTTCTTAGAGGATATTCCAAGCTGGCCAAAGTTTGTGCCAGCAATAAGCATACATTGTGATAGTCAGTCAACTTTTAGAAGGGCATTGAAAAAATATGTATAATAGTAAGTCTAGATATATATGTCGTAGACAAGATGCCTTTAGACAACTACTTTCAACTAGGATTATCTCTGTTGACTATATGATGTCAAAGGATAATATTGAGAATTCGCTAGCCAAAATAGAGAGTTAGTTGATAAGTCATCGAGGGGAATGAGACTAAAGCCCATGAAAGATTAGGTCGATACAATGGAAACCCAACCTAGTTGACTGAAGATCCCAAGATCTAGGTTCAAAGGGACAACCTAGTTGAAAAGACCAAGCTGGGTCACTATGGAGTTTACCCTCCAGTTCATTCCTATGATGAAAACAGTGATACGTGTATGGGATAGGCTAAGCAATAGTTTTAATGATTCTTAAATATCGGGAATCCGAATGGAGTAATGCTGGTTACTCTTGATTGAGAAATCACCGATATGAGAGAGGAGTGGGGTTGCTTCAAAGGAGAATTTCGTAGGGTTAAAATTCTTTAGAAACTCTCACAGAACCAGGCAAGAAGTCCATGGCCAAAATGGACATAACAATGAGAACTGAATTATGTCAGGAAGATTCATGTGTGAGGTATATCATCATTTATACAAAAGACACAACAGTTCAAAGACATCATATCTACTGATCAGTAAGTAAAGTAAATATACTTTTCATAAGAGAAGGTTCAAAGAGTAACACCTATATATCCTTTGCAGATTTTTACCGTTGAACTCTATCACCATGTCAAATCTTTGTGTCTATCGTTTTGTCTAGTGTCCTGTCAATTTCATTCATGTGGGGGATTGTTTGAAAAATGGATTGAAAACCCTTGTTGGTGTTTGTGACGGATCAATATGGATATGTATTCTCCTTAACGAGGTGTTCGAAATGGTATATTCATATGCTCAAAATGATAAATATGTGAATGAGAAATTGACTTTCAATATTGAAGTTGGAAAATAGGAAAGTAGCAAATGTGAAACTTATGTTTGCTTACGGCTTGTTTTGCTCAATTTTTTTAAAAATATTTTTCCAACATTAACGCTGCAATTTCTTTGGTCTAAGAGCAGCAAATGGAACATAATGGTTGAGTTTCAAAATGTGAACTAATTAAAGCATTCGGTTTTGAAATTTCAATAGCAAAACGTTTGGCTAGACAAGGAATTAAACCTTGGATAATTTTGGAATTAATAGCCAAAACGTTTTGGATGGGTGCCATTGTTTCTAATTGCCTATAAAAGGCAGCCCTCTTTCATTGTCAAAGACCATAAAATATAAAGCATTTATTTCCTTTGTTGGTCTAAGTCTAGGTGTGTTCTGGGTTGATAGAGTTTGAGCTTTTTCAAGTTCACCGGAAGCTGTAACATAGTGTGTCGTTACCGCTTGTAAACCATTGTATCATGGGAAGCGGACACCGGTTGACCCTCAAGCACCGACAGTGAGAAGGCAAATCTGTTTTAAGGAAATCAGGTGACACACAGGCCTCGATGTTCATCAACAGTTATGAATTTCATTTTCTTGTTTGTTTATGTAATATTGTTGCTAACGAATTTCGTGTTTGTTAATTTCGATATTTGTTTGTTGTCCTATTTATTCTAGGTTTTTTTTTTTTTTTTTTGACAGCTTCTAATACGAACCGTGTCAACAACGTGACAAAACCTGATACCAAATCTGGAAACAAAACCCAAGATCTTTCAAGTCTGATGGAAACTTTGACCCGTTACTTAGCGAAGCAAGAACCCTGGTATGGTGAAGATGCCACAAACGGCTATAGAAGTCCGTTTGATAAGTTGATTTGAACGCCACAAGGAATCCTTGATAAGTTCGGATAAATTTCTTCAAGAACTCAAGAAGAATAACTCACAATATGAATAAAATATCAAAATCTGATTTCATAATATAAAAAGTCAGCCTTATATAGTTGAATTTACACTTTTAAAATTCCTATTCTACCCTTAAGGATAAACTTGAATAAAAACCTAAAAAAAGATCAGATTTATCTAAATAAATTCGGATTTAAAAATATACCTAAATTCAAATTTTAAACTAAAACTTAAAACTCAAATAGGATTACAAAGAAATCAAATCTTGATCCGATCTTCTAAACTTTTTGAATTTTGTTTTGAATCTTGATCTTCTTGAAAACTTGAAAATGTAATCTTAACTTGATTCTTTGTTGGTAAAAACGTCCACATAAGCTAGGATATGCAAATTAGCGACGCAATGGCTTAATGGAAATGTATGGCTGATTGGCTCTTTTCCAGATCAACTTTGATGAGTAAAACCAGCCTTTGTTCACCCTCAATAGTGAACACGCTCTCGTTTTGTTGTAGAACTCTCCGGACTAAGTCATTTAGCTCTTCTCTGAATCTTTTAGCTTGAGCCCTCGTTACTGGACCAATTGAAACTTGAATTGGTTCGTGAGTTTTCCTTGCAGCCTTGATGTCCTCATCATACCAACTGATACGAACCACGCCAACTACGTGACGAAACCCAATACCAAATCTGGAAACAACAACTCAAGATCTTTCAAGCTTGATAGAAACCGCGACCCGTTGCTTAGCAAAGCAAGAACCTTGGTATGGTGAAGAAGCCACAAACGGCTATAGAAGTCTGTTTGATAAGTTGATTTGAACGCCACAAGGAATCCTTGATAAGTTCGAATAAGTTCGAATAATTTTCTTCAAGAACTCTAGAAGAATAACTCACAATATGAATAAAAACATCAAAATCCGATTTCATAATATGAAAAGTCAACATTATATAGCTGAATTTACACTTGTAAAATTCCTAATCTATTCTTAAGGATAAACTTGAATAAAAACCTTAAAAAAAGATCAATTTATCTAAATAAATTTAGATTTAAAAAGATACATAAATTTAAATTTTAAACTAAAACTTAAAACTCAAATAGGATTACAAAGAAATCAAATTTTGATCAGATCTTCTAAACTTCTTGAATTTTGTTTTGAATCTTGATGTTCTTGAAAACTTGAAAACGTAATCTTAACTTGATTCTTTGTTGGGAAAAACATCCACATAAGCTAGGATATGCAAATTAGCGATGCAATGGCTTAATGGAAATGTGTGGCTAATTGGCTTTCTTCCAGATCAACTTTGATGAGCAAAATCAGCCTTTGTTCGCCCTCAGTAGTGAACATGCTCTCATTTTATTGTAGAACTCTGTACTAAGTTATTTAGCTCTTCTTTGAATCTTTTAGCTCGAGCCCTCGTCACTGGACCAATTGGAATTTGAATTGATTCATGAGTTTTTCTTACAGCATTGATGTCCTCATCAGCTTCATCATCAAACACTCAGAAATCTTCTTCGCAGGCGTTACTCTTACCCTCAACTTTAGAAAATTCAACACTCTTTTAAGAAAAAAAAAACAAACGGTGAGAGATTTTCTAAGCTAAGATGATACACACACACACGTGTATATATACAGAAGACAAGTAACAACAAAGACGAAGACTTGCTTCCAAGACAAGAAAAAAAACATGATGAGTATTTTCTCAAAACAATTTGAGCTTATTCATTCTTTGCATCTCTCTCTTTATGATAATAATTTATTCACTAGTTGCAGCTCAGCAATGGTCTCCAATCCGCCAGCTTACGGGAACGCAGCTCCCTCCCGGCAGGTGCAACACCGAAAACGACTCTGAGTGCTGCGTTGAAGGCAAAATGTATGATGTCTATGAATGCTCGCCACTATGATAGAATAGAGAAGTGCTCACCTCACTCTCAACAGCTTTGACACCGGCGGGGACGGTGGCAGTGTCAGCCTGTGTTCCACTCCGACAACACCCTTGTCGTGGTGCTGTCAACGGTTGGTTTTGACAACAAGAGCAGGTGCAACAAAAACATCATCATAAATGGCTATGGCCAGAGTGTGAGGCGATGGTTGTGGATAGGTGCAATTCGACCATGGGCTGCTATAACGTTCACGATTATCAACCTCCGATTATCAACCTCCATTCCGTAAGAACATAATTGATGCCTCCAGGGCAGTTTGGGCTCTTCAAGTGCCTAGTTATCAGTGGGGTAGTATAGAAATTACCTGGTCTGATGCCTAATCCGAGTTCTCGTTTGCCAGTAGCGAGGGTGATCTGTCTCCCTGTTTAATTTTTGCTATCTCAACTGTTATCTAACCAATTGCACTATATCCATGTCGATTTTTCAATATTAGTCTATAAGTTTATTATACCACTTTTGTTGGGGGTATAATTTGTCTACAACAAACTTATGGTTTGTTGCATTATTCGTCCACAGGCGATCCATGTTGCATTATACCAATATTTACAAACTATTAATTTTTGCCCTTCTAATACAAGTTTCTAGACAACAAACTTATAATAGCCAAGAAACTCAGTCATGGTCAAAAGATACGATCGATAAAGAATCAAGCAAATCAAAGCATAACGAGAGGCCTTCATGACATTAGTAAAGGAAAACTCACCTTTTGCTGGTTACAGTTATGGTGCCTTAACAAAAAAACGCATGGTTCATGAATTCATAACATAGACATAAGAAATTTCAATGCAAGTCTAGCCTATAACGAAAAATAAAAAAATGGTCTGGTCCGAGACATACAAGCTTCACGGCATAGTTGGACATCAACTGACGAACAAGAGACATCCGACTCTAATGCAAGCAAAGTGGAAATCAACATTGCTGCTACGCCTTTCAGATTAAAAATTCCACTAAACTGGAAAAATACGAGTACACCCCCATTGTCCATCATGGGCAAAATACAGTTAGATTTTTGTGTTTTTAAAATCAAAAGGCTAAGAATCAGCTTGCTTGTGTCATTTGTCATCGGTAATCCCCAAGAAAAATAGATTTAGCTACTCATCAAACTGAACGATTTTATACACAATGCTCATTGTGAATTAAAGAAAGAAAAAACCCGTTACCCACGCATCAAATCGATGTCGACATGGGTGTTGCGCATATCCAGCGCCCGAGATGCTGGCCAGACACCCACCGAAGAGGTTGGTGTGAGATTTTGATTCTGTGGAATGCTGTTCATTGCAAGCGGGTTGTCAACAGCTTGATGATCCGAGTCAGTTTGAGCTTCTATGACTTCCTGCCTTTTGCTATTCTTCGTCTTCGATCCACCCCATAAGAAGCTCCCCACTATTACCTGACAAGCAATTAACAAGTCATCTCACTTTGGGCCTAGAAAATACAAGAAAAATAAAAAATAAAGCAAACGATCGTGTCAAATAGTCCAGTGCAAAAATTTACTAATTGCCTTGGGCAAAAATTGAATTGAATTCACCCATTCAATGATGAAAATGTCGATGTTGACGGGGTTATCGAGATTTCGATTTATGGATAATGTCGACGGATATATCAGGAAAAAATAGATACTCAAATAAAAACTTCTAATTTTTTTGCTGAAACTTTATAAAATGTAAAAACAATCAAGTTTACTTAATATGAACTAATTTAATATCAAAAACAATAGAAATTTTTTTATTAAATACTTCTCTCACATAGTGTAATAGGAAATCACAATAATTATACACTAATTGTAATTTATTATATTATATAGAATGTAAATGTCAATCATAAGAGAATACATACAAGTTTAGAATGTCTTCAATATCAAAAAGAGCTTCTAGCAGGTAAAAAAAACATTAGACAGGTGTTGATCTTGATCTAAACAATACATTTGTCAAGATATTGCCCTTACATAGTTCTGAAAATAATTATTAAAATGACACATTTATTAGTCTTTTCCAACTATTAACCCACAAATTGGATATATTGATTCGTTCGACATCATGAGTTATCTGGATGGATATGCAATGACATCTTGATATTAATTTGTAGCCGAAGATATATCAATAGATAGAAGAAAAGGGCCTAGATTTTGTACTTATGAACTAGATCACATTTGAGAACCACGAGGAGGATTATAGCCTATGAACTTTACTCGGTTCCTAAGCTCATGGAATCTAAATCAAGTCAATAAAATCCTCATCAGTTTGACTCATTTGAGTCATACCACGTCTTCTTATATGAGGTTTTCTAATTACCCCAATACCCTCACATACTGCCCTACAACCATGATCTTCAACCATTGAAGAATATTGTCATATTTTATTGACATTTAAATAAAAAAAATTAAAAAAAAAACAAATTATTCATCAAAATTGAAATTTTTGCAAAAAAAAAAATTCCCCAAGATTTTGGACGTTTTGTGGAAATATCCAACAATATACTGGATATTGTGGACATTTGACGGATACTCCAAGAAGAAATATCCTCCCCCCGTTATCCACGTCAAGATTTCAAAACGGATAATGTCGTGGAAATATCGATGTCTTGGACATTTTCATCCATGCAACCATGCAGCAAAGATGACAAAAAATATCAACAAACCTGGGAAATCACTCTCCAACTGAAACTTCACGAACGAGTGGAAACCATGAATGAAGAATAAAAACATGAAGCTAAAACAGTGAAGTTACCTGAACAGGGCTTGCTGCAATAAGCATTCCTCCGACTCCTCCGCCTACGACACGGCCATCAGGACTAGCAAGCGATACACTAAGGCCTCCACTTCGGTTCCGGGAGCCACCGCTATCAGTAACCAAGTAAGACCCTGACAAACAAATTATCTCGAATCGTCCCTAGAGAAGTCAAAATCCACCAAAACTCGTTCTTGTCAGCCACACCCCACACATGATGCATAATATAATTAGATAAAAACGAAATATATCTTTATATTGTAATATGTATATTATATATATATATATATATATATTATGAGTTGTTAAGAAAAAGAATATTAAAGGGCAGTCTTAGAATGCGGATAATAGTTATAAATAATGGAGGTAAATTCTGGCTATGAATATGTACAAGATAAGCCACAATCGAAGTAGCATCGTTATTTGACCAGTCTTAGGAGCATTGACTACTTCTATTTTTAGGTCGGAATATGAATAATTAGCCAGTATACTATTTAACAGAACCATTCCTAAGGATAGACAACTTTTTCAATCATTTATAGAAGATTCCAACAATTGAAATAAAAAAACGAAATATCAGAATGTGATCATAACCTCATATGTGACTGTGCCACCAGATGTTGAAGGCTGACGAAGAGTCACGGTAGAGACAGCGCCATTGGCTGACAAAATGCATACAGCTCTCGGCCCCTGCTGCGAGAATGCCATTATTTTTGTTGCAATGTCCTACACCAAAAGACTAGCAAATTTCAATACAGCATAAATTCCATAAATGTATCGCACCAAAATCAAACTCTGAAAGGAGTTTCGTAAACTTCTCGCAGGAAAGTAAAGAAGACAACACTGGTGAACATGTTTTTCTGATCTTTCAGTTATGGTGCTCTAAAAGGAAGTAGACACTCGAGGAAAACGAGACACGACTGAATGACAGCATAAAATGGTTATCAGCTTCCACCGTACATGAGAAAAAGAAAAAAAAGAAATTTAATGGCTTATCTAAGTAGTTCCTGATTCAGTGGCACTTATAGCAACAAAAGGTTAAATCTTTTTCTGAAAATTGTTTTTCTGATTCAAATTTTGTGAACATCGGGTGCATTGTGATCACTACTGCACTTCAGCTTCATCTTCTAAAGAAAAATCTAATAATACACAAGCTGCCAAGGAAAAAATTTTAAGAAGAAGAAGATAGAAAAACTCTCTCAAAAAGATAGAAAAACCGTCTCTCGAAAAGATACATGGAGCAAACTTCTTACGCACTAGTATGCCATATTTCGCTACAGAAACTAAAGCTTTTTTTCAATCCATGGTCTGAAAATTAATAGTTGGTCACTTTTTATTAGTACAACGTCAACACTAAAACATATTAACGAGAGAAATAGCATACTTCTCCTACTGCAATCGTGATAATATGCGGGGTAAAACCCATCCCAGCAGAACCAGACAGCCATTCACCTAGCAAAATGATCAGCCATAAAATATCATTTACATACCAACAAGTTAAATACAGAAAATACCACACAAGCCATAACAGAATACAATCTTCTTTCTATAGTTAAACATATGCGCTTAATTAGTTTCACTATTTATTGTTTAAGTAAGTTAAATAATCCAAAATACAACTTAACAAAGCTTAAAACCCAGGCATAAAAAATTTGAGGAAGAAAATGACCACAAGTTACCTACGAAATCTAAGATGAAATATGGGTAGGATGACAACTAGTGTACAGATATAATAAATATGTAAAACCACACAGACTTTCAGCCGGTTTTCTGTTGTCTTTTGTTTTTTATTATTATTAAGATTAGCTTTGCTAGATGATGCCTCAACTACCTAAAGTGTCGCAACGACTAATAAGAAGATATTTTTTCCACTCAAGTTAAAGAGCTAAGTAATGATACAAACTGTTGACCTAACCAAACATCTCCATTCCACTCAATAGTTTCTTTCTGCTAAAATAAACTGGAGATGACCATTGCAAGATTCCAATTCAAGATCACCTTGTGTAAGTCTTCGCAGATTGATAGAACAAGTAATTTCAGCAATATATATATATATATATATATCCTCCTTATACTCCATATATAGTTTTTAAAAAAATATACATGCATATAATCACCCTGCCCAGTCCAGATTGAGATATGAAAATCTCTTCTTTCCTAAGAATTACCTTGTTAACACAATATGACACAAGAATCAGAATTTTCCAGCAGAGTCTGTGCCCTTCGTATGTCAATTCTCTTCTAATGTAATTTAATTATTTTAATTATTTTATAAGAATATTTCCATCCTCTTTCATATTTCTCTTTTTGATTTTTAAAGAGATGTTCTCAATCAAAATCTCGAATGTCACATTTTCTAGTTCTTAAACATAAGTCGAGATCTTTATTACAAGATGCATAGCACGAAATGTAACCGTAGTTTTTTTATTTCTATTAAATATGATCAGAAAATAGCAAAAACACATATCAAAGTAGACCAACAAAGGAGTTAAATACATCAATATAGATAACCAGATCATATGTCAACACAATAATATTCGACACGACTACAAAATTAAAGATTTGCATGAAACTTTTCTCCAAATATAGAGTCCACAGCTTAATAATTCCACAATCGAAACACGAAAACAATTTCCATTGGAAACTTACCAAGAGAAGCTAGTTGCTGCTTCTTTCCGGTCCCTGGTGGCCTTCCTCTACTGCGCTTCGGGGTCGGTGTTACAACTCCAGGATTAGGAGCGGGTGAAGGAGACAATGCTAATGAAACTGACCCGTCGGGTCCGTATTTCCGAGGTCTTCCTCTTTTCCTTTTCACCGGTTCCCCAGACGATGGCACCACAGGTGGTGTACCACCCACATTGACACCATGGGACGAAATTGCCGACGAAGGCTCTACCGGCAATGTTGATCCCATAGTACTCCCTCCCATGTTCGACTGGAACGACACATTGGGATTGGACAAGGGATGAATGCCGGCCGTTCCGTGTAGCTCAGGCTGCGGTCCTGAGCCGGAGACAGCGATTCCCCTCTGTGTATAGTAAGAGGCCGAACCAGATAACGCCATAGGATCCCTTCGATCCATGCATTTACTTCTAAAATCTCAGCAAGTCTTTCTAAGGCAAACTTCGACTCCGGTGTTTTTTGAAACTTCGGAACAAATCGAGACCGTCCTCTCGGTGTCCTAATGCTTGATTTAGTGCCAAAACTCTACGTACAAGCGCGAATTCGAAACAATGTGAACCAACTTGGTGGAAACTAATCAGGCTTTCTTTTAGGATAAAGAATTTAAATATATATATATATATGTTATATCCAGAATATAAAAAGAATGGCTTATGAAATTATTCAAAGTTCAGTTTACTACATCACATTTCTCCTTCCAAAGGCTAAAAAAAAAAAAAAAAAAAACCCCACACACATACACACTTTTCTCAAGACAGAACTACAGACACTAAAAAAATTACATTCTACTTCTCATAACAAGTTCTCAAAATCTGCCTGTGAAACAAAAACAAATCAGAACAAAAACTACCAAAACGTCCAAGAACCAATCTACCTTCAGATTCTAAAAACTAAACATAACTCTACCAGAAAAGAAAAATTATACAAAATGAAACAGAACTTAAACAGAAATCAGGAATTTTTTCAAGGGAAAAAAAAAAAAAAGCAGGAGCAAACAAATTGTTCAGTGTTCAAATGCAAAGAACAAAGTAAAAAAAAAAAAAAAAAAAAAAAGGAAAAGACAAAAACAGAAACTAAAAATTCTAACAGCTTACCAAACGAATGAGAAACAACCAAAAAAAAAAAAAAAAGGCTTGGTGTTGAAGATAACCAAAAGGGAAGAGAGACTGAAAAACAGGTCCACTGTCACCAACCCATTATTCATCCTTTAACACCAAGCGTCTTCCAAGGAAGAGAAAAACACCGTACCCATTTACAAAACCAAGCTCAACCTGAAAACTCACACACACACACAAACCCACAAAAAAAATCCAAAAAAGGGTCTAACTTTCCAAGTCAAATGCCATTAATGAACTCGAGCCCAGGCGTCGTGCAAAACCACAGAATTTGAAAAAGAAAAAAACGAATCATCTCAAATAATGGGGTTTCTCTTGAAAACACTGCCGAGAAGAGGAGAGAGAAGGAAATGACAGACACAGAGTGACGTTAGGCTGAGCAAGAGAAGAGGGGGGAGTTAAAGGTCGAACAGGTTCCACCCCACACACACCACCAAGAAAGGAAAGGAGGAATTGGTGGTGTGCTGTTTGAGGGTCAGAGAGAGAGAGAGAGAGAGAGAGAGGAGAGAGAAAATGAATAATAATAATAATAGAGTAGGAAGGTGTTAAAGGCAGAACAGTTTCTGGGAAATTAAAGACACTTCTGAGAAATGCAGAGAAGAGGAAGAAGAGGTCATTGTATGTTGCGAAGGAAAGTTAAGAGAGGGAGAGTATTTACTACCAGTACAAGCACAAGTCCTTATCACAATGCAGAGAGAGAGAGCTTCTAGTTTCTCTCTCTACCGAAAAACAATAATAAATAAATAAAATAAAAGGCTGTTTATCTTTCCTCTTTCTCTCTCTAAAAAGCTGGTTTTTTGCTTACCTTTTTGCTCTCTCTCTCTCTCTAGAAGAGAGGTGTGTATGTGTATGTGACCCAAGTGGTTGAGGTTGACGATGCTCTCTCTCTCTGTCTCTCTCTAGAGGACCCTCAATATGCTTTTTATTTATTGGGGGTCTCTAAGGTCGAGACAAAAACCTAAACAGAAAAAAGGCACTTAATTTCGGATAAATACTGGATTTTTTTCCTTTTTTTTTCGCTTTATTATTGTTTTTCTGTTTTTTCATTTTTTTAGGGAGTTTTTTTTTAATTCTTTTGAATTTTCGGTTATTTCCTTAGAGAGAAATAGATGGGATTTTTGTTGAATATTTTGTTTTTGGAATTGTATTAATATTAAATAATATCAGATTCGTACGACTCTTTAATTTTTCAGGTCTGCGTTCGCCACGCTAATCTGTTGAACGCGCGCCAAGATGCGCGTGTAAAACTAACTGCCTTTCACTTCAACTTGGAACTTTTCTCTTTTTTTTTTTTTTTAATTATCTAAATTTTGACTTTTTTTTATTCATCTGTAAACATGACATAAATTTTATATTCTTATCATGGATTGTTTGTAAACGGATTAGGTGTTTTGATTCTGGAGGTTAAGTGGCCTTGTTAGTACTGAGAATTACATGAATTAGGGCCAGTTTGACATTGTTGTGCATGAAAAATTTTTATTGTTAATATGTTATGAGTCTAAAATTACTCTATCTAGAAGCATATAAGTGTTTGATAAATTTATTTTTAAAGTTATTATAAATACTAAAAGCAGAATTTTAAATATTTGATAAACTATTAATAAAATTATTCTATACCAAAAATGACATACTATATTGTTGTCTAATAAATACTCTAGTAACATATTTATTGTCTAATAAATTCAATATTCATAGTATTTTACACCAAAATTAGAGAAAAATATATACAATTTTTGTTTTCTATCTCCACAATATTTTACTTTTTGGAGCGAATTTAGTGAACAAGTCAAGTTTGGTTAAGGGAGCAAATCTATTGAAGAAGTTTGTTAAAAAAGACCATTGTGAAGATTCTCTAACACCAAGATGCAAAAACGACATGCTGATACGGTTGACGAATCCAATTATCCAAATTTACTGATGATTTGGAATTATTGTACAATCTCATTGGTGCCAGGTGGCATCCACGTGGTTGAATCTTGAAGAATGCTCATTGGTGCAAGGTGGCGTCTATGTGGCTGAATTTTGAAGGACTTATCTTCATATCTGATTTTATGGTTGAAGTCAATTAGTCTTAGTGCTTTATTTAATTACAAACTTTTTGGTTTTCAATGTTTGTATTAAGTGTGTGATGCATGAATGCATGGCTTATACAGCCAAAAGTGTGATGCATGAATATACAACATTAATAGCCTTGTTTTTAGAGCTAAATCAGTCTTATGATTTTTTTAGCATGAGGGGATGTTTCATGCCTAATTTTAGCACAGAAATTTCTAATGAAAAAAAAATAAAGATGACTTTTTATTAAAAAATATTGTAAAACCTGTCCTGTTTCTTTCGTACTCCTTGGTGTCATAGCAATTGGGGCGTTGGTGTTGATTATTATTCTGCCAAAAAAAAAAAGGGCGGGGGGGGGGGGGGGGGTGGGGGGGATGGTGGGGGGGTGTGGGGTGGCGATTGACGGCTCTTCGAAAGAGACTAGTTGAAGGAGAAGAACAGGTGGATGAGAAAGACCTCCAGATTGCCGAATTGCAGCGAGAAGTTGAACAGCTACGAAGAAGGCATGAACAACAAGATGAACATGAACAAAGGAGGAGAGGCAATGATCAATCAAGTGAAGAAGTGGTTGATTTCAATCCGTTCCATGAAGAGGACTGCTACAATCCAAATGATGGCTACCGCCACTGTAGGAGGAACCAGCAAGCGTCGCAATGGAGAGCATGTAATGGGGACGTCAAGGTGGAGATTCCGAAGTTTGATGGTAAGCACAATGGCAATGTTTTCCTTGATTGGTTGTATACAGTGGAGAGGGTGTTTGATTATAAGGAGCATCCTGATGATACGAAGGTGAAGTTAGTGGCCATTAAAATGAAGGAGTTACGCATTTTTATGGTGGGAAAATCTGAAAAAAGAGAGAATAAAGGTATGGAAGGAGAAGATTAGTAACTGGGATAAGATGAAGGAGGAGTTATATATAGAAAATATTCTTGACTAAGAATTACATACAGGACAATTACTTCAAGTTTTACAATTTTAAGCAAGGTGATCTCTCCGTTGAAGACTACATTAAGGAGTTTGAATACTTGAAGTTGCAGTGTGACATAGTAGAATCGGAGGAATAGAAAATTGCTCGATTCCTGGGGGGGCTGAAAAAGGAAATTTCTATTACGGTACGTCTGCAACCTTTTGGACATTTAGGGATGTGCGGAAATTGGCTGTCATCGTGGAAAAACAAAAGGAGGCTAGGAAGAGTACCTACAAAACACCCTACAAACCAAACACTTCATCATCAGCTTCATCATCAACAAAAACTACTTCCCAAAAACAACCCGTAAAACCCGATTCTAAGAATGGAGGAGATGCTCCAACAAAAGCCATCTTTAACCCTACCACTTCAAGAAAAATGTTTCAAATGCCAAGGTTTTGGTCGCATATCCTCATATTGTCCTAACCGAAAAATAGTCACCATTATCAAAGAGGGTCCAATTCAATTTGACGGAGGATCCAAACGAATAATTGGAGGATGAAATTGGCAAAGGTTGGTGAGGTTATTTAACACTACTACAAAATGCAGATTACACGACGGTTATTACACGACGGTTCGTTTGGAACCGTCGTGTAAAGTGAGGTTTACACGACAGTTCATTAGAACCGTCGTGTAAACCTAACTTTAAACGACGGTTCTATTGAACCGTCGTGTAAAGTGGGTCTTCGCACCCACTTTACACGACGATTCCATAGAACCGTCGTGTAATGTGTTCTTCGCACACACTTTACACGACGGTTCCATAGAACCGTCGTGTAATGTGGTCTTCGCACATACTTTACACGACGGTTCCAAGAAACCGTCGTTTAAAGTGGTCTTCGCACATACTTTACACGACGGTTCCATGGAACCGTCGTGTAAAGTATAGGACTTTATACGACGGTTCCATAGAACCGTCGTGTAATGTGGTCTTCGCAAACACTTTACACGACGGTTCCAAGAAACCGTCGTTTAAAGTGGTCTTCGTACACACTTTACACGACGGTTCCATGGAACCATCGTATAAAGTATAGGGACTCTTTGCTGGGGAAACGTGCTGCCCTCCTTGGCTGGGGAAGCGCGCGGGCACGCACCTGGAGCCTGCTTCGGCGTGATTGAGGGCATGGGCGCGCGCCTGGGTCTCGCGGGCGTGCGCCTTGGTTGCGCGGGCACGCGCCTGGTTCTGGTGCCTCTGGCCTCTGGTTTGGCTGGGGCGCGCGGGCGCGCGCTGAGGTTGCGCGGGCGCTCGGCTTACACGACAATCACTGGGGGACCGTCGTGTAAGCCACCCGGTTTGGCTAACACGACGGTCCCCCAGGACCGTCGTCTAATCCTCCAGATTGGGGGCTTAGACTACGGTCCCCAAGTGACCGTCGTCTAATCCTCCGATTAGACGACGGTTTTTTCCGAACCGTCATGTAATGCTCAAAAATTTTGAAAATTTTAAGTTTTCATTTTTCGAATTCCGCGCGAAAACTAATTACTTAAATACAATTTCATCTTCATTTCTCTTAATATATTCGCTCGCATCTCCTTATTTCTCTTCACACTCTTTACTTTTCTCAAGTACCCACACATACTTCACCAACCCGCCGACACCTCTCTTTTAAATTCCAGTCAATCCCCGTTGCCGCCGCCGCCACTTCCTTCTTGCTTTGGCCGTGACTATTCTTTTTCAAAGAAAAGTAAGGTGACTTCATATATAAACTAAACCACATTTGCTTGTTTGTATTGTTGTTTATTACTAAAGATCCATTGTTGCAAATTAGTGTGTTTGTTTTTAATATTTCTCTTTGTAGAGGGGAAAAATGATTGTGAATCGTTAATTTTGACACTTTACACACATTTATGAACATGTTTTTTTTACGCACACAACATGCTCGACGGAATGCCACAATGAGTTTTCCTTTTCGAAAAAGATAATAGAGTTTGATCAATATTCAAAGCATAACTATAGCAAGATTACATGAAGTCTTCTAGCAAGATTACATGTAAGTCAATTTTAATATGTTAATTTTTTTTAATCTTAATTATTATATGTATCTTAATTAATTAGTTTCAATTTTACCAATTTGCTAGGGCCTTATCGGATTGGAAGATTATGGCCGGTCAAGGGATTAGAAGGAGACAAGACTATAAAACCATAATCTCGGATCGTCCTTGTCCTCTCCAAGAAGGAAGTGTTGAATGTAGTTATTTTATTTTAGGTTTTATGAGGGACATAGTGTTGAATGGAATTGACGTACTAAAAAGTAAAGAATTTTATACTTATAAGGATTTGGATTTGATTAGGGGAGAATGAGCTAGCCATGTAATGCAATTCATTAATTATGATATGTGAACTTGTAATGTAAAAATTGGTATGTATTTTTAATTTGATAATTGAAGTTACTATCTTGGATCGTGTATTGGATAACATGCAGGTTAGGCTTGCACGGGAAATCACCAAAAAAACCCAATTTTTTTTTTAAATAAATACATTACACGACGGATCTTGAACCGTCGTGTAATGTGCACATTACACGACGGTTCGGAGAGGAACCATCGTGTAATGTGATTTTGATGATGACGCACCGTGGTGTAACATTGAGATACCACGACGGTAACGGAATCGTCATGTTATATACCACGACGGTTGGTATACCGTCGTGTAAACTTTATACGACGGTAAAAAACCGTCGTGTAATCCACAATTTTTACTAGTGTAATATGCCGGTGAAGGTGAGGCTCTTGTGATTAGAAGTAGTCTAAACGATGTTCCAAGAAATGATGAAGATTGCAAGGTGATCATTGATGGAGGGAGTTGTACGATTGTGGTGGCAGTAAGCATGGTGGAGAAATTAAGGTTGCAAACTCAACCTCGTCCTCATCCCTACAAGCTGCAATGGTTCCAAAAAGGAAAAGGATTGCTCATGGAAAATAGGTGTTCAGTACACTTCTCCATTGGCAAACACTACAAGGATGCTATTTGGTGTGATGTAGTACCTACAGATGCGTGCCATTTGTTGTTGGGGAGGCCATAGCGGTATGATAGGAGGGTGGTACATGATGGCTTTAAAAACACTCATTCTTTTCTCAAGGATGGAATGCAAATTACTTTGGCACCAATGAAGCCCGAATTTGTTGGAGAAGGTTCTAAGGGGGCAGGGAACGTTACTCACGGGTTCACAAGTGGCGAAATAAGCCGTAAATAGTGAAGAGGTTTATGCTCTTGTAATGGTGGAGGTGGCTGAAGAGATCGAAGACATGATGAATTCGTTCATAAAGCCTGTTCTAAACAAGTTCAAGATGTAGTTCCTGAAGAGATTCCTCATGGACTTCCCCCGAAGAGCCATTCAGCACTGCATTGATTTGGTGCGTAGTGCTTCACTTCCTAACAAGGCTGCGTGTAGAATAAATCCGACACAAAGCATGGAGTTGCAGAAGCAAGTGGATGAGTTAGTGGGTAAGGGAATATGAGGGAAAGCATGAGTCCTTGTGCGGTACTGGCTCTTTTGTTTCCAAAGAAAGATGGAACGTGGAGAATGTGTGTGGACAGCTAGCTGACCAACAAGATCACATCAAATACTGCTTTCTAATTCCAAGATTTGATGATCTCCTTCACCAGCTACATGGTTCCATGGTTTTTTCCAAGATTGATCTACAGAGTGGCTACCATCAAATCAGTATATGAGACGGTGATGAATGGAAGACAGCCTTCAAGATGGGCAAATGACTCTATAAATGGCTTATTATGCTGTTTGGTTTGTCAAATGCTCTGAGTACTTTTATGCGGCTCATGACTCACATTCTCTAGCCTTTCATGGTTAAATTTATTGTTGTGTATTTTGATGACATTCTTATTTATAGCAAGACTATACAGGATCATGTTGCTCATTTGGAGAAAGTGTTCTCTACTTTGAGAAATGAGAAGCTCTATGCTAATTTGAAGAAGTGCCAATTTTTATCGAATAGCATTGTATTTTTAGGATACGTGGTGACTAACACAGGACTTAAGATAGATCCAAGTAAGGTGGAGGTAGTGGTGACTTGGCCGATGCCAAAGTCCATTCGTGATATGCAAAGTTTTCATGGCATGGTTTCCTTTAACCGGATGTTCATCAAGAGTTTTAGTACTCTAGTAGCTCCAATCACTGAGTGCTTAAAAGGAGGGGTATTTCAATGGAATGCTGAAGCTCAAGCTAGTTTTAAGAAGATTAAGAAGAAAATGACCGAGGTCTCATCTTGTCCTTTCTTGATTTTGAGAAGGTGTTTATGATGGATTACGATGCTTCTAATGTGGGAATAGGTGTTGTTTTGAGTTAAGAAGGCAGACCTATTGCTTACTTTAGTGAGAAGCTCAATGACACAAGGAGGAGATATTCGAATTATGACAAAGAGTTCTATGGAATAGTGAGGGCACTTGCACATTGGAGTCATTATTTACTGACGAAAGAATTTGTTCTCTATTCAGATCATAAGGCTTTGAAGTATTTGAGTAGTCAACACAAGCTGAATTCTTGTCATGCAAAGTGGGTGGAATTGATGAAGGCATGGCTGCTAAAAAGCTTGAAGTTGAAGAACCAATCAAAGTTCCTGTAGACCCGATAATGAGAGCTCGAGCTAAACACTTTAAGGAAGAACTCAACAATTTAATCCGGAAGCTTCAGCAAGAGGATTTGGGAGTGCTCACCAATGAGGGACAACAAAGGTTGGTCCACCTCATTAAGGTCAATTTGGATAAAAAAGATCAGCCATGCAAATCCATGCAATAGGCGTGTGAACTAAGAAAGAGAAACTCAAAAACTATTTAGTTTCCTTTTTCTGTAGTATTTCTAAATATTCAACTATCATTCATCTTTTATTAGCTCAGTAGTCCACTTTCCTTTTCTAGTACAGCCATTTAATTTTTAGATTGCTTCCTTTTTTTCTATTTTAGGCAAGTAAAAGCCATTATGATCAAATTTTAACATTAATTAATAAGGCATGTAATTAAGCTATTCTAGGATTTTTTTTTTTTTTTTGTGTATTAATTCAGCCTATTAATAGGTGCCTATGGAAAAGAAAAAAGGAGGTAATTCATTCAGAAATTTAAGAGTTTTTCTCTTCGGTTCTTTGAAGAACTATTCAAACTTATCAAGAATTATTCTTGTGGCGTTCAACAACGACTTATCAAACGGATTTCCATCACCATTTGTGGTGTCTTCAATATACCAAGATTACTGTTTCGTTATAAATAATGAGTCGAGGTTCCATTTAAATCTAATCGTAGAACGATCTTGGTTCCTAATTGTGTTCAGGTCTCGTTATTCTTGATGATGTTCATATCATTTGGTCTCAGAGCAAGATTATAGCGTTAGGTTTGCTAATTCCTTTTGTTTTCTAGCCTAGTTTCCCAATCTCTATTCAAACTTTGGTTGGCCAAATTTCCCTTGTCTTTTTGGTCACTTCTTTTTCTCTTTTCCTTGCTGTAGCTTTTATTTCAGTTCTTGATATTGCAAAAACAAAAAACAAAAAAAACAAGAACAAACAAAAAAAAAAAACAAAAGGTCAAAAGAAAAAGAAGAATAAGAAGAATCATTGAATCTGATTGAGTTTCTTTTAAAAAAAAAAAAATTAGTGTGACACATATTCTTATTAGAAATTCACGTGACACATTCGATGTTCTTAAAATCAAAATCTCATTGGTAAGTTGTTAATGAATTATTTGCTGGAAATTCTTGTTCTTATTTGATAAGTTTGATAAGAGCTGAAAAAGAATTCCCACGAGTGGAAAAAGGCAAGAGTGTGAGATTATTTGAGGGTAAAAGCCGAATATTTTGTGTGAAAAACACAAGTGTTGAGTGAAACATAATCTTTGAGTGAAACACGATAGGGAGATAATTGTGAGGTCCTTTATTCTTTTTATAACTTATCTCTTGTAGAAATTATATCTCAACATGACCATGAGGAAGCCCAAAGAGGGGCAGATACAAGGCTATACATGGAAGCTTTGGTGAGAGAGATGAGGCGGATGATGAGGGTGGAATTAGAGCAAATCAATGAATGGTTGGATAGGGTCGAAAATGCCAATTGGGAGCTGTCACAAATGGCTCCCAATGTGCATAGAAGGCAAATAGTTCAACCAAGACATGTCGTGGAGGTCTTTGAGGAGTTCAACGAGGGCGGTTTTGAGGAGAAGGACTATAGACACTCGGTGGGCAATGTTAGGAGGTTTGGACGGGTAAGAAATGATAGAAATCAGGAGGATAATAATTTTGGTAGTATTAAGATGAAGGTTCCTACGTTTCAAGGCAAGAATGATCCCGAGACTTATCTAAAGTGGGAAAATAAAATGGAGCTAGTTTTTTATCGCCACAACTACTCCAAGATGAAGAAGGTAAAAGTTGCAGCCATTGAGTTTTCTGACTATGCTATTGTTTGGTGGGATCAATTACTATTAAACAGGAGATTAAATAGAGAAAGACTAGTGGACACTTTAGAGGAGATGAAAACAGTGATGAGAAGGCGCATTGTGTCAAGTCACTATTATTGGGATTTGTACAAGAAGCTGCAAATACTCGAACAAGGCCATCGGAGTGTCGAAGATTACTACCAAGAAATAGAGGTAGCAATGATTCGAGCAAATGGAAAGGAGGTTCAAAAAGTCACTAGGCACGGTTTTTAACAGGTTTGAATCAAGAAATCGCCAATCAGGTGGAGTTGCAACATTACACGGAATTGGAGGATATGGTACATTAAGTGTTTCAAATTTCAAGGCATGGGTCACATATCAAGTCAATGTCCAAATAAGAGAGTTATGGTGATACGGGACAATGGCGAGATCAAAACTAAGGATGAAGAAGTTGTTGAGTCTATGCCATCAATGGGGGACGCTTCGGATGAGGAATATGTTGCTCATGGTGAGTTAACCTTGGTGACACTGAGAACCTTAAGTGTGCAAGTTAAGGAAGAAGAAAAGGAGCAACGAGAAAATATTGTCCATATTAGGTGCTATATTCAAGACAAGGTGTGTAGTATAATCATTGATGGAGGGAGTTGTACCAATGTCACTAGCACTACCATGGTGGAGAAATCAGGGCTGCCAACAACAAAGCACCCACGACCTTACAAGCTGCAATGGTTGAATGATTGTGGCGAGGTGAGAGTCAACAAACAAGTTCTTGTTTCATTCCGGATCGGGAAATATGTGGATGAGGTGTTGTGTTATGTAGTTCCCATGTATACGGGACACATACTTCTTGGAAGGACTTGGCAGTTTGATGAGCATGTGAAGTATGATGGCTTCACCAACAAGTACTCTTTGGTGCACAATCAACGTGCTATCACTCTTATGCCATTAACTCTGAAACAAGTTTATGTGGATCAAGTGAAGTTACAAAAGGAAAATGAGCAAAAGAAAGAGAGTGATCAAAAAAGCAAGAGCGCAAGAGAAAGAAAGAGGTCGAGAGTCATGAAATGGAGAGATTGGCCAAGAAAAAAGAGAGTGAAAGGGAAAAGGGGTCTTTCGGCCAATGAAAGAAAAAAAGAGAGAACATAAAAGAATTTTTATGCAAGAGCAAGTGATATAAAGAGAGCATTGCTATTAAACCAACCAATGATTTTACATTGTACAAGGAGGCTGCATTTTTAACTAACCAACTTGATCCCGCTCTTCCTAGTTCTATCATGTATTCTTTTTAGGATTATAAGGATGTTTTCCCCGAGGATACACCACACGGATTACTACCAATCCAAGGGATCGAGCATCAAATTGATTTCATGCCTGGTGCAACCATTCCGAACCGACCAGCCTATAGAAGTAATCCGAAGGAGACAAAGGAGCTTCAAAGGCAAGTTGAGGAGTTGATAGAACAAGGGTGCATGAGACAAAGCATGAGTCCATGTGCAGTTCCAGTGTTATTAGTACCTAAGAAGGATGGGATATGGAGAATATGTGTTGATTGCCGAGCCATCAATAACGTCACGATAAAGTATTGTTTTCTCATTCCTCGTTTAGATGACATGTTAGATAAGTTATTTGGTGCTTGTGTATTTTCTAAGATTGATCTGAAAAATAATTATCATTAAATAAGAATGAAAGAAAGTGATGAATGGAAAACTACATTCAAAACTACATATGGATTGTATGAGTGGTTAGTTATACCTTTTGAATTAACAAATACATCTAGCACTTTTATGCATTTAATTAATTATGTATTACATCATTTCCTTGGGAAATCTGTTGTGGTTTATTTTGAAGATATTCTCATTTACAGTAAAAACTTGGATGATCATTCGAAGCATGTATAATTGGTTTTTAAAGTGCTTAGAAAAGAAAAATTGTTTGCTAACCTAAAAGAGTGTACTTTTTGCACCAATAAGCTTGTTTTCCTAGGTTATGTTGTTAGTGCCAAGGGAATTGTAGTTGATGAATAAAAAGTCCGTGCAATACAAGAATGGCCGAAACCAACTGGTATAGGGCAGGTTAGAAGTTTTTATGGGCTTACTAGTTTCTATAGGAGGTTTGTGAAAGATTTCAGTACCATCATTGCTCCTCTTACCGAGGTCATCAAGAAGAATGTTGGATTCAAATGGGGAGAAGGGCAAGAGGCAACATTCCAGTTGATCAAAGAAAAATGAACAAAACCATATTTGCAAGCCTTGCCTAATTTTTCTAAAGCATTTGAGATTGAATGTGATACATCATGTATAGGTATTGGAGCTGTACTTATACAAGATGGAAGACCATTACACGAATCTTTTCTTTATCGACCTGTATTCCTTGTGCACTCACAACAAAACCAAGAAACACAAGCCTATCGATACAAAACGTGCATCTCTTCAAGTTACCAAATAACTTTTCCTTTGTAAGTACATCCAAAATTGATTGTAAATACATAATATGATCATTCAAGTTTTTGATATCAATGAGTATATAATCAAAATAAACAATGACAAACCTGCCTATGAATGCACGCAATACATGGTTCATTAATCGCATAAATATGCTTGGTGCATTAGTTAGACTAAAAGACATTACTAACCACTCATACAATCTATGTTTGTTTTAAAGGTAGTTTTCTATTCATCACCCTCTATCATGCGTATTTGATGATATCCGCTTTTCAAATCAATTTTTGAAAACACACATGCACCATGCAACTCATCTAACATATCGTCTAAGCAGGGAATAGGATGTCGATATTTTACCGTAATGTTTTGACAGCTCTACAATCAATGCACATTCTCCAAATTCCATCTTTCTTAGGTACTAGTAGAACCGGAATGGTACATGGGCTCATGCTTTCTCTCATGTACCCTTTCTCCATCAACTCACTTACCTGCCTTTGAAGCTCTTTTGTCTCCTCAGGATTGCTCCTATAGGCTGGTCGGTTAAGAATTGTCGTACCGAGTACAAAGTCACCAAGATCATTTCTATGAACAAGTTCGAATGGAAAGAATCATGACCCATTTCCTATAAGAGGTAAGAATCTTGGTATGGTGATGACACCACAATCAACTATGGAAGGGTTGATTGATAAGTCGTTGTTGAACGCCACAGAAAATCCCGATAAGTTCGAATAGTTCTTCAAAGAACCAAAGAGAAAGAATTCTCACAATTTTCTGATTAATGATATGTCTTTTTCTATGAAAAAGGTACAATTTATAGGACCAAGGCCACGAATTTTCAAGCCTAATGCCTAAGGAAAGTTGCCAAAAAAAACTTATAGGAAAGTTGAAATATCCACCTAATTTCAGCCTCAATTAAAGGGAAACAATTCTGACTTTAACCACTTAATTTTCAGCTTATCAAATGCCAATAAGGAAAAGAAAACAGTCAACTAACTAAATTAGAAAAGTATAACTAAAATAGGAAAGTAGAAAGTAGCCAATGTGCCCAAATCAGATTTCCTTCCCAGCAACGCGCCTAAATCCAATTAAGGAAAGTGAATAATAATTCAGCATTGATTGACAAATCTCTTTCATTTGTTGTAGCCTGAAACTAGAAGAGATGTCGGAAAAGGAAAGTAAGCACACATTCTCCTATTGACTTTCTTGAACTTGAATCATGCTTATTAAGGGTTGATCCACATGTTCATTTCCCTCAATAGGCCTCCACGTGCATGCTTGAGCCCAAATCTCTCGAATCAGTCTATTTAACATATTTTGGAATTTCTTGGCTTGTGCTCTTGTAACTGGTCCAATAGGAACTTGAATTGGATCCACATTCCATGCTCTTGTGCTAGCCACATCCTCATCATTAAGCCATTCCCATTTGTGATCAAGTATAAATAAGGTAAGGAGAATGTGGTGGCCGATGCACTTTCCCACAGGTATGCATTGATTTATACTATTGATGCTAAATTATTTGGTTTTGAGCAGATTAAAGAGTTGTACCCGATAAACTAAGATTTTAGAGTGTTGTATTTGTCTTGTGAGAATGATGCCTTTATGGAATATTTTAGGCATGATAATTATCTATTTCAGAAAAATAAGTTGTGTGTGCCTAATTATTCTTTGAGGGACTTGTTAGTGAAAGAAGCCCATGGTGGATGGGGCATTTTGGTATAGCTAAAACCGTAGGACTGATACAAGAACATTTTTATTTCCCTCGCATGAAAAGTGATGTTTAGAGAATTTGTGAGAGATGTGTCACTTGTAGGTAAGCTAAGTTAAGAGTTCAACCCAACGGTTTGTACACCCCACTACCTATTCTTAGTATAACTTAGATTGGCATTTCGATGGATTTTATGTTAGGATTGCCTAGGTCAAAAATGATATGGGATTCTATTTTTGTGGTGGTGGATAGATTTTCTAAGATGACACATTTTATTCCTTCTCATAAAACTGATGATGCTTCTAATGTTGTTGATTAGTTCTTTCGCGAAATTGTTAGGTTACATGGTATGCCTAGAACAATTATTTCGGATAGAGATGCTAAGTTCTTGAGTCGCTTTTGGCAGACTTTGTGCAGTAAGTTAAGAACCAAGTTATTGTTTTCTACAACTTGTCATCCATAAATTGATGGTCAAACTGAAGTAGTGAATAGGACTTTGTCTACTTTATTAAGAGCAATCATTAAAAAGAACATCAAAACATCAAAACATGAAAATAGTGTTTGTCAGATGTTGAGTTTGCTCACAATAGATCTGTTCATTCTACTACTGAATTTTTACCCTTTGAAATTGTGTATGGTTTTAATCCATTAACTCCTTTATATTTATCTCCTTTACATTTATCTGAGCGTGTCAATTTAGATGGTCAAAAGAAAGCTGAAATTGTTAAACAGATTCATGAGATCGTAAAACTTGACATTGAGAAAAAGACGGAGTAATATGCCAAACATGCCAACAAGGGACGAAACAAGGTTAGTTTTTAGCCGGGTGAGTGGATGTGGTTGCACATGCGTAAGGAGAGGTTTCTAGCTTAAAGACATTCAAAGCTTCTTCCATGAGGGGATGGACCATTTCAAGTTCTCGAGCACATTAATGACAATGCCTATAAATTAGATCTACATAGTGAGTACAATATTAGTGCTACTTTCAATGTTGCTGACTTATCTCATTTTGATGTAGATGATGATTTGAGGACAAATCCTTTTCACGATGAGGGGAATAATGAGGGCATGGCCGCTAAGAAGCTTGAAGTTGAAGAACCACTCAAAGTTCCCGTAGGCCCGGTAATGAGCGCTCAAGCTAAACGCTTCAAGAAAGAACTCAACAATTTAATCCGAAAGGTTTAGCAAGAGGATTTGGGTGTGCTCACTAATGAGGGACAACAAAGGATGGTCCACCTCATTAAGGTCAATTCGGATAAAAAAGATCAACCATGCAAATTCATGCAATAGGCGTGTGAAATAAGAAAGAGAAACTCAAAAACTACTTATTTTCCTTTTTCTGTAGTATTGCTGAATATTTAGGCATCATTCATCTTTTATTAGCTCATTAGTCCACTTTCTTTTTCTAGTACAACCATTTAATTTTTAGATTATTTCCCTTTTCTATTTTAGGCAAGTAAAAGCCATTTGTACCAGATTTTAACATTAATTAATAAGACATGTAATTGAGCTATTCTAGGAACCTTTTTTTTATAATAATTTAGCCTATTAATAGGCGCCTATGAAAAAGAAAGAAGGAGGTAAGTCATTCAGAAATTTGAGAGTTTTTCTATTTGGTTATTTGAAGAACTATTCGAAGTTATCAAGAATTATTCTTGTGACGTTCAACAACGACTTATCAAATAGATTTCTATCACCGTTTATAGTGTCGTCAATATATCAAGGTTCTTGTTTCGTTATAAACAACGGGTCGAGGTTCCATTCAAATCTAATCATAGATCAATCTTGGGTTCCTAATTGTGTTTGGGTCTTGTTATTCTTGACGAGATTCGTATCAGGAATTTCTCTAATTATTTACTTATGCTCTCAAACACAAGACTATCTTTGGGTTCTTTTAGAGTGGTTGTGATTATCTGTATCCACAAGAAATGTCCTGTCTTTGTATCTGTTTTTTATTTTCCAATCACAAAACCAACCAATTTGCAATTCCAACGTACGATCCAGTATCACATACCCTGGCAATAATTTTCTCCTATAAAATATAAATTATTTAACGATAATATCATCTTCTTCGTTTTCTTAAATATTTACTATCATCTTCAAGTACACATAAAATTACAATAATTAGAGTTTTTAAAAAATAACAAAATAAGTTATAAATTTATAATTTACAATTTGAAATTATCTTTAAGAGGAAAAATTTTATAAATTTTAAACAAATAATTGAATGTAATTTTGTTACTTGTTTATAAATAGGGTGTATAGATTGGAATTATTATTTAGTTTTAAAGATATTTTAGTAAATTTTATAATGACAACAAAAGCTACTGTGAATAAGCAACCACCAACATGCTTCTCAAATTTTTGTTGTGTTGCAATAGTTTTAATAATCTGCTTCTCAAATAGGGTTTTCCAAACACCCCAAACATGCCGTAGATTCTTTAATAGTCTAAAGTAACGTCCAAAAATAATGTCAAACAGGGTCTTAATTCCATATTTATACCTTGTAACAGTAGAGGTTACGAACTCGAACAAACACTACTTGAAGCCTCTAAATTGGCACCTCCATTCCTCATAAAAGCCTAATAATTTTGTAGTCTTTCTTTGTGTCCTATCTATAGTGGTTAAGACTTCTTCGATTGTGATAGGAGTTTAGACACGATTTCAGTTCGTTGGAAGACATGACGGTATAAGTCGTTCCATAAGCAAGCCGTTATACCTTGAGTAGCAGACACCAATCAATTCTCACGCACTAACGCTGACGAGGCAAATCTTTTTTTTTTTTTTAAAGAAACCATATATATACCGGTCTCTATTTTTCATCAACGTTTTCGTTTCCAGTAATTTTGTTGCTAATGATTTAGATTTTGTTACAGTTTTTATTTTCTCTTGATTTGTTATTATACTTTCGATTGTAATTTTATTTATCTTAATTATTGTCCGTTGTTTTATCATTTTGGTAACAACTTCATCCCTGACTGCATTTAGGCTAAGGGGGACATGAAAAAGTAGAATAAAAGAAAAGAAAGGCTAATGATAACTTTTTTAAATAAATAAATAAAAAAAAAGGTATCCAATATGCCTCAAGGTACGCAACTCATCAACCATCACGTCTAACACTAGTAGGCAATGACTAAAGTCTTTGGAAAAATTTTAAAATTTTCGCCCGATTTTTGGACCTTTATAAGAATTTAATTTAATTGACAAAACTATCACATGTCAATATGTCAATATGTGAAGTAAAAAAATTCTTTTAAATGATATAAAATTATTTATAAATCAAAACCAATAATAAAGCTAGTATAAAAAATTTAAGGATTAAAGCCTAATCAAGGGCGAGGGGAGGGGGCAAGCATGCATGTGCACGGGTTGTAGGGAAGAAGGGTGTCGTCGGCAAAAGGGGAGAGGGAGCAAGCTCTGCGTGGCCGTTGAAGAGCGTTTTTGGGAATGAACATCATTCATTTTTCAAGGTATTTTATATTCATAAATTTAAATAAAACTTATTTAAAAAAAAAAAGAATAGAAGAATTTTGGGCCAAAAATAAATTCAAAATCCCAATTAAATCCATGTGAGAATGGTCTTCACCATGTCTAGGGACCATGGAGACAAAAATGTCCATGGCTTCTCCATATGGTCCAACTCCAACTAAGTCATAAGTGGCTGATAATGAACATCAACTATAATTTGACACTAGTAAAACGAGGGATGCCTCCTAATTAGTATTTCTATCCTCCCTCTCAAAGGGTATAAGTAGTGACAACGTCAACGAAGTTGTATTAATTCTAATAAATACTCTCTTAATTAATACTCTTAACAATCAATACAAATAAATACTTCAATTATAACCTATCCAGTTTTTAGGGCTTCTTTATACTAGTTTGTGAAAGTTGGACCATATATAAGGGAAAATGAAACAAAAGCTTTCTCAAATTGTTCATCAAACAAAATCAAGAGAAAAACCAAACAATTAAATTAATGGTGCTAAGAACTTTTGTGGAAAAGGCAGTTAACGGTGCAGCCTTTGAGTAACGCATGTTTGATGACACATGGGTGTATTGGGATGTCTTCGGGCAGTGTGTTACTGTCCCGTACATTTGGGTTCAAATAAAAAAATTTTGTATATATGTGAGGTAAATTTTAACTTTAAAAATCTATAATTTTATTATTTTAATTTAAAATGAGATTAATTTTTTTAATTATATATAATTTTAAGAGTAACAAAATAAAATACATATTGATATTTTTTTCCAAACAAATTTTATGTTTGTATATTTTTTACTCCAAATAGTTTCTTTAACCAAATGCTCAAAACTCAACTCCAATCAAAATATCTCCAAAACTTCATTTACAATTGTCCTCCTAAACGGCCTTTAAGCCCTCCATTTGGACACTAACTCCAGCCAGAGTTTTTACTACTCAAACTCCAAAACTCTCGCATCTATATTTCAATTTCTCTTTTTTTCTTTTTTAAAAAACTCAAATTTTAAAAGTATATAACTTTCTTATTTTAAATCAAAATGGAATGATTTTTTTAAATCACAAAAAAAAAAAAAGAGATAAATGAAATAAGATTGATATGGCATATTTTTTTCTTAACACATTTTAAATTTTTATATTATTTTCTATATCATTGTTCATTTTCAATTTAAATCACTTTTCTTACTAGTTTATTTTCCCAATCATTTTTCTTTCCTTCACTAAATGTGGAATTAGTTTGATGATACATAACGTATCATACACCTCAAGCATGAGGGGGTTTTTTTTTTTTTAATATGAAAAAGGTCTAAATATCCTCCACATTTCTTTTTTTTTTTTTTCTTTTTCCTTTTTCTTTCTCTTATTTTTCTCAAGGACGTTTACATTTTTGATTGGTCAAAATATATCCTTGACCGAGCAAAGATAAGAATTGGACATAAATTTAAAACCTAAAGAAATAAACATAATCTAATCTAAAATAAGAATTTTTTTTTTAAACCTCAAAATAGAAGATATAAAAATAAAAGGATCTTAATGATACCTCGCAATTCAAAAGCCTCTCTACGGCTTAAGAATGAGCATGTTCTTATGCCATCATAGAAATATAGATATGGTCGACGACGTGACGAATAACAAAACTTTATGACAGCTTTTTCGTACATGTTTACTAACATCATATACACAAGTACTATCTGAACAGTACAATAAGGTCACCCATAACGCTGCGCTCTCACTTAAGTTACCTTAGCCCCAGGTCATGCTATTCAATGATAATATTACATAACAACTAGCATGGAAAGCTATGAATACTCTCTAAAATTTAGAACCATTCCCATTTTATTTTTGAATTTTAAAAACTTCCACTTGATTTGTCCTCATGAACTTTGAGTTAGTCTCAGTTAACCTCTTATTTTGATAATTATATTAAATACAAATAAAAATGGAAATTTAGGTATAGTTATATGGTCTTTTTCATTGGTTTTTAATAAAAATCTTAACGAAAGAGATTTAGTCAGATTAATTTACTTTTTTTTCCATCTGGTTTTAACCAAAATACTAATGAAAATGATTAATTGAGACTAACTCAAAATTCAGAAAATAAAATAGGAGTTTCTAAAATTTATGAGACAAGATAAAAATTACCCTAAATTTCAAGAATATAAGTGAGATTGATTGCAAATAAAGTGGTTAATTACATTGATACCTCCTAGTTTTGATGAATTTATAGAGACATCCTTTCATCAAAACAAATAATCTTAACACCCCTAACATTTTTTTTAAAAAAAAATTTCGGAGATACCCCTATACTAGTTTTTCTTTTTTTTTTTTTTTTTTTTTTTTGAGAAAATGCCCCTATACTAGTTGATCGTGAGTTTAATTGTTAAGTACACTTAAAATACGAAAATTATCCCTCCTTACAGTCAGCTATCTATAATGTTATAATATGATGTTTTTACTCTTATTTAGCACCAACAAATTATTTTAAAGAAATTTTTATGTATTTTCGTAATTTGCCCTCTGTAGAGTTATAAAATAACATGTTATTTTTTGTTCAAAAGTCCCTTTTTAACTTTATGAACAATTACACTTTGATACAAATATAATTATAGAATTTTACAGCATATATAAAGCATATAAAAAAATGCGAGTGATCAAATATCTAGCACTTCATTTTTGTGGACATGAACGACAACTCGCATGTGGCCGTTGGTTGCAAAAACGGAGAGAGCTTATGAGATTGGAGAGTGAGATAGAAAGAGAAAGCAAGCTAGGATACAACCCTAAGAGAGAGAGTTGCTAGATAAAGAAAGTTGCTGGAGAAAGTCACCACCACCGAAAACCCGTTGCACCAAGCCAAGAAGCTCACCATTAACCCCACGCCGTGAGCCCACCATCAAAAAGCCCATTGTCAAAGAGTCATTGACGATGGCGGCGACGCCTATCGTGTCAACGATTGCCACGAGTTCCGACGAAATCCTTCAAAGCATCTAGGTTGGCTTTTTTTGTTGGGATCTGTATGTGCCCTAAGGATAGAAAATCAATTCTAGGGATTTTCTGTAAATATGACATTTAGATATTAATAAAAAGAGGTTATTCATGTTTAATCAGTTATGTCATATTTACTTTCATTGGTTAATTGTATGATTATTTTGAGCAAACAATAAAATACTCCTAGGCTGTTGGAAATATATCGGATTATCATATATATACGGGGTATACATAGAAGACGTGATAATTTGATAACAGTCTAAATAAATGGTCCACAATCGATAGAATAAGGTTTGGGGATCTTATTCATGATAAGATTGTAAATGTTGTCTACTTCCTTAGAGGGATAGTTTGTCTTGACTATCGGATAGGTTCTAAGTAGAAACTTTCATATATACCAGAATTGAGGTATGACATTGGACTGGACCTAAGGTGTTAATTGATTCGGTTTAATAATTCCATTTATAATAATCAATGATGCTTTGATTATCATCCTGCATTAATCTTAATCCTGAAATGAATACTTGAGTTCGCATCCATGACTTATACACTTTGATCCACTATAGGTAAGACACTGATAATTGATGGTCACTGTACTTGTGTTTTGGGTGTATAACTTATGGATGGAGAAATCAAGATTCATAGATATGGAATCCATAGCTGTCTTAACGATAGTGCATGATATCTACTTAAAGGTATTATTTGGGAATTGAAAGATAATTTAATAAGATCTTGGCCATCGGTTTATTTTGTGTTCTCTGATGGTTTGCCGATTGTATGGCTTTACAATTGGTGGTTCTTTCAATGGACAATAATGGAACTTTAAGTTAAAATAATTGAAAAGATAAAGCGAAAAAAGTCCTTAATTCAATCATGGATAACATATGGGAATAAAGCAAGCGATGAATAAATCATGAAAGAAGTACTGCGTTAAAGAGCTTTCGTGATACCGTATGTAAACAGGAGTTCATCTTCAAACTTTTAGTAGAATAGTCTGAAGTTGATAATTGATGAATAATTAATCTGAGATTAATTTTTCACAATTATAGGAGTCTCTTTACATATTTCCATTTGGTTCTTCTACTAGCTCATATAGTTCCACGAAGAGTCCCGGGATTTATTCCTAATAAGATCGGTAAATTAAATGGCAATTTTATAATATCTATTAAGACATGGTACTCTCTAAGATGCAATCCTGAAATGATTAGACATGTGAAATTAATGTAGACAAATAATGTGATTTGTCAATATATGATTGGTTGTAAATAAAATAATTATTTGTTAATTATTTTGGTTAATTGAATTTTGGAAATAAAATTATATTTGAATTATTTAGTTTTTGAAAACAAAATTTTTCTCTCCTAATTTATGGTGCACGAATTTTTAGTGGATGGAGGGAAGAAGATTTTATTTCAAAATTGTTTAAATATATTACAAATATTAATTTATTAATTTATTTAAATAATGAAGCTTATTTGATAGATTTTCTTTTCTTAAAGAATGGTGCACATTTTTTTTGTAGAAAGGAAATCTAAAATATTTCATTTATTTGAATTAATTAAATATGGATAATATTTGTGAAAAATATTTATTTAAATTCAAATAAGAAAATCTTATTTAAATTTAAAAGTTTAAAAAGAGTTTGAATCTAGATAGGATTAAGATTTTTTGACTAGTCTAGATTTTTTATTTAAATTTGAACTACCAATTAATCTACACATAAGGTAGAGCATGAATTTTTGAGTATTCTCCAAGCAAAAAACCATCCATAAGATTTAAAGTACTTAGCCCGAAATTCGAATAATCTTTTGGTTCAAAAGATTATCCAAAAATAATTATTAATTATTTTTCATATATGAGATATTTTTAAAAAATTATTGGAGTATTATATAAAGGCTAGGGGTTCTTGAAAAAAGTCAACTATCATCATACACATAAGGTGGACATTTTTTTTTTTTTTTTGAAGAGAGAAAAACAAAAACTAGGTTTTTCGGGCTTGAGAAAATTCATCCTTCTTGGGTGTGAGAAAAAGAGAGAAATTTTCATTGAATCAAAACTGTGAGAAAGGTTAAGCCGTGTGATATTTTTCATAGAAGGTTAACCGGTTCCTGTCTTGTAGTTTTGAAGAATGAACCGGGATCGAATTCTCAACGAAGTACATCATAATTGAGAAAGTGGGATCTAGACTTCAGGAGAATTACCGGTCGCTTGGATTCATAGCACGTATGTCCACACACACTCTGAGATGTGGGGACTCGAGAATAGTATAGAAAGCATGTTGGTTGACGCTCTAGCAATTCTAGAATCTGAGAAATAAGGTATGTTTGATCATGTATTTAATTTATTATTATATACATCATAAGCTTCTTTTTTGAATCAGCATAAAAATTTTTAAACTTCCGATACGCCGTAACTCTGATATCGGAATCATTTTTCCAACAATTGGTATGAGAGCCAACTCACGATTATATTTATAACATAAATTATTTGATCAAATAAATTTCTCTCTATGTATTAATGAAATATTTTAGAGAGTTGACACTCTAAGTTTTATTTTGTGTATGTTAAATATATTGTGAATAGATGTATATATGAATGAATGTTTTATATTTTTTATAATATATGATGCTTGTTCAATTTTACCGGTTATGATTTCATAGAGGTCAGAATTTGTATCTGATTTTTTCAAGTGGAATAGATGCGGTCTATTCTCGCCGCTAGGTCATTTTTTCAATTCCTAAAATTTTTGTAAGCTGGAAACGGCATAGGAATTGTTTTTGTAAATTCGGACTACATTGGATTCAAGGAGATTGAAGATGAATGAAGGTATGGAAATTTTCAAAGGATGTGATTTTTTTTAAAATTTAGAAATTTTAATTAATTTAAATTTCATATAATTGGCATTTTTGTGGAAGGAAAATCACATTAAATCTTTTTGAAAATTTTAATTTTCCAATGATATGTGATCTTAATGATTTGGAAAATCAAAAATCAAAATTTAAATTTAAATTTAACGTACGTTTTTAATTTATTGAGAATTTTAAAATTTTGTGATTTTAATTAAAATTGGAAAATCACATTTTTTTCAAAATTTTAAATTTTGAATTTTAAATTAAAAACATGTTTTATTTAAATTTTTGATATTTTGTAATTTTGATTAAAATTAAAAATCACATATAATCTTTTTAGAAATTTAAATTTAATTTAAATTTAAAATGACGTGACATTGGAGAAGAATGACACATTGAAGAAGGATACAAGACATGGATCTACAAAGGAAGGCCGATATATGTTTCTGTTAATTTTTTGTAAATTTTATAATTTTCTTTTCTCTAGGATGGAATCATGATCCACAGCTATTTATATATTTTGCAAACCATGAATAATGCTATACTAGATAAATATGTTATACTATTTTGCAAGTATTGATAACATGCCATATAGACTACGAAGTGTCAATCAATAAATATTGTTTATGTATGAGAAACAAAACCCTAATTCAAAAATTGAGTGGGAGAAAATTTTACACACTAAGACCTACGACCTCCATCGTTAGTCCAATAGTTACTGATAACTCTATGAAATAGAGTTATTTAACATGCTTTTAAGCTTGTTAATTATTGTTATTTCAAGATAATATATCTTAGTTTTAGTATTTTATATTAATTAGTTTGTTTTAGTTAGAGGATAGGTAAAGATTTGTAGTTAATTTTTGTTTTTGGAATATTTATTATGTTTAATTTTGATGTTATTTTGCAGTGGAACCTGCGATGTCAAAGGAGTGGAGGTCCGTTGGATTAGAAGAAATAATGAGATTGATAGCTGAAATGCATTAGATTGCTGCAGATAATGCTATAGCATTGATACAGCAAAGTTACACTAGTGCAGAACTAGAAGAAAAGCATGCGAACCCCAGTCCTGCTTTACAGCTGGCAAAGAATCATTTATTCATTAAGTTTGTGCATGACAGCTGTGACAAAGTTACCAAACTTAGCAACCAAGAGGGCACGTGGAGTAGGGCATCTTTTGGAGGATTGGAATAAAAGGGAAAGTTAACAATTAAAAGGGGACAGCCGTTTTTGGGCAATAGAGAGCTGTTTCTGAGAAAAAGGTAGAGAGCCGAAGACAGAGGATTCAGAGAGGAGAAAGAGAGAACGAAAGAGAGGAGATTGGGACAACTTTCACGGTTGGGGCTTTTCGACTAAAGGAAGAGATTTCATTTGTGCTGAAGACCTTTCCATTTCTTTTCTCAGCTCTTTCTAACCCTTTTCTTAATCTTTTGATTTTCTTTCGTTGAATTGATGAATATGTGGAGTGAGATTTATATTTGTAATTTCTTTAATTTGAACATGAACTAAATCCTCTAGCTAGGATTATTGATGGATTCAACGTTGCAATGAAAATCTAAATGTTGAGTTAATTGTTCAGTGAAGTTTATTTGGGTTATTCAAGTGTTTTGCATTGTTTAATTTCTGTTGATTGACTGGCCATCGATTGGTAGATTACACAAGCTAAAATTAATTTTGGGAAGGTTAATTTTGGTTAGATTAAACTTGAATGATATAAACAAACGATATAGGAATATATTGTTTTCTTGTACAACATATTAAAATTGATGCTTAATGTTATGTTTGGAAAACTGAGATGCATAGGGATATGTTAATTTTGATTTAAAGAACTGGAAGCACAACATCTTTCGAAAGAAGATTGTACAGAATTTTAGTTGACTGGATAACTTTGCTGCAGCATTTCCTATAGCATTTGTGATCAGATTTGCAACTAAGGGGAAATCTTTAATTCTAGCTATCATTCTTCATTGATTCACAACCTAAGCTTTTGATATTGTCACGTTTAATATTTTGCGTGCATTTTAAATTTTACCTATTCATTTATATTCAGTTTTTATAATTTTAATATTCAAACCATTTCCCAATTTGTTTTAGATTGATTGTTTTCTATAATTAATTTTTTGTGATTCAATCCCTGTGGATACGATACTCTACTTACTACTATATTACTTGTTCGATTACGTGCACTTGCGTAGTATTTTCGCATATACATTTTTGGCGAACAAGTTTTTGGCGCCGTTGTCGGGGATTGTGATTATCGAAAATTTATATTATAGGAGCCAATTTTTTTCATTTATTTTGTTGTTCTCAACTGTAATCAATTCTGGTTGTTTCTTTGTAGGAGTGGTTTTCTTGCATGAACAGGCCGAGGGACACAGAATTAGTTCCCCTTGATCCAGAAATTGAAAGAACTTTCAGAGCAAGAAGAAGAGAACAACTAGGTACTGCTAGAATGGAAGGAAGGGCTGAAGGAGTAGTAGAAAATAACGTTGCCAACAATGCTGCAACAATCGCAGATGACAGAGACAGAGCAATAAGGGATTATGCTGTCCCTATGTTGCACGGGCTGCATCCTAGCATTGTTCGACCAGAAATTCAAGCCCAACATTTTGAGTTGAAGCCGGTGATGTTTCAGATGCTCCAAACAGCAGGTCAATTTAGCGGGATGCCTACTGAAGATCCTCATTTGCACCTGAAACTGTTTATGGAAGTGAGTGATTCCTTCAAGCTTCATGGTGTAACGGAAGAAGCACTTCGACTCAAGCTATTTCCTTATTCTGTACGAGATAAAGCTAGAGCCTGGTTGAACTCTTTACCACCAGATACAGTAACAACGTGGAATGATCTGGCTTAGAAATTTTTGATGAAGTATTTTCCTCCGAACAAAAGTGCCAAACTACGGAATGACATCACATCGTTTCAGCAAATAGATGGAGAGGCTCTTTATGAAGCATGGGAGCGTTTTAAAGAGTTGCTTAGAAAATGCCCATACCACGGACTTCCTCATTGGATCCAAATGGAGACTTTTTACAATGGTCTTAATGCTCAAACTCGGAGTATGGTGGATGCATCTGCAAATGGAGCCCTTTTGATGAAGTCGTACAATGAAGCTTATGAGATTTTGGATAGAATGTCTAACAACAACTACCAGTGGCCTACTGAGAGAGTTTCTTCGGGAAGGCGTGTAGCGGGAGTTCATGAGGTAGATGCCGTTACAACTTTGACAGCTCAAGTATCCTCATTGTCCAACATATTGAAGTCCATGAATATGGCAGCAGGGGCAAGTTCGGTGCAGGCAGTTGATGTTATGTGTGTTTATTGTGGTGAGGGTCATTCATTTGATAATTGCCCAGCCAACCCAGCCTCAGTTTGCTATGTGAACAATTTCAACAGGAATAACAACCCATATTCCAACACTTATAACCCAGGGTGGAGGCAGCATCCAAACTTCTCTTGGACTAATCAAGGAGTTAATTCTTCAGCTGGGCCTAGTAAACCTACACATCCTCCGGGTTTTCAACAACAGCAACAAAGACATCCACTTCAAGAACAACCGAACTCTATTGAGGCACTGCTTAAGGAATACATGGTAAAGAATGATGTGATTATTCAAAATCAATCAGCCCTCATTTAGAGTCAAGCTGAATCATTGAGAACGTTGGAGAATCAAGTTGGGCAATTAGCGAATGTTCTGAGCAATCGATCTCAAGGATCACTTCGTAGTGATACAGAAAACCCCAGAAGAGATGGTAAGGAGGATTGTAAAGCTATCACACTTCGTAATGGCAGACAAATTGAACAACCAGTTCGACAGCCTGTAAGGAAGCAGAACCCTCTTCAATCCAAAGTCAGCCAAGTCCACAATCAGTAATCGAAACATATCAAAATGCTACAACAAAGCTACAGTAAGGCAGCAGCAAAGTAGATCAGAGAGATGCAAAAGAGCAAGATGCTGCAGCAAAGCTACAGCAAAGCAGATCAGAGAGACCTCCACCACCATTTCCGCAATGATTTCAGAATCAAAAGCAGGATAAGCAGTTCAGAAGGTTCCTAGACATGTTGAAGCAGTTGCATATAAATATTTCTCTCGTAGAAGCCTTGGAGCAGATGCCGAGCTACGTTAAATTCATGAAAGACATCCTTTCGAAGAAGCGGAGATTAAGAGAATTTGAGACAGTAGCATTGACTGAAGAGTGCAGCGCAATACTGAAGAACAAATTACCGCCTAAGTTGAAGGATCCTGGTAGTTTTACAATACCGTGCTCCATCGAAAATTAGTACTTCGGTAAGGCACTATGTGATTTGGGGGCAAGTATAAACTTGATGCCTATGTCTATATTCAAGAAGCTGGGAATTGGGGAAGCAAGACCCACTACAGTCACTTTGCAATTGGCGGACAGGTCTTTGGCTCATCCGGAAGGAAAAATTGAAGATGTGCTTGTGCAAGTGGATAAGTTTATTTTTCCAGCAGATTTTATTGTATTAGATTATGAGGCAGATATAGAAGTACCAATTATCCTGGGAAGACCATTCTTAGCTACCGGCAGAACCTTGATCGATGTGCAGAAGGGTGAATTGACCATGAGAGTTCACGATCAATAGGTTACCTTCAATGCTTTCAAGACTATGCATTTTGCTGATGATGTTGAGGAGTGTTCAGCCATCAATGTTCTTGATTCATTAGTGGTTGCCGAATTTGAGAAGAAATGCTCTCCAAAGATGATAAACGAAGATGATTTAGCTGTGTCAGATGAAGACGAGGAAGCTAGTGATAATCAAGTGTCGTGGATGGAGAGCAGACATACGGCAGTCAGAGCTGGGAAGCATTTCGAATCACTGGAGTTATCAGAAAGGGCCATTAAATCCCACAAACCATCCATTGAAGAACCACCTGTTTTGGAGTTAAAACCATTGCCTTCACACTTGAGGTATGCTTATTTGGGTGATTCAGACACTTTGCCTGTGATCATTTCTTCTGGCTTATCTGGGGTATAGGAGATACAGCTTCTGGAAGTGCTAAAAAAATTCAAAAGGGCAATTGAATGGACTATTGCAGATATTAAAGGAATCAGCCCATCAATATGCATGCATAAAATTTTGCTGGAGGAATGTTACAGCAATTCAGTCGAACAGCAAAGGAGGCTGAACCTAATCATGAAAGAAGTCGTGAAAAAGGAAGTGATTAAGTGGTTAGATGCAGGGATTATCTATCCCATTTCAGACAGCTCTTGGGTCAGTCTAGTTCAATGTGTACTGAAGAAGGGAGGAGTTACCGTGGTAGCGAATGACAACAACGAACTAATCCCGACTCGAACAGTAATTGGGTGGAGAGTGTGTATGGACTACAGGAAGCTGAATAAAGCGACAAGGAAAGATCACTTCCCGCTGCCATTCATTGATCAGATGCTTGATAGATTGGCGGAGAGAGAGTATTATTGCTTTTTGGATGGTTATTCAGGCTACAGCCAGATTGCTATCGCACCGGAAGATCAGGAAAAGACAACCATCACCTGCCCTTACGGAACCTTTGCTTTCAGACAAATGCCATTTGGACTCTGCAATGCTAAAGCTATATTTCAGAGATGTATGATGTCTATTTTTACTGATGTGGTGGAGAGATCATTAGAGGTATTCATGGATGATTTTTCGGTATTCGGGAATTCATTTAGGGATTGTCTAGCAAATTTGGAGCAGGTGTTAATGCGATGTGAAGAAACCAACTTGGTGCTGAATTGGGAAAAATGCCACTTCATGGTATAAGAGGGCATTGTCTTGGGTCACAAAATTTCTAACTAAGGGATCGAGGTAGACAAAGCCAAGATTGAAGTGATTGATAAGCTGCCACCGCCGACAGTAGTTAAAGGGATTAGAAGTTTTCTGGGACATGCTGGTTTTTATAGACGATTCATCAAAGATTTCTTTAAAGTTTCTAAGCCTTTGTGTAATTTGCTAGAGCAAAATCAACATTTCAGTTTCGATGAGGATTGTCAGCAGGCATTCTTGGAGTTGAAGAAACGGTTAGTGTCTGCACCCATAATCAAGTCACCTGATTGGTCATTGCCCTTTGAGTTGATGTGCGACGCTAGCGACTATGCAGTGGGTGCAATGTTGGGTCAACGTCATGACAAGGTGTTCCATTCGATTTATTATGCAAGTAAGACACTTACGGAGGCTCAACTGAATTATACTACTACTGAAAATGAGCTTTTGGCTGTGGTATTTGCATTCGATAAGTTTCGGGCATATTTAGTGGGCACTAAGGTGATTGTTTATACCGACCATTCGGCGATTAAGAACCTAATGGCTAAGAAGGATGCTAAACCTCGGTTGATAAGGTGGATATTACTCCTACAGGAGTTTGATTTGGAGATTAGAGACCGCAAGGCATCGGAAAATCAGGTTGCAGATCATCTATCACGACTTGAAACTGAGATCGAAGAAGAGAAGAAGTATGCCATTCGTGAGACCTTCCCTGATGAACAACTTCTAGTCATGCAGCAAGCTGTTGTCCCATGGTATGCAGATTTTGTTAATTACATAGTTAGTGGACTGTCTCCACCGGAGATGACTAGCCAAATACGAAAGAAATTCATACATGAGGTAAAATTCTATCTGTGGGATGAGCCTTTTCTGTATAAGCAATGTGCTGATCAGATTATCAGGAGATGTGTTCCAGAGGAGGAATTCCAAAGCATTCTACAGCATTGTCATTCTTCTCCTTATGGTGGACATTTCGGAGGAACAAGGACAGCAGCCAAGGTCCTCCAATCGGGGTTTTACTGGACTTCGTTATTCAAGGATGCTCATGAGTTCACAAAGACATGTGATAGATGTCAAAGGGTGGGAAACATCTCCAATCGACAAGAAATGCCCTTAAACAATATTCTGGAAGTGGAATTGTTTGATGTGTGGGGAATTGATTTCTGAGGCCATTCCCACCTTCTTACGGAAACCAGTACATTTTGGTGGCAGTGGATTATGTTTCCAAGTGGGTTGAAGCCGCAGCATTACAGACAAATGATTCCAAAGTAGTTGTCAAATTCCTCCACAAACATATTTTCACCCGTTTTGGAACACCGAGAGCGATTATTAGTGATGAAGGAACTCACTTTTGCAGCAAGCAGTTCGAGAATCTCTTGAGCAAGTACGGAGTGAAGCATAAGATTGCTACAGCATATCACCCCCAAACCAGTGGACAGACAGAAGTTTCAAACCGGGAGATAAAGAGAATCTTAGAAAAAGTGGTCAACCCAAATCGCAAGGATTGATCGATGAGACTTGATGACACACTTTGGGCATACCGAACAGCATTCAAGAGGTCATTGGGAATGTCACCATTTCGATTGGTTTTTGGGAAGGCCTGTCATTTACCGGTGGAACTAGAGCACAAAGCGTATTGGGCGAGCAAGAAGCTAAACATGGACCTCCAACTAACAGGCGAAAAGAGATTGTTGCAATTGAGTGAGATGGATGAATTTCGTTTGCAAGCGTACGAGAGTGCAAGGATTTATAAAGAGAAAACAAAAAAATGGCATGACAGTAGGATTATTCTGAGGTCATTTGAAGCAGGTCAGCAGGTTCTTCTTTTCAACTCAAGATTGAAGCTTTTTCCAGGAAAATTGAAGTCAAGATGGTCAGGGCCTTTTTGGGTAGTTCAAGTTTATCCACATGGAGCAGTGGAGATTGCAACAGAAAATTCAGCAAGAACGTTCAAAGTTAATGGACAAAGACTTAAGCATTATTGGGGTGATGGTTTCAGCCGTCAGAAAACCTCAATTTCGCTACAAGATGCCTGAGTTATTGCATAGTCAGGCTGATGACTATAAAACAAGCGTTTGAGGGAGGCAACCCTAATATTTCCAATTTCTTAAACCACTTTTGATTTACTATTTTTATGGATTTTGTTCAATTTTGTTTGTTCCATTTTGTTCTTAAGTTTTTATGTTTATTTTTAATTCTTTGGTGCAAGGTTGCAGCTGATTCTGGTGATTTTGTTAAAGCAATCTGTATTGAAATGCTGCGGGAAATGCTACAGCAAAGCTGCAGCAAAGTTGGGCAGAATTGGAGAGCAATCTGTATTAAAATGCTGCGGGAATTGCTACAGCAAAGCTGCCGCAAAGTTGGGAAGAATTGGAGAGCAATCTGTATTAAAATGCTGTGGGAATTGCTACAACAAAGCTGCAGCAAAGTTGGGCAGAATTGGAAATGCAATCTGTATGAAAATGTTGCAGGGAATGCTATAGCAAAGCTGCAGGCAAAAAAAAAAAAAAAAAAAAAAAAAAAAAAAAAAAAAAAAAAAAAAAAAAAAAACTGAAAAAAACTGAAAAAAAAAAAAAAGATATTCCACAACTCTACAGGCCCCATTTCCTTTTTGTTTTCTTCTTCAGTGCCGACCAACCGCACCACTCCATTTCCGACCAACCCACGACGACGCTGCATTGAAACCAGCCGCACCGACGCGACACCAACTGCTACGCCCACGTAGAGCCAGCTCGCCGCTAAGCCGCCTCCACCACTTCAACCGCTAAACCGCAATCAGCCACCACTCCAGTCGCGGATTCACATCTCACACAGCCAGTCCAGCAACCCACCAAATCAGGAAGTTTCTATCTTTCTCTTTTTCTTAGTTTTATAGTGTTCTATTTTGTTTTGTTGTTTTTGTTCTGTTTTGTGTTGTTTTGTTCCAACAGTGAGGACACTGCTGATTTTAAGTTTGGAGGTAGGGAGTTTGATTTGTTGGTATGAGTTTGTTTTGTTTAAAAATAAATAAATAAATAAATAAAATAAAAAAAATTAAAAATTAGAATGTTTTGTTTGCTCTGGTTTTGCTATAGCAAAGTTGGTTTGAGGAAATTCTATGAAGAGTAATAGTCTTTTGAAATTCTCAGAATATGGAATGAATTGGCCTGAGTTGAGTGTGGTTGATGTTTATTATTGGTTTGCCCCTTAAATGAGATTGCTTAAATGATGCACATTATACTATAGCTTTGTGTTTCGTTTGAAAAACTTAGGAAATTTAAAATCACAGTGAGAGTTTGGGATTTGAGAATTGATTGTATGAAACCTTCGAGGCAAAATGTTAAGAAGCCAAGTATCCTGGGATGAATTGATATGTGTTTAAAGTATGGATATTTCAAAAAGGGCTGTTATTTTAGGGGTAAAAAAAAAACAAAAAACTATTTCGCTATTTGGAATTGCCTAGTAAGCAGGAGTAACATAAGCCCCATGTGTACTTTTACGTCAAAAAGTCGTTCTGAATATGAGTAGGCTATAGCAAATCTGATTAGTGACGTTGCTGAGTAACTGGGTGTCTTCATCACCAATGTTGACATTCGCGTAAAAAGGTAACAGTGACATGAAGATTAAAAAAAAAAAAAAAGCATACACCCTGTACAAGCCTTAAGCAATAATCAGTAGAACATGTTTAATCTCAGGTGTTTGGTAAATTACTACTAGTGGAGAAGGAGTTATGCAGTCAGCCTATTGAATCATTAACTAGGCTCAATGATCTTGGTTTGGATGACCTGGGTAATTCAATGATGCTTAACTATAGTCGCACACATACACTTTTAGAGGAATCTTATTTAGGAGTGAATTCAGTTAGAATGGATGCTGATACGTAATGAATACGGATTTTGACTATGAGCTGGAAATTAAGAAGCGCTTCTGAGATTGGAGAATCAACTTGTTTGGCATTCAGAGCAATTGTCTATTTTGTGTTTTGAGTTTTTCTTTTTGTGTGTTATGTTTTGTGTTTATTTTGACATTTACTCGAGGATGAGCAATGATTTAAGTTTGGGGGTGTGATAACTCTATGAAATAGAGTTATTTAACATGTTTTTAAGCTTGTTAATTATTGTTATTTCAAGATAATATGCCTTAGTTTTAGTATTTTATATAATATTAATTAGTTTGTTTTAGTTAGAGGATGGGTAAAGGTTTGTAGTTAATTTTGGTTTTTGGAATATTTATTATGTTTAATTTTGATGTTGTTTTGCAGTGGAACCTGCGATGTCAAAGGAGTGGAGGTCCGTTGGATTAGAAGAAATAATGAGATTGGTAGCTGAAATGCATCATATTGCTGCAGATAATGCTATAGCATTGATACAGCAAAGTTACACTAGTGCAGAACTAGAAGAAAAGCATGTGGACCCCAGTCCTACTTTACAGCTGGCAAAGAATCATTTATTCATTAAGTTTGTGCATGACAGCTGTGAAAAAGTTACCAAACTTAGCAACCAAGAGGGCACGTGGAGTAGGGCATCTTTTGGAGGATTGGAATAAAAAGGGAAAGTTAACAATTAAAAGGGGGCAGCCGTTTTTGGGCAATAGAGAGCTGTTTCTGAGAAAAAGGTAGAGAGCCGAAGACAGAGGATTCGGAGAGGAGAAAGAGAGAACGAAGAGAGGAGATTGGGGCAGCTTTCACGGTTGGGGCTTTTCGGCTAAAGGAAGAGATTTCATTTGTGCTGAAGACCTTTCCATTTCTTTTCTCAGTTCTTTCTAACCTTTTCTTAATCTTTTGATTTTCTTTCGTTGAATTGATGAATATGTGGAGTGAGATTTATATTTATAATTTCTTTAATTTGAACATGAACTAAATCCTCTAGCTATGAGTATTGATGGATCCAAGGTTGCAATGAAAATCTAAATGTTGAGTTTCTATTTCAATTTCTGGATTATTATATGATGATTTTTTAACTTTCCATCTATAGAAATAGAAAGAGATAGACTAGAAACGACATCTCTTATCTCAATGACACCAAAGTTTCAGTGAAGTTTATTTGGGTTATTCAAGTGTTTTGCATTATTTAATTTATGTTGATTGACTGGCCATCGATTGGTAGATTACACAAACTAAAATTAATTCTGGGAAGGTTAATTTTGGTTAAATTAAACTTGAATAATATAAACGAACGATATAGGAATATATTGTTTTCTTGTACAACATATTAAAATTGATGCTTAATGTTATGTTTGGAAAACTGAGATGCATAAGGATATGTTAATTTTGGTTTAAAGAACTGGAAGCACAACATCTTTCGGAAGAAGATTGTGCAGAATTTTAGTTGACTGGATAACTTTGCTGCAGCATTTCCTATAGCATTTGTGATCAGATTTGCAACTAAGGGGAAATCTTTAATTCTAGCTATCATTCTTCATTGATTCACAACCTAAGCCTTTGATATTGTCACGTTTAATATTTTGCGTGCATTTTAAATTTTACCTATTCATTCATATTCAGTTTTTATAATTTTAGTATTCAAACCATTTCCCAATTTGTTTTAGATTGATTGTTTTCTATAATTAATTTTTGGTGATTCAATCCCTGTGGATACGATACTCTACTTACTACTATATTACTTATTCGATTACGTGCACTTGCGTAGTATTTTCGCATACATATTTTTGACGAACAGTTACGCATGGTAGTGCCTACTACTCGGGTTCGACCTGGGAATTCTCTTCCGATAGGTATCTTACCTAGAGCACATACTGATTTGGATTTCCGAAAGGATAATAATTTTGGGTATATTTAATGTTTAGATCATCCCTCGGTGGCTGATGTAAAATATGGATTCAAAAATTGGAAACGATGGTTACACACTCATGCTACTTTATTTTATTAACCCTCCCTCAAGGCTCTGATATTTAAAGTAGTAGCCAAATAAGCAATAGTTAATACATATTTAATGGGGTTATGCTCCATGGATGAATATCTATTAATCGGAGGGTATCCGTGTTCTTGACTAGTTTTTCCATGACTACCCTCGGTAGCTTGGAAAGCAGAAGTTAGGAATTATCATTGTAAGACATGTGTTTTTTAAGGGTTGTACACATAAAAATTGAGAATGCATATAAATCTTTTTGTTTCATTACAAAACCAAAATTTTTAAATAAAAGGATATTTGCTCATACTTATTACATATTTTTTTTTATTATAGATTAAGATGTCTAGACCATTATCTGTAATACTTACGCAAAACAAATTAACAGGCGAGAATTTTAATGATTGGAAAAGGAACTTGCTTATCATCTTAAACTTTGAGAAACATAATTTCGTCCTTACCCAACTTCAACCACCCACGCCTGTAATCGATGCTCCTAATAAGGAATTTGTAGCACTTGAGTGCTGGGACAATTCTAACCTAAGTACTATGTGCTATATTCGGGCGAGCATGTCTAACGTGCTCCAGAAATAGCATGCAGAGTATGAAACTACCATGCATATCATGGACAACCTGGAAGAGATGTTTGGTGAACAAACTATCAAGGCTAAGACCGATACTATCAAAGGTGTCATGAACTGCAAGCAAAAAGTTGGAACTCCCATCAAGGAGCACATGATGAAAATCATGGCTTATTTGTCTGAGGCTCAGGCAAATGGGGCTGAGATTGATGGTGTAACTCAATTAGTCATGGTTTTCCAAACCTTGTCTAAGGATTTAAATTTGTTTCAGGAATCCTATAACCTTAGCCGGAAGGAGATATTTCTAACGAAATTGATGAAAGAGTTGCAAGCCTTTGAGAACATTTTCAAGGGTTTTGAATTTAAGGCTAAGGCAAATGTGGCTGAACCTGGTTCACTTGTACCCAATCCCAAAAGAAAGAAGGAAAAGGAGAAGAATAAGGGGAACAAGCTTGTGGCGAAGGCACCTGCTCCTAATAAGTCTACCCAGATTAGGAAGCAGAAGGTGGATCCTAAGAAGGCTAAGTACTTTTTCTGTGGGTAGAAGAGACATTTCAAGAAGGATTGCAGAGACTACTAGACTATATAGAAGCAAAGAGATAATTTTGATATCCTGTATTTTGAGGCTTGTTTAGTGGAAGAATCTAAGGAAACTTAGGTTATAGATTCTGGAGCTACTAATCATATTTGTATTTCTCTACAGGGGTTCAAGTTAACGAGAAGTCAGTGTGAAGAGAACTTCACGTTAAGAATCGATGATGGGATTGGTGCGAGTTGAAGCAGTGGGAGAAGTGTAACTTTATTTTGATGAATTTAGATTTATCATTTTGAGACTTTATTTTTATGTTCCTAGTTTTAAGAGGAACCTAATTTTGGTAGCTTGTTTGATTAAAGACTCTTATTCGGTTTACTTTAATAATAAAGTTGTTAGTAAGGAAAATAATTCTCTTATCTGTAATGGATGGATGCATAGAAATCTTTATTTTATCAAACCTAAAATGCGCTCACTTCTTGATACAGAATTAGAAAGGAACTCTAAAAAACATAAGTCTTCTCACTCTAATAAGGCATATCTTTGGCATTTACGACTAGGTCACATAGGCCTTAACAGAATTCAAAAGATGGTAAAAGAGGAATGCCTTGACTTGTATGAGTTTGAACCTTGGTCACAATGCGAATCTTGTTTGGAGGGCAAGATAACCAAACGGCAGTTTACTGCCAAGAATAGTCGTGTCGAGGAATTTTTAGAACTTATGCATATGGATGTTTGTGGTCCCATGAACATAGAAACATGTGGTGGGTATGAGTATTATGTCACATTTATTAACGATTACTCAAGGTATGTATATGTCTATTTGATGACCCACAAAAGCGAAACCTTTGACAAGTTCAAAGAATTTCAGATTGAAGCAGAGAAACAATTAGGCAAGTCCATTAAGTCACTTCGATCGGATCAAGGTAGAGAATACCTATCGGATGAGTTCTTAGGACATTTGATAGAGAACGGGATACAATTCTAGTTGACTGCACCTGGTATTCCTCAACAGAATGGTGTAGCTGAGAGAAGAAATAGGACCTTATTGGATATGGTTCGATCTATGTTGATTTATTTCACATTACCTTTGTCGTTTTAGGGGCACGCCATACAAACTGCATACTACCTTCTGAATAACATTCCCTCTAAATCAGTTCCTAAAACTCCTTTTCGAGTTATGGACAAGTAGGAAACTTAATTTGAATCATATTCGAATTTGGGGTTGTCTGACACACATCCTGGATAAGGAAGTGAAGAAGTTGGAGTCACGATTAGAAGTATGCTTATCTGTTGGCTATACAAAAGGGACAAAAGGTGGCCTGTTTTATAATCCAAAGCAAAATTAAGTCTTCATCTCCACAATGTAACATTCTTCGAGGAAAGTTACATGGAAGACTTTAAACCTCATAGCAAAGTGGTGCTTGAGGAGATGACTGCGTGTTTGGATGTTCCTAAAGTCACTGAAAACCCTGTGAAAAAATCGCTAAAATCAACAACCATAGGAGCTTCGTCATAGTAGAAAGATTGTCAGGGAACTTGAAAGGTATATGTTCAATGGTGAAATCTTTGAAGCAGAATCCATAGAACATATTGACGATCCGGCTACGTACAAGGAAACTATGGAGGATATTGATTCTAGTCTTTGGCAAAAGGATAAGAACATCGATATGGAATCTATGGATTCTAATGGGGTCTGAAAACTTGTAGACTTACCCCAAGGCATCAAACCGATTAGGTGTAAGTGGGTATATAAGAGGAAGAGAGGTGTGGATGTGAAAGTGAAAATTTTTAAGGCAAGACTAGTAGCAAAGGGCTCTATGCAGAAAAAAAGAATCAACTATGAAGAAACCTTCTCGCCTGTAGCAATGTTTAAATCAATCCGCATTTTTTTATCCATTGTGGCTGCTCTCGATTATGAAATATGGCAAAAGGATGTCAATATAGCTTTTTTAAATGGCTTTCTTGAGGAAGATATCTATATGGTACAACCAGACGAGTTCAAGGCTAAGGGCCAAGAAGACAAGTTATGCAAGTTGCTCAAATCCATTTATGGATTAAAGCAAGCATCTCGTTCTTGGAATATTATGTTTGATCAAGTGATCAAAACCTATGGATTCGAACAAAACGTTGATGAATCATGTGTTTATAAACGTATCAAGGACGAGAAGGTGGATTTCCTTACACTTTATGTGGATGATATATTGCTTATTGGAAACGATGTAGCAATACTATCATCAGTTAAAGTTTGGTTAGCTAAACAGTTTGACGACTTAGGAGAAGCTAGTTATGTTATTGGAATTCAACTCTTTAGAGATAAAAAGAACAAAATGATAGCACTCTCCCAAGCTTTATACATTGATAAAGTACTTGAGAGGTTTTCTATGAAAGATTCTAAGAAAGATGCCTAACCTTTCAAAATGGGAATCAAGCTTTCTAGAGATGACTGTCCCAAGACATTAGAGGGAATGGAGCGTATGAAATATGTACTTTATGCATCTGCGGTAGGTAGTCTTATGTATGTTATGTTATACACTAGGTCTGATATTTGTTTTGCGGTTGGTATAGTAAGTCGATGTCAATCAAATCCGGGACCAAACCATTGGACTGCGGTCAAGCATATACTCAAGTATCTACGGAGAAGGAGGAACTATATGCTAGTGTATTCTTTTCAGGACCTTGTTCCTATAGGCTACACAAATTCTGATTTTCAATCAGATCAGGATTCGAAAAAATCAACTTAAGGATCTGTCTTTACCCTTAGAGGTGGTGTTGTTTTGTGAAGAAGTGTTAAGCAATCTTTCATTGCTGACTCGACCATAGAAGCCGAGTATGTGTCTACCAGTGAGGCATCTAAGGAAGCGGTATGGTTCCGCAGGTTCCTTGGTGACCTTGAGGTCGTTCCTGGTATGGATAAAGCTATAGTGCTCTACTATGACAACAGTGCAGCAGTAGCTAATATCAAGGATCCTAGGCATCATAAGAGGAGTAAGCACATTGGCAGAAAATATCACATTATCAGAGATTTTGTTGAGAGTGGAAATGTGACGGTTTGTAAAATCGCATCAGAGGACAATCTTGTCGACCCGTTCATGATGACTTTGGTGGCCAGAAGATTCGAGGAACACGTCAAGGGTATGGGGATTCGCAATATGTCACATTTACTCACTTAGGGCAATGGGAGATTGTTGGGATCTATACGTGCCATAAGGATAGAAAACTAATTATAGGGATTTTCTGTAAATATGACATTTTAAGCAAATATTTACTTTCATTTGTTGATTGTATGATTAGTTTGAGCAAACATAAAATACTCCTAAGTTGTTGGTAATATATCGAATTATCATATATATACGGTGTATATATAGAAGACGTGATAATTTGATAACAGTTTAAACAAATGGTCCGCAATCGATGGAATAAGATTTGTGGATCTTATTCATGATAAGATTATAAAGGTTGTCTATTTCCTTAGAGAGATGGTTTGTCTTGACCATCGGATAGATTTCGAGTAGAAACTTTAATATATACCAGTATTCATGTATGACATTGGACTAGACCTAAAGTGTTAATTGATTCGGTTTAATAATTCCGTTTATAAGAATCAATGACGTTTTGATTATCATCCTGCATTAATTTTAATCATGAAATGAATACATGAACTCGTATCCATGACTTATGCACTTTGATCCACTATAGATGAGACACTGATAATTGATGATCAATATACTTGTGTTTTTGGTATATGACTTATGGATGGAGAAATCAAGATTCATAGATACAGAATCCATAGCTGTCTTAACGATAGTACATGATATCTACTTAAGTGCATTATTCAGGAATTGAAAGATAATATAACAAGATCTTGGCCATTGGTTTACTTTGTGTTCTCTGATAATTTGCCAATTATATAGCTTTACAATTGGTGATTCTTTCAATGGAGAATAATAAAACTTTAAATTAAAATTATTGAAAAGGTAAAATGAAAAAAAGTCCTTAATGCAATCATAGATAACATATGAAGATTAAGCAATCGATGAATACATCATGGAAGAAGTACTGCATTAGAGAGTTTTCGTAATATGGTATGTAAACAGGAATTCATTTTCAGACTTTTAGTGGAATAGACCTGAAGTTGATAATTGATGAATAATTAATCCGTGATTAATTTTTCACAATTATAGGAGCCTCTTTATATATTTTCATATAGTTCCACGAAACGTCTCGGGATTTGTTCCTAATGAGATCGGTAAATTAAATTGGAATTTAATAATGTCTATTAAGGCATGGTACTCTCTAACATGTAATCCCGAAATGATTGGACATGTGAAATTAATATAGACAAATAATGTGATTTCTCAACATATGATTGGTTACAAATAAAATAATAATTTGTTAATTATTTTGGTTAATTGAATTTTGGAAATAAGATTGTGTTTGAATTATTTAATTTTTGAAAACAAAATTTTTCTCTCCTAATTTATAGTGAACGAATTTTTAATGGATGGAGGAAAGAAGATTTTGTTTCAAAATTGTTTAAATATATTACAAACATTAAATTATTAATTGATTTAAATAATGGAGCTTATTTGATAAATTTTCTTTTCTTAAAAATGGTGCATATTTTATTGTGGAAAGGAAATCTAAAATATTTCATTTATTTAAATTAATTAAATATGAATAATATTTGTGGAAAATATTTATTTAAATTCAAATAAGAAAATCATATTTAAATCCAAAAGTTTAAAAAGAGTTTGAATCTAGATAGGATTAGGACTTTTTAACTAGTCTAGATTCTTGATTTAAATTTGAACCACCAATCAATCTACACATAAGGTGGAGCATGAATTTTTTGAGTATTCTCCAAGCAAAAAACCATCCATAAGTTTTAAAGAACCTAGCTCGAAATTTGAATGTTCATTTGGTTCAAAAGATTATCCAGAAAAATAATTATTAATTATTTTTCAAATAAGATATATTTTTTAAAAAGGATTGGAATAGTATATAAATGCTAGGGGTTCTTGAAAAAAGCCAACTATCATCATACACATAAGGTGGACATTTTTTTTTTAGAGAGAAAAACAAAAACTAGGTTTTTCGGGCTTGAGAAAATTCGTCTTTCTTGGGTGTGAGAAAAGGAGAGAATTTTTCATTGAATCAAAACCGTGAGGAAGGTTAAGCCGAGTGATATTTTTCATAGAAGGGTAACCGGTTCCTATTTTGTAGTTTTGAAGAACGAACCTAGATCGAATTCTCAAGGACATACATGGGATTGAGAAAGTGTGATCTAGACTTAGGAAGAATTACCGGTTGCTTGGATTCATAGCATGTGTGCCCACACATACTCTGAGATGTGGGGACTCGAGAATAGTAGAGAAGATACGTTGGTTGACGCTCTAGCAATTCCAGAATCCGAGAAACAATGTACGTTTGATCATGTATTTAATTTATTGTTATATACATCATGAGCTTTTTTGCTGAATTGGCATAAAAATTTTTAAAACTTCCGCTGCGCTGTAACTCTAATATCGGAACTGTTTTTCCAACATTTTTGCCACCGATGGTCCCCCCCCCCCCCTTTCTACCATTCCCTCTCATTCTCTTCTTCTCTCTCTCTCGGGATTGTATCAGTGGATATTTGGATGCTGTATGTGATAGCATTTCTAAAACTACAATAATAATATCCAAAATAAAAATTATCAAGAGTTACTAAATTTAGAAGATAAAATGAGAATGATATTAACATTTATCTATAGTTATATACATAAATTAGTGAATATGCTCTTTCCTATCGACTTTAATGATCACTAAGTGACGGCTCTAATATCCATCACATAATATTTTTTTATTTAGTTTATTTATTCTGCATGCATGAAACACGTTTTTCTTGTTTGTGTGTCCATTGTGAACGAGCATGTGAAGCAACGATTCAAATGAAAATAATCCGTAGCATAATGTGCGAGCTTTCCAGTTCCCATGGAGCGCGTGGGAGTGTGATTTAGGAGTAAGCAGACGGTGACTTTGTTCGCATGTGATGTTCGGCATTCAAACTTTCTACGCCTTATTCATGACCCCGTATGAGCCGCCAGTGTCAAGATAAATGAAAAAAATATATAAAAACTTAAAAAGAAAAATAAAAATAAAAATAAAAATATTTTTTTTTTTTAGGAAAAGAAAATGAAGAAAAATATCTTGCCAAGAGCTTTGATAGCGTTACCTACCGTACCTGAAGGACTTACCCATGTCATCTGACCACGACAATTTTGGATTAGACCTTATCCATTTCGGATTTTTGGCACCACAAAGTTTGGCTCTTGACTCTCTTTACATCTTTACATAATTTTATCAGTTCCTAGGTGGTCTTTTTTTTTTTTTTTTTTTTTTTTTTTGGCTCTGAAGTTCCTAGGTGATCTTCTATGTTACCAGTTCCAGATTTTTTTTTGTTAGGGATGGTGACGGGACGGTATTGAAGAGATGCAGTTATTTTTTAAAATCCCAATTGGTGAAAAAAAAAAATTTATTGTTGTTTCATTCATACGTTTAAGTTTATATAAATATTTTATCGTTGTTTTTAAGTTTACAAATTTTTCTCATTACAAATTCAGATATTATTAATTATTACGAAAGGAAACAACAGTTTTTAATTTTTCGCATATTGTATATAATTTAATGTTAACAAAATGGGGGGGTAGTTGAACGATAAGATTAGAGATCTTTGACGGTCATCGTTTATTATCTAAATAAGTTTAATTTGTTTCATTCAACATGATCACATAAGTTCATTTAGATCATTTTCAATTCATAATTCTATTTTAACGTAGTTTTTATATCAAAATAGCACAGTTTTTACATTAAATTTAAAATTTATTTCCAATTCATTTATTTTAAATTTCACTCTAAAAAGAATATTCTCAGTATATTCCTTCTTATTCTGGTTACAAAAAATAATTTTGTTTCTTCAACTATATATTTATGTAATTAATAACATATTATTAGAATAAAATATTTAATTAATTGGTCTCGTCCAAGCTCGGCTTGAACATGAGAGCCACCGACAAGCCAAGGTAGCCGTCGAGACCAGCGGCTTCGATGAGATCGCGGGCGGCGCTGGTCTTGACGGTGAGGCAGGCGAGCTTGGGGATTTTGGCCACTACATCACCTTCCCTGAGATCGCAGAAAACTCTCTCACGGAGAGGCCGGTATAAGGGCAATCGCAGATTTGGAGGGCATCGCTGCACTCGATCCCCTGTGACTTCATCCACCGCATGAACGCCCTCACACGGCGGCTTAATTAAAATAAAATAAATTAAGAGGGTGTTTGGTGGAATAATTTGAGTTGGGATTTTTAAGTTTCAATAGTAATTTTTTTGAATTTTCAGAAAAGATAAAAAAAATTTTGGGAAAAAGACAAAAATATTTTGGGAAAAAGACAAAAAAAATTTAAATTGGATGGTTTGAATAGTTGAACCAAACAAAGCCTGAAAAAAAAAAAACTACGCTACCCCAACATTATTGTTCATGTCCACCAAAATGGCGCAAGGGATGGCGCGCCCGGTTGGAGTGGATTTTCGACACCAAACTGGCATTTTGCGCCAAAATCACGCTTGGTTTGAGATGGACCTAGGGGTAAAACTACTACTCTTGTTTTATTTTTTTGCACTCCTATATTATATAGTTTAACCGTTTTTTTTTTTTTTTTTGATAAGTATATAGTTTAAGCACTTTGTAAGTTGTAACTACTGTATTTTGTCCATATAAAAAGTGGATATTTGAATGTCATCTCAATAGTCAAATTGTCTTTTATAATTAATGACCTATTGAAGTACAGCAACCTCTATTATATGATATCTTCCGTATGAAAAAGAAAAAAAAATTGGGGTTATCTTTTGCCCTCAAATTTGAGACGAAATTGACCGAAAGCGCTTAAAATATTTTTAACTTCTGCCTTCTGCATCAATGTTTCAACGAAATTAATACCTCTTTAACAAATGCATGTCACGCGTCATCACATAAATAATATTTTTTTTTCCTGAAAGTTAATATTTACTAAAAGGAGGTTTTTTTTAGAAGGATATAAACAAATCTCCCATCATTTTTTTAAAAACAATTTTCCCGCCACTTTCCAAACTTTCTTCTTATTTTTTTTTTAAATCAAATTTCGTTGAAGGTATATAACCTCTATTTTACTTTTCTCACCTTATTTTTTAATCACCTAATAAATTAATTTTAGAATTGAAAAATTATTTATTCAATTCCTTAATTTTCTTAAAAAACCCCTTATAATTAAATTATTTACTTCTTATTTCTCCACCCACTAAGTCTAAATCTCCTATAAATTTTCGCTAAAAAAAAAAACTATGATTTTTTTATAAATTTTTTCCGACGAGGGTTCTTTGTTGTTGTTGTTTTTTTGTTTTGTTTTGTTTTTTTTTTTGTTTTTGTTTTTTTTGTTTTTGTTTTTTTTTTTTTGTTTTTTTTTTTTTTCTGTTTTTGGAGATATCCATCATGAATTTTTCGTTAGCCTATCTGTTTAAAGTAATTTTAATTCACGAACTCCCATATTTGTTGCTAACTAATGTTTGGTCAGTTTTAGTTTTGTTGTCGGTTCCCTAAAATATAAGCAAGAAAGAACGACGAAGAAAAACTTGTACACCTGAAACTTCTTGTCAATTTCCCAAAAATGAAAAAGAAAAATTCTTCAAAAAAATGAGTTAGTTAATTAAATTGAGATCACTGGATTTAGTCCAACTTTTTTTGAATTGGAAATTATTATGATTATATTAAAAATATTATATTAATATGACCTAATTTGACTAGTCCAATCACATTAAAATTATATAAAAATTAAATATGATATCTTTATTGACACCCCCAATTTTATTCTGTTTTTTTCTTATTATACATTTTTTTTCTATTTTTTTTTCCACGAAATTTCCAACTGGTTGAAATTTAGTCATAATTGTCACTAAGGGATATATATTTTATATTTTTAATTAGAGGTAAATTCCAATATTCTGCACAAACTATTTGCGATATTATTAGGTTCTCCAACACTTAATTCTCTCCTACAGACTAATTTTTTTTTTTCAAAAAAATGAAAAAAATAAAATGAAGGATAACCGATCTATATAGGAAAAAAGAAAAAAAAAAAAAAACGCATTTTTCACTAGAATAATACGAATTCTTATAATTTTTAGACCATTTAGAGGATTATATAGAAATTTTCAAATCTTGTGTTTTTACTCTAAGTGGGTTTGTAGATCATTTAATAAATTTTTTATCACTTTAATAAAATTTTTTAGTTTCTTCACTTTTTCAGATAAGTGATATGCTCCCAATAGAAACAGTTTAAAAGTAATAGAAGAGGTACATTAAAAACTATCACCTTGTAATTAGATACAATTTAAAGATAATTTTACTTCTAACTTTTAAAATATGATGCACAATTTACATCTCAATCTTGCTCCAACTTTATATATATATGTCACATTTTCTAAAAAAAGGACTTTCTAGCTTTAAATTAAAAAGAGAGAGAGAGAGAGAGGGAGAGGGAGAGGAAAAACTTGCAAAACCTCTTCAGGAGGGGGAAAAAAAAGTGAAAACACAAGAGAGTTCTTCTCAATCCATTTAAATTTTGGATAAACACTAATAGAATTGCTAGGGAACCATTGTCCCATCTTAGTGAATCCAAGACTATACTTATAGTTTAATTTATTAAAAAATTCACAAAAACTTAGTGTTCACACTATAACAATAATAGTAAATAAAAAATAAAAAACTAATAGTAATAATAACACTATCAAAGTAAATTATAAAAATGAGAGATCTCTTGGCCGGATGCATGACTTTCACTTTCACTCTCTCTCTCTTTTTCTCGTTCTCCAAACGCACATGGGCGTGAAGGCTAAATTTCATTGGAGAATCAGTGGGACTTTCCACAGCCAAAGAATTATTTCTTTTTTCACATCCACTTATTCAAATAATGACATTAAGAATGTTGGAAAGGAAGATTGAATCATTGAAAGCATGTAAAATATAATATTTGTTCTTGGGATTGATCAATTATCTTTTTTAAGCTTTATTTTTTGATATAATAATGTTGGGATGTTTATTTTATTTGCATGGAATATTATGGGATTCTCTTTCTTTAATTGTTTTTGGGTCCTACTTGGAATCATCAAAATCCAAAAATGGAAGTACTGGAGGCTTGTTCCAGGACAAAATTATCATGTATTTTTATCACAATTATTAATTTTTTACTTTTGTTATTATTATTTTATTTATTTTGATGTTTTTTTTTTCTTTTTCCTTATGAACTATTTATTGTGATGTTTGTTTCAGCGGCCAAGTAGCGAACACAAGTATGTCCACAAATTGAGATTTTTGCCAAAGCATCGTGGGGTAAGCTCTTGTCCTTTTCAATATCAAAGGTCAATTTCAAGTTTTTGAAGAGCTAGGTTTTAATTTTGAAATCTTTTTTTTTTTTTTTTGCCCTTTCTCTTCTAAGGATATTTTTAGTATTTTTGGTTTTGTTTTGTAGACAACATAATGTTTATTATATTATGACTCTTTTTAAGGATTATAATTTTGTTTTTTCAAAGGAGAGATTAAAAGTGTATTCTAATTGGTAATGAGCATCTTTATTTTTTGCTTTAAAAAAAAAAAAACTTGATAATGGGAAATTTAAACTCTAATTCCCTTGTTTGGTTGGAGGGAGGGGAGGGAGGGAGGGAGGGAGAGAGGTGGAGTGAGACACACATTCCCTTGTTTGGTTGAAGAGAGAGAGGAAAGAGAGGAGAAATAGAGGGATGCCTTCTCCATCCAGGTCCATTATTTTGCATCCTTCCATCAATAGAAGGATGCAAGCTCTCTTCTCAAATTTAAATTGAAAAGACAATTGTGCCTTAAAAAAGTTTTAAAAATATTTTATAAAATGAACAATATAGTAATTAGTTAGATAATTATCAACTATTCTTCCAACTCTCTTCCTTACCAAATAACATAAGGGACTCATTCAATCCTCTTCATCCTTCACTCTCTCCATCTCCATCCTTCATTCTCTCCATCCCTCCTACCGAAATATAGTCTAAATCAAGATGATGAAATATGATATGCAGTAACTGTTATGCTATACCAATATTTAGATTATGTTTTTTCGTCATAATACTGCAAAGAATTAAGGAGTTTTTTGGAACACCAAAAAAAAAAAGTTAAATTACATGCATAGGAGAAAAGAAGTTGCCAACATTTTTTTTTTCCTGCTAAATATGAACAATTTTTTTTTCCTGCTAAACAATTGCGAACAAGATAATTTCATGCCAATATGAACAGTTTTTCAAAAGTGAAAATCTATAAACATGTAAAGAAGCAAACAAATAATTTTTTCTCCTAAAAGAATACAAAAGGTGAAACAATTTTTCAGAAGCAAGCTTGTCTATAATTTCTTTCTTTCATTATTTTCCTTTTTCTTTTTCTTTTTTCAAGACAATGTCCCATCTGAAAATTGTTCAATATAGCATGTACTGGACTAAGAAATTTGGTAACAAGAATGGAATTGATTTTGATGTTGGGTATGACTTGAAAATTTATTGTCGAGAATTTCAAACCGCTTTTATATGAATATGAAATACAGATATATTTCGATACATATGTCAAAAAATGAAGTTATTTAATATGAAAATAGGATTTGCCTTCTGCTTAAATTACTTTATTTAATATGTCAATAAATATGTCTTCCATCATATCATTATATGTAAAAGTTATATATATATAACATTATTTTATTCAACGTTTGGGAAGCTTAAATTACGTTTTTAATATTATACCTTTTTAATATTATCGCTACATTAAATAAATATCATATCTCTTGATCCTTTTCAATGAACCACATACACTTGTATAGTTACATTTTCGTTATCGCTTCATACAGTTCGTAATTTGTCGTTGGCTGGAAATAAGTCACAGCGGTGTATATAATTTGCAAGGCTTCTGAGTTGTAAGGATTTAGAGTATATGAATTCTTAAAATTTTTGGTACTTTTCAAAATTTATAACCCATTTCGATGATCGTTTTGAAACTGTTTTTAGAATCTATTTAAAAAATTTTCATTTTTTTACGTTAAAAAATGTTAAAATTTTCATTCAAATTTATTTTACAAACTTATAATCCTAATGAGGACGTTAGAACAATTGAACTCCATGTTCTGAATTTATTTTTAGGAGATAAAAAAACTTTTCTTTAACATAAAAACGTTTTTTGTTTTTCATAATAACAATTTTCTTTTATTTCAATCTGTCCAGGCTCGGACCAAAAAATAAAAAATCCTCTTAAAATAGAACATACTTTAATTTATTTATTTATTTATTTTGCTCGGACGCCTTAATTTAATTAGCAGCTTTTGTTTCTTTTTTGCAAAAGTAATTGCTTTGTACTTCTGAGTTCCCTTTGTCCCACACGAAGTGAACAACCAAGGAAAAAGCCAAACATTAATTTATTTAACGTCGTACCAAAAGCATTGGTTTCTAACCAAAGTAATGACACTTTATATTTTTAATTTGACACTCATATTTCCATGCAAATTAATGCTTAAAAAACCAATCACATCATGCTAGAACTACCATATGACCTATAGTGCACGTAATTTATCAAACATTAGATTGAATGATGAGTCTCATCAAAATTGATCGTTAAAATTTAAGTTATTATTGTTAGGTGTCAAATTCTTTTTAATCATCATCTAAAGTCTAAAAAATATGTTGAATGTATGAGACTAAACATGACTTGTCGTGTTTTAGTTTGGTTCGTATATATGAGTTTTGGAGAAAGAAAATTGAACCAGAAGTTAAGAGGGTAAGATGATGTTGGTCGGTCAATCAACTCCCACAACCTGCAGTTGTTGAGGAATGAATAGTGGAAGCTATTTAGTGAAAAGAATGAAAGCCAAGTGTTAATTTTGACTAGGAAATCCTACTTGTTATACTCATAAAAAAATAAACCCCATCATTAATTTCATGTTGCTTTGTTTTGTAAACATGTTTTAGACGAAGAAATTATTGTCTAAACTTGGCATACCACCTAATCTTTAATATTAATAAATTATAAAATAATTTTCAACTTCTAGACTTAAAGGAGTTGCTCTGTTATTTATCAAAAAAAAAAAATTATAATCTAAACTTCGAAGCAATGGTCAAATTAAAAATTGGCATACCAACTAATTTTAGGTTAAGAAATCAAACAAATTGAAAGGCAAAGAAAATGGGAAATTCTCATATTAAGCATTCAAAGGCCATGTAGATGCTAAATAATAATTACAATGAAGACTGAATCAAGTGTCTCCTTCTCCCCCAACTTTACATACCTTCCACTTCTCTACCAACTTTACACGTCTTGAAATCACATCAGGTAAAGAAGCAAATTTTAGAGCAACGAAAAAAGCCCTTGTCTGAATCATAGAACTTGTTTGACAGACCTTTCTAAAAATTATTTTTAGTTTTCTAGGTTCAAAAACTACTTATGGAAGTGTTTGGATGTTCTAAAAAAAATAAAAAAAAACTTCCGATAAAAGCTCTTCTGAATGGACTAAACTTGTAACAAAGTTAAACGTTATAAACGTCATTTTAATATTTTTATTACTTGTTAGAAAACTTTACAAATGATTTTGACCTCTTAAGCTCTTTGATTCCAAACATTTATTGAAAAGCTATAGCTTTTGTTCTCCTCTTCTATTGGCTAAAAGCAAAAGCAAAAACTTCGTTAATTGGCCCCATAGATTTGAATCTACAATCTAAACTTTTTTTCTATTTGAATCTACAATCTACAATCTATACCTATAATCAAAACCGAAAGATCAATTAGAATCACAAACCCTACCCAATTTTTCCCCACTACCTAAGAAGTGAACATTCAAATCATATAAATCTCAAAGCAAATTTCATGGTCAAATGTGTGTGTTTATTTTTTTTTTAAAACAAAATCAAACAACAGTAATAAACTATCAGATGTGTTTTAAATAAGGCTATTCAGTGTTGGAAAAATGTCAATGCTATGTTCCATTCTAGTGTAAAATCTGATTAGATATCTGGGAAACATGTTTGTGACAAAAAAATTGAGATCACGCGGTTTCAATTACTTTTTTCCATTTAATCAGCTACCTATTTGACTTGTGTTTGGTTGGAAGAAGCAACAGAGGGATAAAGAGAGTTGAGAGAGGCCCAATCTATAATTTGGTTGAAAGGACGAAGAGGTAGATTGCATCAGTTCATTAGTGAAATGATTTAAATAAAGAAGAAAAGGTTAATTATTATATTTTTCCTTTAAATTTAAAGAAGTAAATAGCATATTTTAAAATATTTTATTTAAGTAGCATACTTCCGATAAATAATATATTTAATAAAAAGTAAATAAATAATTGATTTACCTTACAAATTATTTTCATAAATAAATTATCTATCAGTAAGTATGATATTTATACTAGACATTTTAAAACATGCTATTCACTTCAAATACTTTTGAAAATGATCTATAAAGATTTAAAAATACCATTTTACCTGTAAAAAATTATGGATAAATTTTATAAATATAAGATATAGTAATTAGACAGATAACTATCACTCATCCTATTAACTTCCCTCCCATTTACCAAATAACATAAAACTTTCTGTCATCTTTTCTATCATTTACATACTCCATGCTTTTTAACTCTCTTTATCCATTCTCATCTTCATCGCTCTAATCAAACAGAGCCTTTTTATAATTTAAACGATCACCTTTTTGGGAGGGGGAAAAAAAAAGGCTTTGGGCAGGATTTATGATTCCAATTGATCGATCTTATTAATACTAGTTTGTAACTCTAAATTTGCTTCTTTGCTTGGTTTCAACCTATATATATCTTAACAGTAATTTTACACTTAATTTTATCATTATGTGTAGAAAACTCAAATCCCTATCTCCAATATATATAAAAAAAAAATACAGATAAAATTTTTTTAAAAAAATTATTGCTTCTATGCAAGGCTGGAAACCAGTTAATTAGCTTACTGGACTATCCAAAAAGTCTACTGTTTTAAGATATTGTTGATCTTCAACCTTTTTTCCCTTGAATCCTCAAACTTGTTTTTCAGTTTATGTCCAACAACGCAATCAATCCTTGTCAAACATAGGTGTGGACAGCTCTTCCAAGATGCTACAAACTCAAAATCACCATGGCAGTTTCTTCATTTTTATCCGTAGTTTTTAGCTTAAGCTATATCCTTACTCAACACAAATACGTCCACTTGTCATGTTCTCTAATGGAGATGAATGCTCTCTTCTATGTTGTTTGCGCCTCTCTAATATTTCGTGTGTAAAGTTTTAATACAACACTAGATGTTTTAACGATTTGGATCGGACAATCTCTCTCTTAACCCATCCCATCATTACCGACTGAGTCATGCATAATGCTGCAGCCCGCATGTTACCTAAACAAGCCCTAGGTACAATACATTGAATCAAAATTTTCATACTCGAACCTCATTTATCAATCTAACCGTCCTAAATTCTCACTGATGAAGGGAAATGTAATTGAAAAATACATCTTAGCACAATGTAACGACCCGTGCCTTCTTTTAGTATGATATTGTCCGCTTTGGGCCTCGTGTCCACATAGTTTTGTTTTGGGCTCACTCTAAAAGGCCTCATACTATTAGGAGGTGGTCTATTTATGAACCATCACATATATCCATCATAAAGTGATGTGGGACTGCACAGCTTATCCTTTCCTTGTAAGGACTGATGACTATCATAATCACCCCTCCTTTTGGAGCCTAACGTCCTCGTTGGCCACACTTCAGTCCCTACATAGAAAGGGTAAGTTGTGTAGTCTCACATCACTTAGGGATGGATTTATGTGATGGTTCATAAATAAAGAGATCGCCTCCTAATAGTATGAGACCTTTTGGAATCAGCCCAAAAGTAAAACATGCGGGCCTAAAGCCCAAAGTGGATAATATCATAGCAAAGGAAGGCATAAATCATTACAAATGGTATCAGAACCTATACCCAACCGGAAGTGTGGCCAATGAGGACGTTGAGTCTCAAAAGAATGGATGATTGTGACAGCCATCAGTCCCTAGAAGGAAAATGAGAAGTTGTGCATCCCACATCGATTGAGAATGGATAAATGTGATGGTTCACAAGTAAAGAGATCACCTCCTAATGGAATGAGGCATTTTGGGGTGAGCTCAAGAGCAAAACCGTACAGGAACGAGTCCCAAAACAGATAATATCATACCAAAAGAAGACACGGGGTTTAAATAGAAATTTCAAGTTTTTATGAGAGAAATCACCATATAAAAAAGTTTGAATTAGGGGTTCAAAGCCATTTGACAAACAGGCTATAAAAGGAACATGAAGAACATGATACCAGCTTTCACCATAAATAGAAAGGAAGTACTTAGTAACTAATCTTCTACCAATGAAAGCAAGTATGAAAGCAAGTATAGGAGGAACCCAAATACCTAATCCTAGCTCTCATGATGCTCTGCTATTCCAAGCGTGCTATATATGAGCAATCTGTTCAGCATGAGTTTTTGATCACATAAGGAATCTTATAGCATGAGTTTTGGATACCAAAGAAAGTTTAGCAACCAAACAATCTCTGATGACCTATGACATACTGCTGCTGGTTATTCCAACCTATACAAACCCTTGGTCTGGAGTCTCTGGACTTCCACTAATTAACAAAGCAGATCTTCATTTACCTAGATTTTCATTGTTATCGTTTCTATTTCCTAATATAGCCCTTTCTAAGTTTCAAGCAATTACAAAAGGTCCAAAAGACACACTTTCCGACTTCGTTTTACATAACTTTTTCATTTCGTCCCAACCTTTTTCCCCAACAATTCATCACTAGCTGCTTCTATACACATTAACAACATGCTTCAGGATAACCAAAATGTCAATAAAAATTCAATTTCGAGTCATTTAGTTGGCAAGGACCAAGGAGAGCATGTACAGGAGCATTCTACTCTCAGGATATTGGACTATGTTTACAGCAAGAAAGCTGAAACAAAATGCTCCGGCCTAACAAAAGACGGGCAGATTTCAAAACTTCTAAGTCGACAACATGATATAACCTCAAAAGAAGATTGCAAGAAAGAAAAAAATATGCTCTCATGAACAAAATATTAAATATTTCAACATCTAAATTACAAATGAAACAGCGAATTATCCGATTCTTTTTCTTCCATTACCTATCATACATTAAATCGAAACTTTCGGAATCGAACCTCATTTGTCAACCTCCATGGCTTGCTCAGCTTTAGCTTTTGCCAATGCACTCAACTTGGTCGTCACTTTCCTCCTCCCAACCTGAAACCCACTTCCACCCTTCTTCTTCTTGTCACTCCTATCAACCTGTTTCGCACAATTACCCAAGCAAAACACTACTAAGTACATCATTTGACAAAAAAATATACACATTTACATATAAATATAAGCATATATATAAGAAGCACCTAGATTACCATCCATTAAATAATTCAATAACCCAAAATCTAATTAATCAAGAAGCAAACAATCATAAATCCAAAACACAATATTCCATACATAACACAATATAGCAAATAAACAAGTGAACCTTTAGATTCCAAAAATAAAAAATAAAAAATAAAAAATAATTACAAAAACTTCACAAATAAAGAACAAAAATTTGACTACAAGAAGAAGAAAAAAAATAATGAATCTAAAGAAAGTCACTTACTTTCATCTTCTTCTTTTTAGCTTGGAGCTTCTTTGCCTTCTTTTCTTTTTCTTCCTTCTCTCCTACAAAAAAGTAAAAATTGATTAACAAAAAATTAAGAACATGAACAGAGAAAGAGAGAAATTGAAGAAAGATTATTACTTTGGAGTTCGAATTCGTGCTGTCTTTTCCTTTTGGCAAGATTATTCTTCTTCGACATTTTTTCTTTAGTTCTGCTGCAGACAACGGAGTAACTAAACCCTAACCCAACGATGTAAAGGGAACAACTTCAAGGCAATAATTTTGTTTAGCCGTTTTTGTATAGAAACCCCTAAACTATTTAAATTTGATAATTTATTCTTTAAATTTTTTCATGGCAATCAGTCACCTAAACTTATAATTTTTGATGTTGTCGGTCCTCTTTGTTCAAAATGGTAAAATTTTGATTTTTTTTTTTTAACACATGACTTATGCATTATAGCCTATAAAAATTATTGCTTATTATTATTATTATTATTTTACCTAACTTCAATATAAATTATTTTAAAAACTTGAACCTAATTACATTATAATTTAATAATTATATTCTATGACATAGGTAAGTTGATTCATGTGAAAAAATAATTTTTAATTATTCTTAAAAAGTAAATCATTTATAATTCACGTGACATGTAACATGTGATATTAAAATATAAATATAGACAGTTTGATGAAAGATGTTATGACTAAAAATTGTGACCTCTGAAACCGATCAACCATTTTAATATCCCAGAAATTCTCTTTTTCACCCTTGAAAATTGCAGATTCAATTATTCAAACCAGATTCTATGTTTTTCTCTGAGAAATATGAATAGATCATATATTTTAGTAAAAAAACGTTTTGGTCCCTTTTTGTTTTTATGTCTTTAGAATTGTTTTTCGTGAAGTTATTGACTTTGGAAATGATTCCTAAAAAGCGTTTGTTTGGTATGAATTTTCGAAAACGACTCGTATAATTTGGAAATAGTTTCATTCTTTTATAAAGAAGTAGTCGTTTTCCCTTTTCCATTGTCGTATTTAGCAATGCAATAATAAATAATTAATTAGTCAATAACTAATTATTAAACGAGTTTTTTCTTCAATAAACTAACTATTTACTACAATACTTTTTTTTTTTTTGATAGGCTCTACAATACCATTGATTATTAATAAACTTATATACTATTTAATTGATAATACTAATTATAAGTATAATGTAGCGAATACTGATAATAAAAAATTATTATTTATTGATGTACTATTATTTAATAATACTAATTCTTTGTAATTAATAAACTAATCATAAATTAATTATTATTGATAAATAAACTATTTAATTATTATATACTAATATTTAGTAATTGATTTTTCATTATTATGCTATTTAATTAGTAACATACTAATTATTAGTAATTAAGATACGGATAAACTACTAATATTCTAACTATTATTAACTAATTGATTGTTTAAATATTAATTTATTAAATGTACAATTGATTAGTAACGTATTGCTTTTTCATAAATAACAAATATAGGAATTATATATTTTAATCAATATTTAGAAAACCCCGAACTTCAATAGCAAGCAACATAGTCTTTCTTGTCAAAGGTTAAACATCATGCGTCACGGTTTGAATATGAAACTTGATAGAAGGAAAACTCTAAATTGGATATTCTTACCAAAGTATCACTACTATTGGTGGTTACAAAAAGTTTCTTCTTATTATTAGAAAAATAGACCCTTCTAATTAGGGGAAAAAAAAAATTCGTATTCCACAAAAGGCATGAAATATTAAGCATGTAATAGTTTAATTTTATGATATCAGACATGACGTGATTGTAAAATGTTACCCAAATACGAATATCTTTGCCATAGTGCAAATAAATAAATAAATAAATAAATAAAGAGATCATAATTCTAATGAAAAGGAAATAAATTTCTTCCTTTTTTTTTTTCACCAAACTTATAGAATGTAAGATGGGTCATTGAATGCTAAAGAACACGCGGAGTGTAAGATGACTTTAATTTTTTTTTTTTTTTTTTTGGTTGAAAGATGAATTTAGTTTTGAACTTTAGATAATAACGCTCACTGTAAAAAGGCAATGTCTTTTTAAAAAGGATTTCAACGATGTGATATTTTACTAGATAATACGCGTTTTTAATTCTCAATCATATCAAATTTTTTCAAAGTTAAAGAATGTACTAATCTCTTACCTATCTATACTATTATTATTATTATTATATTGATCATGTTTTTTTATTTGTCACGTGACAGTACGTGATGGTCACGTGAAGTTTTTTTTATTATTTCATTTTTATTTTTGTTTTGTTTATCTATTTCACACTGTATAACTAGTTAAAAATATATATATATGATGAAAATTTAATAATTCAAATTTATATTACAAAAGAGTCCTTGCTCTTCTTCAAAAGAAAGAAAGGGTCCGGGAGTACTTAATTATCTTTTGCAAGATATTCAAGGAAAAAAATTATTTTCAACAAAATAAAAAAAATAAAAAAAGAAAAACTACATGAATCTGAAATTTACATCTTTTAAACTTGTACGATAGCTGGATTGAAGACTATCTCTGTATATTAAAAAAAACAAATATGTATGTAATAATTCAAAAAAACTTGAGGCGTGGAACAAAAATATCCTTTTTGCCTTTTTAGTCTAGAAAAACTACTACGTATTTAGAACTCACGTCATCTAAAAAATGGTTCTTTTTTGTTTCTTGTTTTTTTCAATTATACTTAAAATTTTGTAGGTGGTCGGCTTAATTTAATTTCTCAAATAAAATAAACCAATTTTAGAATTTCATAAATTATCCATAAATTTTATCACTAATGTTAATATGCACTCTAAACTATAAAATATACCAATTGTACTATCTAAATTTTAACATATGTGTCAAGTTGTCATTTCTATTGGTTTTCATTAGTTTTTCCATTATTTTTAATGTCAAAATACCTACTGATCTTTAATATTTATATTAAGCTACCTTTTGATATTTAATATTGTGTCAAACTGTCTCGTTTATCTTATTTTATTTATCTAATATTATATAATTACCTAATAATTATTAACTTTTTAGAATAGGTAAAAAATTTTATATTTTATCCTAATAAAGTGATATGTATCTTTTTTCAACACACTTTTTCCTTTTACTTATTTTAATTCAAGTTTATTTGGGTTATTGGTTGTTTATGCGTAACTTAGTTGGTAGAAATCAGAGGTAGAATTTGGATTTCAAATACGTGATTGATTTAACATGCATAATTTGAAATCATAGTCATAACGAATTTCATTCATGCATTTATTTAAACCCATAATGAAAATAAAGTATTGTAAATTTATTCCTAAACTCGATCCTAAATATTTTTTAATTTAAAAAATGATTGGTTTGCTTATTTTGGTAGAGTATTATCAATCATAATTAAACTAAAAATTATAATATTAGAATAATAAAACAATAAATATAAGTTAATTTTGTTCAAGGAAATCAAAATGAATGTAAACTTAAAGCAAAAAAAGAAATAGAAGGTAAAAAAATTAAATTTTCTTTTATTAGAAATTTTTTTACCTATTCTAAAAAATAATAACAATTATTAAGTACTTATATAACATTGATAAATAAAATAAGAAAGATGAGACCGTTTGACATAAATATTAAAGATCAGGGGTGGTTTGATATAAATATTAAAGATCATGGGATAATTTAATACAAATATAAAAGATCAGGAGATAATTTGACACAAATATTTAACTTTAAAAATGCAAAGTTTGGGGTAATATTTTGATATAAATACAAAGTTCAAAGGGTATTTTAACTTTAAAAATAACAGAAATTAATAAAGTGGGTAACTTCACACACATATTTTTTAATATGTACACTTCATAGTTTATAGAGTATATTAATACTAATGACAAAGTTCACAGTGAATTTATGATATTTTTCCTAAGATAAAAGGATAAATCAAGGGCTTATTTAGCTTAAAACTAAAGAAAGAAAAAGAAAAGAAAGAAAGGAGAATAATCAAATATTTGAAATTTAGGTATCGTTTGAAAAATCATTTTAAATCAAAATTTTCATATTATTTTTTTTTATCTTTTATGAAAAAATTTTTATTTTTTTTGAAAAATCAAGACATATTTACTATTATAACTTAAAATTTCTAACTCAAACTCATTAATCAAACGGACATTAACAAAATAACAGATTTTGAAAAAGTAGAAAATTATATCATATTTTATAGGAAAATCCTAGTTTTACCACCATCCCCATCCTCTTCTATCTTCCTCTCTTTTCACTCATGTCGACGTCACCATCGCGAACCCATTGAAAAAATAGCAATGGCAAGAAACAGAAGAATCGCGATGGCGAGAATCGCAGCAAAATCCTTCTCAGATCATTTGGAAAAAGAGCAAGAAAAAATGGTGAGGAAAGTCGCTGGAAAATCGCTAGAAAATCACGATTTCCTCCTCGTCGCCAAACGAACTGAAACTCCAGCTCACGGGTTGGAAGATAGTCACTGGAAAATCTCGATCTCCGCCTCGCAACTGTGAAATCGCGAGTGAGATCCCAACGAGATCTAGTCGTCAGTGCGCGAGATCTCCAGTTGTCTTCTCCACACCGACCAAGCTGTCTTCTCCGGTTTCTAGTTTTTCACGCACCGAGCATGTCGTCTTCTTCGACGACAGTCACCTGTGTGGTGGCTTTGGTGGGTTAGGGATTTGGATTTGGGGGTTGTTTTAGGATTTTTTTTAAAAAATTAAGGGTTTTTTTTAGTTTGTTATTTGTTTTATAGTGATTTTTGATTTTAGAAAAAAAAAAAAAAAAAAAAAATTATTTATTTAAACCAAAAATTAAGGACTGAACATGCAATTATGAAAAAGGTAAGAAAATAATGATATTTATTAATAAATAGTGATATTTACCTAATTTGACATATTAAATCTTAATATTTATTAATAAATATAGTATTTATGAGTAAATATAGTATTTATGTTGTTATAAAAATTACTTGTATACCAAGTAAATCAAAATATTTATTTTTAAATCTTAATATTTATTCTGAAATCTTGATATTTATTAGTGTCAAAAATTGTTTAGATTTAAAATTATCTTGTAAATCTATTTATTATCGGGTAAAACTAATATTTATTGGACATGATTTACCAGACAAACACATTAATTTTGAGTTTTTTTTTGTTGTAAATTCAGTATTTATAAGTAAACTGATATTTACTATTAAATACAATATTTGCAAATTTTTTTTGGTTTTTTTATTTATTATTATAAAAGTGATATCTACTTTGTAAGTTCAACATTTACTTTAATTTTAATTTAATTTTTCAGTAAATAATATTTATTAATAAATCCACATATTTTCCTCACAGTATTTACTAAAAAAATGTGATATTTATCACTAAATATGATATTTAGCCAATGAATCTATTAGTTGATTTAGTTTACAATTTTTGTTATTTTCACGGAAATATGATATTTACAAATTTATTTATTTTTAATGTTTATAGGCTTTTAGTATTTCTAGCAAATCCAAATATATTTACCACGTCAATCTAATATTTACTATGTAAGTCCAAATATTTATATTGTTTCAAAAATATTAGTATATTTAGTAAATTTAATATTTATTTTAATTTCAGATTTTTTATTTACAAGATAAAAATAATATTTTTTTTTGTAAATCCAATTATTTACCGATTTTTTAGTGAAAATTAAATTTACAAACTTCCACACAAAAACATGTAATTACAAAAAAGCCCCAAAATCCCAAATCAACACAATGCCAAAAAGCTAACTAATACCCAGCCCATGGCCCCACCATCGTCGGCCCGTCGCTCACCCACGCAACCCGCCGGAACAAACCAACGGAGCCTCCACCCCCGGCGAAGAACCGAGAAAAAAAAAAAAAAAACCCAACCACATATCGCGACAAAAAGCCAGCGAAAACGATAACAACCACCATTTCTGCAAGTCGTCGGTTGCTGGAGAGAGAGAGAGCCGCTGGTCGCCATCTCGGCATCTTCACAGCTTGCGCCAGATCTCGACTCGCCCACGACGGAGAGAAAGAACAGAAACTGAGCTTCGAGATTCGGTCGCATTTGCGATCTCTGCCGTCGAGATTTGATCGCGCTTCGCCGTCGCGACAACCAGATATGCAGAGAGAACCAGATCTGGTCTCCATCGCCGGAGTTGCGTCGTCTTCGGTGAACGAGTAGAACTGGAGACTGAGGGGAAAAAGAGTTGAGACTGGAGAGAGAGAAAAACTTTAGAACATCAAGGATAAAATTGGAAAAGACTAAATTATTTTAAAGAGAAAAATGGAAAATGCTATTATTTGCTACCATTTTAAAAAATGTTATAATTTTTGTTACCATTTATAAGATATGCTATATTGTGCGATTTCCAAAGAAAGGGAAAGCTAGGGCACTAAAACGGCACCGTTGTGTATTTTAGTTTTTCTGTTGTCGAAGTATAACATTTATATTGAATAATTTAAACATAAAATGATAAACAAAAAATTTATTTAGGACATTTTAAAATTCAAAAACCAAAATCATATCAACCTTTTCTCGAAAGAAGGCCAATGCATCAAAACGGAGGATTTAGTTTCTCTGTCTCTTAATTTATGTCTAAAATTATTGTAACTCTAATAATAATATGATTCCTGTGTAATAAATATAGTTTTTTAATTCATGTGATATGTAATTATAATAAAATATTTATTTTTAATTGACGTGTTATCATATTATTGAATGAATATGAAATGAATGATAATAATGGAATATAAGAGTTGAATCCTAAAAGGTAAGGCAGGCAAGGTATCAGAATTGCAAATGTGTATTTATTTATTTACCTTTTGAAATGATGCCTATTTATTTATCTAATAGTTAGATGGATAAATACACTCATTTATGATAAAATGATAGATCAAGGACTTATTTAAAATGTGTTAAAACTTAAAAAAAAAAAAAAAAACCTAGTTTAGAACAACAATTCCATATAGAGTTTTCATTATTTAATTCTAAAACTCTTAAATTTATATCTCAAAGAATTCAAATTTTAAAAATCTGTAATTTTCTTATTTTAAGTCGAATTAAGATAATTTTTTTTTTTAAATTGTTAAAAAAAAAGATAAATAAAATAAAATTCATATTTTATAATTTTTTGAAGCATATTTCAGATTTTCATAATATTTTTTATATCATAATTTATTTTAATTCACATTAAATACAAATCAACCTCTAAAATTGTGTCTTTATTGTCACCCTTGGTCAACCAATATAAACCCATTTCTCAAAAAAAAAAAAAAAAAAAAAAAAAAGTGGGGTGGGTTGGGGGGGGAGTTGTTGTGTGGGGCCGCCAGCACATCGAAACGACGGAGTTAAGGTGTGTTGCCAACAAACAATAATGAAAGGTCGCAAATGGGAAATGATTACGGCGGGAGTGATGGGGAGCAGAAGAAATGATGAGTGAAAGAAAAGAAAAAGTCTCCACCTTTTCTTCTCCCTAAACTTTTTTTTTTTGCCTTTTCTTCTTGGGTGTTTTTTTTTTTGGTCCTTTGGAATTGGCCCCATTTCTCCCAATTTTTCAATCTCAATAATATCTCCAAAACAACTGGCGGTGCAATTTAACTACGCCCCCTAATTAAATTTCTCAAATTAAATATTCAGTTTTTATAATCACTCTGTTTCTTCTATAAAAAAATTTTTCTTCAAGCCATCATATCACACCATCCAATTTCCACAATATAAAAAAAAAAAAGAAATCCAATAATTTTGCTTAAAATAATATGCAGATTCTTTGGCTTTGAATATATGTTCGTGTCATGTCGGAAATAATTGGTTTATTTTATTGTAGTACAATACAAATTTAAAAACAAAAAACAAATGGTATAGAAAAAGAAAAAAGAAAAAAAGAAAAAATTTCTTTCTAGCTCTTCTTCTTCTTCCCTTCTTCTACACAGATCCTGAGCTTCAGCTTCACTGTATTTCCGATTTGGGTTTACTTAACTTTGACTTTTTCGATAAAAGTTTGATTGGATCGAGAAAAAGTGTGGAAAGAGAACAACCCAGAAAAGGGTTTTTGTAAACTGAAGAAGAAACAGCATAAAAAAGGTCCTTTTTTATTTTCTTTGGTTTTTGAGTCAGTTGAGAAGCTTTTTTGTACTGGGATTTGGGTTTTGGAATCTGGGTAGTGCTTGTTTTTTACTGAAATCATCTTCTCCAGATTGGCTCATAGGACATTAAAGTTGAGGGAGAGGAAGAGAGGAGAGAGAGAGAGAGAGATAAGAATTAAAAGACTTTTGAGTTTAATAGGTATTGTAACGCAGTTTCGTTTATTGCCATCTGATTCATTATTCTGACTTGGGCATTTATTGTTTTATTGTTCATTTAAGTTTCAGCTATGACTTATGATTTAGTTTTGGCACTACTAATTTATAGCATAGAGAAAATTTTTGTGTACTAACTATGTTGCTTAAAGAAAAAGAAAGGTGACCAGTTTGAAATCTGGTTTATCTTTATCTCCAGTTTTTATTCAATTCGAGATTTTGTGCAGATCAAATTAATTTTCGTAATTTAAGCATACCTTTCCCGGGCCTTATTGAATAGAAGAACTCATATATACATATGTACATATATGTTTCTATATTTATGCTTTTTCCTGGCATTTTGATTCTAGGAATAGGAGTTCATCCGTCTGATCATGGGCAAAAATTTCAGTGTTTGAAGCCCCGTGAGGTGGATTCGCAGTTGATGCTGATTTAGTTCAGACTAGCTCTGTCTTGAAAAGGAATTGACTGATAATATTACTAAAAAAGTGTTCATCTTTTGAGATTACTGACATGGGGGGTCAATGCTCCAAACTGAATCCATGCTGCTGGGATTCACAGTTCAAAGCAGCCGTACTCGAAGCGCCGGACATCAGTGGGTTAATGATAACCATTGCTATGTTTTGGCTTTTTGGATAAATAGTAGCTGATGACTAATGGATCTTTGTTTTGTTTTCTTGGCAGAGAATGAGGGGAATAGCAAGGTTGACGACATACCTGCGTTCCATGAATTCACATTCGAGCAACTCAAAAATGCCACTTCGGGTTTTGCAGTGGAGAATATTGTCTCCGAGCATGGCGAGAAGGCTCCAAATGTAGTCTACAAGGGGAAACTGGAGAATCAAAGGAGAATTGCCGTCAAACGCTTTAATAGAATGGCTTGGCCTGATGCCCGGCAATTTCTGGTTTATGTTCTATAACTTTTAACATTTCTCTTATTCAAATTATGCTCTGCGCTTCAGTTACAGAAAATCGGGTTGGTACATGTTTGTATATTATTAAGTATTTGGTTTCTATGATGATTTAGGTTCGGAAACTTAATTTTTTTATAAGCATAGAATCCAGTTTTCTTGAAAAGTCTCCAGTTTTTTATCTTATTGACAGTGCATCCAGTTTTTCACCCTCCTTTGCTTGGTGATTTTGATTCAATTATCTTCGCTATATCGGCTTGTTAAAGTCTGTATAAGAATGTAATTTCAGCAGCTACCATTATTCGATCCAGCTTGTTTGTCGTTTCATCATAGTTGATTTCATTTTGTTCCGTCATTTTAACTCCTTTGCATGCAGCTGTATGAGTTCATCGAAGGCAAAAGTGAATTGTGTCTTTCCTCTTTTTCTCGTTTGACATGTCATTGATGCAAAAGTTTCTTTTTTGGTTGCTGATTAGTTCTAGGAGGCAGATCATGATAAATTTTCTTTTTTCCACAACTACAGGAAGAGGCAAGATCAGTTGGCCAGCTCCGCAACCAGAGGCTGGCAAATTTGCTTGGCTGTTGTTATGAAGAGGATGAGAGGTTACTTGTGGCCGAATTCATGCCCAACGAAACACTTGCAAAACATCTTTTTCATTGTAAGGCTTACTCCTTGTGCTTATTTTGGCCTTTTGCCTACAGCATTTGTTTCTTTTCATACTTTAATCTTTGGAAAAGTGATTACTTTGGTTATGTTTTTACTTTCAAAGAGTAGTTTGTGTCTGTTTATTGAAATTCATTTATTAAGGAATACAATATTTTTTAATGAGGGCAAGTTGCTTTTAAAGTGTTCAGAAACCGGATGTACTTTCATGTCTAGTTTTAAAACCTTCGAAATAAGTATATTTCCCAAATTTTGCATGAGATGGTTGCTGGTTTTGCTTCTACATTTGACAGTGGTTGCTAGGACTTCAACATTTTCTTTGTGTTATTACAATTCAGTTAAAGCCTTTTGTTGGACTAGCTAGACTGTTGATTACTAGATAAAATTGTTATTCTTTTTAGTAAATCACATTTGGTATTTATTTCCCGATTGTGAGTTACGAGTTCTTCATTTTTGAGTTTTTAACTGTGATCTCGTTTGCATGAAAAGTCATGTGGTTTGTCCACCATCAGATGGTCTTTTCTATTTCTTTCTTTATTTTTGGAATGTTTGCAGTTAAACTTGTGTGGATATATGCTCTTGTCATCTTTTCTATGTAAAGTGACTCCATTACTTCTTGAGTCAGGGGAAAAACAGCCTATGAAATGGCCGATGCGATTGAGGGTCGTTCTACATCTTGCGCAAGCTTTAGAGTACTGCACAAACAAAGGACGTGCCCTTTATCATGACCTTAATGCTTATAGAGTTTTATTTGATGAGGTTTGTTTCTTCCATCTTTTTGAACTTTTTTTTTTTTTGGGCAGATCCTGCTTGAATTCCTAACTGTGAATTGGGATTTTGCAGGATGGAAATCCTAGACTTTCGAGCTTTGGCCTGATGAAAAATAGTCGGGATGGGAAAAGTTATAGTACGAATCTGGCTTTTACTCCTCCAGAATACCTGAGAACTGGTACGCAATCCCTATTGATATATTAACCTGTGGAATAGTATTTTTCATTGTCGTGATATTCTGAAAGATACAGTGCAATGTTTTCCCAATTTTTTTTTTCAGTTCTCATTATTGTCTGTAATTCTGTTTTAGGATCTGAGATTGAGTTTGATTTGCAACTCTTTTCAACTCAGAATCACTACGTACTGGAGCCTAAGATATTGTACTACTTTGCTTTTGTTTTGTCTTCTTGTACAGGGAGAGTGACACCTGAGAGTGTAATATATAGCTTTGGTACTCTTTTGCTTGATCTTATCAGTGGAAAACACATCCCACCCAGCCACGTAAGTTATAAATATATATAAATGCTAAACATATAGAAACACACATGTAAAGCTAATGTATAGATAAGTTTATGTAAATTGAGGTGGATCCTCTTTGTTATTTTTCCCATTCTGGTTATGTTAATAAGTTCATCTAAGAGTTGAGGAAATATTGCAGGCTCTTGACCTTATACGGGATAGAAATCTTCAAATGCTAACAGATTCTTGCTTGGAAGGGCAGTTTTCTGATGATGATGGTACAGAGTTGGTGCGATTGGCATCACGATGTTTACAATATGAACCCAGAGAACGGCCAAATCCAAAGTCATTAGTTACTGCATTGACTCCTCTTCAGAAAGAAACTGAGGTCAGTTCTCCCTTTTCCCCTTCTTTCCGAGGAAAAGTTCTGTTAAAAAATTTAATCATGTTAATCATAAGAGCAAGATTCCTCTTATAGAATCCTGTTTCTAGTTAACTTTATATAGTTAAAGCTGTTAAGGAGGTTGGTCTACTATCTTGTTCATTGGCTTGTCATGGTTTGTCGTTCATGTTTCCTATGTTACAGTTTTATCACTTTTCGATTCCTGTAGTAGTTGCAACCAGGGAGTTTTGGACATTTCTTAATGCTTGGTGCAGAACATACGAATCTGAAAACGTCTGAAAATTTATTTCAGGTTCTAGACCTTGTTGTTTAGTAACTTCGGATTTAGTAGGGGACAGTGTTTCGATGAAGTTGTAAAAAATGCAATGCATGTATTGGGTTGGGAGTTGAAAAACGTGGCATTATTCCTTTCTCCGTCTTGGATATTTACCATTTGTTTAGAGTTTCAAACTCATCATTTTGGTGGCTGTAGTATTCATACAAACTCACTTCTGCCACACATTGCAGGTTCTTTCGTATGTCTTGATGGGTATTCCACATAGCGGCTTCTGCACTCCGGTGTCACCACTTGGCGAGGCTTGCTTGAGAGGAGACTTAACTGCTATACATGAGATCTTGGAGAAGATTAGCTATAAAGATGATGAGGGGGTGGCAAATGAGGTTCTGTAGTTTTTTCACTTTATACTTGGACATTTTCTTGATTTGGTAAAACGATTCAATTTAAGCAGTTTCTATCATGCTCACATCTTAAGCAGCTATTGAATTCCTCACTTTCTTTTTCCAACTCCTTTTTGTGATTGCAACTGGCCACTTGTTCTTTGTTGTTTCGTAACTTCTGTCTAATTATGCAAAACGAAGGCGGCCTTGTTGCTGAAACGCTTTTCTTCTCTTTTTGTTTTGTTGCAGCTCTCATTCCAAATGTGGACCGACCAAATGCAGGAAACTCTAAATTCGAAGAAAAAGGGTGACGTTGCATTTAAGCAAAAGGATTTCGGAATGGCTATTGAGTGTTATTCACAGGTGAATATTATGAGAATTTTAGTACATCCTCTCTGAATTCCATGTCCTTGGTTAATGACGCAGACTAGCAGAGAAAAATTACCTTTTGGCTGTCAGATGCTCAACAAGTTACTCATTCTCCAACTTGTTCTGGCGGTTTCCACCAATAATTTGATGGGGCGTTTCAATGAGATCTCATCCATGTGATTCAGTTGATAAATTATTCGACATCTAATTGGTTGTGGTTTGAACATGATTTCGAATATGAGATGCATATACTATTTTCAATATGCTGACAGGTTCACATTCAAATTGCAGTTCATTGATGTTGGAACCATGGTCTCTCCAACTGTCTACGCACGGCGTAGCTTGTCTTATCTCATGAACGAGATGCCACAGGAAGCTCTGAACGATGCAATGCAAGGTCAGGTCGTTTCTCCGGTGTGGCACGTTGCTTCCTATCTTCAGGCAGCTGCCCTCAACGCACTTGGAATGGAGAATGAAGCGCAGGCAGCGCTGAAGGAGGGCACGACTCTTGAAGCAAGGAGGAATGCTACTTCTGGACATAAGTGACAAAGGCCGAGGTTCCAACGGTTTTTGACTTCTTTAACGGCGACTCAAATGCCATACAAAAACAATTCTTTCCCGCCACTGAAATCAAGGACAGCGTCAACCGGCTTGAAGAGTCCTCAACAGAGAACAATTTTAGGAGCAGTGTGGGTTTTTGCCATTTTTCTAGTGGGGCTTTATTCTATTTAATTTTTTTTAAGTATTATTTTTTGTTTCTTATTCTTTGTACGATTTGATTTCTTGTGCATGTGAGAATACCATAAATGCATTTTTTAGATTATTGAAAAGAGAAAAAAATTGTACCACAAGATTTGTAATTTGTGTACAGATACTACGGTTGATTTTGTTTGCTCTTTGCTGATGAGATACTATTGCTTTACTCGTTTTTTTTTTTTTTTTTAGTAATTAAATAATCTCTAAATTCTTGTGAAGGTAATGGTTAAGTCCTTTTTTTTTTTAGCCGAAACGACCATAAACTCTTTAAATGTTGACCATTATAGTATTTTTATTTAATTCCGTTAAATTTCTAACATTAGTCTATGCATTGTATGTGATCTAATTGGAGATGATATTTTAGTAATTTAATAATAATTAATTTAAAAAACATAAAAAAACATAAAAAAAATTAAAATTCATCCTTTTTGCCCCTCTCTCTCTTTCTCTCCAATCTCCAATAGCAAACCCAAATTCAGGTAGGGGGCGATCTGGTTCGACTTCGGCTCGGGGGGTGTCGGGGTGGCCTGGGTTTGAATTCGATTTGATCCGAATTCGAGGGTTGGATTAGATGGTAGGGGCATATTTGGTTTGAATCCGAATGAGCCTTGGTTCGTCGACGGGTTGGAGGGGGGGGGGGGGGGGTGGGGGGTAGATCTAGTATGAATTTTGGGGGTCCCTCCTGGGTTCATCGACGGTGTGAGGGGGGGGGGGGATCTGGTTTGAATCCGAAAGGGCATGGGTTCTTCGACGGGTTCGGTAGGGGGCGGGGGTTGGGTTCTTTGACCTGTTTATTGAAAAAAAAAAAAAAAAGAAACACCTGAAAAAGAGTGGGGTTGTTGAGTTCGGCGATGGAAAAGAGAGGGGCGTACTAACATCGCCAGAGATGGAAGCCGTCTCCAAAGAAGTAGGCTATTGCCGGGTCTACAAAGGTAGAGAGAGGGGGGAAGGGAGAGGGGAGGGGAGAGGAACTTTTGGGATAGTTTAGGAGAAAGAAAATTAAGGGGCATTTTAGTCTTTTTACTACAAAATGATCACTTGAGCAAGATTCCATTAGAAATTTAAAGGAATTGGATGGAAATCACTATAATGGCCAACATTTAGAGAATTTAGGATCGTCTCGGTAAAGAAAAAAGAAGGGACCAAATGTTACCTTTTAAAAAGATCAGGGACTATTTAGGTCAATTACTCTTTTTTTTTTTAAAGACATCAGATATATAACCTAGGACTGAACATGAAAACCGCCAACCGAATGGGATCGAATACCACCACCTGAAACTGCCTATTTGGTCAGTGCCACATTAGCATATAAAACACTGGTCGGTTAAACTAAACTGACACCACATAGTTCGGGCGGTTGTCGATTTGGAGGATTTATTCTCAGGTGGGCCGATAGGTGTATGGGAAAAGGGGAAAAACTCTAGTTTCTAGTCTATTCTGATTTCAGACTTTCCAGTTCACGGTTCCCACCTGAACAGCCAAAGACCCCTACACCGGTAGACCCATTCCTTCACTCCCTCCCTCTTCTATTGCACTTGTGCCCACGGCGGTGCCCTCTCTCTCATCGGATCGTCCCAGGGCCTCCACTATCGGCTCTTTTCCTCGTCCTTGCAAGTCATGACTCTCATCCTTAAGTGTCGAATGACGCGAATAATAATGAAATGGTCATATCTGATTCATTAGAAACATCATAAGACAAAACCACTCTTAAATTAATTAACAATATTTATTAGTTAGGGAGTTGGTGGAATCTTAAAGGGTTTGTCTTGATAAGTGAGAAGTCAAAAGCCTTTCATTTGTATCATGTATTAGGAAGATTTTATTTGTTATTAAGTCAAAATCAATTTAGTATCAGAGCTAGATATTAAAAGTCAAAGGTCAAATTGAGTTAATAACAACTAAAAACTCCCTAATGCATGATATTAATGAAAGGCTTTTGGCTTCTTACTTATCAAGGCAAGACCTTTAAGATTCAAACTCCCGAACTAATAAATATTGTCAATTGATTTAAGAGTGGTTTTGTCTTTTGATGTTTCCAATGAATTAGATATGACCGTATCATTATTATCTGTGTTATTGAAGATCGTGTTCATCGGCCTTGGCGGCTCACTGGCCCTTCCTATAGTCCCTGACCACTAAACGCCTGTGCTTAGACAACCACGGCCCAGATTGGATGGTCACACCGCCCATCTCTTGGTTTATTTATTTATTATTATTATTTTCGGTTTGTTCTCTGTGCATGTGCTGCTTAGTTCGAACCAAACCGAGCTGAGATATACCTGAAGTAGTTGCGGTTCGGTTTGCTTGGTTTTCGCTATGTGGCGGGCGGTTTTGGTTTCATCTTCCAGCATAACCGAACGTGCTGTTCAGCAACTGACCGAGCCACAACCGAGGGAACTAACCGAATGTTCACCCCTAGTATAACCTTTCATTTGAGATCCATAAATCAATTGTTGTTTTGACACTTCAAAGTGATAAAGTTTTGGATTAAGTTAAAAAAAAAAACTCCCATTGAATTATAACTTTTCTGCAACTGATTAGGACATGGCTAGCACAATAGCATGAAATGCGGATCCTATTTAAGTTCCTATTAGACCTGTCATAAGAGCACGGGCAAAGAAATTCTAAAATACGTTAAATGGCTGATTTGAGGGATTTGGGCACAAGCATGCACATAGAGGCCTATTGAGGGAGATGAACGAGTTGACCAGCCCTTAACAAGCATGATTCAAGTTCAAGAAAGCCAATAGAAGAATCTGTGCTTACTATCATTTTCCAGCATCTCTTCTGGTTTCAAGCTACAACAAAAGGAAAGAGATTTATCAATCAAGGATGAATTATTATTCACTTTCCTTATTTGGATTTGGGTGCATTTGCTTGGAAGGAAATTTGATTTGGGTGCATTGGCTATTTTCTACTTTCCTATTTTAGTTCTACTTTCTTATTTTAGTTCTTTAATTGTTTTCTTTTCCTTAATGGCGTGTAATAAGCTGAAAATTAAGGGGTTAAAGTCAGAATTGTTTCGCTTTAATTGAGGCTGAAATTAAGTGGTTATTTCAACTTTCCTTTAAGTTTTTTTGGCAAGTTTCCTTAGGCATTACGCTTGAAAATTCATGGCCTTGGTTCTATAAATTGTACCTTTTTCATGCAATAAGGCAGATCATTGATCAGTAAAATTGTGAGAGTATTTTCTTTTTGGTTCTTTGAAGAACTATTTGAACTTATCATAATTTTCCGTGGCGTTCACCATCGACTCATCAAATAGATTTCCACCACCGTTTCTGGTGTCTTTCTTATACCGAGTTTCTTGTTTCGCATTAAACAATGGGTTGAGGTCAAATATACAAAGGTTCTTGTTTTTGTTGATGTAATGGGTCAAGGTCTCCCATCCAAACCTGATCGTAGAACGTTCTTGGGTTTCTTCTTCGTTGTCGGGTCTTGTTATTCTTGGCGGGGTTTACATCAGTAACATTTAGAGCTTTGGTTCTAGGCTCAAGTTTGTCTATCCCATTTAATTTAGTTTATGTTCTGGCTGATTGTGTATGTGTGGCCGGATTAGTTCAAAAAAAAAAAAAAGTTCTGAATTAGTTAAAAAGAAAAAAAAGTAAAAAAAAAAAGTATTTCCAAATTTGTTTGTAATTTATAATTTTTGGTTCTAGTTGTAATTCCTGTTAATGGAAAAATTAAAAAAAAAAAACAAAAACAAAAAATAAGAAGAAAAAGAAGAAAACAGGAAGGGGTTTAAAAAAAAAATCAACCCAAAAATCACCTCACCCCAAATACCAAAATTTTTTCGTGAAAATTTTGCTAATTTGTGCTTCTGAAAACCTAATCACCCATGTTCCTTATATTCCTACTTCTGAACTTGACTTTTCTTTGGTGAGTTCTTGGTGAATTGTTGCTGGGAATTTTGAATATTGTTTGTTTAGTTTCAAAATAACTGAAAGGGAATTATCGAGTTGAAAAGGCAAGAGCGGTGAGCATATTAGAGGGTAAAAGCCGAATACATTAAGTGAAATACGAGTGAAATTGAGTGAATCATTCTTTGAGAGAAACACATAAGGCAGTGTGAGATCTTTTTCTTCTAACTTTATTTTGTAGCAATCATGTCTCACAATAGTGACAAGAGAATTACCGAAGGAGAACGGGAATGGCTGATCCAAAAGTGTTTATGGAGGCCATGATGAGTGAGATGAGGCATGTGATGAGGTTGGAATTGGAGCAGGAACACGAACGGATAGATCAGATAGATAATATATGTGTGGAGCAGCCACAAAATGCTCCTAATGTTCGAAGAAGGGAAAGGGTTCAACCCAGTGGAATGAGAGATGAAGACGAAGAGTATTATGGGGCAGGTTTCGATGAAGAAGATGATCGGGATTTGGTTGTTGTAATAGGAGACATGGAGGGCGGTTTAGAGAAGCTAGGAATCGGGAAGATAATAGCTTAGGTTGTATTAAGATGAAGATTCTATCGTTTCGAGGTAAAAATGATCTCGATGCTTATGTTGAGTGGAGAAGAAGGTGGAGCTAGTATTCGATTGCCACAACTACTCCGAGATGAAGAAGGTAAAACTTGCTACCATTGAGTTTTCTAACTGTGTTATTATTTGGTGGGATCAGTTAGTATTGAACAGGAGATGAAATAGAGAACGTCCGATAGAGACATGGGAAGAGATGAAGATAGAAATGAGGAAGCTGTTTGTACCAAGCCATTACTACCGGGAGTTGTACCATAAATTGCAAAGGCTTAGACAAGGTAGCCAGAGTGTGGAAGACTATTATCAGGAGATAGAGATTGCTATGATCTGGGCTAATGTCAAAGAAGACCGAGAGGCTAATATGGCAAGGTTCTTCAATGGCTTAAATTAAGAAATTCATGATAGGATGGAGATGCAGCATTATATGGGTTGGAGGATATGATGCACATGGCATCAAAGTGGAGCAACAGCTCAAAAGGAGAGGTGGTACACGTGCAGCCCATAGTTCAGGTTCTTTTACATGGAAACCGAGTTATGTGAAGAAAGAGGATAAACCGGTTGCAAAACCTAAATCCGAGCCAAGACAAGAAACAACCAGCCAAGGTTCTCAAGGTAAATCCGACCCTACCACTTCTCAAAATCGTGACATTAAGTGTTTTAAATGTCAAGGTAGGGGTCACATAGCAAGTCAATGCCCGAACAAAAAAATCATGGTGATATGGGATAATGGTGAGCTTGAAACCGATGACGAGTCAGAAACCAACTCTATGCCACCATTAGAGGATAGGATGATGAGGAATATGCAGTCCAAGGTGAATTGTTGGTTGCAAGGAGAGCTCTAAGTGTGCAAGCCAAAGAAGACGAAGAGGTACAGTGAGAAAACATCTTTCATACTAGATGCCACGTGCAAAACAAGGTATATAATGTGATTATTGATGGAGGTAGTTATACTAATGTTGTTAGCACTACTTTGGTTGAAAAATTGGGACTATCAGTAATTAAACATCCGCGGACTTATAAATTACAATGGCTTAATGATAATGGTGAGGTAAGGGTGAATAAACAGGTACTCATTTGTGCCAATCAAAAACCAATCACTCTTGTGTCGATGATACCGAAACATGTTTATGACGATCAAGTAGGTTGCAAAAAGAGAGTGATAGGCTCTGGAACGGATTAGTGAGAATTGCAAGAAAAAGATGAAGGAATGATAGAGTGTTTGGATTAATTCTGAAAAAAAAATGTCACATCGGTGGCGAGCTTTCGAAAGGCTCCCGCTCTCTTCACAATACTTTCTAGATTCTTCCTACCCTCTCTCTCTCTTTTCCCTTATTTATTTCTTTTCGAAAACAGAAAATCCCTCTACTAACAGTATAACTGGAAATCCTTCCTTGAAAACCCCAAAATACCCCTACCTCTCACGTGCTAAGCACGCTTAGCCCTCCTAGCATAAGTAAACCGAATGAGAGGCTTATCAATACCCTTCGCCCCTAGAGACACCTTATCCTCCAGGTGGAAGGTAGGAAACTGGTGTTGGATGAGCTCATATGGCTCCCACGACGACTCCAGCTTAGGTAGGTCCTTCCACTTGATCAGCACCTCCAGCCCAAGGCCATCCTGTCCTGGTGCAGCCCGAAATCCCCGCACTGCTTCCGGCTCCACTTACAACTCGAAGTCATCCATGAGATGAGAGGGAGTGTCGGTGGGAATGGGAATGGACCCCACTGTACGGCGCAACTGAGATACATGGAAGATTGGATGGTGGCCTCGGGAGGAAGTTACAATTTGTAGGCGACAGCTTCAACTCGAGCTACCACTGGGTAAGGGCCATAAAATCGGGGTGTGAGCTTCTCATTAGCCCTAGTGGCTGAGAAGTGACGGCGGTAAGGGCGGAGCTTCAAGTAAACCAAGGTTCCCACATCAAATTGGACCTCCCGTCGATGCGCATCAGTGGACTTCTTCATGCGTTGTTGGGCCGTATGGAGCTGGTGACGTAATTCGGCCATCATCTCATCTCGACCTCTGAAGAAGGAGTAGTACTGACATTGTAACGGATGATAGGGGGAGGGTCGCGACCATACACAGTGCGGAACAGAGTTAACCAAGACGATGTATTATAGGAGGAATTATACCAGAACTCAGCCCACAGCTGGAAATGGGCCCATAAGGGTGGTGAAGCAATGCTAGTACGTCTCCAAACATCTATTTATGACTTTCATCTGCCCGTCCATTTGAGGGTGGTATGGGTTACTATGCTTGAGAATGGTACCTTGTAAATGAAACAATTCCCCCCAGAAGAGACTCATAAACACTTTGTCTTGGTCCAAAACGATTGAGTTAGGCACACCGTGCAAGCAAACCACTTCCTTGGTGAAAGTTGCAACCCTACATCAAAAGAACTCAAATCAAAAACATTAATGGTAGCACTTACATTATACTCACAAGGCAAATCCAACTTGTATGCATTGCCATTGATCCGTTCCAAGACTTGGAAAGGACCATCCCCTCTAGGTAGTAGCTTGGATTTCCTTTGTGTCGGAAACCGCTCCTTACGTATGTGCAATCAAACCCTATCTCTAAGTTTAAAGACCAACTATTATCGCCCTTTGTTGGCTTGTTTCGCATATTGCTCAGTTCTTCGTTCGATGTTAAGCTTTGCTTTCTCATGAATCTTCTTTACAAGTTTAGCTTTTCTTTTTTCATCTAAATTCACACACTCAGACAAAGGTAATGGTGTTACAACCAAATGAGTTAAAGGTTTAAAACCATAAACAATCTCAAAGACAAATCCTATTCAAGAAGAGGGGAATAATGATGACATGGCTAGCACAAGAGTATGGAATGCATATCCTATTCAAGTTCCTATTGGAACCATCACAAGATGACGCGCCAAGAAATTCCAAAATACGTTAAATGGACTGATTCAAGGGATTTAGGCACAAGCATGCACGTGGAGGCTTATTGAGGGAGATGAATGAGTTGACCAGCCCTTAACAAGCATGATTCAAGTTCAAGAAAGTCAATTAGAAAATCTGTGCTTACTTTCCTTTTCCAGTATGTCTTTAGGTTTCAAGCTATAACAAAAGGAAAGAAATTTGTCAATCAAAGTTGAATTATTATTCACTTTCCTTATTTGGATTTGGACACATTTGCTGGGAAGGAAATCTGATTTGGGCGCATTGGCTACTTTCTACTTTCCTATTTTAGTTCTTTGACTGTTTTCTTTTTCTTTATTGGCCTGTAATAAGCTGAAAATTAAGGGATTAAAGTCAGAATTGTTTCCCTTTAATTGAGGCTAAATGTAACGACCCACCTAACGTAGGCCATTACCATACTTATCTTACGTACTTACGTAGCTTATTTAATAATATGGAATAAATTATTATTATTATTATTTTTTACAATTTGAAATCCGACTTGACCGTGTACTTATATATATATATATATATACTTTTTTAATTGAGTATTGAAATATCAAACTTATTTTAACATATAGTAAAGTATATTAAATAACATATACAAATATCATATTACAAAATGCGTAGTGGTCCCCATCCCATAGCCATGTCATGCCCCACCATCTTGTATCAAGCGGTGCCAATAGGTAGCTTACCTATAACATAAATGTAAGACATGAGCTTTCGCCCAGCAAGTACAACTTTCTTTCCGCAAAAATATTTTGTAATAATGTATGAATCAATTATGCTTCCTTATGCTTTCTTATGCATTCTTATGTTTGCATATATTTTTTTTGGTCCCTTACTTCACATGAGTGTACGTACCGTGGTGCGCAGCCATGGAGTGGTTGGGGTAGCTAGTTCAATCCAACTCAAACCATAGACCAAACTCGTCCTAGTGCGGGTCTGTACAACACAAGGTAACTTGCTTGCCATCATACTTGAAAACACTTTCTTTCTTGAAAATGGTTTTCTTACTTGAAAACAGTTTCTTAAAACAGTTTCCTTAAAACAGTTTCTTCCTTGAAACTTGATCACATTCTTACCATGTGGTTTATCATTAATGAGCATGCTTTCATGATACCACAACAATATAACATACAACATATGCATAATAAACATAATGCATGAGCTTTGAAAAACATGCAAAGCAATAAAAACAGTTTGCCTATGTTGTAGGTAGAGTTGCACTTACAAGTTATACTAGATTCTGGGTTATTGTTTCGACAGGTCACAATAACATATTACCTTCATGTTTCCAAAAAGGATGTAAGATAAGAATCATTCTATTTTACTCTAAAGCATAACATTAAATGCTGGTATCCAAACCAACATCCATAAGTAACCTTAGATAAATGCCCCACATATCATAGTGGTATCCTATTTGGTTACTGTAAGTAACCATGGGTACAAGGCCCACTAAATATTGGTATCCTTTCCGATTACTATATGTCTTACCTTTTTCTTATAAAATTTTAACATTTTACAATATTTTTATAAAATTGTAATTTTTTTAAACAAAGATAGTAAAACTGTAAAATTCTGAAAACCGTCTTTGAAAACAGTCCCTATCAGTGCATGTGTAGGAATTGTCTGTTTATATACTATTTTGAAAATCCAATTTTTCTTTAAAATCTGTTTTGAATTTGAAAAAGTTTTCTTCATAAAAGTTGTTGATCTCGAAGAACCCTAGAACTTTCATTCTTTCCTCAAAACTTGATTACGCCCTTAACCTATCCGTTTTCCTCTTTGAATCTTCCTAGCCGTGTATCGAGTCCAGCCGACCAGGTTTGGGACTTTGTAAAAATGGAATCCTTTGGTGCTTGTTTTTCAAAAACTGTACATGAGGCCCCTTAGGATTTTCAATTTCCTACAATTTTACAGTTTTCACTTTTTTCAAATTAGGCATACAAAGACCTCAAAATTACTTTTCCATATTACAACCCCACTTGATCCGAGAATTAGTAGTTTTATATTTGGTTGATTTTTACATAAAATTTTGCGCACCCTACCTCAAACGGTCGAAACCGTGAGCCTATGACAAACATGCAGTGCGTTACGTATATTCTTATAATCCGTACACTTGATCATCTTGCTTGAAACCCAAATAGGTAGATCCTTACTTGTCTTACCAAATTAGGGTTTTAGGTTAATTTTTAACCTTTTATTCATCGTACATCAACATCATCATCATCATTCATACAATGCTTCTTCTTAAGCATGTGGGGACATATTACAAATACAAGATAGGCATACAAACATTCCACATTCTTTCTAAAGCATAAAATCACATGCATGCTTAAACTTATCAATCAATACCATCTAAACCTAAATCAAGCACATAATAAGCATATAAATCTATTGCATGAAAAATAGAAAGGGTGAGCTTATGCTCTTACAAACCCATGCTTGAAATATATTTAAATCCTAAAATTGCACATCTAACCCTAAAAACAAAATATTTGCTAAATTCTCCCTTGAGGTGGCCGGCCATGGTGGAGCCACTTTGCTCCCAATTAATGCATAATTATCCATTTAATTTTTAATTCCAAAAATTACTTTTTATCTTTGATGAGGTGTCACCAACTAAGATCATGTTTGGTACTATCCTTAATATGCAGTTCATTTTCTTAATAACTCAGATATGGCTAATACTGTTTTTAACTCATAACAGTACAGTTGTACTGAATTGCAGTTCAAAATTTATCTGCACTTAACTGGACTGCGTGAAGGTTTTTTTTAGGACTTGAGGCTACTTAATCCTTATTGCTCTAAATATTGTGCTTGATTTTTCTAAAGTGGTCCCGTACCTTATTCTTGCTTCTTCATTCGTAATGACGATTTATCGCAGTATAATTTCCATACTGTTTATTATACTGCAGTCTCATTTTAATCATACCCTAAATCATCCTGGTCAAACTTTGACCGGAATAAAATCATAAATCCTCAAACTGCATTTTTCCTCAAAAGACCTCATACTCGGCTTAAGTAAACTATTATCGAGTCTTAAGAACTCAAATATATCCTGATAAAATCAGATCATGTAATTCATATAAACATTCATATTCCTTAAAGAGGAAATCATGAATCAGTAAAAATGATGGCTATTACACTAAAATTAGGTGGTTATTTCAACTTTCCTTTAAGTCTCTTTGGCAAGTTTCCTTAGGCATTAGGCTTGAAAATTTGTGGCCTTGGTTCTATAAATTGTGCCTTTTTCATACAATAAGGCATATCATTAATCAGTAAAATTGTGAGAGTATTTTCTCTTTAGTTCTTTGACGAGCTATTCGAACTTATCAAAATTTTCTGTGGCGTTCACCATCGATTTATCAAACGGATTTCCACCACTGTTTGTGGCGTCTTCCTTATACCGAGGTTCTTGTTTTATATTAAACAATGGGTTGAGGTCAAATATACCAAGGTTCTTATTTTTGTTGAAGCAACGGGTCGAGGTCTCCCATCCAAACCTGATCGTAGAATGTTCTTGGGTTCCTTCTTCATTGTCGGGTCTCGTTATTCTTGGCGAGGTTCGCATCAATAACACTATGTCTTTTGAGTCAAAACATAACATTCGTTCTCTAAAAAAACATTCCATTAACAAATGAGAAAACAAAACGAAACAAAAACTTCTTTCTACCTTCCTCTTTATTGGAACAAGATCATAATCTTACATAAACCTTCATATCAAAACCTCTACTAAACAAATTACAACAACCCTTAACCTAATATTATATTGATTTTTTTTTTTTTACTTATAGATATCCCTGAACTTTTTAGAATTGACAATTTATCCCTCAGAGGGCGTTTGGTTGGTCTGCTTGAGTTGGAGTTTTGGAGTTGAGTTGAGTTTTGAAACTGTGCGTTTGGTTGAAAATGAACTGTTTGGAGTTCAAAAGTGTAAAAATTTGAAATGTATTTAGGAAAAAAATTATCAACATGGATATTATTCGTTTCTCTCGAAATTTTATGTAATTTAAAAAAAATAATCTAATTTTGACTTGAAATAACAAAGTTATAAACTTTTAAATTTTGAGTTTTTAAGTTAGAGTTGGAGATTTAAATAGTGAAACTGACTTTACTTTTAAAAAAATTTGAAAAAAAATTAGAATTGTTTGGTTGGAGCAAATGTATCAATATCAGTTAAATTTTTTTTTTTTCTTGATAATCAACCTCTTGAACTTACAATTTTTTTAGCACATTCAGTTCTTATCGCTGACCTACGTTATAATAAGGATGTTTTTTTTATTTTTTATTTTTGGCATACAAGTTGCATGTGATAGCCCAAAAAGAGTATTACTAGTCTTTTTTTTTTTTTTAATTTGAGTAAAAATTCATTTGGAAACTTGAACTTAATTCATTATAACTCAAACAGGAATCTAAATTTTAGAAGGAAATTATATTAAAATTAAAGTAAAAATACCGAACAATGTCATTCTTGAGCTGTCACGTGCTATTGATGTGCAAAAACCATCTAAATTTTAATGAACGTGAGTAAAAAGGACCGAATGTGTCAAAGATTATAAGTTCAGGGGGTTGATTGTTAAGAAAAAAGTTTTAAGAACTAAATTGTCAAGAAAAAAACTTAAAAAACAATTTGAATTGTTTGGTTGGAGGGAATGTATCAAATATCACCCTTTTTTTTTTCTTGGTAATCAATTTGAACCGGTGACCTACCACTAAGTATTGACCCCAAAATTCGTTATTTTGTTTTATAAAACGGAGCATAATTATTTAATCCAATATCTAATTAATCATTTATTTATTCAGCAAAACCTCCTAGTTATATTTCTTTTTAAATTTAGCGCCCCCCCCCCCCCCCCCCCCCCCCCCCTCTCTCTCATGCCCGGTTAATGACTTACTGCGTACTTGTGCCTTTTAATGGTTGCATTAAATATTTATAATAAATGGTATTTATAATAAGAATATTTATAATAAATAGTAGTATACAAAAAGAAATTATCAGTTAAATAATTTATTTACTTCTTGTAAATATGTTATTTATCGAGCAAATATGTTATTATTACGTAATAAATTTTCTATTTACCTAATAAATTTACTATTTATTTTAAATATATAAATTTTTGAACTTGGTGTTGGGGGATTTAAACTCTACATTTTTAGATGGAGTTATGTGTAGTATTACCGTTAAGCTATATCTGTTTTAAAACCTTATTATTTATTTAAGTTATTTTCATAAAAAAATGTTATTTACTACAATCAAGGACTAACATCTAGTTTCTAATCTTTTAACTTAGACAGTTAATCTTCAAACTCTTAATTCTTTTTAGGTAAATTACCAAATAGTTTTTAAACTTTTAAGTTTATACAACTTTTTCCATGGTTTTTTTTTTTTGGTAGCCGGAATGCCTCTCCACTAATAAAATGTTACTACAATAACCATTATTATTATTATTATTTTGACAAAATCCATTAGTAAGTAGATAAAAAAAAAAAAGCTAACTGATAAATTCCGTCCAAAAATTAACGTAAATGACTATAGTTGTAATATTTTAATAGTTTAGAGACATTACAACTTTGGTCCCAATATATTTTCTTTGACTTTTTTAGAAGCCTCAAATTCTTAATTTAATGACATTTAAAAACATCATAGGTAGTGATATTTTAGGTAATGATTTTTTCTCTCGCAAAATTTTTTTAGGTAATGTCCATCTTAAAACCATAGGGAAAAGAACACATGTGTGCATCATGTGCGAAGCATGTGGTCCTAGTTTTTTTTCTATCTAGTTTTAAATTGGTCTTACCGACCAATTTGACTAAATTTGCCAATAAATTAAAGAGTTCCAAAACTTAATTATCAAAAATTAAATTTAAAAAATAAGAGGATTAAATGATCACTCACTAAAAAGTTCGGAACCATTTTGTGCCGATATATCATACGCCAGCTAATGATTCATTTGGATCACCTATTATATTTAGTATTTGATCGAAATACAATATATGTATTCCAATACCCGTTTGGATGTCAAGTTTTTACATCTGAGTACATGTATTCTAATGGGAAAGGCATTTGGATGTAGTCTTTCAAAAATGTGGGTATAAGAGAACATGCCATGAGTCAGTGGTGTTAGCATTGGTTGATTAATTCCTTGTTTATTCATAAAATAATGGAGATCAAAGCATGACAGAATCACAAGAAAGAAGGCCAATATTTTTCATTCAACAAATTCACATACCAGTACAACATTTGATTTTCCTTTGGTTCTTTTCAATCAAAGAGAATGGAGTTACAGTTTTCTGTCTTCCCGAAACTTGAACAAAAATGATGAGAAAGACATCGAACTAAACAAAATATTCGCGAATCCTTTTCAGATACCGAATTACTGGCTACAAATATTTGACCTACGACAATTTCGATACTTCTACACTAAAAACTTTAGGGTAGGCTTCAAAGAGTTATCAGCAATACCATCCAGCGGTCTATAGCTATCGACCGCATCTTCTTCTGTAACTGGAAAGTGAAAACTGACTTAGTGCAAGGAGCAGCGGATCCTAGCCACAAAGGCGTATCTAATGGAACTACGGAGTTGCTTTAGTTGCAAGGGCACGGAATGTCTCCTTCGTGACTCCATAATAGACAGGGTCTTTTGCAGTAAACGTGATGAAATTCCAGCCAAAAGCCGACCCTCCAACAACATATGTCCCCGTGATATCACTTGTTTCAGCAGACGCCTTCTCCTGTGGGTTTTGACCATTCTTGTTTTCACTTGGTAATGATGGCCGACTCTCCGTCACGATCTTTTTGACAACAGAATCTGTCTCTGTTATCACCTGCTTGTAGAGTTCCACCAAAAACTTCATCTCTGTAATTAGCAGGTGTACAAAGAATCAGAATTCAGAACATTAATCAATATACATCCGTGTTTCTAATAAATATATCAATCAATAAGCAACATTGTCAGCTCAGAAACTGGAGTAAAAGTGCAACAAACATTCGCACTGTGATTAAGCAGCATCGACTTTTGGGAGAATTAAAACATCGATGCCACTCGGTCTGTCTTAATGCTATACAACCTACTCACCATAAACTTTGGCTAAAACATTTTCGGCCAAAAACTGAATTAGACATAGGACAGTAGGAAAGAAAGAGAATAGGAGGAGAAGAGATACAAATGGAAGAGAAAGAAATAAATGATAGAGAGGAATGCCGAATATTCAACATCATTAGTCAAGTCTAATTGTGTTTCATAAGCGCAATTCTTATTCATCTCCGTCATGTTGTGCTTTCGACGAAGAATGGATTTCCAAAACTTGTTACTTTTGCGGATAGAATCTTTAGCTATGTGAAGAACAATAAATCTTCACAAACACAACAAAATATGGGGACTATTTGTATGGTAAAGATAATTTATACGCCAAATAAATGGGACAACAACTAAGGACAGCGCTATAAAATTGCACAAGAAAGGCAAAGTAAAAAAAAAAAAATATATATATATATATATATATATATTGACTATAAGATTGAAAGCAATTAACGTTTGAATATGGAGAGAAAATAAAGCATCTCAAAGAACTTACGTTCTTGAATTTCATTCGCCGCCTTGCAGTTCCGAAAGTCCGGAGTCTGGAGAACCTACAAGATAAAAAGGAAGATTTCAAGCACTCATATTTTGCAAAATGCACCAAACAATGCATCAAAGAAATATTGTTCAACAAGATTGTAATATCAGTGGTACATTGTTCAGCTCTTGAGGAGTTTCTAAATATAAGACAAAAAAAAAAAACACTATTTGTGTAGCAAACAAATAGTCAGTTTAGTTGGAAAAAAGTGTTTTTTTTTTTTCCTCTCTCTCTCCCTCTCTCTAGCAAAACTGGTTCAGATCTTCAAACAAACAACCGAAAAGTTTTTTCATTTCTTGGTTTGTAATATAATGCATAAAGGGGAAAATTTTATCAAACAAGGAGAAAAAAATTTCGTCAAGATGGGACTTTCAATCTGAAGCTAATCAAACAGTTTCATTTAAAAATAATAATAATAAAAAGAAAAAAAGAAATTCAACCACCCAGAATTGGAAATACAAAAATCTAGAAAACAGCAATAAAGAAAGAAAAATAAAAGTTGAGGAGTGAAGAACCTGGAGAAAATGAGGACGAAGGCCTTTGAAAAGGAGGCGAAGCTTGAGGCGTTTGGAGTTGTTGTGAGAAAGGGAGTCGTTCTCGAGAGGTCTCTTCCTGATAATGGAATTGGAATTGGAATTGGCAAGCGCCAAAGAAGGGGGAGGTTGAGGAGGGAGAGATTGGGATGAGCTCGTCAGCGGAGGCGGCGGCGGAGCAGCAGGAGGAGGGTTCGGATCTTCGATGGTCGTCGATTGAGCCGTAGATTGGGCTGTCGTTGCTGTTGCTGTTGCTGCTGCTCCTTCCATGGATGCTCTTCTTCTTGCTCTTTTTCTTTGTGTTTTAGTGGGATTTGCAGGACTTCCAAGTGGAATCACTCCAGATCCCCCCCTCCTGAATGGACCCAAAAAATAATAACAATAACAATAACAATAACAATAACAATAAATAAATAAATAATGCCAGCACAATAGTATTTTTTAAAGAATAATAATAAATTATAATATAAAATTTTAAACATAATAATAAATAATATAATTAAATTTATTATTTTAAAATATCAAAAACTCTTAGGGGTGTTTGGTGTGTAAGTTTGAGTTAAGATTTTTAAATTTAAATAATAAATTATGTTGACTTTTCAGAAAAGATAAAATATTTTTTTGGAAAAAAAACAAAAACTTTTAAGTAAAAAAACAAAAAAAAAGTTTAAAAATATTAATTTGGGCTTATCAACCAAACAAACCCTTAGTCTTATTCTCTTTCTCACTTCTCGTCTTTTTCTTTAATACAAAATTATACTCATAATTTTTTTATTAAAAATTAACTCTAAAACGGTTATTTTCTAAAAAATTCAAGAAAATTTGTGGATTTATTAAAAGCAAATATGTTATAATTTATCATCTTTTAAAAAATCTGTTATAAGCTTCAAAAGTACCTATAAAATATAATATATGTTATAATTTCTCATAAATACAATAAAGATTATTTTCATCTATAATTCTCAATTTTAGGATCACTCTCACTTTGTCAGATGAATTTTAAAAACTTTTATTTTATCTTTTAAACTTTGAATTTAATCTTATTTTATCTCTTTTATTAGAATTTTGATTACGAATAGATAAAAAAAATAATGGAATTTATCATATTAAGCTAATTTTGTTAGGATTTCTACTAAAAAATAAATGGAAAAAATTACATGACTATATTTAATGTACTTTTTTCTATCTTTTTTACTTAAATTCTGATAGAAGAATTCAAATAAGGTTGGATTTAAAGTTCATGGAATAAAATGAGAGCTTTTAAAATTTAAAGAGTAATGTGTAAGTTACACTGAAATTCAAGAGGTATATAAGAATAAAAGAAAGTTAAATAGAAAATGACATGTATTTAATGACAACCAATGATGAAAATGTCAATGTCGACGGGATTATCGAGATTTTGATTTACGGATAATGTCTATGTTGACGGATATCTCAGGAAAAAAATAGATAATTAAAAAAAGTTTATAATTTATTGCTGAAACTTTACAAAATGTAAAATCAATCAAATTTACTTTCTATGAACTAATTTCATAACAAACACAGAATTTTCAATTAAATATGAGAGTTCAATAGCATAGTATGATAGGAAATCACAATAATTATGCACTAATTGTAACTTCGATATGATATTACATACTTGTTAGACATTACAATACAATACAATAATTTAATATATTATGTGGAAAGTTAATATCAAACATAAGATAGTACAGATAAGTTTCGAATGTCTTTAATGCAAAAAAGAGTTTCTAGCAGGATGGAAAGTATTAGGTAGGTGCTGATCTTAATCTAAACAATATATTTGTCAAGATTTACCCATAAATAGTTCTAAGGGTAATTATTAATGTACCACATGTTTCTTGATCTCTTCCAGCTATTAATCCAGAAATTGGATAATGTTGATTTATCTAACATGGCGAGTAATCTAGATGAATATGCAATGACATATTGATATTAATTTGTGGCAGAAGATATGTTAGTACATTGAAGAAATGGCCTAGATTTTGAACTTATGAATTAGACCATATTTAAGAATCATAAGGAGGATTATATCCGCATGAACTTTGTTTAGTTCCTAAACTCATGGAATCTAAACTCAAGGCAATAGAATCCTTATCAGTTTGATTATTTTGAGTCATACCACGTCTTCTTATATGTTGTTTTTTAATTGCCCTATTACCCTCACCTACTGCCCTGGACCATGATCTTGAACCGTTGAAAAATATTGTCACATTTTATTACATCCGTTTGGTGAATGAGTTTGAGTTGAAATTTTTGTTGACTTTTCAAAAAAAACAAAAACTTTTTCAGAAAAAGATAAAAACTAAGATGAAAAGTACAGTTTGAACTTGTTCACCAAACAAGACCTTAAAAAAATGAAATATACGTCAAAATTGAAATTTTTACAAAAAAAAAAAAAAAAAATTCTCTGAGTTTTTGGATATTTTATGGAAATATTCACAAATATCCTAGATATTCACGAATATTTGTAGATATTGCGAATATTTTTGAATATTGTGGATATCTGATGGATACTCTAGGAGAAATATTCTTCTCCCCGATTATTTATATCGAGACTTCAAAAATAGATAATGTCGTGGAAATGTCGACGATATCGTAGACATTTTAATTCTTGACGACATCATTATCTTGTGGTTTAAGCACTTTTTGTTTTCCCCCTGCATCGTGGGGTATGGAAATAGTGGATTAATAACTTAACTGTAGATAATACTAAATGAGTAATGCTTGGAATATCAATTTTAATCTCAATTTTATAAGTACTAATTCACATGTCATATATTTATAGGTAGAAGTAATTAATTGATAAGGTAATGTTTAACCACTTATCAATAAAATAATGACAACTTATATGTAACATAGGTTGGTATTCAAAAATTGATACTAGAGTCGGTTTCTCTAACATTTTTCATACAAAATAGGTATCTATCTTGAAGAGACAAAATATATTTGATCCAAAATGAAAAAAATTATGTGTATATTTCAAATTTTTAAAAAAGAAAAAAATCACATTATTTTTTTAAGACATAAAAGACGGTCTTAAATCCAAAAAAAAAAAAAAAAAAAAAACGAGCACCACCATCGGCATAATGGTTGTAGATGTATTTATTAGGTTTTCTCCAATCTCAGTATTAGAATTAGAATTTTTATGTTTATATACTAGTGATATTCTACTTATAAATCTATTAGATTATTGGTACGGAATAGACTAGGTTGAGAAAAAATAACTCAGACTCAAAATAAGTCTAAGAGGACGCCACTAACAGTTCCACCTAAGAGATAAGAGTTCACAATTCACACAAGAACTGAATTTTCTCATTCAACAGAAAGCTCTCCCAATACAGATCATTCCATCCTTATTTAGGACGAATTTTACATCCCAAAATAAAAACAATTCAGTTACAAACACTCCATATTCCTATAATTACACCCATTACTTCAGCCACAAAAACTGTTCAAATTCCCATCATAACAGCCCAAGAGTCTAACAAACTTATAGTAATTAAACATAATTAAAACCAACTTGAAAGTGTAGTAAATACTAGAATAAAACTGAAAATAAACACTCAGAAATCAGCAATTAAAGTTGAGCTTGAAAGCCAAGTTTGTGAGCCAAGACTCAAGCCATGAAAGCCATGCACACTTGCCAAAAACGTGTTGCGTGAGCTTGAAACATTGTCTTGATCTGCATCATGCTTCCCGGGTTGGAAAGGACTCGCCCTCGACTCCAAGTCTTCATCTTCGATGTAATAAGACAAGTCAGCTACATTGAAAGTTGCCGAAACACCATAATTCCCTAGTAAATCAATCTTATAAGCATTGTCATTCACCTTTTCAATGATTCTGAAGGGGCCGTCAGCTCGTGCTTGAAGTTTCAGAAATTTACGATTCAGAAAACATTCTCATCGTAAATGAATTCACACCAAATCACCAACTTGATAAACTACATATTTCCTATGCTTGTTTGCACGTTGAGCATACTTCTCCGTGTATTTGACAATGGTGTCACGTACTTGCTCATGAAGCTTCTTGATATACTTAGCTCTTTTTTCCACTTCTCCACTAAAGTTAGCATTGGTCTTAAGTGGAACAAGATCCAAAGAGTGATCGGATTCTTGCCATAGACGATTTCAAATAGAGAAGACCCGATTGTTTGGCTAATAGACCGGTTGTATACAAACTTAGCTTGAGGATGAAGCAAATCCCATGCCTTCAAATTCTTCTTGATTAGCGCCGTAATTAAAACTCCAAGAGAACGGTTAGCCACTTCAGTTTGTCCATCGGTTTGGGGATGGTGGGAAGTACTAAATTGTAGTCTAGTGCCCATTTTCCGCCATAGAGTCCTCCAAAAATGACTACGGAATTTTGCATCACGATCTGAAGTGACAATCTTAGAAACACCATGTAACTTGACAATCTCACTAAAATACAAATCTGCCACATGTGTTGCATCCATTGTCTTCGTGTAAGGAATAAAATGAGCCATGCTCGAGAACGGTCAACTACCACCATTATTGAATCCTTCCCACGTTGAGTCTGAGGCAATCCAAGTACGAAATCCATGCTAACATCTTCCTAAAGAGTCGTGGGAATAGGCAAAGGTGTATATAAACCAGCGTTGCTCCCATGCGTCTTAGCTGTTCTACAAATCTCACAACATTCCACAATTTTCCCTACATCCTTCACTAAATTCGGCCAATAGAAATTTTCTTTCACGAAGGCCAATGTTTTGTCTCGTCCAAAATGACCAGCCAATCCACCACCATGAGCTTCCTGAATAATAGCTTCACGCAACGAACCTCATGGCATGCAAAGTTGAGTTCCCTTGTACAATAACCCTTCTTGAATGACAAACTCTTTGTACCCCCCTTGTAGACAAAGTCTCCATAGTTTATCAAAATAAGGATCATCCTTATACATGGCTTCAACAACTTCGAAACCAAGCACTTTGGCATGGATGGTATTCAACAGAATATACATCCTACTCAACGCGTCCACAACAACATTGGATTTTCCGGACTTGTGCTTTATAATGAAATTGAAGGATTGAAGGAACTCCACCCACTTGGCATATCTAGAATTAAGTTTTTGTTGAACACTCTAGAATTTAAGCGCCTCATGATATGAAAAAAGAACAGACTCAGTAGGTAATAAGTAGTAACTCTAATGCCTTAGAGCCCTCACGATCGCATAGAACTCCTTATCATAAGTGGAATACTTCCTCCTTGCATCATTGAGCTTTTCACTAGAAAAGGAAATTGGCTTTCCTTCTTGGCTCAAAATGGCACCAATTCCAATTCCGGATGCATCACACTCCACTTGAAACACGCTAGCAAAATTCGGCAATGCCAATATGGGTGCCGCCATCAGTTTTTGCTTGATGTTTTCGAAACTTGTTTATGCCTCCGCATTCCATGAAAACTTTCCTCCCTTTAGGCATCGGTGATAGGAGCCACCAAGGTGCTAAAGTTTCTGATAAAACGATGGTAAAAAGACGCCATCCTATGGAAACTCCTAACATCAAACAAAATCTGTGGAACGGGCCAAGTAGCTATAGCCTCTACCTTGCTTTCATCAACTTTGATGCCATTTTTGGTGACCACATGGCCAAGAAAAACCACACTTTCCGTCACAAAACAACACTTCTTGAGATTGACATAGAGGTACTGTTCTTTTAAAACATCAAATACTTGTCGAAGGTGCACCAAGTGTTCATGCAAATCACGGCTATAAACCAATATATCATCAAAGTAAACCATAACAAATTTACCCAAATATGGCTTGAAAATGTGTGTCATCAGTCTCATAAATGTGCTAGGTGCGTTTGACAAACCAAAAGGCATCACTAACCCTTCATAGAGCCCACGACTAGTTTTGAAAGCCATCTTTCACTCATCTCCTGGTTGCATGCGGATTTAGTGATATCCACTACACAAATCAATCTTTGAAAATGTTGTTGCGCGCTAAGGAGTTGATCCAACAGATCATCAAGTCTAGGAATGGGAAACCGATACTTGATGGTAATTTTATTGATGGCACGACTGTCTATGCACATTCTCCAACTACCGTCCTTCTTGGGAACCAATAAAGCTGGCACTGCACAAGGGCTGAGACTCTCTCTAATAAACCCTTTAGCAAGCAATTCCTCCACTTGATGCTACAACTCCTCTTATTGGCTAGGATTGACCCTATAGGCAGTTTTGTTTGGTAAAGTTGATCTCGGGACTAAATCAATTCGGTGTTGGATTCCTCTAACAGGTGGTAACCCACTAGGAATTTCCTCTGGCATGAGAACTTCATATTCTCTCAAGAGAGGTTTGATGATGTCGGGTAGATTGGTTTTGCACTCAGTCCCCTCCTTTGCCACTAGAATCATTACAGGTTCATTCTTCAAGAGAGCTTCCGAGATTTGTGCACCCGATAAGAAAACTTAGCCATCCTCCTTCTTTCCTTTGCTGTTATTTAGTGGTTTCATTGGGTTCAAAATGATCTTTTTTCCATCTTTGATGAAGGAATAGGTGTTTTTGAATCCATCATGCATCACTCTCCTATCAAATAACCAGGGCCGACCTAATAGAAGATGGCATGCGTCCATTGGCACAACATCATACCAGATTTCATCTTGATATGATTTCCTAATAGAGAAGGAAACCAAACACCTTTTGGACACCGATACGCCATTTCCATTCTTGAACCATTGAATCTTATAAGGCTTGGGATGAGGCTCAGTTGATAAGCTCAATTTAGTCACCATCTCTTCAGACACAACATTGGTGCAGCTCCCACCATCAATAATAAGGTTACACACTCGGCCATGAGATGTGCAACAGGTTTGAAATATGTTCTCTCGCAGCCAATGCTCTTCTTGACAAGGACTTGCATTCAAGAGTCGCCTAATGACTAGAACCTCTCCTTCGTCACCATACTCTTCATGTTGTTCAAGATCTCCTTCTTCTTCTTGATGCTCATCTTCTTCTTCAACCACATCATTGCCAATGATAGTGACGGTGCGTTTGTTGGGACACTCCGAGGCAATGTGTCCATAGCCTTGGCATTTGAAATATTTCTTCGCAGTATTGGGATTGACTACGGGTTTTGGATTTCGTGTCTCCTGCTTGGTGTTGAATAAGGATGCCTTGGTAGATGCCGAGGAAGAGGATGAGCTAGGATTGCCCTTGTTTGTCAAACTAGGGTTACCCACAGATTTATTTGGAAATCTCCTTGCCTCCTTTTTTTTGCTGCTCCACGATCATAGCTAATTTTCAAACATAGTTGAAAGTCCAATACGGCAGTAATTTGATTACATCAGAAATCTCCTTCTTGAGTCTGCCTAGATACCATGCAATAATTTGCTCCTTGGGTTCTACTACGTCATACTTGAGCATAAGATACTCGAATTCTCTAGTGTAATCAGCCACAGACAACTCAAATTGCCGGAAATTGTGAAACTTTACGTAGTTGTCTTGTTTATAGTTGTTCGAAATGAATCTTTTTCTGAGTTCCCGCTTCATCTTCTCCCATGTTAGAATGGGCCTCTGTCTTTCACGTTCTCTTTCTCGCCTGAGATTTTCCCACCAAAGTGACACATACTTCTTTAGTTTAATGGCAACCAACTTGACTCGCTTTTCATCAGAATAATCCTTGAATTCAAAGATCTTCTCCACGGTGTATAGCCAATCGAGGAATGCATCATCTTGTGATTGTCCATCATATTCAGGTACATCCACCCTCACATCACCATCTCGGCTACTACGGTGAATTCGACGTCTTGTGTAAGCATAGGAGTCGTCGTTAGAATCATCTTCATTGTGGAATGGATTGATGCCTTTATCGTCTTCATCTACACGGTGCCTATCATGTCTTGGTGGATCTTGTCTCTCGAACCGTTCAAGGCACTTTTGAAGCTGCTGTATGGTTCTTCACATTTCCTCCATCTCGAGATTTTGATTTCTTTTTTCCACCGGTTCATCTTCTTCAACGATTTGTCTTCGAAGAGCTTGTCTCCTCATTTTTCTTCAACCTGCTCTGATACCAAAATGGTACGGAATGGGCTGGGTTGGGAAAAAATAACTCACACTCAAAATAAGTATAAGAGGACGCCACTAACGGTTCACACATGTTAGATAAGTCAAAAACTCACCACTCTAGGAATCCACCTAAGAGATAAGAGTTCATATTTCACACAAGAACTGAATTTTCTCATTCAACAGAAAGCTCTCCCAATACAGATCATTCCATCCCTATTTAGGACGAATTTTACATCCCAAAATAAAAACAATTCAGTTACAAACACTCCATATTCCTATAATTATACCCATTACTTCAGTCACCAAAACTGTTCAAATTCTCATCATAACAGCCCAAGAGTCTAACAAACATAAAGTAATTAAACAGAATTAAAACTAACTTGAAAGTGTAGTAAATACTATAATAAAACTGAAAATAAACACTCAGAAATCAGCAATTAAAGTTGAGTTTGAAAGCTAAGTTTGTGAGCCAAGACTCAAGCCATTAAAGCTATGCACACTTGCCAAAAACGTGTTGCTTGAGCTTGAAACATTGTCTTGATCTGCATCAATTATAATAGAAGGTACAAGGATATCATTAATCCTTTTTTATTAGTAACAGAAAAAATCTGAAAAATAAGCTTGGAATAATCGCTAGCAGTTGTTTGTTTGTTTTTTTTTTATTATTTATTATTATTTAATTTTTTTTATACGAGATACTGACAGATGAATTCAATAACTTAATATAATAGATGGTATCAAGATGTGAAAAAATAAAAATAAAATGAAAAAAAGCCAAGTTTCATTTTCTTTGATGAAAGCACCAGTTGATACGGAAAAGTTGTTCACGGGCTTGAAATCTATCCATTACTACTTTTCAATCTTTCCCTACATTTTTTAATGCATGTTTGTTAAATTGTAATTGAATGTAATAAGGAAAATAAAATTTTTGGAAAGAAGAATAAAAAATAAAAAATAGGTCGTTAATTTCCCTTTTAGCATTAATTATCACGGCTAAGAAGTACAACTAAAAACATATTTAATTCATTTTTAGTGTCTACTACTAATATTAAAAATAAATATTCCTGTAATTTCAGTCCAATAATGTTCTTGTTCCTATCATTATTATTTCTTGAAAAATTGGATTAATTGCTTATTTAGTTACTAAACTTTTAATAATGTATAACTTTGCTTCCTAAACATTTTTTCGTAATTGAAATGTCCCTAAACTATCAAAATATTGCTAGAATAGTCATTTTCATTAATTTTTAGAAGAAATCTATTAGTAACTTGATTAAAAAACGATGTTAACAAATGGATTCAATCCAAAAATTAGCAGAAATAACTACTGTGATAATATTTTAATATTTTATTGTTATTCCAATTTCGAAAAAAAAGAATAGAAAATGCTTTTAATCTATTAAAATGTTGCTACAATGATCATTTTTGTTAATTTTTCACAGTGAATCCGTTAGTAATTTGGTCAAAAAGGGATGTTAATTAACATATTTCGTCCAAAATTAACGGAAATAACTATTGTAGCAATATTTTAAAAGTTTAGGGGTATTCCAGCTACGAAAAAAGTTCAGAGACTAAAGTTGTACAAGGTTAAAAATTCAAGAACTAACCTAGCAATTTGCCCTAAAAAATGTAAAGTTTAGGGGCCTGCTAGCAACAAATTTTTTCGCCCCCCCCCCCCCCCCCCCTTTTAATATGTTCTTTTACTAAAAGGATATAAAGGGCATTTCATCATGTCCCAAACAATGAGATTTAGGTACCCAAATGTGTGTGTGTATATACAGGCACTTGTTAAAGTCCTTTACCAACGTGGTATTTTTTTATTTAAATTTGCAAAATAATTGATTGTAAAGCTATCAAGTTGGCAGCTGTATTTGGAAGACAAACTTACAAGATCTCTCTTCAAACTTGCTAGAGTCGGTAAAAAGTAGTATATGACCTGGTAAATTAATTAGTTAATATACTGTGGGAGCCTATTAATGTAATTTTGAAAAATATATGTTTTTTTTTTTAAGTGGGTATCGGTATTATTATTTTTCATGATGACAACATAATATTAATAGTTTGAAGAATAACATTTTGATCAAACAAGCATAACATGACTAATTATATCATTAAAATGACTTCCAAAATAATGTGAAGAAAAGATAACCACCTATGATGAATGTAGTTATATACAAGTTTGTGAAAGAAAAAATGAGGTTACGACAAAAAAACCATACCAATTTCATGTTTGGAGCATTGACTTGGCACGTGTTTTATATTATAAGTTACAAGTATCGAATAACTTAAAAATGAAATAATAAAAGAATCCATTACCCCGTAAAAAATATGTAATATATTAGCACGATATAATTAAAAAGTCAACATAACAATTTAAATGCTATAACCAAATTAAAAAAGATATGATTTTTTTTATTTTCAAAAATTAGAAGATCGTTCACACTATAAAAATAACACAAATTAAATGAGATAATGTGATGACCCGCAATACTATTAACACTATTTTTAACTAAGACCAGTTTCCATCAATGAAATCTAATGACTTTCATAAGAAAAAATATGTACTTGAGGCCTGAAAATGAAAAAGTATCTTGATACATCAAAATATCGAGCATGCATACTTTTTGAAAAAACCTCTATGATCGAAAGAAGCTTTTGATTCATTGAGAGCCAAAGCAACTACCTTGCAGTACAACGACCACCACCCGCTCCACATAGACATAAGTCTAGTGTGACAAACAAACCTCCAAGATACGACTCTGGTGGACAAACCATATAAGCGTGGACATGAGTGGGAAAACCACCGTCATTAATAAGGGTTTCAACAAATAAACTAAATAATAAAACCCAATATTTATCTTGCGCATAAAACACCATTATTACACAGATAATTATCACAAGACAAACATTTGTATAAAAACTTGTAAAGATGGAATAAATACGAAGATATAAGATCATTACTCACATCATAACATGGGAATATAATTGAATAACATTAACAAGAGACAAAGATAACAAGACACAGGACGAATAGGGAGAGAGTGACGAAACGATTTGTCGTTTTTGGGCTGAGATTAACCGGTTGGACAAGAACATAAGGTTTCATGCCAATTCACATAACCTTCAATTGATCTCAGCCGTTTATTTGCATCTCAATGACCTGTATTCATTTTGAAGGATGATCCTTCAACTTTAAGACTGAAGGATTGTAGTAAAGTGCATATCTATTTCTTTTTGAAGCAGGGGTTGAGAATTTTGATGAAATCAAGTATGTAATTATTTTTAGACTATGTCGCCTGTTATTTCATATGATATTCGGGGTAGTAAAAAGCTAAATTAAAAGAAATGGAACTGCTATTTTCCATTCCTAATGTATATTAGTCTTTTGGCCTCACGGCACAATCTTTCCACATCATTAATGATATAGAACATGAACCAACACAAGTACTTAAAACAAACAAAACGCAAAACAAAAAGAAAGTATTTGATATTTTTATTAGTAGTGTCATGCATGCATGCACATATATTAGCTAGGCCTACTGGAAAACCCTGTGCTTTCATGCCGATCTGTCTATGATACCGTGGTGTCATTGTCAGTGCTTGCAATTTGGAGGGGGGGGGGGGGGGGGGGGGGGGGGGTGTGTGTGGGGAAGTGCGAGGGCGCGAGGGTGAGGGGTCGGGGATGTCGTCATCGTCGTCATTGGCCCCGTACTCCAAAAAAAAAATAATAATAATAATAAAAAGACAAATTATCAGTAAGATAAGAATTAGCATCCCCCAGGAGAAAAGAAACCACTCTTTAGTCAAGCCATCGGTCTGTGGAGATGAACAGGCGGCGAAGCTTGAGCTAGAAGATCAATCAGAGGCAGAGGCATGGTGTAGGCTTCACAAATTGGTTTTTATAGCGCGGTCAACAAAGGAAAAAAAAATGTTGCTTAATTAATGAAAAAAAAAATCAGCTTTAAGAAAGCACCAAGTCAAATATAAAATATTGGACAATGATAGGGAAGTTTTGATTTGAAAAATAGTTGCTAACAGAGATTAAAAAACTATAGCAGAGTAGGAGAAGAAAATAATTCACCCAATCTACTAAGCACATATTGTTCATGAACAATAATCACACGGTAATGAAGCCGGAGATTTTAATGAGTGGGGCTATTAATTAATAAAAATAGTAAGCTATATATTAAAGAGAAAAGATCTAGTTATGTGTTTAGAGATATTAGTTGGACTTTGGTTTAACGATTTTTTTTTTTTTTTTCAGAGGAAAAATGAAGTTTGTAAGTTTTTAGGGGGGTGGCTTTCATTCAAAATTTTTTTTACAGAGGTAATTATGTACATTTAAAACAAAAATATACATCTAAAATGCAAATAAGAAAAAGTTGAAGGGGGTTTGAAGCCCCCAGGCCATAATAGCTATGTCCCTAAGCACACCATGTACATACAACATAAATATGGAAAAACCGTTGATGAGGAGTATACTTGAACTTGGGAGGCGGCTTATGTGGCTTGGACCTAAAAAAAGTGACTAAGTCCATCTCTTAGATACTCCTACGGATTCGTAAGAGACTCTTTGAAATAAGGGTCTAAATGAATAGTGCTTGGGGTGGATTCCCGAATATAATAGTGGATGATATTTAAAGAAGTTGATTGCGTATCTTTCATTAGTTACAACTTTTGGGAGTAATGGTTGCATCACTCCTATATCAACCGTCATGCATATTGTGGGAGACATCGCTTTAAAAACAAATAAAAAAAAGGTCGTATCTGTATTGGGTTGTGGGATATAGCTGAGTTGGTAGAGCTCCTCTCATGCAATTAGCTTTTGAGATGACGAATTGTGTGTTTAATTAATAGAGATAGTAATAATAATATCTTGTCTCTGAATCAGTGACTAACTTTTCTTCTTTAAATGGGGAAGATGACCAAACATGCATCCCGTTCAATCTAAAATAATATATAATTCACCAAGCACATATCATTTGAAAAATGGAACTAACAAGAAATGATCTTGAATTTTGAAAGGGCAAATATATTAAACAAGGCTTAAAAACAATCACATAAATGGAGCAACCAAATTCTAAACCAAAGAAAACATAATAAAAAACACTCACGAAAGGCAACAAAAATTCACCTACTCAAAATAGACACTGCAAATCCTAGCATTGTATTATGTGAAAGAAAATGGCTAAACAAAAGGAGCTTTCCTTCGCTTTAATTATTTGATAAAATCTACTTAAGAACTATAAACTTTCATTTTGGCAATAAAAAAAAAAAAAGGGGAAGTAACTTTCACTGATTTAGCATTTCATTTTAGGTGAAGCCGAAAATAAAAAGTTCACCACTAACCTGGAGGTGAGAGGAAGAGAGAGAAGAGGAAGGTTTTAAGCTGCGTTGCTTTGTATTTCCTTTGGGTGGTAAGTGCATGGAGAGAGAGAGAGAGAGAGAGAGAGCGCGTGAGTGTGTTTGGTTGTGGGTTTAATCTTGAGCTGGCTCAGAGCAGAAGTAGGGAGCAGAGTCCAAACAACAGTCACTTTGTTGCACATCAAACGTTTTGTCGTTTCGTGGAAAAGACTCGTTGTGACAGTGTTAAAAAGGCTTAAAACATCTCCAATTGAGTGCCAAATGTTTAGAAGGCTTTAAATTTTGACGCTCTTTAATATAATGTTATTTTTATGACAAAATTAACGAGGAGAAAGAAGTAAATAATAATTTTGTAAATATATTTGAAATAAACAGCAAGATTTTCAAATAGTTGAAGTAAATAAAAAATATATTGGTAAATATATTTACAAAAGGTCAATAAATCATCTACTTGGAAATTTTATGTGAATAATAAATTTATTAGATAATAACATATTTACAAGAAGTCAATGCTCAGATTGAGCTTAACAAGAGCAATAGATTTGGGGGCAACAACCATAATAAATATTATCTAATCGTGGAAATGCCATGTCAGGTGCACCTATCAAAATCAGAGCAAGCCAATTACCAAATCCACCTATCATCGCCAGCATAACCATAAAAAAGATAGTTAAAAAAGTGTGAGTCGTTATTAGAACAATATAAAGTTGATGATTCCCACCAAGAATTTGATTGCTGGGTTGTGCTAATTCCATATGAATCAATACTGAAATTTTTTAGGTAATTAGTTAAACAATAAATTTAAAAGAAATAAATTGATCATTTATTTGATAAATTTTAAATTTGTTGTTATTTATTTGACATATTTTAAAAGAATAAAACTAAGTGACACCTCTGGTGCCACCACATTATGTGGATTAAAAAAATAAATATATTTTATTTTTTTTTAATTAATAAGATGGACCCCATCTCTTATCAAATGACAAGTAATATAGAGAGCCATCTCATATGGTGTAAGACATCAGAGATATCCCATAACTTTACTCATTTTAAAATATTGTTGTTTACTACAATTATTTTCAAAAAATTATTATTCATTGTAAATTTTCATTTATAATATTATTAATGGTAAATTTATCATCAAATGTAACAAATATTGTATATTGATGTCTTCTTAACTCTCTCATCTAATCATTATAATTTAGTCATTTTTAAATTATTTAAATGTTAAACCCCTACATCAAATTTCAAAAATAATTTTAAATCAACCTTATATGTTGAAGTATAAAATTTCAAGTATATTGTTTTCACATTTTAAGTGACTGCTGGTCATTTCTAAGTCGTTACTGGTAATACTAATACACGATAGTTGGTTGGGATAATAACTATTAATAAAAATTTTTGTTGTCTTTACTTAAAATATTGAAAATTTCCAAGACTAATAAGGTTATCTTTTTTTCTGATTTTTTAATTCATGTTAAATTCACTTTTGGCATCACCTTTGTGATGGAGCCAGAAATTTCTTTAAGGAGGTGTGAATAAGCTAAAATAATTTTATGAATTTTTAAAATTTATAATTACAAAATTAGGACTTTTTCAAATAATATAGATTTTTTTTCTTTAGATTTATTTACATTTTAAGTTCAAAATACTTATGTAAAATGTAAAACTTAAAACTTGATGGTATAATTTAAACTTTTCTAAAAACTTTAAATAAAAATATTATAATTTGAAACTTCAAGGAATGCTAAAATTTAGTTTTTGGGAGTAAAAGTGAAAGGAGCATCTTGGGTGAGACAACTCCCCGGCCTAAGGTGGCTCCGCCACCACACTTAATCAAAATTAATAGTGCGAAAAGATACTAATAAAATAAAAAAGAAAACGGTGGTTACAAGTATAATTTAACGGTAGTTACATATCTTATCTTATTATAAAATGTAGAGTTTGAATTTTTTCACTTTCAATTGTAAAAAAAATAAAAGGAAACGAATAATTTTCCGTGAGAAAAACTGCAATGACAACAAGTTTATTTTTTATTTTTTAGAATAATTAAAAATAATCGACTTTGAGTTTTTATGTCGTCTAACCTTTGAACGACATTCAAATGCCGTTTTCAAACGAAACGACACTTACATTTTTAAAACAAAATGGTATGGTTATCCAACTGTTTCTATTGCTCGTCTCTTAACTCCCTCACTTTTTCTAGACCTTCTAGAATCTTCTTCTGTCGTTAAACTACATGTCGTTTTACTTTTGAACAACATTGAATTGCCGTTTTTCAACTGAAACGACATCAAACTTTCACAGGAACTCAGTTCTTCAGGTTCTTCCAAAACCTTCTTCTCCTGCTTAACTTTTCCCTTTTCTTCCACAAAAGTTCAAAATCTTTTACTTTCCAAAAGGAAAAAAAAAATAAAAAAGAAAAGGAAATTATGATGAACCCAAGAGCAGACAAGCTTGTTAGGAGGACGACAATGGTGGCTACAATCACCGCTTCCTATTTTCTGTTAACCGCAGACTATGGCCCAGAACCCAATGCTCTTGACCCCGTAAGCTCTTGTTTTTTTTTTTTTTTTTCCGCTTTACCAAAAGATTCACTGTTCTGTTGAAATTCTTAAATCTTGTGTGAATGGTTGGACTAGATTCAATTTTCTGTTGTTTTTCTTCTATTTACTTTTTTATTATTCTTGATTCTTTAAAGTTTTTAGAGCGTCTATTTTGATGTTAAGAATTTTGGGTCTCTCTAATTATTGTATTATTTTTCTGAGCTTCACAATAAGCATTTAGTGTGATTGAAATTATTATTTGGGAATTTTGATTGGTGGGATTACTGTGCTAATTTTTTTCTAGTTTCTAAAAGAATTTTCTTGCTGGGCTTTGGGGTTTTCATTGTTGAGCTTTTTCATTTTTTGGATAGATTGACCAGGAAAGAATAAAATCTGTCTCTCCCTGTTTAAGTTTTGTTTTTCTTTGTATGGAACACCAGTATAATGCATGAGTTCTCTTGGACTGCTGTTTGTTCATAGAATGGGAATGGACTTCTGTGATGAGATGGATAAGTTGTGCATACACAGTGATAGAAATGGCCGGCAGCACCCCCGGTTTTTCAGAGGGGTGGTTAGGCTGCTCATTCTCCTCACAAACTCTTGGGTTCAAGTTAGTCTCACTGCAGTGAATAGATTACGGGTTTCGTCACAAGTTGGCGTGGTTCGTATCATACCTTGTCTTTCACGTGACAATAAGTGTGAAAGATATTTTCCCGCTATACTTCTTCTTCTCTAGCTTGCAAACGTAAGGCTTGTCGTGCGACTAGTCCAGGCATCTCACCCTGATCTGCCTCGAACTCCTCAAATTGAGGGACAGTAAAGAAATTTCTATGCAACAACAAGTGAGGTTAAGCGAGCGTGATGTGAACCCCGCCAACTTGTGACGAGACTCGACAACGAAATGAAACCAAAGAACGTTCTACGATTAGATTTGGATGGGAGACCTCGACTCGTTGCTTCAACAAAAACAATAACCTTGGTATATTTGACCTCAACCCATTGTTTAATGCGAAATAAGCACCTTGGTATAAGGAAGACGCTACAAACGGTGGTGAAAATCCGTTTGATAAGTCGATAGTGAACGCCACGGAAAATTCTGATAAGTTCAAATGGTTCGTCAAAAAACCATAGAGAAAATTCTCTCACATTTTGAATAATTCTTCTCCCCAATAACCTGCTCATTAGCTTCAGAGCATGCCTTTTTATAGGCTGCTAAGTACAATTCTCTTTTCCTAATTTATCCTCTAATAAATTCAGTTTTGACCAAAAGGAAAACAATTCAGGAAACTAACATATTCTTCCTAAACCACTCCTACAACTAGAAAAGGAAAAATGAAATATTTAAAGTAGCTTTAGTATCAGCCATTATATCTTCAGAATCACTCCTAACGAATAAGGAAAGTTCAATAAATTGACATACACGCCATGCAATCAGACCTATAACGTCAAAAGGGAAAGTAACCATGCCAATTTACTTGTTGAAATTAAGCTTGTTTTGACTGGACTCTTATAGAACTTCAATCATGGTGATGCTCCTCTGATGATAACGTGGACCATGCTCAATAGGCCTTCACGAATTTACTTGTCTAAACTTCTTAAATCAGCCCATTCAATGCTTCTTTAAATCACTTAGATCTAAGTCTCGTAATTGGCCCAATCGGCAAGCTTAATGGATCACGTGGGTATTGCCTTTGAGTCCCTTCACGCCCACCTGTTAGTTCCCCGTCATGTATGCTTGGATGTGCAGCCTTATTCGCATCATTCTCCCTCTCTTGAAAAGGATTTGTCCTCAAATTAAGTTCATCACCTGCGAGTAAGTACATCTGCGACAATGTTTTCTTCTTCTATTTTTTTCTTTTCTTTTTTTCTTTTTTATTTGCCATAAACAGGACTTACAATTAGAACCAGAAATTACAAATCACAAACAAATTCGGAAACATATATTTTTTTTTCAATATGTCGTGAATAGGAATTGCAACTAGAACCAAAAATTACTAATTAGAAACAAATTCGGAAATACTTTTTTTTTCAGACTCTTTTCTGTTTTATTTTCTTTTATTTTCTTTTCTTTTTGACTTTTTTTTTTTTTTGTGATTTCGATTTTTTTTTTTGGAACTATCAGGAACGAAAAAAAAAAAAACTAGAATTCAAACAAAAAGAAAATATAAAGGATAGGCAAACCTGAGACTAGAACCCATGCTCTGATACCAAATGATGTAAACCCCGCCAACTTGTGATGAGACCCAATAACGAAAAGAAACCCAAGAACGTTCTACGATCAGGTTTAGATGGGAGATCTCGACCCATTGCTTCCACAAAAACAAGAACCTTGGTATATTTGACCTCAACCCATTGTTTAATGCGAAACAAGAACCTCGGTATAAGGAAGACGCTACAAATTGTGGTGGAAATCCGTTTGATAAGTCGATAGTAAACGCCACGGAAAAATTCTGATAAGTTCGAATAGTTCATCAAAGAACCAAAGAGAAAATTCTCTCACATTCTGAATAATTACCTCCCCAAAAACTCTCCTCATTAGCTTCAGAGCATGCCTTTTTAAAGGCTGCTAGGTATAATTCTCTTTTCCTAATTTATCCTCTAATAAATTTAGTTTTGACAAAAAGGAAAACAAATTAAGAAACTGACCTATTCTTGCTAATTCATGCCTACAACTAGAAAAGGAAAATTAAATATTTAAACTGGCTTTATTATCAGCCATTACACCAGAAGAATTACGCCTAAATAAGGAAAGTTAAATAAAATTGGCGTGGAAGCCTTACAACTATGCCTTTGCTAGATTCTTCTAGAACTTGAATAGGATCTGCATTCCATGCTCTTATGCTAGCCATGTCCTCATCACTTGTTACGCAAACGTGTACCATTTTTTGCAACGATTATTCACCGCAAGCCACTAGCAATATTCCTGCATCGTGACAACCAAGTAAGGAAAGATTGGGGTAGCAAAGTGTGTTGTTATCTACGATTGGTAATTTTAATAGAAAATTTGGGAATATTATTGTTATCAATTCATAGATGATTATCTAGTGGTGGAGAATAAAACCCTTAACCGATTGTTTTCCATTAATTTCCTTTACATTTCCTTTATTCGTGTTTTCTATTTAAATTGCAATTAATTAGTTTAATCATCAAAAATCCCCCATTTGTTCTTGTGACCATTAGATTTTAATTTAATCAGGTTCTAGTTTTATTTTCTCTTTTAAAAGTAAATTAGCTAAAATTAGTCTTCGTGGGATTGACCCTTGCCACTGCTATACTGAATTATATTTGTTAATAGTAAGGTTTAAATTTGATATAGTAAACAACACGCATCAGACGCTGATGGGCCTCGCCATTCCAGACAGAGTCTCACCTCGCCGGAAGCACCCACGATGGTGATTTTAGATGGAGGTTGCATTGGTTAGTAGTTGGCGGTGATGCTTCTCCAAATGATATGAACCATGCCAACTTGTGACGAAACCCGTAATCTATGATGTCTCCAAGATCGTCTCTATGCACAGGTTCGATTGGGATGGAAACCGTGACCTGTTGATTGAATTGTGATACGAACCTTGGTATAGAAGGCTGCGACCCAATGCCAACCCGCAAACAAGAACCTTAGTATTGTCGTAGACGTCACAAACGGTGGTGGATAACCGTTTGATAAGTCGAATTTGAATGCTACAAGACAAAGTCTTGATAAGTTCGATTGGTTCAACAAGAACTAAGAGATAAATCATAAGAGTGAATATAATGTCACAAAGTTCTTTATTGATATGAAAATAAAGCCTATTTATAGGCTGAGAAGTACAATAATATTCATAGAATTTGCTAAGCTAAAGAAAAGGAAACTAACCTAATAATTTTAGCCTAAAAATAAAACAGAAAACTAACTTAATTGTTTGGCTTTATTTTCCAGTCATTTACACCCATTATAAAGAAAAGGAAACTAACTAATTCTTGATCAATTAACCCAAAACAAACATGGACAACTAAATAGGGAATCAAACAACTTGGTTCAAACTAATCAAATCCTCCAAAAAACATGACCATTTGCATGGATTGCATGGCTGATGTGGTTTATTCAATTACATGGCTGAACTTGAATTAAATTGACTATTTGAGTTCTATTTGGTGATTCCACACATGTAGACTTGTCATCCTCTATCACAATATGCTGCACTAAAGTATTTGAAGCCTCCTTGATCCTCTTTGCCCGCGCTCTTGTAACTGGACCAACAAGAACTAGAACCGGATCCTTGGCCTTATCATTCCCCTCCTCTTGAAGAAGATTTGCTCTCAAATCGTCACCTGTATCAAAAGGACTTAAATCAGAAACATTAAAAGTTGCACTAACATTATACTGACCTGGTAAGTCCAATTTGTAAGCGTTGTCATTGATGTGGTTAAGAACTTAAAACGATCCGTCTCCTCATGGAAACAACTTTGAGTGCCTTTGATTCGGAAACCTTTCCTTGTGCATATGCAACTAAACCCAATCACATGACGCCCTTTGTTGGCTTGATTAACATATTGCTTTGTTCTCCACTCGACATTGAGCCTTGCTTTCTCATGTATCTGCTTAACAAATTCAGCTTTCTTTTGTCTATCTAAGTTAACACGTTCAGATAAAGGTAATGGAGATAAATCCAATGGAGTCAAAGGGTTAAAAATATAAACAATTTCAAAAGGTGAAAACTTAGTAGCAGAATGAAAGTAAGATTATAAGCAAACTCAACATGTAGTAAACACTCCTCCCAAGTCTTAATGCTCTTCTTAATGATAGCCCTCAACAAAGTTGACAAAGTCCTATTTACTACTTCGGTTTGACCATCAGTTTGTGGATGACAAGTAATAGAAAACAAAAGGTTAGTACCTAACTTACACCACAAGGTCTTCCAAAAGTAACTTAAGAACTTCGCATCCCTAACTGAAACAATGGTCTTAGGTATGACATGTAACCTTACAATTTCCTTAAACAATAAATCTGCAACATGTGACGCATCATTAGTTCTATGACATGGGATAAAATGTGTCATCTTAGAGAATCTATCTACAACTACAAAGATAGAATCACATCCATGGTTAGAGCTAGATAAACCCAAAACAAAATCCATAGAAATATCAATCAAAGGCTCACTAGGTATAGGGAGTGGGATGTATAATCCATGGGGTTACACTCGAGATTTTGCCTGCCTACAAATGACGCATCTGCCACAAATTCTCTTTACATCCCTTTTCATGTGTGGCCAATAAAAATGTTCCTGCAAAATAGCCAATGTCTTGGCGACTCCAAAATGTTCCATTAACCCTCCACTATGGGATTCCCTGACTAACAAATCTCTCAATGAACAAACCCTTCATGTCTAAAAAATTTTCCAATAGCATTCTTCTCAACATTCTATACTCTTCTCCACAGTCATGGTCTAAAGAATATAACTTCTTAATCTGCTCAAAACCAAGTAATTTCGCATCAAGAGTAGAAATTAACACATATTTTCTGATGCAAATAAGGCTGCATAACTAAGCATACATGAGGGGCAACTAACATGTGGGTTTGGAGGGACTCATGGGCAGCACCCACGTGATCCATTAAGCTTGCCAATTGGGTCAATTACAAGACTTAGAGCCAAGCGATTTAAAGAAGCATTGAATGGACTGATTCAAGAAGTTTGGACTCAAGTAAATTCGTGGAGGCCCATTGAGCATGATCCACGTTATCATCAGAGGAGCATCACCATGATTGAAGTTCTAGAAGAGTCCGTCAAAACAAGCTTAATTTCAACAAGTAAATTGGCATTGTCACTTTCGCTTTTGGTGTTATAGGTCTGATTGCATGGTTTGCATGCCAATTTATTGAACTTTCCTTATATATTAGGAGTGATTCTGAATGTGTGATGGCAGATAATAAAGCTAATTTAAATATTTTATTTTTCCTTTTTTAGTTGTAGGAGTGATTTAGGAAGAATAGTTTAGTTTTCTTATTTGTTTTCCTCTTGGTCAAATCCGAATTTATTATAGAATAATTTAGGAAAGATATATTTATATTCAGCAGCCTATAAAAAGGTATATTTTGAAGTTAATGGAAGGATGGGGAGGAAGTAATTATTCAGAAATGTGAGAGAATTTTCTCTATGGTTCTTTGACGAACCATTTGAACTTATCGGAATTTTTCCGTGGCGTTCACTATCAACTTATCAAACAGATTTCCACCACTGTTTGTGGCGCCTTCCTTATATCGAGGTTCTTGCTTCACATTAAATAATGGGTTGAGGTCAAATATACTAAGATTCTTGTTTTTGTTGAAGCAACGGGTCGAGGTCTCCCATCAAAACCTGATCATAGAACGTTCTTGGGTTCCTTTTTGTTGTCGAGTCTTATTACTCTTGTCGGGGTTCGTATCATTTGGTATCACAGTTTCGGTTCTAGTCTCAGGTTTATCTATCCTTTAAATTTTCTTTTTCTTCAAATCCTTGTTTATTTCAGTTCCTGATAGTGCAAAAAAAAAAAAAAGTGTTTCGGAATTTGTTTGTAATTTATAAATTCTGGTTCTGGTTCTAGTTCTAATTCCAAAAAAAAAAAACGTCAAAAGAAAAAAAAAAGTAAAAAAAAAATGAAGAAGAATCAATTAATCTGATTGTGTTAAGAAAAAAAGTAGAAGAAGAAAACATTATCGTAGATGCACTTACTCGCAGGTGATGAACTTGATTTGAGGACAAATCCTCTTCAAGAGGAGGAGAATGATGCAAATAAGGCTGCACAACTAAGCATACATAGGGGCAACTAACATGTGGGCTTAGAGGGGCTCAAAGGCAGTACCCACATTATCATCAGAGGAGCATCACCATGATTGAAGTTCTAGAAGAGTCCGTCAAAACAAGCTTAATTTCAGCAAGTAAATTGACATGGCCACTTTCCCTTTTTATGTTATAGGTCTGATTGCATGACTTGCATGCCAATTTATTGAACTTTCCTTATTTGTTAGGAGTGATTCTGAAGGTGTAATGGCTGATAATAAAGGCAATTTAAATATTTTATTTTTTCTTTTCTAGTTGTAGGCATGAATTAGGAAGAATAGGTCAGTTTCCTAATTTGTTTTCCCTTTTATCAAAACTGAATTTATTATAGGATAAATTAGGAAAAGAGAATTGTACCTAGCAGCCTATAAAAAGGCATGCTCTGAAGCTAATGAGGAGGGGGTTATGGGAGCAAGTAATTATTCAGAATGTGAAAGGATTTTCTCTTTGATTCTTTGATGAACCATTTGAACTTATCAGAATTTTCCGTGGCGTTCACTATCGACTTATCAAACAGATTTCCATCACCGTTTGTGGCGTCTTCCTTATACCGAGGTTCTTGTTTCGCATTAAACAATGGGTTGAGGTCAAATATACCGTGGTTCTTATTTTTGTTAAAGAAACGGGTCGAGGTTTCCCATCCAAATCTGATCGTTGGGTTCCTTTTCATTGTCGGGTTTCGTTATTCTTGGCGGGGTTCATATCATTTGGTATCAGAGCTTAGGTTCTAAGGCAAGTTTGAAATTATCCTTTGATTACTTTATTGTTCTTCTTCTATTCGAATTAAAAAAAAAAAGGTCAGAAAAAAAAAAGAAAGTTGTTGTTCGAAATTTTCAGAAATCAGGGTCTAACTAGGTTTTCTTGTTACTGTTGGGGGTTAGAAATTTCTTTGGATTTATTACTACTTTATTTGTTATCATTCGGACCTTTGCTGGAGATTGTCATTAAAAAAAAATCCAGATTATCAAAAGAACAAGCAGAAGAAGAAATCCAAATTAAAAAAAAAAAAAAGGAATCATTACTGTCATTCGTTGTCATTTTGACCTAGCATCTCTTACTTTAGAACCATCTTTATCATTTTAATTACTTGCACAAGTTTTTTGGGAATTGCATATTGAATCTTGTGGTTTGTTTTGGTTGCTTTTCTCATCGAATTGCTGCTTGAATCCTAATTGTCCTTGTGTCCCTCCAAGCCCACATGTTAGTTACCCCTCATGTATGCTTAGCTGTGCAGCCTTATTTGCATCATTAATGATGAGGACATGGCTAGCACAAGACCATGGAATGCGGATCCTATTTAAGTTCTAGAAGAATCTAGCAAAGGCACAGTTGTAAGGCTTGCATGCCAATTTATTTAACTTTCCTTATTTAGGCGTGATTCTTTTGATGTAATGGCTGATAATAAAGTCAATTTAAATACTTAATCTTTCATTTTCTACTTGTAGGCATGAATTAGGAAGAGTAGGTCAGTTTCCTAATTTGTTTTCCTTTTTGTCAAAAATGAATTTATTATAGGATAAATTAGGAAAAGAGAATTGTACCTAGTAGCCTATAAAAAGGCATCCTTCAAGAGAGTGCATCGGCAACGATGTTTTCCTTACCTTGTTTGTATCGGATGACATATAGAAATGTCTCAAGGAACTCCACCCATCGTGCATGATGCTTGCTCAACTTGTGTTGTCCTTTCAAGTGCTTCAAGGACTCATGATCAGTGTGAATTACAAACTCTTTAGGCCAAAGATAGTGCTGCCATGTCTCTAAGGCTCGAACCAATGCATACATCTCCTTGTCATAAGTTGGGTAATTTAGTGTTGCCCCATTTAGCTTTTTGCTGAAGTACGCAATTGGTCTTCCTCCTTACATCAAGACTGCTCCTATCCCAAAACTTGAAGTATCACATTCAATTTCAAATGTCTTAGTAAAATCAGGCAAAGCAACTAAAGGTGTATTAGTCAATTTATCTTTAAGTAATTGAAAGGCCTTTTCTTGTTCCTCGCCCCATTTGAATCCGATGCTCTTCTTAATGACTTCAGTCAATGGTGTGGCAATGCTGCTAAAGTCTTTCCCAAACCTCCTATAAAAGCTAGCAAGCCCATGAAAACTTCGCGCATGCCCTACACTTGTGGGTGTTAGCCACTATTGAATTGCCTTTATCTTGTCTTCATCAGCTTGAATCCCTTGTGCACTCACAACAAAAACAAGAAACACAAGCTTGTCGGTGCAAAAAGTGCACTTCTTCATGTTAGCATACAATTTTTCTTTTCGAAGCACATCTAAAACTGATTGTAAATGCATAACATGTTCTTCCAAGCTTTTGCGATAAATAAGGATATCATTGAAATATACAACAAATCTACTAATAAAAGGTCTCAAAACATGATTCATTAAGCGAAGAAATGTACTAGGTGCATTAGTTAAACCAAAATGCATGACTAACCACTCATATATATCATGTTTAGTTTTATAGGTAGTTTTCCATTCATCACCTCATTTCATTCTAATTTGATGGCATATCATCTAAGCGAGGAATAGGATGTCGATACTTTACCATTATGCTGTTGATATCTCGGCAAGCAATGCACATCTTCCATGTCCCATCTTTCTTAGGAACTAAAATTACCGGAATGGTGCATGGACTCATACTTTCTCTCACATACCCTTTTTCCATCAATTCACTAACCTGCCTTTGTAATTCTTTTGTCTCCTCGGGTTGGTTCGGTACGCTGGTTGGTTAGGTATGGATGTTCTTGGTACAAAATCAATTTAATGCTCAATCCTTTGAATAGGTGGTAATCCTTGTGGTACATCCTTGGGAAAGACATCCTCATAATCCTACAAAAGAGAGACAATAACACTAGGCAAAGAAGTATCAAGTGTGTTAATGTTTAAAGCCTCTTTGTATAATATTACAATTATTGGCTGTTTTGAAAACAAAGCCCTCTTCACCTCATTTGCCCTCGCAATCAAGCTCTTTTTCCCCTCTTCTTTTCTCGCTTCGCTCGAGTTCTCACTTTCTTTTTCGTTTTGCTTTTCCTTTTCACTCATTCTCGTTTTTTCTCTCTTTTCTTTTTCATTCTCTATTTTTTTTCCTCTCATTCTTAATCTCTTTTTCACTTTCTTGTTGTAACATAACTTGATCTTCATAAACTTATCTTAGGGTCATAGGTACAAGAGTTACATTTCTTTGCTTGAATTCAAATGTGTATTTGTTTGTGAATCCATCATGTTTCACATGTCTATCAAATTGCCATGGCCTACCAAGTAACAAATGGCTTGCTTGCATCGGAACCACATCACATAACACCTCATCTTCATATTTTTCAATGCGGAACGCAATCAATGTTTACTCACTTTAATTTCACCACTATTGTTCAACCATTGCAACTTATAAGACCTAAGATGTTTTCTTGTAGGCAGCCCTAATTTCTCTACCATAGTAGTGCTAGCAACATTAGTACAACTCCCACCATCAATAATAACACTATATACCTTGTTATTCATGTGGCACCTAGTGTGAAAGATGCTTTCCCGTTGTACATCTTCGTCCTCCTTGACCTGCACACTTAACGTTCTTCTAGCAACTAACAATTCACCTTGGACTGCATAGTCTTCATCGTCAGCGTCCTCCAATGGTGGTATGGACTCGATATCATCTTCATTTTCGGTTTCACTTTCGCATTCTCTCGCATGAATATTACTTGCTTGTTTGGACATTGATTTGCGATATGTCCTCTTCCTTGGCACATAAAATATTTAATTTCACGATTACGAGTAGTAGTTTGTTCAGTTTTACCTTGAGTTTGGCGGCCGACTATTTCTTGTTTTGGATCCACTTTTGGTTTGATTGGGGCTGGTTGCTTTTCCTCCCTGCTAGCAAAATTTGGCCTCCAAGAGGATCCCCTACCTTGTACTTCACGCGAGCTGCTACCCCTCCTTTTTAGTTGGTGCTTAATTTTGATGGCCATATGTACCATCTCATCCAACTCTATATACTCACGCAACTCCACTTGGTTTGCAATTTTGGAGTTTAAACCAACCAAAAAGCCTGACAGGGTAGCCTCCGGTCCTCCTCCACATTGGCTCTAATCATGGCTACCTCCATCTCTTGGTAGTAGTCTTCCACGCTTTTATTACCTTCCACCAATCTTTGCACTTTCGGTAAAAGTCCCGATAGTAATGGCTTGGCATAAATCATTTCCGCATGACGGCCTTCATCACTTCCCAAGTGCCCACCAGTCTCTCATCATTTCGCCTCCTGTTGAGCATCAACTGATCCCACCAAACAATAGCATAGTTAGAAAACTCAATGGTGACAAGTTTTACCTTTTTCATTTCGGAGTAGTTGTGGCACTCAAACACCAACTCCACCTTCTTCTCCCACTTCAAGTACGGCTCGGGTTCATTCCTTACTTGAAATGATGGAATTCTCATCTTAATACTACCAAAATCATTATCCTCCCTATTCCTATCTCCTCGAACCCGTCCAAACCTCCTAACACTGCCCACCAAGCGTCTTTCATCCTCCTCCTCAAAACCGCCCTCATTGAACTCCTCATAGTCCTCCGCTTCATGTCTCGGTTGAACTTTTCCCTTCTTCGCACATTAGGAGCGGGTTGTGGCTGCTCCACACATGTATTCTCTACATAATCTATCCGCTCGTGAATCTGCTCTAATTCCAACCTCATCACACGCTTCATCTCACCTATCATGGCCTCCATAAACAACTTCGGATCTGTGGCATCATCGGTAATGCTATTGTGAGACATGATTGCTGCAAAACAAAGTTAGTAATAAAGGACCTCACAAATTCACTCCCTCACGTGTTTCACTCGAATAATGGTTTCACACACACTTGTATTTGCACACAATAAGATGTCACTCAAGTCCTCACAATTTACTCCTAGAAATCCTCTTGAGTTCTTATCAAACTAATACAAACATCAATCAAGATTCGCGAATGACAGTCAATCCAAGCTTATCAATAATTTTCAAAAATTTATACAAAAATTTTGTTGGCATTTGGGATAAGGTGATTTGGGCTTATTGGGACCTAAATTGATGAAAACAAACAAAATGTTTTTTTTTTTTTTTGTTGTGTCTTTATATACTTTTTTTTTTTGGGACAAATTCGGCTAGACAAGTTTGGTCACAAAGGAAACAAGGTTAAAAGGGAATAGGCAGACCTGAAGCTAGAACCGAAACTCTGATACCAAATTATACAAACCACGCCAACTTGTGGCGAAATCCATAATCTAAGAAGTCTCCAAGATCGTCTCTATGCACAGGTTCGATTGGGATGGAAACCGCGACCCGTTGCTTGAATCGTGACACGAACCTTGGTATAGAAGACCGCGACCCAATGCTAACTCACAAACAAGAACCTTGGTATTGTCATAGACGCTACAAATGGTGGTGGAGAACCGTTTGATAAGTCGAATTTGAACGCCACAAGACAAAGTCTTGATAAGTTCGATTAGTTCAACAAGAACTAAGAGATAAATCACAAGAGTGAATAGAATGCCAAAAAGTTCTTTATTGTTCTGAAAATAAGGCCTATTTATAGGCTGAGAATTACTATAATATTCCTAGAATATGCTAAGCTAAAGAAAAGGAAACTAACCTAATAATTTTAGCCTAAAAATAAAAAAGGAAACTAACTTAATTGTTTGGCTTTATTTTCCAGTCATTTACATCTATTATAAAGAAAAGAAAACTAACTAATTCTTGACCAATTAATCAAAAAAAAAAAAACGTGGACAACTAAATAGGGAATCAAACAGCTTAGTTCGAACTAATCAAATCCTCCAAAAAACACAACCATTTACATGGATTACATGACTGACGTGGCTTCTTCAATTATATGGCTGAACTTAATTTAAATTGACTATTTGAGTTGTATTTGTTAATTCTACACATGTAGACTTGCCATCCTCTATCACAATGTGTTGCGCTAAGGTATTTAAGGCCTTCTTGAACCTCTTTGCCCGCGCTCTTGTAACTGGACTAACAGGAACTAGAACCGGATCCTTGGCATTATCACCAACGGAGGTCGCTCAAACCGGTGAGAATTTTGCGAGTTCGTCGATCGTGGAGTTTCATCCAAGAGTCACGACAGCCGGCGAAGGCGAGATCTCGCGACGACGACGATCCCTGCTAGCTACATGCGCAAGTCTGATCACGAAGTTCACCGGCGACAATGATGACCATGACGATGATAGTGACGCTGATCCGAAACAGCGGAAGACTCAAGAGGAGAGAGACCCAAGAGGATAGAACATATTCAGGGGTATTTTTGGTTTTTTCTCTTACTATTTAATTTATTTTCGCTATTTAATAACAATAGTTTCGAATCTGCTATTATTTTAAAAGTATATATTACATTATCCTCTTTTGCCTTTTCTCGCTATATATATATATATATATATATATATATCTGTGTGTGTGTGCGCGCGCGCGCGCGCGTGTGTCTTTGTGTGATTTGAGACACGCGACCATAAGAAGAAAAGGAAGTCGTAGTGTAGAAATATGCGTGAACGAATTACGAAGCCTTCCAAATCAGTTATTTCTGGAATATTTTGTAATAAAAATATTTAAATGATGATTGGAATTGACGTCGAACGCCAATAAATGCCACATGCAGGTGTTTGGTTGCCACCTCCACTAAATTATGCTATATATGACAACTATAATAGTATTGTATATCTTCTAATATCCACTGTCACAACGAATTATTACGATCTAATTAAGTTGAATTATAGGATAATAATAATCAAGTTTCACATGCCTCCAAGTCCAAGACCTTCCAATTTCCATACACGATGATATATATAGAAACAATTGGCTTCCAGTGTTGAAAAAAACTTGACTTTAGTTCTTATACAAACTTTACTGCCCACGTTGCATCTCTTAGTCTATAATTCTCCTAAATTGGCAAAGATATATTCTTATATATATTTTTATACTCTTTTACCTATATATGCACCCTTATAAAATGCGCTTATAAATTAAATTTATTTTTAACGTTATTGTTATAACTATTTGATTACAATGTGCACGTAATATCATTTGCACTAAGCAGTTTTGAATAATACATGTTACAAGGTTTTAAATAAAAGATTACTATAAATCAATTATAAGATGCACAATATAATGTTATAATTATTAGATCACTCCGGTTATCGTATAGGAAATAATTCTTATATATATATATATATATATATATAACTACAGATTCTTATATATATAACTACATAATCATATGAAGGATTTGGAAACAGTCATCATAATAATAAATAATGTTAAGAAGTCAATAGGATCATCTTCCAAAACCATGCATATCTTGTTCGGTTGATATTTGATTTTTGAAAATACAAGCAATGCAATTTTGAAAATATAATTGTGATTTGCAAGCAATGCAAGCACGGAAAAGTCCAAGTAATTTGTAGATTTTGAGAATATACAAACATGTATTATGTTTTTTTTCTTCTTACCTAAAATAGGTTGTGAAAATGATAGATATGATGAGGCAAATCAATTCGTACTATGAATACAACTAATTTGTCACGTTAGACATTGAGAGTGTCACTTGAAATGACACTCCTTAGCTGGAGTTGTTCCTAACGACTATGCAATCTCTCATCATTTTCTTTTCAGACGAAAAAAAAAAGAAAGAAAAAAGAAATGATACGAACCACGTCAATAATGTGACGAAATCCGATCCCAAATCTAGAAATAATAACCCAAGATCTTTCAAATTTGAAGAAAACCGCGATCCGTTGCTTAGTGAAGCAAGAACCTTGATATGGTAAAAACACCACAAACGGTTATGGAAGTCCATTTGATAAGTCAATTTGAACGTCACAAATAATCTTTGATAAGTTCAAATAAGTTTCTTCAAGAACTCAAGAAAAATAACTCACAATATGAAAAAACATTAAAAAAAAAAACCATAGTCTGAAAATCAGCCTTATATAGCCGAATTTCAATTTGTAAAATTCCTAACCCTAATGATAAACGTGCCTAAAATACCTAGGAATCAGATTTATCTAAACAAAAATATTTAAATTTGGATTTAAATTCAAAATTTAAACTAAAACTTAAAACTAAAATAAGATTATAAAGAAATCAAATATTAATTAGATCTTGTTTTGAATTTTGAACTTCTTGATCACTTGAAAACGTAATCTTGACTTGATTCTTTGTTAGAAAATAACGTCCACTTCAGCCTTGGAAAATAAAAACGTCCACATAAGCCTTGGCTCTCTTTCGGATCAACTTTGATGAATAAAATCAGTCTTTGAGCACACTCATTTTTTATTGTAGAACTCTCCGGACTAAGTTATTCAGCTCTGCTTTGAATCTTTTAGCTCGAGCTCTCGTCACCAGACCTACTGAAACTTGAATTGGTTCGTGAGTATTCCTTTCAGCCTTGATGTCCTCGTCAAGAAAATTATAATTTCCTTTAGCAGGAACTTAGAAGGCAGTCTTGCAACATTTCACGAGTAAAATCGGTAGTTTTATTTTTGGTCCAATTTTTCTTCTTTTGCATTTAAGTTGGCCCTTAAGTTTTTGGTTTAATCAAGCAATGTGAACGAATTGCATTTGCGCGTACAAAACTCTTGTTTTACAAATTATACATATATATATATATATATATATATATGAGAAAGTGAATTTCTTCTGAAGATAGACTTTTAATTAATCTTCTTCTTCATTATTATCCCCCATTTTAGCAACACACGTGAGATCATTGCATATAATTGGATTTTAAGTAACTACTACATGTTATGTGATTAAAGTCAACTTGCGACAGCCAATTTATATATACTACTTAAGAAATGGCTGACAAGCGGTTTTTTAGCTGGAATCTAGTAACTTAGGATCAGTTTGACATCGTTGTGGTATGAAATATTTTTATTGAAATTATAGCGTGAATTCAAAGTTATATGTTTAAAAAAAACTTAAAAATCGAAAAAAAAAAACTAATAATGAAATGCATGAGCATTGTATTATTTAATTAGTTCAACCATAAAGCGACTTAAGGGATAATAATAATGTACCCTAGGACACATCAGTGAGTTTCATATATTTTTGTCTTCCTGAGGAGAAAATATGCAAATATGGGTATTAATGGACATTGTTGATAGTGAACAAAAAGTAACAGAAAGTGGGGAATTTATTAAATGAATGTGGCCGAAAATGACAACTGGAGAAGACAGGTTGGTGCAAGTGCTTGGTTTCGACAGAGGAGAGACAGAGAGAGGAAAGAGAAGAGAGAGAGAGAGAGAGAGGATATGTAACTGCAAAGTGATGAACTCAAAAGTGGGTACAGTTCAGAATTCAGTTTGCAAAAATCCCAAACATATGCACGGGAAATTGTGCCAGGCGTAGCAAGCTAGATGGGACCATGCCCATGCCATCAGCCCTCATCTCCTCTCCTGCAACTCCATAAACAGCTCACCAAACAGCTTTCAAGCAAGCCCTCTGTTATGTCGTGAATTTGTCACACATAGTTAAATTACTGGGTTACGTATATATATAGATTGGTCTTTCTTGATGATAGGTTCTATTCATACTCATTTATTATAATATTAGAGATAAATTTTGTAAAGGATAATGAATTTGGACCTATTCCACACTAGACTTAAATAAGGATATTAGATTATGAATTTGTTACACATAATTAATTTACTGGTTTTTTGGATGAATTATATCCGGATCCATTTAATACTCCCCTAAAAAGAAACTAAAATATATACAGATATATTTTAGATCATACTTTAATTTACACTGCATTGTTTTTGTTGTCGTCCACCTTTGATAATGTCGCTTCTTTGCCAAAAAAAAAAAAAATTGATAATGTCTCGTTTAATTTGCGTAGCTTTCTATTAACGAACATATTGTGCAAGTATATTACAGTTGTCATACGAAATTCATAAACAGCTAATAACAATATAAAAATACAAACTATTATCATTAATATTGGTGATTATTAGTACCGGCCATTACTCGACAGTAGAATATCGACAATAATGTGGTTTTTGTGTTGTAATTGATGGATCTTAAAGTTTGCGATCTATATTTGTTCAAAAAAGTGTAGACGATTATGACAAATTGTGATATACACAACTCTATCTTAACATGGACAATACAATTTTATGACCGAATAAGATCATACGATAAAATAAAAATTTCATTGTTAAGATGTTGGTTCGAACGGTGTAGACACTAAAAAGTTTTGTATATGTTTTTGAGTAATTGTCATAAATAGCCCCTGAACTCTTTCAAAGGTGTCGGTTTGGTCTTTATTCTTTTTTTTAACCGAGATAACCCTAAACTCTTATTTTTTGGCCGTTATGATTATTTCCATCCAAATTCGTTAACTTGTGAGTGTATTCTAAAAAGTAATTAATTTATCAAAAATTAAAAAAAAAATTAGAAAACAATAAAGTTTCCTCTAATTTCTCTCTCTCTCTCTCTCTCTCTCTCTCTCTCTCCTTTTCTCAAAACCCAATTTAGCGTTGGGAGGGGGGGGGGGAGGGGAGAGGCGGCACCGGGGGTAGGCAGTTGCAATCTGCAACGGAGAGAGAGGGGTGATCAAGCCAACACCCAGATCGTGAAGGGGGGGGGGGGGGGGGGGGGGCGCATTGGCATCTCTGTGGGGTGGGCAACAGTGTTGTGGTGGGGGAAGAAGCAAACCAAATCAGAAGGAGAGAGGGGCGGAGGGCATCGTCAACGGGGTGGGCTGGGCTAGGCTTCCTCGTCACGGTAGGGGGGAAGGGCCTAAAAGCCCAGATCACGAATTAGGGGGGGAGAGGGGGGGACCCAGTCACGGGATGGGACGAACAACAGTAGGAGGGAAGGGAACTCAAATCACAAGAGGCGAACAGCAGTAGGAGGGGGGACCCAATCGCGGGGTAAGGCGCAAACATAGATGGGAGGGGGGGCACCTAGCCATAGGGTTGGGGGTGAATGGCAGCAGGAGGGGGCGGCGAAACCGATAGAGGGAGTAGGAGGGGCAACCCAATCGTGGTTGGGGTTTTGGGGGGGGGGGGGGGGGAAGCAGATTGAGAGAGAGACAGGGAGGGGTGGAGGGTGGGCGAAAACATAGTGAGAGAGGGGAATGAAAGAAAGGGGAGGGTATTTTAGTCATTTTAGTTAGATTCCATTAAAAATTTAATGGATTTGGATAGAAAAGAGCATAACAACCAAAAAAATATGAGTTTAGGGTGATCTCGGTCAATAAAAAATCAAACAAGGATCAAACCGTCACCTTTAAAAGAGTTTAAGGACTATTTAAGCCAATTACTCTATGTTTTTTTTTATATATGATTTTAATCAAACCAAATGATCAGAAATACATATAATATTCTTAACGTCAAAAGCTTGCTTTAAAAAATTGTATTATTCCCACCTTCGGTTCCATAATTTTATGATGATTTTTACTTTGTTTATTAGCTTTAAAAACTCACATTATGTAACCTTTGAATTTATCATACTTAACCACTTCAAAATCAATTTCCATTAAAAATAAATGAAAAGAGAAGCAAGTTATTCTCACTTAATTATTTCACTTAGAACTTTTTTTTTTAGGAAAAAAGAAAAATATCACACAATTGTATTTGTACCTAACCCTTCTTTTATGTCTATTTTTAGGGGTCGTTTGTGGTGACAATTGGAAATGGAGTTTTAGAAGTTGATTTGGAAATATGTATTTAGTAAAAGCGTAAATTGTAAATGATCTGTGATATAAATAATAGTATAAAAATTTGAAATATATTTATTGGGAAAAATGCAATAGTTATATGGATTTTGTTTTGTTCTTCTTGTCAATTTATGTGATTTGAAGATAAAAATCATCTCATGTTGACTCTTTTTTTTTTAAACTTTAAATAAGATAAAAATCATTTCATTTTGACTTGAAATAAGAAAATTATGAACTTTTAAAATTTGAATTTTTTGAAAAAAAAAAAAAAACAAAGAGAGAAAATGAGATGTAGATTTGAGAATTTTAAAATTAAGTAGTCAAAATTATGTTTAAAGTTGTTATTCTAAATGAGAGCTTAATACAAATTCTTATAGATGAGGCTCAATGGGATGATTCAAATTCATAAAATAAGTGAGAGTTTTGAGTAAGAGTAATTGGTCCAAATAGTTCCTGAACTCTTTCAAATGTGACGGTTTGATCCATGTTCACTCTTTTTTTTTTTTTTATTGAGATAATCCTGAATTCTTATTTTTTGGCCATTCCAATTCTTTCCATCTGGTTCCGTTAAAAAAATCACGGAATGATCATATGAGAAGCACGTTTTGTGCTTTTTGAAGGAAAATACTAAAAAGGTGAAAATACCCTTATTTATATTTTAAAAAAAAAAAAAAAAAAAGAGATACCTCTTTCTCTTTCCCCTCCCCTCCCACCCCTACCCCCCCAGATCAGACGCCGATGCTGGAGCCAAAGGCCATGTCCCTCCCTTCGTCATTCCTCCCAGTGCAATCCCCCTTGCCCCAATGCGATCTAGGTTTTATCCCCACCCCCTCCGGCACTGCGATTTCGACTGCCCCCCTCCCTCGGCCGCCTCGATCTAGGTTTCGGATCCTTCGGTGAGATCAAAGTTTTGACTCGCCGTCTCCCTCCTCCCTTCCTCTCTCCCTCGTTCCTCCCTCCTCCCCCTGTATCGTCACAATCTGGGTTTCAGACCCCCCCTGCCCCGTGTGATTTGAGTTTTGGCCTCCCCCCCTCGTGCCACCGTGCATTTCACCCCCCTCCCCCCCCCCCCCGGCACTGTCGTCGTGTGTTTCAGCCCTCCCTTCCTCTCTCCCTCCTTCACCCCTCCCCTGCGCCGCCACTATGCATTTCAAACCCACACCCCCCCCCCCCCCCCCCCAAAAAAAAAAACCTTCTTCTCCGTTGTGGCCCCCTCTCCTGTGGATATGGTTTTCAGAAATAGAGAGAGAGGGAGGAGAGAGAAAATTATTTTTTTTATTTTGTTAAATTAATTATTATTATTAAATTACTAAAACCCTTTCATAAATTAGATCATATGCATTGCTTATGACTTGTTTCATTAAAAAATTTAACAGTTTTAGACGAAAAGGATTAAAATTGTCAAAAAATAATAGTTCAGAGTTATCTTGATAAAAAAAATAAAGATTAAATTATCACTCTTAAAAAAATTCAAGAACTATTTGGATCAATTATTTTTTAAATAATTAAAGCAAGAATGATCTTCAAATTTAAAGCGGACAACATAAATAATCTTAAAAAAATTAGAAAAGAGTGGCAACTGAATTGATGTCATGTGCTCAGGTTGGCCGCTGTTGTTGTGCTGCCGACCATCCACATGCCCTTCAACGTCATGTTTTTTTTTTTAGTATTATTATTTCAATTTGCCTTGGGCGCCAAAATACATGGTTTTGTCATATTTCTATTTGACTATTCCACCAAGACATTTCTAAAACATCATCGATTCAAAAGGTCAAGGGCGGGTCAGTTACCACTTTTCGGACTGTGCTCCCTTCCATTGTATCCATCCAATTGTTCTCTCAGACGCGGCATCTGTATCTTCGCAACAGCCATTGCTATAAACCAATAATTTATTCATCTATTTGTATTCATCAACAACTCCAGCTGCCGAATTTCACTTAAAGTAAAATGGGCTTTCGCATGAAAAGCGTGAAAAATAATGAATTTTCTTTTGACATAGTAGTTAAAAAATATTCTCTATGATATTGTTTTTGAATACATATATGTATATTCTTTACACGATTTTGATCATATTCACACATACTACCAAAAGATATATCCCATCGTAAAAACTATTTTCAAAATCTGATCAATTCCAATAACAATGCTTATTACGAATATTCAGTCTCGATAAACTATCGTAATAATTATTATTATACTAAAATGCAAGACATGTTTGGTTAGTCAATTATTTGAGTGAATTCATTTAGATATCCCATTATTTTATAACTATTTAAACTCAAATGTAAATTATAAATTTTCACTTTTTAAAAATCCGTATCAAATTCATTTTTCTGACTTAGACTATTCAAATGTTATTTTTAACAAAAACTTTCTAAACACATATTTAATTTATATAGTAATTTAAATTTTATATTTGAATGCATATATTTAATTTGAAAGAATGTTCAAATGTTAACGAGGAAATAGGTGAAAAAAATAAAGATAAAATATAATTTATAATCCAAATGAGTTATAAAATATGAAAATTGATTATCCAGAGGAATATAATTTTAAATTATTGAATTATTGTCAGAAATATTTAGTATTAAATCAAATAAAGAATAAAAAAAAGATATTTGATCATCAATTTGCAAGTTTCGAGTGAAAACTAACATGACCTTCTCAGTTCAGTTGTGGGTTTACTTTAGGGTGTGTTTGGTTGGAAGGAGAGATGGAGGGAGGGAGAAAGGTGGAGGGAGAGAGGTGAAGGGAGAGTCCACTTTCATTATTTAGTTGGAAGGAAATGAGGAGGGAGATGAGAGATTGGGGGAGAATCTCTGCCCTTGGGCCCACTATAATGCACCATTCTATCAATGGAAGTTTAAAAAGACAATTTTGTCTTTAATTTTGTTTTAAAGCAAGTTTAAAATGGACAATATAGTAATTAATTAAAAAACTATCTTATATCATTTTAACTCTCCCTCCTGCTTATCAAATAGCACGAGGGATTCATACAATCCTCTCTATCCTTTACTCTTTCCACCTTTTACTGTCTCCATCCCTTCAACTTTCTCCATCTCTCATCCTCTCCATCCCTCCTACCAAACATAGCCTTAGTATGTAATGTAAAAATGTAAGAGTCTGGTAGAGACTTATGGCGGTAGACTTAGACTTCTCCAGTTCCGAGTGATTGAATAAGTGAGTCAAATTATCATATGACCCTCTTACTCTATCCCACCGTGATTTTGGGATATAAAGCCCCTCCCTTTTCACCACTCTGGGTCTCCCTCGGTCCAATTCTGTACTATCTATTTTTTTTTATTGAAAAAACACTTGAATGACTCAAATTTAGAGACAATTGTATCAACATTACATAAAAAATTAACTCTAGATTAATGTGACATAAATTTAAACTAAAATTAATTAAAATTTGTGTCATGTTAATTAATAGGGGAAAATTTATGTCATGTTAATTAATAGATGAAAAAAATATGATTGTTTAAGTAATTTTCTCTTTGTTTACTTTTTTTTTTTTTTGAAAATCTTTTTATTTGTTTTCCCTCTTCCTAAATATATGAAAATTAGAAGGGAGAATTGTTAGTTAAATTTAATCAAGGGAGCTGTTCTAGTCTGCACTACACGTGTATTTTTTTTTCTTTTTTTAATTTTTGAATGATCTGGATTCTAGGCCTATATTTATTGGGGCATGGCTGTGATAGAGACCCTCTGAAGGTCACTACTGGTAGAGCCTTTTTTTTTGGACCGTTAAGATTTAATCGAACGGTTCAAATGTTGATGGTGTACGATATTTATCATACACCTAATCTCACATAATCATTCCCACCTAAACTATTCTCCATCGCCGGCGATCTTCCCGCTGCCGGCGACGAACGCCGGCGACTCATCCTCGACGCCGGCGACCCAACTCCGGCCACCTCCGGCCCCCAGTCCCGAACACCGGCCATCGCCGCCGGTGACCCCATTTTCTCTCTCTTCCCCTTTCTCTCTCTTCCACTCCCTCCCGCCGGCCCCCACCCCCAGCCTCCCCCCACCCCCGACCGCCACCCTCCCCCGGCCCCCCCCGGACGACCCCCTCTCTCTTCCCCTTTCTCTCTCTTCTCTTCTCTCTCTCTCTTCCCCCTTCTCTCTCTTCCCCTCCCTCCCGCCGGCCCCCAGCCAGCCCCCCGGCCCCGCCCCCTCCCCTGGCCTCCCCCCCCCCCCCCCGATGACCCCCCTCCCCCAGGTCGCCACATTCCCTGGCCCCCCCTCTCTTTCTCGCGATTTCGCGATAGAGAGAAATCGCGAAATCGCGAGAAAGAGAGAGAAGGGGGGGGGGGGCCAGGGAGGGGGTCGTCGGGGGTGGGGGGAGGCCGGGGAGGGGGGCGGGGCCGGGGGGCTGGCTGGGGGCCGGGGGTGGGGGCCAGTGGGAGGTAGGGGAAGAGAGAGAAGGGGGAAGAGAGAGAGAAGAGAAGAGAGAGAAAGGGGAAGAGAGGGGGGTCGTCGGGGGGGGTGCCGGGGGAGGGTGGCGGCCGGGGGTGGGGGGAGGCCGGGGGTGGGGGCCGGCAGGAGAAAGGGGAAGAAAGAGAGAGAAGAGAGAGAAAGGGGAAGAGAGAGAAAATGGGGTCGCCGGCGGAGACGGCCGGCGTCCGGGGCTGGGGGCCAGAGGTGGCCGGAGTTGGGTCGCCGGCGTCGAGGATGAGTCGTCGGCGTCCGTCGCCGGCGACGGAGAAGAGTTTAGGTGGGAATGATTATGTGAGGTTAGGTATATGATAAATATCGTACACCATCAACATTTGAACGGTTCGATTAAATCTTAACGGTCCAAAAAAGAACTCTACCGGTAGTGACCCTCAGAGGGTCTCTACCACAGATTTCTCCTATTTACTGTGCTGCAACAGTTTCTACTCAAACACAAACTGCCGTATCTGAATCGATCTTTTACTTGTCTTTATTTTTGACCTCCTGCCTAAGAAACCAATTTTAATATTAAAAAAAAGAAAAAAAAAACAAACAAAAACAAAAACAACTCTTTTTTGCATAAATATGAAGAACACAGTTTTTTTTTCTTTCTTTTTTTCTGTATGATTAGTAGAAAATAGATTTGAACCAAATTGGAGTGGAAGAAAGGGAAAAAAGAGGGAGAAAAAAGCAAGAGCGGTCCTAATTCAGTTAAGAGAGAGAGAGAGAGAGAGAGAGAGAGATTGTTAAGCTTGTTTTTGATGTATTGGTTTGAATTGAAAATTTTAAATTAAAATGTATTGTTAAGTTTGTTAAACTTGTTTTTAAATTTTTTTAAAAATTAATTATAATTTTTTTTTATCTAAAAAAAATAAAAATTGAGTGAAAATTTTAGGTTTGAATGAAGAGCGGAAGCTAAACTGCAGGGCAAACAGTCAAACTGACTGGTCCAGTCTGTTTGGAAGGACTTGTAAACACTGCACAACACAGTCATGGCCGACTGCTTGCTTCTCGTGCCCACTGTGGCCGCACAATGGTTACAAGGAGAGATTTGAGGCTTTGAGACTTCAGATAGATCACCGAAATTTCTTTCGTTTTTTTTTTTTTTTTTTTTTTAAGTGTAAAGTTGGGAAACTTCATTTTGAAAAATTTAGTTATGGAAAAGGCCGACTTGCAATTTTTTTTTGACGCGTGAATTTTGCAATGAATTTCTCTCGTCCCAGATTAATTCTGTTTATGAATAATTAATTCATCAAAATGAGTCGATGATTCATTTATCAAAGTCCTTGATTCAGTATAGACTAGAATTATTTTTTAATAATTGGATGATTAGAATAAAATAAAATGACTTATCATAAAAATTCATTATTTATTAAATATTTTTAAGAAATAAAGTTTTTTTTAAAATTAAGATGAAAATTTTAAATTTTATTTCTTATAAAGTGTTAAGTTTAAAATTATTATTAAATTATATATCATGACAAAATATATATATATGTTTAATATCAATAATTTATTAAAAAATGTCGGTAAATCACAACAAAACAACTCATGAATGCTTTTTCAAAATAGATACAGAACTGTCACTATTTTACACAGTAATATCATTGAAATTGGAGATCCTCAAAGCTGATATTTGACAATCCTACATGAAGAAAGAGAAACTTTACAACTACAAAAGCATAAAATTTTTGTCATATACAAAAATATACTTATTACAGATAATTAAAAACTTGCTACCACCGCCATTGATGATAATTCTCTCCCTCTTTTTTCCCTTCCTAAAGAATAATTATTTTCTGATACAACAGGGTCCAGGATGCTTCCACTTTTTTTTTTTTTTTTCCCACATAATAAATAAAATAATCACACATTCATATGGTAAACGACAACTTGCACGAGACCCCGAAAGCTGTATATTTTGTAGGGCCCACGTAAAAAGATAACAACTTAAGAAAAATATCATAAATTTTACGTGAATTTTATAACTAATATCTATATATCACATTAATTATAAAATATATTTATTATGTTATCAAATTATAACATATGTATCAAGTTATCTTTTTAGTTAATTATCATTAATTTTTTTTATTATCTTTAATATTAAAATATCTTATGAATTTTACTTATGTGTGAAAATATCGTTTGATCTTTGTATTTATATCAAAATATCCAATGATCTTTATTATTTGAGTTAAAGTACCTCTTAATTTTAAAACACATGTAAAGTTCACGAGGTATTTTGATATTAAAAATAATAAAAAAATTAACGATAATTTACTAAGATGGATAACTTGACATATATGTTAAAATTCAAATGGCACAATAGATATATGTTTGATGTGTAAGTTTGAGTTAAGATTTTTAAATTTAAATAGTAAATTATGTAGATTTTTCAAAAAAAATAAAAAACTGTTTTAGAAAAAAATAAAAACTTTTGAAAAAAAAAATGAAAATATTGATTTTAACTTGTGAATCAAACAAGCCTTAATATCAAAATTCAAAGAAAATTTATGATATTTTACTAAAAACATGAGCCTACAAAAGGGCTCTCCCTCCTCCTCTTTCCCTCATCGATCTTCTCCAGTTATCACGCCTTGGACCCCTCTCTCTCTCTCTCTCTCTCCCCTCTCTCTTTCTCAGGTATTCCTCTAGAACGTTGAAGACCACACACACTCTTTTTCTTTTGTTCTTCTTTTCCACATTGTTTGTTATTTGAGCACTAAAACTCACCGTTATATACGCATTTTTGGACTGACTAATTTTCATTATAGGAAAAACAAAAACAAAAACAAAAGAAGAAGAAGAAGAAGAAAAATGGTTTCTCGACTGCAATGGACGACGCCGTTTTTGGGGTGTCTGCTAATAATATTGGTGTCCGGAGCTATTGGTGCTGCGCCGAGGAAGCCAGTGGATGTGCCATTTGGCAGAAACTATGTGCCCACATGGGCTTTTGATCACATTAAGTACTTCAATGGAGGCTCAGATATCCAGCTCCACCTGGACAAATACACTGGTAATTATTACTTCTATTGTTATTATTATTGTTCTTATTGGCTCTAATCGCAAATATTACCATTTTTTCTCTTTTAATGGTCAGTTTTAGTTTAAGTTTTTTTTTTTTTTTTTTTTTGAACAGGTACTGGTTTTCAGTCCAAAGGCTCATATCTGTTCGGCCACTTCAGTATGCTAATAAAGCTGGTCCCCGGTGACTCTGCCGGAACAGTCACTGCCTTTTATGTGAGTATTTTTTTTTTCTTTTTTGCTATGAAATTTCATTGTCCCAAAAAAAGAAATGAAAATAAAATGAGTAAATCTTTTTTTTTGTTTGTTTGTTTGCAGCTATCTTCTCAGAACTCGGAGCATGATGAAATAGATTTCGAGTTCTTGGGGAACAGGACAGGGCAGCCGTACATTTTGCAGACGAATGTGTTCACCGGAGGGAAAGGAGACAGAGAGCAGAGGATTTACCTTTGGTTTGATCCCACCAAAGCTTACCACTCCTACTCTGTTCTCTGGAACCTCTATCAGATTGTGTAAGTTCCCTATTTTTTCTTCTATTTTTGGTCTAAAGAATCTTTTGATTTAAAAAAAAAAAAAAAATTCCCTTCTAGTGGGAAATGGATTTGATGGACCTGGTTGTAGGTTGCTAGAATGTATGTATATATTTTGTCCCCATGTTTTGGGTACGTGTATGACTAGCCTTTTGGGAGTGGCTTGAAGATCTAAAAACTTTGGAGCAAAAATTTTCCGACTGAATAAGGGATTTGCTATAATGTTAGTCTTTTGTTATGCAAAAGAGAGAGAGAGACAATTTGAAAGGGAAAGTGGGTTGGTATGACTAAAATCAGTGTGGTGGGTATCCACATTTTCACTTTAATTTGTGATTTGATCTTTTTTTTCTTTTTAATTGATATGATAAATACTTTGCTAGGAATTTGTTGGATAGAAAAACTAAAAAAGACACAACCCATGAATGAAGCGTGTTCTTGGGGGTCATTTCATTATTGGAGGCCGACAAAGCTTAGAAACAAAATCATTGGAATAGGAGCTTCACTTTTTTCTTTTTTGAATTTTTGGAGCATCTTTTTTCCATTTTAGATATACACACACACACACACACACACACACGTATTATTCTTATTCTTTTCTATTCTAGTAGGAATATAAATATAGACAGCCAAAAAAGGTACATATGATATCTCTTGGATTAGATCACAGACCATAGTGGGTGACATCTGGGGATGTGAATAATAAATTTAATTTTTTTTATGTGAATTAGGACCCGTTTAAGATAATTATGTCATCTGATTTTTTTTTTTTTTTTACTCAAGCTCTTTTTTACAATTCATATGTCCATATTTATAATAAAATTTAAATTTTAAATATCCACAACTTTATTATTGAAATCCAAATTTGATATATATTTTTTTAATTATATAAAATTTCAAAAAAATAAAACAATATCAATATTAATATTTTTTTAATATTTTTTTTAGATCATATTTTAATTTTACACATTTCATTTTAAATAGTTTTTTTCTTCAAATACATATTTCTAAAATTATATATGTTTTTCAAATTAAAATACATCTTTAAAATCTCCCTCAAATAGATCCATAATATTTAAAAATTGATATAAAAATTGATATTTTAAACTGTGTTTATATAATATTTGATGCATTTGCATTGGGAAACGTGAGCAGATTCTTCGTGGACAATGTGCCAATCAGGGTGTTCAAGAACTGCAAGGACTTGGGGGTGAAATTCCCATTCAACCAGCCAATGAAGATATACTCGAGTCTCTGGAACGCCGACGATTGGGCCACGAGGGGCGGGCTTGAGAAGGCGGACTGGTCCAAGGCCCCATTCATCGCATCCTACAGGGGCTTCCACGTGGACGGCTGTGAATCGTCGGTGGAGGCCAAGTTTTGTGCAACCCAAGGCAAGAGGTGGTGGGACCAGAAGGAGTTCCAAGATTTGGACGGCCTTCAGTACAGGAGGCTCAGCTGGGTCCGCCAAAAATACACCATCTACAACTACTGCGCTGATCGTGTTAGATACCCTCAAATGCCTCCGGAGTGCAAGCGTGACCGTGACATCTAAATGTAAACGGGTTACAGGATGGATACAAAGAGTGTTTCTTCTATACGCGATATTAGTTGACCAGAAGATCATCCTGCTCCGAATACACCCTTTCGCCATCCCTAATCTCTCCCCTAAATTTTATGGACCAAAAAAAAAAAAAAAAAACAAAACCAGTATTTATTGTCGTTTAATTGAGCTCTAGCCTCTCCTCATGAGCTGAAAAATCCCACATCCATTTTGCACCCCAACCCAACCAACAATCAGACTAAACCAACACCATTTTCGTTGTTATTTATCAAGAGGCCGATTTGGAGCGAGTGGTTTCATGTCGTTTTTTGATCCATTCCTCGTCTACTTTCCTTGGCTTTGCTGTGTCCTGAATTGCTATTCATTTTCATATTTCCTTGTGTTGGAGAGTTATTCTCTGCTCTCCACACCATCGTGGCTTCATAAAGTGTTGCTTATGCAGTTCTATTATTGTTTTTACTCATATTGATTATGTTGTAATTCTCAAATATTATATATATATATATATATATATTTAAAAAAAGTTAGTTCACCGTTTATGTATAATAATTGTCTGTGTCTCTCTCTCTTTTTTTTTTTTTTTTTTTTCGTTTTTTGTATTTTTCTTTCTTATAACTTTTAAAGATAGAATAGCGACATAATTGGTACCTAGCGGTATTTTCATAAATACATAATTCTACCAAAAACTTATAAACTTCGAACCCCTACCTTTAATTTTAAAGAAATAAAAATGATGAATTATCTAGTAAATTCGGTATTAAAAAAATCTTCTGTAAAACATAAAGTTAAACCGTCAAATTATATAAATAACATAGCAATTAAAAGCATGACGATGTAAAGATATTATCTATTTCAAAATTATATCACTTATAAGCTCTTTTTCCTTATTTTATTGAAAATTCTCACATCTTTTTTTTTTTTAATGGAATTGATGTGACAAATTAACAACCATGTGACAAAGAAGTTGCTAATGTCCTCAATCAATTTAGGAATTGTAGTTTTTACATATTTAATGATACATAGGGATGGCAATACGGGTCGCGACACGACGACACGACTCGAAAACGACACGAATTTCACGGGTTCGGGTTGGGAAAAATAGGGAGTGGATCGTGTTCGGGTTGGGAAAAATTGACACGAAAAAAATTCGTGTCGTGTTCGGGTTGGACCCGTTTTTTTCGTGTCAATTTCGTGTCCACTTTTCGTGTCAATTTCGGGTCAATTTCGGATCGCGTGTCAATTTCGTGTCAATTTCGGGTCAAATTTCGTGTCAATTACGTGTTAATTTCGTGTCAATTTCGTGTTGCGGGTCAATTTCGGGTCAAGTTCGTGTCGCGGGTCAAGTTCGTGTCGTTTCGTGTCAATCCATTACGAGTTCGTGTCGTGTTCGTGTCGCGGTTTCGTGTCGGTTTCGTGTCACGGGTCGTGTTCGGGTTGGGGAGAAAAAAATTCGACACGACTCAAACACGACACGAACACGACACAAGACACGAATTGACACCCCTAATGGTACATTACTCATTTATTTTTTAAACTTTTAATCTTGTATAATTTTGATCTCTGAACTTTTTTTGTAGCTGAAATGCCCTTAAATTTTTAAAATGTTGCTACAATAGTCCTTTCTATCAATTTTTGGACGCAATCTATTGGTAATTTGATCAAAACATTGTACTAACTATGGATTCCGTTAAAAATTAATGAAAATGACTATTGAAATAACATATTTAATAGTATATGATCATTTTAACTATAAAAAAATAATAGAAAATGCTCATAAACTATCAATATATTATTACAATAGTCATTTATGTTAGTTTTTAAATGAAATACCTTAATAATTTGGTGAAAACGTGATGATATCTAACGGATTCTGTCAAAAAATTAACGTAAACGACTATTATAGTAATATTTTAAAAATTTAAGGATATTTCAGCTATGAAAAAATTCAGATATCAAAATTACACAAAATTATAAATTAAGAAACCAATCAAGTAATTTACTCTGTATTTAAGACAACACAAATTTATTATGCCTGGACCTTAACTAAAATAAAGGGAGCTGTTGCATATTTGCACTGTGCAGTGTGCCCGCGGCAACCATTGAATGGTTCTTCACGTGATCACGTGGGCTTCATCTAATCTATGAACCAATATTTAATTTAATAAATAATAAAGCTAAGAAAAAGAACCGATCTAGTTTTGATTTTTAATTGATGCAATTATGGAGACAACAAACAGTATCCTCTTTTGAAATCCACGTCCACTTAGTGACTTTATTCTTTGGATGAGGACAATCATAAGTGATGATGTTACGTTTTTTTTTTTTTTAATTCTTCTTCTTCTTCTCCTTCTTCTCAAAAGCAAGGGACAGGTCCTTGTAAAGTCAATATATGTGTCCATATCTGTGTCCCTGAACTTATCGCAGAATAAAGCTTTACATCCTTTTTAATTTTAACATACATCTGTAGCAATCTACCCATCATTAAAAATATTGTCCAATTTCTTAATAAAAATTGACACATGATTTGCATATAAATCATAATTAAAAGCTTTACAAATCTTTTTTCTTACTCAATGTTAACCAAAATTGATACATAAAACCATCTATATATATATATACGCTTTTTTAAAAACTAAATACACATTAAACCATTTTACTTCATAAGTTTCTATTTTGATAAAACTTAATAAAAAAATCTTAACCTTAATAAATTTAAGTTTAAATGGATGCAAATAACCATTAACGTCTTCAATTGATGACTCACGAATAAGTAACATGTCATTTTTCTTTAAAAATTACCATTGTTATTAATATGAGGTATATTGCTACATATTTGTAATTTTAGAATGCAAATTGTCAAAATTAAAATTTATGAATGCAAAAGGTATATTGCTACATATTTGTAAGTATAGAATGTAAATTATCAAAATTAAAAATTATGAATGCAAATTATAACTACACGATAAGTTTAGGGGTACCAATGTTTAAAAAAAAAGTAAATAGCATTTTTACAAAAATAAAAAGTAAATAACATATTTTAAAATTATTCAAAGTAAATAGTAAAAAACACATTTTTAATTTTTTTTTTTTTTTTTTTTTTTTTTTTTTTTTTTTTTTTTTTTTTTTTTTTTTTTTTTTTTTTTTTTTCTTAAAAACACACGTACACACATACATTTTTGACCCTCTCGTGTGGGCTGTGAGATCCAACTCAAAAGTCACAGTAGATATCGGTCTATACTTCTAAATATGGCAAAGCAAAAAAAAAAAAGCCCAATGTGTTCATTAAAGAGTTAGGCCGAACAGAATTGTTTTTGTAACGAAATTCTATGAATTTAGTGGACAGACAATTATTAGAGACGTGGGGTCATGGTAGTTGGCCCATTAATCTACTTTTTGTTTGATTTCCATCGTGTTAACGAGGTTGCACACCACTTTTCAAACCTATTGCCGGGTGTCGGGGACATCTCCAAATGTTTTTTTTAAAATCATTTTCTTCGACTCAAAATTATTTTTTGTTATTTATATGTCTTAATGTATGCTGTAAACTCTAAATTAAAAGTTCATAATTTTACTATTTCAAGTCCAAATGAGATTTTTATTTTTTAAATTACAAAAATTTCTAGAGAAATGAAATAACATCCATATTGATATATTTTTTTTCCAGACCTAGTTTAAGTTTTAAAACATTTTCACTCCAAACAATTTATTTTTCCTAAACGTATATTTCTAAAACTCAACTTATCTCCAACTTCCAAAATCTCGTCTCCAAATGTCCCTTCAAATACGCCCTTAACTTGTTTGTATCATTTAAACAAAAACAAAAAACTAAAATTAAATTTCTCAAAAACCTAGAAGAGTGCTCATTATTAGAGGGTATTGTGGATTTATTTTCTTTTATGAATACAAAGCTTGCATTTGGTTTGCCGGTTGGAGATGAAATTTTTAAGTTAGAGTTTGTTGACTTTTGAAAAACTAATTATAAATTTTGTTGACTTTTCAGAAAATAATAAAAACTAAGATGAAAAAATACAGTTTAGTTGGAGTTAACTTGAAATGGCAAACGAAACCTAAATAATTAAGAAGGGTAAAATTTTTAGGAGAGAAGGTACAAAACTAAAGAGATGAATTTAAGGAGGTATAATTCCTGAATTAAATGAACCTGATTTTAGCTAGAAATTAACGAGGAATATAAATGAGACTAATTGTTCTAACAAAAATAGGGGGGAGGGGCTCTACATCTTATTTACAATGCCCCAAATAATTAAATATAGTGGGATAGGCCTCTAAAAAAGAGGTAACACCAAAATTCTCTACCAACCCAAATTAGTTGAACTTGCGGGGATAAGCCTCGCATTATCAACAAATAGTATGGTCTTCATGCTCTTACCCCAAATAAGCTAAGCTGCAAGAGAGATGAACATTGGCTAATCAATAATCGAAGAGAAAAACAGAATCGTTAAATTCATCTCTATTTGAGTTGAGTTGGAATTAAAAGGTGGGGCAAACCCCTACCACTATTCTAACTCCCACCCGATTAGAAATGTTAATGTTCTAAATAAATGGCAATTAGCAAGAAGATTACAATGTTATTGTGAGGCTGCTTCCAATAGAATCCTTGGAGGACAAGTGGCAGCAAATTGCAGGCAACAAGAACAAAAATAAGGAGAGCATGCTTTCCCATCCACTCAAACACCATTCCCAGGCGCCTGTATTTCCACACGTCCACCTGCCAAACACAAAATCAAAAATCGAACTTTTAAAATTAACATACCAATTAAATTAATCGACGACTTTGATTCTTTCTTAGAATATGAGTTAAGGTATATTTAAATATATATGTGTAATTATGTACGGACCATCAAGTAAATGGAAACGAAGACTACTCCAGCTGCACCAGTCGTGACGCACATGTAATTGAATGTGTACAGAGCCTTGTTCAAATGCATGCCTACAAAAACAACAACCAATCATTTTTTCAGTCATGTACCAAAAAAATTATTGCAAAGAAAGCATATATTATTAGGGTTTGTTTTAGTCACAATAACTTAAAAATATGTGTATAGATGGTTGATTGCAATAAGCAGAATCTTTGCCATTACACCTTTTTAAAGTCGGTGTTTAATAAAATAAATATCATGATACACCTCCTATTCGACATGTTATAAGTTGGGTCGGTGATTGTTGCTTTGATAATTAATTCCTCACTAAAACTCACTCACCAGACCAGTCCAAGGCGAAGCCTAACACCAAAAGAGAGGCAGACGGAATTAACCAATGAAGGATTCGATTGCGATGGTCCTGCAGCACAATGTTAGAATCATGAAATCACAAAAACCAAAATTTTTTCAAGGAAATTAAAGCAATTCAACATGTGACATGGATTACTTATTTTTTATGCAGTTTATCACCTTAAAATGGACGATGATGTGCCCGAAATGCAGGCCGATCAAGCAGGTGACGATGGCCATCACCGAACTAGAACAGCGTTGACAATTAACGTCAGCAGGAGGGTTTCAAACACAAAATATAGAATGAATTAACAACAAACTGCAAGTTGCAATGGCACAAGGACGCACCTTAAGATTCCTTCGGGGTCAAAAGGGGCTTGGCACCACGAAGGAGCATCGGCAGGCAATGGACCATAGTCTGGGGAGTTGATGCTGCATTGCTGTGAATAATACGCAATAAAGCCATTCAGTAACATATATAGTAACGAAGTCAGAAAACTTTTTCAGTAAGAAATAATATAACAAAATAAGCTGATTTTATTATTAAGTGATTGTACAATTATAATTCTCTTAATTGTCTTTTTAAATTTACATGTAGCAAAAGAATCCAAAATTAGTAAAGGATGCGCCTCATTGAGTAGAATGTGATTCTGTCATGGATGGTATGTTTACATGCATGAAAATTACAAATAGACACTAATAAAAAGAAAACAAAAAAACTTTTTTGATCTTCTTTATCCTAACAAATAAAGTTTTAATTTAATGAAATATTTGATATCTGATCATTCTAGTTTAAAAGTGAAATAATGGTTCTTAAGATGGAAGAAAAAGGAGACCTTTGTTCGTGCGTAGGCTGGTTTTCTATATAGATGCTGAATACCAAGTATCTTACGGTCAATCATGCCAACGGCATTACATGCTGGTCCAGTGTCACCCTTTACTCCGCATTTAACCTTCCAAAAAGTATTAATTAATAGCAGTCATCAACCCATAATCATGAGGTTTAAAAAGTAAATAGCACCATACATTACTTAATTTATGTCTTATTTTGTATCCCACTAATGATACTTGTGAAATATCAATTAAAATATTTTAACTAATCATCTTATGTGATATGATATGGTAGTCGATATAATGTACATAAAATGAGGCAGAAAAAGGGGCTAGCGGGGTCAAATCCACCGTATATTTGTAATGACAGCTTACCAAAAATGTTTTCGGTGAAGTGAAAGAGGTTTCAATAGGAATCTGGTACTCCCAGTCAGGAACATATAAGCCGTATAGTAATATAACGTATAAAATAGAAAGAATCATAGCGACAGCCCTGCAAGAGAGAAAGAGAGAGAGAGAGAGTGAGAAGAATTTCGTTTTTTCCCCCCTACTTTTTCTTCTTTTGGTCGGTAGGTAGCAAAACAAAATATTAAAAAATGGGTCAGGAAATATTTCAATTTTCAAATCCATATAATTGGAGTTTTCTGGATTAATTTACTATGCCGATCTTTTTCAGACACCAATTGAGCACATCGAAAAAAACTTGAGATCAGAATTTTTTTACTTTTTGTTTTTTATTTTTTACTTACCATTGAAATTGATAGTTCCTCAACAATGATGATCCTGAATTAACATTGGAATCACCCTTTAGCCAAATCTCACACAATGCTGCCACAATATATGCTATGGCAATTCTCTGGAGAGTTGTAAATAACGCAAACATCCGTTACTGATTTTGAGCTCATCAAATTTATAGCTATGTAGAAATGAATGTATAAAAATGGTCTTTTTAAAACATGTGCCAAATTTTGTCAAACTAGAAAAACAACGATTTTCTTAAAAATGATCAATCAATGATTAACTGATTTGACCAAGAAGCGAAAAAAAAATAAATAAGTATAATAAAAAATGGAAGAGTCAAGCAACATTTTAATAACTACCAGTCATTTTATTATATATTTTTTAAAAAGAAGTAAAAATTCGGTATTTTAAAATAAGTGTTCAAAAACTGAATATCTATCGAATTTTTAGATAGTACTGAAAGTAAGGTCCTTGTCTTTCTTTAAGAAAAATGTGAAGAAGCATACCTGAAGTATGCCCGTCAATCTCATTTGTGAAATATCCACACCAAAAGTTAGATTATTCACTCCATGGAAAAAGCCTCCTGGATTGGAGAAGTCATAAACATAAATTAAATTTCTACACAACTAGTATACATATATATATATATATATAGACACACATAACATTAACGTAGTACGAAAAAACATGTACAAAAATGATTGAAGAAAAGTTTAACATGATGAAAATTTAGAAAATAGATCGATCACCTTGAAGAACGAGGCCCAATACTAGAAGCTTCAGAGTCCGTAGTACTGCGTTTTTAGTTGCGACACCTCTGCATGGCAATTTCTGCACTTATCAAGATTTTATTTTGTTAGTACTCCACAAAAGAAAGCAAAAGTAGAAGCAGTAATCTAGCAAACCAAGCATAGACAAAGTTAGGAAATTTATTTAGGACTTGAATTAGTTAAATATTAAACTAAATTAGTAGTCTAATAAACACTGAAATTTCACAGGGACTTCCCTTCAAATATAAAAAAATAAGGAGGCTAAAAATGACAGAAAGGAGAAAATTTACAATATTTTTGAAATAATTCATCAATGGCCACCCATGGGCATGGGGCAGTCCCTTTGAACCCATGGTGGCTTCGTCACGGAATCCAAATTTCTGAGTTTCATGGCATACCAATACAATGACTAGTGGCATATATATTTTTTTGAATTATTATTAACAAAGGACAACAGACAAAGTATAAAAGAGTAAGACATGGTTATAGATTTGGTTTTTTTTTTTTTTTTTAAAACTAAAAAGGAGTACAAATATAATGATTTTAAAAATTGAAATTCATGATTCTCTTAATTTGATAGTGAAAAAATAAAAAATTTACGTTGAAAAAATCAAAATCTCAATGGGCACGTGCCCTCGATTGTGAGCAAATGTTAATGTTGATGTCTGTTTCTTGAGGTAGATCTAGTTTTGATGTTTGTACAGCTTACTTAAAAATAAAAATAAAAAAGGGGGGAAGAAATGAAAAAAAAAAAAATGAATGATAGGAAGTTAAGGGCAATGATATAAATGGGGCTATATATTTTCTGATAATAATAATAATTATTATTTTTGATAATTAATATAGGTGCATATTGGAGTCGTGAGGAAGGTACCTTGCAGGTAAGGGAAAGGGAAAGACCAACAATAAAGAGGAAATATGGCATGACATAGTCGGCAAGGGTAAGTCCATTCCAGGGTGAGTGGTTGATTGCAGGCCATATTCCACCAGCATCGTCCACCACTATCATCAACTGTTTCACCACATGCCATCAAATTAAAAACAAAAATGAAAAAAAAAAAAAAGTTAAATCATTCAAATCTTGGAGAAAATTAAAGCCCATACATAAACTATAATTATCGCTTATATTTTGTGCTAATTTAACTTGTGCGTCTATTTTGTAAGAAATTTATTAAAAAAAAAAAAAAGGAAATTTACCATGTGTTTATTAAAGTTGGGGGTTCACAGGAAAATGACCCTTTTTTAAAGTTAGTTTTAAATTAGTGTTCTAAGTTATGTGTTTTGATTATTTTCAAAACACCTCATATAATTTAGTAGTAATTTCACACATGACTTAACTAAGATATAGAGTTCAAATTTTTCACTCTCAAACTAACACACCACAAACACACAAATGATATGCTTTCTTAATTTAGGAAAACACAACTACAAAATAGCAGTAATTTTCCTAATTCTATTTCATCTATGAAATTTTTTTTCCTTCAGTATTTGTACTATATAGCATATTATAAAGGCATAGTTTAAATATATAACATATTTGTTTGTTATTGTAAAATTATAAAAGATTTTATGTTTTGGAACTTGTTGATTTATTTTTTTACTTTATTATGTTTTTGAAGGTTTGAAGTGAGGAAGATTTGAGCCTTGGGAGGGATTCTGATTGAAGGGTATTTTCATATTTACACTTCAATTTTTTGACCTAATTATGCTATTTGGTTATAGTATTTTGATTTTTGCTATAATAAGGATGGTAGTCCAATATACTATTTGCGTCTTTCTCTTTTTTGTTTTTTGTTTTTTGTTTTTTAACTTTTTTCATTTTCTAGTAAATCATCTACTTTATTTAAGTACCAATGACATGGCAATATTCCTTTTTGTTTTTTTTAAAGGCAATAGTACTCATCCAAGTAATCTTAAGAAATAAAACAGTCAAAAAAATATTCATATTTCATATATCGCGAAGGGATCCTATATATAAGTATATACATCCATGCACACATCCTATTAAGATAACGCAATAAAAAAAAAAGAAAAATAATAAACATTTCAAGAAATCACGCATCTATTTCACGTCCTAACTCGTCGATGTCTAGATATTTAATATATATATTCAGCAAAAACTTAAAAATATATTTATAGGAATACTTTCTCCTCCGACATCCAACCATCTGGTGGGGAAAGAGAAAGAGAGAGAGAGAAAGAGAAGAAGTAACTTAAGAGACTAATCGGTACAACTCAAGATATTATGGATATAATCTAAGATACTAATCGTTATATGTACCGTTTGTGTCTGTCAAAAATGAGATACCAGACACGAGAGTAGTCGTGTGTATATATATATATATATATATATATATATATTTTAACATGTCTCCTCTAAAAGGCCAAAGGGTGTAAAAAGATTGGGATGTGTCAAGGGAAAAAGAGAAAGTGGGGTTGGGTAGGCCTCTAGTGTTTGGCAACGTGGGGATGGGAGAGACAGAAATTAGTTCATAATTGCGGCAATCAGGCCGTGACGGTAAGAATAGAAGGCAACTCCAAAGGCTAATGATCATAATGAAGATTACTTTTCTTTTGGGTCAAGTTTTCTGATTAAAAGATTTAACTATATATCCATATATACATACATGCATATGTATGTAAGTATATAAATTACACATATATGCTTAGAATCGAATCCTTAACACCTCAACCCGCACTCATCTCCAGCCTCCCTCCGCACTCCACCAACTTTGTCTTTTGCTCTCTTCTTGAATTAATCTACTCCCCCCATCACACACATCTTATCCTCTCTTTATGCCTTTATACAGATTTCTTTTGATTAACTAAGCCGAAAGCAAATTTAGATATGAAGTTAGTCATTTTTTCTTTTTTGCTTTTTTTTTTTTTCACAAATCGAAAATTGAAAAAAAAAAAAAAAAAAAAAAGATAGATAAGCAAATGTTTGCTTGGGGTTCTTAAAAGAAGTCTGATAACAGAAAGGGAAAAGGGCGTTATACCTAATTTATGGATACTTTTAGTATAGGACATGCTCTTAAAACTTCTAAAATTTTAGAATAAGTTTTTCATCTATTATATTAAAATTTTAAAGGTCGAATCTATAATGAAAGCACTAATAGGGCCAAACAACATGTACTATCACAGAAATATCTTTTGTTAAAAAAAAAAAATTGGTTTTTTTGTTTTAATTCACCCTAAACTTATCGTAGACTTACATTTTGCACCACAAACTTTTAATTTTGATAATTTACATCCTGAACTTATAAATTTGTACCGATTTGCACTTAATTGAAAATAATATCAATATTTTGAAGAAAATTGATATGTAATTTATTCATGAGTTATTAATTCATGACATAAACAATCATTTTTTTCCTTTTTAATTCCCTTAATTAACAATCCATATACAAGTTGAAGTATCAATTTTCATTAAAAAATCAACATTGATTATCAAATGGGTTTAATATAACTATTAATTGAATATATTTTTCTTCAACTTAAAAAATCAAATTAATTTTCGGTAAAATAAACACTTATTCCAAAAAACGTACTCTCTATTATTTTTCAATAAGATTGTTCGGGACAACCCTATTTAGTCATGCATAAATTATAAGATTTATTTTTGAAATAATAATAATAATAACTATATTAGATCGGCTCTGAAAAAGTGGGGGAAAAAGTATACTTTGGACCTTGAAAGATACCTTATATTATGGGGACTATATGACCACTTCTTCCCGACCTAATAGTCAATTATCGTTAGAAAAAAGGGGAAATAAATAAATAAATAAATAAAAGTCAATACTAAATTTCAATTTCCGATCATCCTACGGCCCTACACTACCCACGCATGCGTACATTACCTTGCGTATTTCTTTCCCCTTTATTTTCAGATAACAAAAGAATTCGATTTTTTTTTTTTTTTTAAAGAACGTGTTAAACAGCAAGCCAACCACGTTATAACTTATATGTTCATTAAAAAAAATTTGTTGGAGTGGAAAGATATATGTAAGTGATAGAAAATTGAATTTGAAATACCTTAATACCATATTCTCAACAACCCCCCACCCCCCCCCCAACCCCAAAAAAAAAAAAAAATTATAGTAGAAAGTATCAGTAACACATAATTTTTTGTTAAAAAAAAATCGAATTGATTTTAACTGAATTTAAAATTAAAAACTTTTCTATGGAAGAAAACAAAAAGAAAACCTTTGTTTAAAAAATTTGTTTTGATTTTAACTGAATTTAAAATTAAATATCTTTTAAATTCAAAAATAATATATATATATTTTAATAGAAAGCACGAAAACGATTAAAAAAAAAAAACCAACCTCGATTTCATTTTATATGCAAATTTCTAGCCAAAAAAAAAAAAAAAAACCAGTAGATGGATATTTTTAAACCGACTTCTCAATTCTCACTGACCTCAGTGAGTGCAACCGCAACTAAGCGAATATGAAAAAATATATGATTCAATGAAAACCCTAGCAAGTGCCCACCATGTGCCAAGCCCATCCTTCTTATACAAACTTATTCTACAACAAACAAACAAACAAACTTCTACATCTACATCTACTTCTACGTATTTTTTTCTATTTAGTTTTTATGTTTAACATATATATATTTTACTTAAAGCAATAGATTTAACTCTACCCTAACAGTTTGTGGAATTATTATCACTAAATTATATCGATAATCACTTTTATATTTAATATTTATTATTTCGATTCCTCACAAACATTAAAAAAAAACAAAACAAAACAAGAAAAACAAAAAAAAAAAAAAAACGAAAAGGGAAAGAACAAAGCACAAAAAAACAAACAAAAACGAAAACAAAAAACAGAGGGAGAAGTGGGGGGAAAAGAAACTACAATACCGCAACTGTGAGACCGCGAAAAACGTCGAGTGAAACCAGACGATTTTGTTGTCGTTGCTGCTGATGTGGGAGCGGATGTCGTTCTTGCTTTGCCGTGATTTGGAGACCCAACTCCAGATCATGACCACCCATCGCCATCGGATCCGCCATGATCACTCCGCCGTCTTCGCCGCCATTCTCATCATACAATTTAACCGCCTCATACTTCACCCCCATTCTTCCAATCTATATATCTATATATATATATATATATATACGTAATTGGATGTAATGATGAGGGAAAGCGATTCGACAAAAAGAAGCACAGATGTTGATTTGAATTAACACGTACGCGTGATGTTAATTCTCAAACTCCGATCTCTTCTTGTTCTACTGTGGTTTGCAGTCTGCCCCAATGCGGTTTTTATATATACATATATATACACACACGCATATATATATATATATATGTATGTATGTTGAAGCGAAATAAAGGGAAGAGGAGTGGAGTTTTAGCTGGAGAGGGGAGAGGAAAAGAAAAACAGAAAACAGAGATTGGAAAAAGGACTGGTGTTTCCTGTTTGCCGTGTTTACCCCCCACTTTGTATGTATATAGGTGTATATATGTATTATAAACTCTCTCTCTCTCCAGCCCTCCTCTCTTTAAAGGGCGGTCCGTTTGAAGATAAATAGTATTTTAATTTTTGGATGGCAATAAAAGGGGATAGGACTCCCCAGTGCGAATCCCTCTGCTCCACTATTTAACCAACCAATTTATCATCTTTCATAAAAGAGTAATTGACATAAATAAGCCCTGAATTCTTTTAAAGATGACGGTTTAGTCCATGTTTCTGAAATATTTTTCTCTCCTTTCTCTCTCTCCTCTTATCTCTTCTTTTCTCAAAACCCAATTCAGGGGAGGGAGGCGATCTGCCACGGAGGGAGGGGGGGGGGGGTGTGAATTCAGTGGCTATGACGACACAGGGGGGCAGAACCAGATCAAAAGGAAAGAGGGGAGGGGGGCCCAAAAATATCGAGAATTGGGAAAGGGGGCAACGGAGGTGGGAAGGGGAGACCCGGTCATGGGGTGGGGGCGAATGGCGACAGAAGGGGGCGAACCCAGATCGCAGGAGGCGAATGATGGTGGGAGGGGGGGACCCAGTCACGAGGTCGGGGCGAACGGGGGGGGGGGGAGGGGGGGGGGGGGACCAGTCACGAGGTCGGGGCGAACGGAGGCTGGAGGGGAGGGGGGAACCTAGTCACGAGGTGTGGGCAAACAGTGGCGGGAGGGGGTGCAGGGGTGGGGCAAACGGCGGCGGGAGAGGGGTAACGAAACCAAGAGAGAGAGTAGGGGGCCAACCCAGTCAGGGTTTGTGGGGGGGGGGGGGGGGGGGGGTGGGGGCACACTTAGAGAGAGAAAGAGAGAGAGAGAGGGGGGAGGGGTAGGTGAAAACAGAGAGATAGAGAGGACGTGGGGAGGGAGAGAAAGGGGAGGGTATTTTAGTATAAAAATTAATTATCATTTCAGTAAGATTCTGTTAAAAATTTAACGGATTTGGACGAAAATGATCATAACAGCCAAAAAAAAAAAAAACATGGACCAAACTGACACCTTTAAAAGAGTTTAGGGACTATTTAGGCATTTACTCTTCACAAAAATAAACAATTTAATAATAATAATAATAAATAAATAAATAAATAAGAAACCACCTATTTATCATAGTTTCCCTCCTTTACGAATAATAAAAAAAAAAGAAAGATTAAAACTAGTAGTGATAATATAACTAAAAGAAATATTCTGATAGGATAAGAAAACAAAATGATTGATTAACATCTTTGCCAACCATAATATTGTTGTCATTTACATTGTAATCTAATATCATGGTTTAAATTTTTCTTAATTTTTTTAAATACTTTGTTTTTAAAAACAAAATTTTTGTGTCATTCTTATGTTTTTTTTTTTTTTTTGCCCCATATCCGTCACGAAACGGAATTGTCCAATAAAGAAAATTAAAAAGAACCTAAAATCTCCATCTTTTTTTTTTTTTTTTTATAATAAAATTCTCCACTTTTACTTCACAACACCAACGCCGTTTTCATGTGAGCATTGCATGCGAGACGCCACAGTCACACCATCCACCCTTCTTTCTTTTTTTTTTTTTTTAAATGAAGCTTTTTTCTATCCGTTCTTTTTCAAGTTAGGCTAATATTATTCTATACATGTGATGCTAAACCTAATACCACCACTTGGATTAACATTTAACTACTTTCTTTCTTCTATTCTATTGGACGCAAGGGCCTATGAGATTCCATGGATCAACGTACGCTAAATTGGAGCCAACCAAACACGCCAAATTTGCTCGAATTAGGCTTTACACATTAACAATTAGGCACCATAAAATGAGAAAACGTTATGAAACACACCCACACCAAAAAACAAAAACAAAAAAAAAAAACAAAACAAAAAAACAAAAAAAAAACCAAAAAATTAATATATAAAAATTTGTTATTGGAATGCGATGTGGCAAGCTACAGATTCCTAGACCCATTAGAAAGATTGATGTTAAAATAAAAAATAAAAAATAAAAAAAAATAAAAAAGAGGTAGCATCTTGATGACTATGACTACATTTTTTGGATTGCTTACATTAAAATACATATTTGGGATAACATCTGAATTAGGTAATTTGTTTTAAGTTCTAATAAATTATTTTAAACTGTCAGATTTATATTAGATTATATCAAATTATATCCCACAGATAAGTATTCCTATTATTTAAAAAAAAAAACCCTCATTATTTAATGCTATATTTTGTAAAAATTAGATTTTACGAGGCAAGACGAAAGCTATTTATCAAAATAATATTACCTTGTAATTACAAGTATAGTCTAGCGGTAATTCACATCTAACTTCACCAACCGATGAAGAATTGGAATCCCCCCACCGCCAATTAAAAAAAATCATAATCACCTTTTTCCTTTCATTTTCTAATTAACTATCCTTGAAATTCTTGAAATGCCGGCTCTTGGGAAGACTAGAGGGCGCCTTTTCATCTTTCGAAGGCATACCCTAGGCTCAGTGCATAAAATGATTGTTTTATTAATTTTATGTCATGTTTAAAAAAGAAAGAAAGAAAAGAATTTGATGTTGGTAATTGCTCTAATTCACAATAAAAAAGGGGAATATGCACTTTTAGAGAGAATGAGTAATATAGCATATTTGCTTATAAGGCTTTAAAATTATAACATAATTGAAACTAATAAAATCAAATAGCATAATTGAAATTAATTGCACATTAAAATATCAAAATTATCCTCTCCTTTTTTCCAGACCCAAACTCCACTTTTTTTTCTCTCTATGCCTTCTATCTTCTCTGCCTTCCATCTCTCACCCCTGAGTCCCACTCTCTCCTCCGCCTCCTCCTCCTCCTCTCGCCGTTCTAGTCACCATCGCGAGCATGAAGGATCGTTGCCAGTCGGGGATCGTCGCCATTGCGAGCATGAAGAGATCGTCATCGTCGTTGTGAGCACGAACAAATCCTCGCCTTCGCAAGCACAAGCAGTTCCTCGCCGTTTCACCACACATCTGTTCCTCGCCGGTCGAAGACCATCGTCGTTCACAAATCTTCTCTCACCGTCAAAGGCAAATGTGGTCTTCTTCGACAGATCCTCACTGCCACCTGCTCGATCAACCTCATTGACACCGTTTCGAGGTCGCGACTGTGTCTTCTTCAGTGACGACTCCTGCGCTAGAGGCGACGATTGCTGTAGATCTGAAAACCATATCTAGTTTGGGGTGGTTTTAAAATTTCTGAAAAATTTGGGTATTTTAGAAAATTATAATAAATAATGTATATTTAGCTGTAAATCATATTTTTTCTAAGTAAATACAAAAAATTGGACTATTCTTATTAGATTTCAGATTTAGGAAATAAAAAATATTAAAAAAGAAATTTTTCTATAAATATTTAGATTACTTAGTAAATACTAAATTTATGAGATATAGTTAAAACTTATAAATATTGTTTAAACACAAAAAATATTCGGATTTACTAGTAAATACGATATATTGTTGGATTTTATAATAAATCTCGTCTATTATCACATTTATTAACTAATCTGGTATATCAATGGATTTACTAGTAAATATTAGATTTAATAATACTATTGGATTCTATATTTATTAATATTGGATTTACCATCAAATTCACTAGTAAGTACTGGATCTATTAGTAAATCTAGATACTGACTAAGAGATCTGGTATTAACTAAATGAGTAAATTTGATAATTTACAAGTAAATACCGGTATTTACTAATACAGATTTACTATCAAATACTAGATGATTTAGTAAATATGTTTATTTCTAAGTAATTATCGGTATTTACTAATACGATTTTATTAACAAATACCATATTTAAATACTGTACTTATCAATGAAAAAGAAGACTCTATGAATTATATTAATTAAAATTAAAATAGTCGAAATATTTAGATTTACATGATAAATATCATATTTATCATAAAAGTGAAAAAAAAAAATGAGCATAGAATAAACATCGGATGTATTAGTAAATAAGAGAATTTACTTCTAAATACACGGAGTTACTAGTAAATACATGATTTTTACTAGATTTATGAGTAAATAATCATATTAATATTTTTAATTGAAATTGAAATAGCCTAAATATTTAGATTTACATGATTTAAATAGTCGTATGAATTATTTTAATTAAAATTAAATAGTGTAAATATTTAGATGTACATGATAATTACATGTAAAGATATTGATTTTCATTAAATAAGAACATTACTTTTTAAATCAATCTTTCATTTTAAAATAAAATTTACTTATTTAAAAAATTTCTTAAATTACGAAATATACCCCAAAATTGTCCAAATTATGCTCCAATTCAATCAAACCCTAACCCTAAATCCCCAATTACCACCACCACTGCCGTTACTGTTGCCATTGTCATATCGCCAGAGAATGACTTCCAAAGACTCCGAGAGCCGTTGCTGTCGCCATATCGTTGGAGATCCGAGCGCAATCAGAGATTGTGAAACGTAGGATTGCTGCGACGGAGATCGTTCGCGAAGCTTCTGAAGATGCCCCCTCTACCATACACCTAAGATCCAAGAAATGCGCATCGTCTGCAGATCACAATCACATGAAACGTTGATTCGCCACCGACAAAGATCACGACCTTGGTTTCTCCCTTGCGATTGGAGATTCATTCGCTGTCGACACCATATTTGAGAGCCACTAACCGGGTGAGGATGATGATTGCAACTGTCGATCATGCTGCTTGCGTCACGAGCCCACCAGAGCGTCGTTGCAGATCTATGGCCGCTAGTCCACGCAGAAGACAACCTTAGCTTGGGGTAAAAAAGGATTTCTGCCCCATAAAAGTCAAACCTATTTTTTTTTTCATAAAAGTCAAACATGTTATATATTAACGATGGACATTAAAAATATGCTATGTATTTTCTTGATACTTCTATTAATAAAATCAATTAGCAGAGTCTATAATGAGTTTGTTTATACTTTGTATGGTCTCTACCGGTAAAGCCTTTTTTTAGGCCGTTGAGATTCAATCGAAGGGTTAAAACGTTGATGGTGTATGATACTTATCATACACCTTACCTCACATAATCCTTATCACTCAAAGTCTTCTCTTCTCTCTCTTTCCCTTTTTCTCTATTCTCCTCCCTCCCGCCGGCCCCTACCCCTGGCCCTCAGCCAGCCCCCCTGCCCCGCCCCCCTCCCCAGGCCTCCCCCCACCCCCTGCCCCCCCGACAACCCCCCCTCTTTCTCTTCCCCTTTCTCTCTCTTTTCCTCTCTTCACTCTCTCTCTTCCCTCTTCTCTCTCTTCACGGGACCGACCCACCCCCAGCTGTCCGGGGCTCCCCCACCGAGTCACGAGCTTCTGAGTCAGTGAATCGAGTCAGATAATAGGTCTTGGAGAGATTGAACTCGACGGGCCCCCCTCCCCAGGCCTCCCCCCACCCCCTGCCCCCTGACAACCCCCCTCTTTCTCTTCCCCTTTCTCTCTCTTTTCCTTTCTTCACTCTCTCTCTCTTCGCGGGACCGACCCACCCCCAGCTGTCCGGGGCCCCCCCACCGAGTCACGAGCTTCTGAGTCAGTGAGTCGAGTCAGATAATAGGTCTTGGAGAGATTGAACTCGGCGTGTGGGGTGGGATGGGGGGGCACCGGGCGGCCCGGGGTGGGTCGGCCCCCGCAAAAAGAGAAAAGAGGGGAGAGAGAAAGAGAAGAGAGGAAAAGAGAGAGAAAGGGGAAGAGAAAGAGGGGGGGTCATCGGGGGGGGGGGGGGGGAGGGGTGCCGGGGCGGCAGGGGGTGGGGGGAGGCCGGGGGAGGGGGCAGGGCCGGGGGGCTGGTTGGGGGCCGGGGGTAGGGGCCTGCGGGAGGGAGGAGAAGAGAGAGTAAGGGGAAGAGAGAGAGGAGAAGAAAGAGAGAAGAGAAGAGAGAGAAAGGGGAAGAGAGAGAGGGAGGTCGCCGGCGGCCGGCCGACAGGGGCTGGGGCCGGTGGTGGGGGGGCTGGAGGTGGGTCACCACAGGAGAGAGGAGAAGAGAGAGAAAGGGGAAGAGAGAGATAAGAGAAGAGAGAAAAAGAGGAAAAGAGAGAAAATAGGGTCACCGGCGGCTGGCGTCCGGCGTCCGGGACTGGGGGGTTGGAGGTGGGTCGCCGGCGTCGGGTGTGAGTCGCCGGCGGCGGGAAGATCGACGGCGACAGAGAAGACTTTGGGTAGGAAGGAATATGTGAGGTAAGGTGTATGATAAATATCGTACACCATCAATATTTCAACCGTTCGATTGAATCTCAACGACCTAAAAAAGAACTTTACCGATAGAGACCATATAAGAGTCTCTATCACATACTCACCCCTTTTAATAATAATACTTGTGATGAAAGAGCAGGTGTAAATTCTACACGAAAAAACAGGTATAGTTGATAATGATTACTTCATCAGGTACGATCAGATTTATATAACAAAGGTTCTTGATGTGACTATATAAATGCATCAAGTATTTTTGTAGTACATTTCTTTTTATTTTGAATAAAATATACATTTGTATTATTACAGTACTCTTTTCCTTTCAACTTTGACATTAGATATTATTTTTTTTCTTCTTAATTTAGGATGGGAGTTTGAATTTTAGAACTTGTGGTGAAAATCACGTGTAAAACCATAACTAGACTATGTTTAGCCTCACAACACTAGTTATCAATTAGCAACTATTATAAGTTTTTTAATTTCCTCTCAAACTTAATTTTTAAATCCAAGAACTATTCAAAGGATTTAGTTTATATGTTCTCTTATTGTTGTCATCAGTCTTGTAACTCCAATGATAATATAATATGTGTCTATTATGATTTTTTTTATATAAATAATTAATGTAATTTTAATTGATGTGATATGTTATTGTAATTAAATATATATTTTCTAAGAAATTGAATATATATTTTATTTTATATGTCATGATATTATTAAAGAAGAAAAATAAATAATATCAATATTTAAATATTAATTTATGTAATATGTGATACACATGAGTTGATATTTAAAAAATTAATATTAAATTTAATGTCGCTTGCACTATCCTTAAAAGAATCCTTAAAAGAATGTGAATTGAACATAAATGAGAGAATATATAAATTTTAGACTCCTATTCAAACGCGAATCAAATACACGTGTTATAATTGATCCATTACGCCCCACCGAAGGCACCATTGGCCAATGCAACTTTTTATCCCTTTCCTTTAGTGTTTTTTATGGCTAATTATTTCATTCTATTTAAAGGTATATTGTTCTTTCTCGTCAGTTAGTTTCAACGATACTAAGCAAAAGTAAACAATTAACAAGAAAAAAGAATAAATTAAAGAAAAAGAAATACGAAAAAAACAAAAGAATATAAAAGATTTGAAAGACCGAAAAAGCACAAGAAGTAGATTTTTGAATAGATAATAAGACAGTCCAGAGATTGAGGATTTCTAGTAGTTTATAGGTATCATGAGTGTTTTTTTAATCAGCAAATATCTAAAAGTTATAACTTATTTAAGTACACTTATAGTTTCACTAAGATATTGTCTCTTAAAAATCTCTGTGATCGACCTTTGTAGTGAAAATGTACGTGTTCTTGTTTGTGTATGTAAAACATATATACAAACATACTTTGAAGATCCAAAAGGTTTAACATGAATATATTCCAAGGCGCTCCTCCTAGTGCCTAGTAGTGGTAGTGGGTGTTTCAGCAATTTTAGAGAGACAAACACTTGGATGGGAACAGACTAGTCAGCATTCCTAGTGCCTAGCTAGGTGTGTTTTAAAGGAATCAGGTGCAAAAAAAATGTGAATTATAAGTTGAGGCTGACTGAATTCTCCAACGTCAAGAAAAATCGGTTTGAAGACAGCATAAATCCCCTCACCGAAAGGAGTGAGAGTGAGAATAGGGTTTTTATCAAATGTTCGATATTATTTCACCACGTTTTAAATTCTAACAAATTCATTTAAAAAAAAAAAAAAAAAAAAGCTAAAGGACATATCAATTTTTGAGTATCACATTATTTATTATGTGAGTTGTTATTCTTTTATTAATATAAATTATCACGCTTATTTAAAAACATTTACCATTAAAAAAAATTAACAACTCACCACCACATGTGTTTATATTCAAAATCGATATTAGAGTTGGTTTCGCTTGTACTATTCTTTAAAAATTACTTTCAAGGGTATCAATGATATTAAGCATCACAATTAATAGGTAGTTGTTCCAATTATGTATTACAAAACCTAGAGTATCTATGATTTTTTATATTTATGTTGTTATTCCTTAATTAATTGCTTGTAATATTTTGTTAGTTTTATTTTGAATAGGTTAAGAAGAGAAGAGTCTAATGGTATATTTGGAAGGAAAATTCATTTTATAATGTATTCAAATGTAATATGGAATATAATATGTATTTGGGTGTCTTTTTTTACACTAAATTCAAATGTAATAAATGTTTGGATTGTTAATTCGCATTTGAATAATCATTCTAATATGCATTAGGGAGAGTAAGAATATATGATATGATTGGTAAAAATAAATAGAAAAAAAAATGAATTAAATGACTAGACGTACTATTCCAATATGTTTATACTAAAATGAAAATATAAAGTATCTAAATACATATTATATTGCACTGAAATATGATACGAAGTGAATGCTTCTTCCAAACACTCCATTAGTGTGTTAGTTGTAACTTGTTCCTATTTTCTAGAGTATGTATTATGTACGTGTTGTAGTTAGTGGTGTAGTGTTGGCAATAACAATTATTTTGTACTTTGTTTAAGGAGTTTAACACAATTAAATGAAGTATGAAGAAAATCTGAAAAATAAAACATAAATAAATAAGAAAATAAGCGGTAGAAGAAGAAGACAAATGATTAATGTGGTTTCATCCGCAGAGTTAGTGGAAAAAGAAATCCGAGTCCTACATCATAAAAACCCAGCAATAATAGACATACAAAAGTATTGAGCTATTCGACTTAACAGGTTAACCTTTGTAACATGGAAACCAGATCCCTTAATATTCTCAAATTCAGTATCAAATTCTTCTTCTTCTCTCTAATCTTCACATTATATTAGAATCTAACAAGCTCAAATGAACGGCATGATAAATATAATACAAGATTGGTGACTCCAAAACGAACACCATCTTGCGATGGTGTGTTTAGGATTAAAAGAAATCCGAATCCCATATCATAAAAAGACAACAACAATAATAACCATATAACAGTATTGGGGGCCACTACATTTAACATGTTGATTTTTTAATATGAAAATCCAATCACTTAGTAGTCTCAATTTCCTCTTCATCTCTGTAATTTTCACAAAAATATATATAATCTCAATATTTTATACTTTTGGGAGGTCTTGAATTTCTCGAAAACCCAATTTGAAGGTTATTTAATATTCTTTATTCAATGTATAGAACTATATTTTGTCATATGGAGAAGTAAGGGGGTCAATTTTCGAGTTAAAAAGTCCTGAGGAGTATGAAAAATATTTCGTTAGAATACCAAATAGTATTCTGGTATATTATCAAAAAGTACTATACAATAATACTCTCCAGCAACTAGAGACTGACGTTGTTGATCAGTAACCATGTTGAATACTAAATGCATTCTTGTATATTACCAAAACATATTCTCGTAGGCTACTAAAAAGTATTATACCAGAACATTCTTCAGAGATTGAAGACCAGCGCCAACAATGATGAGGACATGACTAACACAAGAGTATGGAATGTAGATTCTATTCAAGTTCCTATTGGATCGGTTACAAGAGCATGGGCCAAGAAATTCCAAAATGCATTAAATGGGCTCATTCGAGGGATTTGGACTCAAGCATGCACGTGGAGGCCTATTGAGGGAGATGAACGAGTTGACCAGCCTTTAACAAGCATGATTCAAGTTCAAGAAAGTCAATAGGAGAATCTGTGCTTACTTTGCTTTTCCGGCATCTCGTCCAGTTTCAAGCTACAATAAAAATAAAGAGATTTGTCAATCAAGACTGAATTATTATTCACTTTTCTTATTTGAATTTAGGCGCATTTGCTGGGAAGGACATCTGATTTGGATGCAGTGGTTACTTTATACTTTCCTATTTTAGTTCTTTGATGCTTTACTTTCCTTTTTTCTTAGGCATGTGTAATCAACCAATTAAGGGGGCTGATTATTTCTATTTTTGTTTAGCCTTAATTAGTCTAGATTTTTAGCCTTCTTTAAGATAGCCATTTTTGGAACTTTTCCTTGTAATATTCCTTTAAAAGGATGTCTAGGGACTGTAAAAATCAGATCATTGTATTCAGTAAAATTGTGAGATTTCTTTCTCTTCAGTGCTTTGAAGAACTATTTGAACCTATCAGAATTTTCCGTGGTGTTCACCATCGACTTATCAAACGGATTTCCACAACCGTTTATGGCGTCTTTCTTATACCAAGGTTCTTGTTTTGCATAAACAATGGATTGAGGTCATTTATTCTTGTTTTTGTTGAAGTAACGGGTCGAGGTCTCCCATCCAAACATGATCATAGAATGTTCTTGGATTCCTTTTCGTTGTTGGGTCTCGTTATTCTTGGTGGGGTTCGCATCATTTGGTATCAGAGCATCGGTAGTTTGCCTATCCCATTTGTTTTTTTTTTTTTTTATCTAGTTTCCCTTTTGTTTTCAGCCTAGTTTTCCAATCTCTTTCCAAACTTTAGTTGGCCGAATTTCCTTCTTCTTTTTGGTCGATTTTTTTTTCTTTTCCTCACTGTAGTTTTAATTTCAATTCTTGATATGCGAAAAAAAAAAGTAATTATTCAGAAATGTGAGAGTATTTTTTTTCTTTGGTTCTTTGACGAACTATTCGAACATATAGGAATTTTCTGTGGCATTCACCATCGACTTATCAAACGGATTTCCACCACCGTTTGTGGTGTCTTCCTTATACTGAGATTCTTGTTTCGCATTAAACAATGGGTTGAGGTCAAATATACCAAGGTTCTTGTTTTTGTCGTAGCAATGGGTCGAGATCTCCCATACTAACCTGATCGTAGAACGATCTTGGATTCCTTCTTTATTGTCGGGTCTCGTTATTCTTGGCGGGGTTCATATCAAGCAATCAAGACTATATTGAATATCAAACATACTATAGTAGAGCTCCAAAAGGTATTTTGGTAGACTATTAAAAAGTATTCTAGTAGAATACTATCCCTTGACTGGAGATTGGCAACGACGATTGGAGATAATGTTGAATACCAAAAGTATTCTAGTAGACTATCAAAAAATATTCTACTAAGATTACGATGTGGTATCATACCAGAATACTATCTGGTTAGGGGTATTTTTGAAAAAACATATTAAGTTTACCTTTGACTTATCTTCTAAGAGGGAAAAAAAAATTCCGAAGCCAATATTTTTGAAGATATGTTTTTTTTAGGGTATTCCTCAAAATCACTACTTTCATAGATGAGTGTAGCCATGTGAAGTAGGACTTTTCCAAACTATGTGAAATTACATGTGTTCTTTTATTTAGTTTATGCTTTTTATAATTTAATATAATGAGCATTAATGAAAATTTATAAATAGTTAAAACTGTATTAAGGATTTTCTTTGATTTGTTATAAGTTGTAACAGACAAAAATCCTTTGAAAAATGTATGTTTTGTTTCACGTTCATATCTACGTAGTGGGACGAACTACTCATATTGAAAAGTTAAAACAAGAGGTTTTATTGAGCTAAATGAGAAGGTTTGACATTCTATTTTAATGGTTTATTCAATAACTGATCCTATAAAGAGGAATTTTACTAGATCACGATAGAATGACCTGTTTTTTTTTTTTTTTTTTTAATTTAATTAGTTTATACTTTTTAGAATTTAACAAAATTGAAATAGATCTAACAAGCAACATTCAGTTTCTTTAACGACCAAGATTCAAGACAGACAAAATTAGGCAACTGCACTCCAGTATTCACTATATCTTTATCTATCTCGTATCCACCTGTTTCTTTTGGGTGAAGTGAAAACTACCTGGACTTTTTTTTTTTTTGGTTATTTTATTATTATTATTATTTTGCCGTAAATGAAAACTACCTATACGTTCGTGACTATGATATTTCTAATTATATTTATTCGCCTACTGAGAGATTAAGACAAGTAACCTGATCTCATCCCAAGATAATATATGATTCTTATCATGTATTAGGCTCACTAATAAAAATATATTATGTCTATTTTTTTTTTAAACCCCATAAAAAACAAACACCAACAATGTAACCCCAGCAAGCTAGATTCATGCCGAAAGTTGAAGAATTTGCACATGATTGATGCCAAAAGGGTAACAAAAAGGGGAAATGACGGATGATTGGAGCCAGTCGGTGGCCACATAACCTTTCTTTCTTTCTTTCTTTCTTTCTTTTTCCTCCAATTATATTAGGGATACTACTTTTTATCTAATTTTTGAACATCAGCGGAGGAGACATGTAAGCTGTTTTTTTTTTTTTTTTAAATTTATTTATTTACAAGTCTTTAAAATTAGAAGATTAAATCTATTAATGAAATGATAACAATTCATCATCACATGTGAGATAGTAATCGAAAATTAGGATTGGAATTGCATACCTGACATTATTAATTCACAAAATAAATTCTTTCTGCTACGTTAAAATAAATAAATAAATAAATAAATAATTGGGTTCTAACACTAGTGATCCAATATCTAGCATGGGCTACTTTCGAATGGTCACTGTGCTTTCTACAACCAGTCATTAAACAAGTTGGATCAGTTGATGATGCACAAGTGGGTCTCCTCCATTTCTGTTATCCTAATCTATTGACCCTTCAGGCCGAAAAAAAAAAAAAAAGCCAACTCCAAAGAAGCAAGCCAATAGGCCAACTCATTATGACTTCCGGTTTACACTTCTACAACACCTTTAGGCTTCCAATTTCCAAGTAGCAAAAGTTTGAGCACAAGATCAGAAAATTGGAGATTTCCCCACCCCTATTAAAGGTTTCCACTTACGGTTTTCTATCTTTTGCCTACAAAATAGTGATGTTTCACTTAAGATCTCAAGAGATTAATTGTTTACTGTTCACTTTAGAGTGAGTTTGAAATTGTGTCAATGATCTGTTTCACCTAGATGACCAGGAGTACTCCAAACTAACTCGTGAAACTTTTGTGGAGGGTGATTGCATAATTGATATTGACGAAAATTCTTTTAAGAAAATAGGCCGAGACTGTAATCGTACTTGGCTTTTAAAGGTGCCTGTACAATTTCACTTTTCTAGCTAGGACTAGTAGTTATCCGAGTATTGACAATCATTTGTCATTGACTTGTCCAAAAAAAAAAAATCATTTGTCATGAAATATTAATTACTTCACCACATTTTGATCACAGGTGGATCAGATAGGGATATGTAACAAACGCATTGAAACTGTACTAAGATGCAAAAAAAAAAAAAAAAGTTATGGACTACCATAATGTCATGTAAGGACAGGTTTATGAGTCATAATCTTATATTATAATCTACATAAATTTTAATTTAATTTATATCATATTAATCAAAAAGAGAATTTATAAAATCAAGCTAGGAATCAATCCAGAGGTTACGCAAAGCTGCACAATCCAATATGATCTCACTCCTCCAGAAACACACACAATACCAGTACCAAGACCAGACACCCAGCAACTCTGATTTACAGATGAAGACTGGGAAGATCCTGAAATCCAAAAAGAAATCATCAGGATCATCGAAGAGTTTGAAGCCCTAGATGCCATAGACAAGGCTGCGAAAATGGAAAAGGAAAGAGAAACAAAGAGACGTCACAAGTGACGTAGCTAGCTGCCCCACGTAAGCACTTACGTCAGCACCACAGAAACGTAAGCACTTACGTCACACCGCATCGAAAGACAGAACCAGCTGTCCTCCACAATCTTTGTCCATATGCGTCAATATAATAATTTTTGTCGGTCACATGTCTTTACCGACTTTTTCTTTTTTCTTTGTCGGCCATTACTTTTTGGCCCGTGATTCCCGTTAGCTTTTTATCCTGACGGCCACTTGTTAGGCCTCGCATTATAATTACTGTTTTTAGTTTAAGTTTGGATTCCGGATTTTCAAATCCGAGGCTTGTAATCCCTCTATAAAAGGAACTCTCCCCTTCCTCGAGAGGGCAGAGTCGGTTAGAAAATCATAAATAAAAAATCCCCCTTTCAGAAATATTTTTCAGAATTCCATGTCTAGCTAATCTTCTTTCTGGTATACTTTAAGAGTCCCTGTATAGATCCTTAGTTATGATCCAGGTCTTTTGGTTCTGCTGATAAAATATTACCAGTCATCACACTAGTTTGATTAGTATAGCAGTTGCCCAGCTAAAAGTATAACTTTCGTCCTTAGAGGTTTCTTGTTTAACCTTATATCCCTGTTAAAGAATAGCTATCTTACCAATAAGAAAACTTAAGAACACTGAAAGAAATGTTCGTGCTCGCCAAGGCTAGGTGTGCCGCTCAGAGCCAACACATTTAATAGGTGATTCTTGAGTCTCTCTTTGAGGTGAGATAGAGATCTTTAACAAGATCTTAGAAGGTTATCCTCTGAAATCTTTCTTGATTTACTTCTAAAGCTCCTCTTGTCATGATCAAGAGGGACAAGTTATACTAGTGGTCGATCTTTCGACTTGATCTTCGACTTCTTCGGCTTTGCATTCTCTTTCTTGCAATGCCTAATGCAGAATGGGCATCTATATACTAGTCAGGCTAGGCGTCCAGGCAAGTGGTATCATTACAACCAACCTCTACTTCTTTCTCTATGGCTTCCCCCTCTATTAGAAAGTCCACCTCTTCTAAATTAGGATTTCTTTATGAGTTTGATTATCTTCCAGAAGAACAGAAAATTTCGTCTGAAGAACTTCCACTTATTAACCCTTACCATGCTTTTGTGAAACCCCCTAATGTTTTAGCTAGAACCATTAAACAGCTTGTAAAATCTTCCCCTAAACGTGTCAAAGAATATGTCCAGTCTACTAAATTCAGTCAGTATAACCTTCCCGCTACCACACAAGAACACTTTGTGTCTCTGGCAATACCTCCAGAGTTTCCCCCACAATGGTTACAACAGGAGTATACTCACCTTCATTTCGGTGCAGTACGACTCGCTCTCACTTTCCACGGGAGAAAAGGACTTCCAGTAGCAGCTAGGATAGCACTATTGGATTCCAGACACAAGAAATACAGAGATGCTGTCATAGCAACGGTGCAAACAACGCTCAACGCAGGAACCGTCATTACAACGGTCTACCCCAACTTCTGCATATCTTTGCAAGATCCAACACTTCTGAACGCTATGAAGGTTCAGATTCAGATCACAGGAATCGACATGGACCCCAACTCCATCGCATCAACACTCCAGTACCAGATGGTGTACAGAATCCAGAACCATGCTCTGGATCTTACCCTTCCAGGAACAAATGACGCCCTACACATCATAGCAGACTCGCAGAACGCACCCATGTGCTCCCAGATTCCTCAACAGATAAGCACAGAAGAACTCCAAAGGATAATTCCGACATCCTGGATAACCAACTATGAGAAACTCCACAGTTCTCATACTCCAATCCAGTCATCGGAAGCAACCTTTACCACCCAGGCTGACGGATCAACCCTGATCACTTTCAAAAAGCCTCAACAAGCTCCCGCAGGTCTCTTTACGACCCAATACATGATGACTCCAATATCTCCAGAACAACATATGGAGATACTTTCCTTCACGGCTGACGGACGACCACAATATGCAAAGGAATCCCAAACAGGACACTGTTATTGGGATGAATGCTATTGTCCAGTCTGTATCAAGGAATATGACCATGGAGATCATCAAGCTAAGCTCAAAAAGCTTAGCTATGGTAAGAAGCTAAAAAAGCGCTACCAAGATGGTGACAAAAGAGTTGGCACTCTCGGACAACCTTCAGGGAAGTTTGACTACCTAGTCACTTACTCTCCCCCTCCGAGGACATATGATCCACTCAAACCAACAGGATGGGATGATCAGAAAGATGACCATCCAAGGAGATCTTCTCCACCATCGTCACCTCCAACAGTACCTAAGATACTCCCCTGTTATAAACAGGCTTAAAAGTACTTGAGGAAAGAAGCATAATTCTCTGCCCAGTACAGCAACAGCCTCTTCCACAAGTTCACATGATGACACCAGCATCATCAGAAGGAACTTCTTATGAAGAAGCCTTCCCCACTCTCCAGGCAGCAACAACAAAAGATGGACTTGAGACTCGGCAACCAAAGGTGTTCAACCCCAGAATCGCCGAACCAGATGGTTCATGGAAAAAAGTAAGCCCAGCCGAAGCAGTTCTCAACTGGCAGTCAGAGAACCTTATTGCGCAAAATAAGGTCCTCCAGAAGATAGATCACAAGATCTCTCTAGTAGAATCTAAGATTGATCAGTCTAATTCTGGACTGACAAAATCTCAGATAATCATTGAAAGACTTGAAGGACAGATCCAGATGCTCCATCAAGAGCTTATGAAACTGGCCAAGACCTCTTCCTTCTCTAGCAGGCTATTCACAGAAAAGGAAGAAGAAATGAAGTCCCTAAAAACTCAACTTGCTGCACTACAAAGACAGGTCCACTCAGGATTCTCACCACCAACCAGTTCAGTGCCATGGCAGTTTGCTACAATCCCTAAACAGGAACAGCCACTTCCTGTTACTCCTCATAAGGAAGATCACATCCTTCGCCTCAGACGACTTCTTGAGGAGGATGATACTCTCAGAAAACTAAAAGGGAAACAAAAAGCAAAGGAGTCAACCTCGACTCAACTGATGGCCCAGAACCAATTACAGAATCCCCTGTCTCAAATGATCAAAAGTCACTATGACCAAAAGCCACCGCTGATTCAACAGGACGACTCCTCTTCACAAGAAGAAAGTGTCCCAGAAGACTCAGAAGGATCAGAATGGACTTTTGAGGTCTCATCAACAGAAGAAGAGCCAGAACTTTCGAAGCCTCTTCCTCCATAATGATGAATCAACCAGTGGATGAACCAACAGTGACAGAAATCTCCGAAGAAGAAGTAGAACAACAACCTCGGAGACAGAATCAAAACCAAGAAGCCAGGAATTCAACTTCCAATGGCAAGGTACAGACCTTTACTCTAGAAGACATCCCTCCTTTAAAATGGAGAGATAGATTCCAAGAGTTTAAGGCATACCTAGTTCTCCAATTACAGAAGCCTAATGCCCAAACTAGACAAATCCTGCTTGACTTCGTGTCAAGACTACTTGGAATTCTCCAAGACTGGTGGATGGGATTAGGAGAATACAGACAACTGATGTTCCTTCAATCAGAATCAGTTGAAGGGGCATTGGCCCAAATGTATTCAGAATTCTGTGGAGAAGAAGAACAAGTCGTTGAACAAGCCAGAACAGAGTTCTTCAAGATGATGTGCTGCTCCATCAACAAGAAGGATCTCGAGACCCATTTCCAAAAAATATCGAGACGCTTCTACCTGATAGGAGGACTCAACGACCCCAATCTAAAGTAAGCTATCCTCTCCTCAGTTCCAGAACCTCTAGGAGAAGAAACCTTCAGACTGCTGTCTCTCTCAGGCAAGAAGATAGCAGACGTAACACTTGGTGAGCTCAAACAACTTGTTTTCCGAGCTATTGATAAAATTGCTCGCAAAATAAGTTCCTACAAGAGCATATCAAGCAGACCAAGAATCTTGAAAAGATCTGCACAGATAAAGAGCTTTACACTAAGTGCCCAAGACATCCCACACCAGGATGTACCTGCAGTTCCTGTCTTTCCAAGCCATCATCCAGGATCAGGAAATTCAAAAAACGAAGAGGATCCGGAAAGCGATTCTTTCCAAAAAAGAAAGGATCATGGAAATTCCTTCGTAAACGTAGGAATTTTGGAAAGAAACTATCAATGAGATGTTTTATTTGTGGAAGCAAAAAACATTTCATGAAGAACTGCCCCAAAGCAAAGTCACAAAGAATGATCACCCACATCGAGAAACAGACAGGTCTCTCTCTTGGTGATAATGACGTGGAATCTCTTTTCTCTACAGACGAAGAGATCAACGACCAGACTCTTTGTGTCTTACAATTCTCAGACCCTGATCAATCTTCATCAGAATCAGGATCAGACTCTGACCAGAGTCAAGCTTTCCAGATGAATGCTGTCAATCTAATACAGAAAGCCCAGACTCCGATGATAAAGATGAAGGTAATCCCTTCAAAGTATGCAAACCCAATCAGGGTTGCTGCTTTCTTTGATACAGGTACATCGTACTCCATGATGAACCCAGACATCCTACCTCCATCATACTGGAAGCGGAAGAAGCAATTCTTCAATGCCGCTAATGGAGAAGTCTTCTGTACAGAGCTCATCAGCAAATCCATTAAATTAGAATTCTTCCCAGGATGCTCCATAATCCACAAGATTATTGGAACAAAGCTCCCTGGAAAAGATCTAATTATTGGATTCGACCTCTACAGTAAGATGCCAGGATTAAAAATCCTTCCTCAAGGTCTGGCGTACAAACAGAATTTCAGAAAATGGGAAACCATTCCCAACTACTTCCAAGTGCACCAGGATCCCTATCAATAGATCAGAAAAGAACTGGTACAGCACTCCTGTGCTACCAGTCATTCAGAATTCCTCCAGAAGACTGAAAAACCTCTCTGGAAGAATCAAGAGTTCTTCGTCACCCTTCCTTTCAAGAAGAACGGAGTCATTAATCCTACCAAAGCAAGCCATCCAGGAATGAATCCTGAACATCAAAAGATGGCAGAAGAAGAATGTCAACAGCTACTACAGCAAGGACTAATCGAGAAAACAACCTCCCCATGGGCATGTCATGCATTTTATGTCAACAAACGCTCAGAACAGATTCGAGGTAAACAGAGGCTGGTAATTAACTATCAACCTCTCAACCATTTTCTGGCTGATGATAAATTCCCATTGCCAAACAGAAACACCCTCTTTTCAAATCTGTCGAACGCAAAAATATTTTTTAAGTTCGATTTGAAAGCTGGTTTCTGGCTGTTAGGAATTAAACCAGAAGATAGGCCCAAAACAGCCTTCTCTATTCCAAACCATCACTACCAATGGACTGTTATGCCATTCGGCCTCAAAACAGCACCATCACAGTTCCAGAAGGCCATGACCCGAATCTACAGCCCAATCCTCAACCAGGCCCTCATTTACATTGACGACATTCTCCTGTTCTCACCTACACAGGAGGCCCATGGAGAACTACTGGCCCAATTCAAGTCTATAACAGAAAGACATGGTGTTATGCTTGCAGAAAAGAAGATGATACTTGGACAACCCAAAATCGAGTTCTTGGGTATGACCCTGAACAATGGCCAATATGAAGCCCAGCCTCATATAGCCCAGGAGTTAGTCAAGTTTCCAGACCAACTCTCAACAAAGGTCCAAGTCCAACAATTTCTCGGGATAGTAAATTATCTACGAGACTTTGTTCCACAGATGGCCAAGTACACAGCCCCCCTTGAACAGATGCTCAAAAAGGACCCACCAACATGGTCCCCAGTTCACACAGAAGCAGTTCAAAGACTCAAAGCTAAGATATGTCTTTGCCACCTCTGAAGATTCCCTCCACAGGAAGACGAATACTTCAGACAGATGCAAGTGACAAACATTGGGGAGCAGTATTGTACGAAAAAGATGAACAGGGAAAAAGACACATTTGCGGATACAAGAGCGGATCATTCAAAGACTCACAGCTGTACCACCATTCCATATTCAAGGAACTTCTCGCTATCAAACAAGGAATTCAAAAGTTCGAGTTCCATTTGATAGGACATCACTTCCTCGTGGAAACAGACTTTGCCGCCTCAAAAGGAATGCTTAGATTCAAACCTAATAAAGCGGTAAATGCTCAGCTCCTTAGACTAGCCGCATGGTTCTCACAGTTCTCCTTTGATATATCTCATATTAAAGGAAAAGACAATCTTCTCCCTGACCTCCTCTCTCGACCATCTATAAAACTACTCACCTGCCATGACCAATCCATCCCATTCATCTTCACCATAACAGAAGCACCAGATACAATGGCCTCTTCTTCCTCAAACCTTGTAGCAATCTTCCCTCCCACCTTTCCGGAAGATGCTAAGAAAATCACTCTCTCTAAAAATCCAAAACAAAAATCGATTGACCAGGCTCAGCTCATCCAAAAAACCCTCATTAGGATATATGGAGAACTAATGGTCCAAGACCTAACCTTTCACCCCGCATATCCTTTTGCTAGAGTTTACCCTCTTCGAGAACAATGGTATATGCCAAAACCCATTTCCCATTTCTTCTGGTATCTCACCAGTTTTCATACCATTGCAATTGAAGTCCATACAGCACCTCTTCTCACTTCCATCAGAAACTTCAAGGCTGACCCTAACTACCATGGACCCTACATCTCACAGATGATCCTTCTCTCATGGTTTGCTCCATTATGTATTTGGGAAGACTATCTCTCCCAAGAATGGAATAAATTCAAAGAAGGATACAAAGCCACAAGAGGATACCGAAATACCCACCAACTCCCAATAGGAGTCCTGAACAAGTGCTACACTATCTTCTTCATTTCTCTCAACTGCCAGAAGATAGGAAAGAAAGAAACAGGTTTCGCCCCTCTCATAGAAACCTATGGATCCTCAGAATGGCCTCTTTCACTTGGCAATCCACAACTCAGGCACATCGAAAAGAAACTGTTCATCGCCAACCGCACCATTCCAGATGAGTGTTGGCCCAAGCCTGAAGAAGATGCCCCATGGGAACAATTCCCTGCAGGATATACAGAGCAGATAAAAAGGATACTGGATGAAGCAAACAAACCAGTATCACCATCATCTACACAGGGAATACACACAGGTCTTACTCCGGACACATCATCAACTTCAACATCAGGAGTTTCATCCTCTTGGTGGAAACCATCACCAGAGTCAGACCCAGCAAGCTCACAAAGGTCAGGATCAATTCCTGGATTTGAACAGATCACCACAACTGCGTTTGCTCAGCCACAAGCAAGCCAGCCTATTCGGTTTCAGGGCGAAGGACCTTCTTTTGAAGAAGAGTTCAGATGGAGTCAGTTTGCTAATAACCCATATGAGTTCTCCCAACAGCCATGGGAAGATTCTCTCCAGTTCCAAACAGATAACCTAGCCAAGCTAGGAATCAATCCAGAGGTTACGCAAAGCTACACAATCCAATATGATCTCACTCCTCCAGAAACACACACAATACCAGTACCAAGACCAGACACCCAGCAATTCTGGTTTACAGATGAAGACTGGGAAGATCCTGAAATCCAAAAAGAAATCATCAGGATCATCGAAGAGTTTGAAGCCCTAGATGCCATAGACAAGGCTGCGAAAATGGAAAAGGAAAGAGAAACAAAGAGACGTCACAAGTGACGTAGCTAGCTGCCCCACGTAAGCACTTACGTCATCACCACAGAAACGTAAGCACTTACGTCACACCGCATCGAAAGACAGAACCAGCTGTCCTCCACAATCTTTGTCCATATGCGTCAATATAATAATTTTTGTCGGTCACATGTCTTTACCGACTTTTTCTTTTTTCTTTGTCGGCCATTACTTTTTGGCCCGTGATTCCCGTTAGCTTTTTATCCTGACGGCCACTTGTTAGGCCTCGCATTATAATTACTGTTTTTAGTTTAAGTTTGGATTCCGGATTTTCAAATCCGAGGCTTGTAATCCCTCTATAAAAGGAACTCTCCCCTTCCTCGAGAGGGCAGAGTCGGTTAGAAAATCATAAATAAAAAATCCCCCTTTCAGAAATATTTTTCAGAATTCCCATGTCTAGCTAATCTTCTTTCTGGTATACTTTAAGAGTCCCTGTATAGATCCTTAGTTATGATCCAGGTCTTTTGGTTCTGCTGATAAAATATTACCAGTCATCACACTAGTTTGATTAGTATAGCAGTTGCCCAGCTAAAAGTATAACTTTCGTCCTTAGAGGTTTCTTGTTTAACCTTATATCCCTGTTAAAGAATAGCTATCTTACCAATAAGAAAACTTAAGAACACTGAAAGAAATGTTCGTGCTCGCCAAGGCTAGGTGTGCCGCTCAGAGCCAACACATTTAATAGGTGATTCTTGAGTCTCTCTTTGAGGTGAGATAGAGATCTTTAACAAGATCTTAGAAGGTTATCCTCTGAAATCTTTCTTGATTTACTTCTAAAGCTCCTCTTGTCATGATCAAGAGGGACAAGTTATACTAGTGGTCGATCTTTCGACTTGATCTTCGACTTCTTCGGCTTTGCATTCTCCTTCTTGCAATGCCTAACGCAGAATGGGCATCTGGACGCCTAGCCTGACTAGTATATAGATGCCCATTCTGCGTTAGGCAATGCAAGAAAGAGAATGCAAAGCCGAAGAAGTCGAAGATCAAGTCGAAAGATCGGCCACTAGTATAACTTGTCCCTCTTGATCATGACAAGAGGAGCTTTAGAAGTAAATCAAGAAAGATTTCAGAGGATAACCTTCTAAGATCTTGTTGAAGATCTCTATCTCACCTCAAAGAGAGACTCAAGAATCACCTACAATTACAAATCTACAGGTACGGCAATACCCGCCTACCTTTTTTTTTTTTTTTTTTTTTTTTTTGCATATTGCAGCCCATCCCATCTTATCTTAATTGCCTGTTTGTCTACTTTTCATAGGTGTTGACCATGTACATTTGGAATCTAACTGTAATACTTGTATCTTAAAAAAAAAAAACAGAAAAAAAAGAAGATGCTATATTATGAAGCATATTCTTTAGTTCTCTTTTTTCATTTAGTTCAAAAAACACGAGGGAAAAAGTCCAGACAGAACTGCATGTGATGGATATTATTATTAATGAAATTAGCAGATCTCCAAGTATTAGAGAAATGAGTTAAATATAAAATTTAGGGTTTGTTTGGTTGGTTAACTCATTTTAAATTAAACTGTATTTTTTTCATCATGTTTTTTTATCTTTTCTGAAAAAGTCAACAAAAATTACTATACAAACTTAAAAATCTCAACTCAACTTAAACTGAACTCATTCACCAAACACCCCATTAGTAAATTAAAAGACATCAGAGAGAGTTGGGAGCTTGATCTCGCCTTTCCTGGAGAGGGGAATGGTAATGTTACCGACGACAGGAAGGTCTATTATGAGATCCAACAGCAACTCATAGTCTATGTCCGAGTCTCTTCCCACGTCCTTTATCAAACTCACCAACACGCTGTGCGTCACCTTCACCGGCACATCCAGTACCGTCGTGTCCTCCACCTTCAGCGACCCTGGGTCTGGAATTTTCCCGGAAGCTATCACACTGCCATTTCACATGCATACATTTTCAAATCACTCACAAGAGTTTTATTTGAAAAAAAAAATCGTTGAAAAAAAATAAATAAGTGAAGGCACTGCCACAGGAACGAGACAAAGTGAGCGCAGATGACAATTCTGTTCATATAAAGTATCAAACAAACCCTTAAATTTTTTTTAAAAAATTCCACACGACCAAACGAATTTTTTATTTAGACGTTTTTTTTCCCATTATGTAAATCAGCTTACAACCTCATTTGGGTGTTTTTCTTTTTCCATCTTCTTGAAACAAACATTTTAAGAGCTAGAAAGTTTTTCTATTTAGGAATGCGTTCTCTACAAATGAAACCGAAAGAGAGAACTAGGTTTCCCTTGCAAGTCTTACATATTTAACAATATATTTTATATTCATGTACAATAATTTCAAGATTAGTAGTGTTGATGCCAGAAATCCATGACATAACACCAAATGGGGTTCTACGCCATTGCGCTCCGCCTGGTCACCTACAAAAAGGGAAGTACCTCGGAGTAAAGGGGACACCAGTGGGGTATCTGCTAAAAGTACTTCGATGTTTAAGTTAGCGAAGATAACTAAAGAGAAAGCGGAGGAACAGAGTTTTGGCCAGGAAAGATGATCATACCTAAGGGAGTGTAGCATTCCCCTATTTATTGACATATTTTTTGGGTCCGGGTCCCCCAGGTGACCCAATGGGTCGTGTCCCGAGTGGTCCCAATGGACAGGCATACCGCAGATGTGCAGACATCCGATTTCCACTAAATGAGCACCGCATGTCCCACCACTTGTTTAGTAAGGGAACACGGATGCGAACCACTATTACGGCTGCCAATCTTAGCCAAGTAGTGGGGGAAGGTGGCGCTAGCCAAAACATAAGGGTAGGCACAGTGCCATATGTTAGGTGTCAATCGGTACAAGTTGATGGAGGGCACCTATACCCTACCAGGTGTCACGTGTCAGTTAGTACGGGCGGCAGGGTTGGGACCACGCTGGCCAGTCGGTTAAGGAGGGGCTCAGTAGTGGTCGGATATGTTGTCTAGGTTGGTGCCTGGGGGTCAATAATCTGGTCGAAACTGCTCGGATACACAAGCTGCTTAAGGATTGAACAGCCCAAGGATGATGTTGGTCGGCACAACTCAGTGACCTGAGCAAGGCCATGGTGGTTGGATGGGGGCATGGTTCGGGACTACCGATGATCTGATCGGATCTTCCTAGGTGGTCGGGTATTCTCTGTTGGTCGGATCTTCACTTTTGAACGGTCCAGTGTCATCTACTGGTTCTCGAGCACCTTGTGCTCCATCAGGTCGGCGTACGGAAATGAAGAACTTACAGCACCATCAACATTTCCCTTGTCGATTTCGATCGGGGGTGGTCATTAACTGGTGGTTGGCTAGTCGTGTTAGCAGAGTAGTGTGCATTCCGAACAGGTGGTTGGTGTTGGGATCTAAATGTGCCATAAGGATAGAAAATCAATGTTAGGGATTTTCTGTAAATATGACATTTTGATATTAATAAGAGGAGGTTATTCATGTTTAATAAGTTGTGTCCTATTTACTTTCATTTATTGATTGTATGGTTGAGCAAACATAAAATACTCCTTGACTGTTGGTAATATATCGGATTACCATATGTATACTAGATATATATAGAAGACGTGGTAATTTGATAACAGTCAAAATAAATAGTCCGCAATCGATGGAATAAGATTTGGGGATCTTATTCATGATAAGATTGTACAGGTTGTCTACTTCCTTGGAGGGATGGTTTGTCTTGACCATCGGATTGGTTCTGAGTGGAAACTTTAATGTATACCAGTATTGAGGTATGACATTGGACTGGACCTAAAGTGTTAATTGATTCGGTTTAATAATTCCGTTTATAAGAATTAATGAAGCTTTGATTATCATCCTGTATTAATCTTAATCCTGAAATGATTACTTGAGTTCGTATACATGATTTGTGTACTTTAATGCACTACAGGTGAGACACTGTTAATTTATGGTCAATATACTTGTGTTTTGGGTGCATGACTTATGGATAGAGAAATCAAGATTCATAGATATGGAATCCATAGCTATCTTAACGATCGTACATGTTATCTACTTAAAGGCATTGTTTAGGGATTGAAAGATAGTATAACAAGATCTTGGCCATTGGTTTACTTTGTGTTCTCTGATGGTTTACCAATTGTATGGTTTTACAATTGGTGGTTCTTTCAATGGAGAATAATGGAACTTTAAGTTAAAATGATTGAAAAGGTAAAACGGAAAAAGTCCTTAATTCAATTATGGATAACATATGGGGATTAAGCAAGCGATGAATAAATCATGGAAGAAGCACTGCGCGAGAGAGCTTTCGTAATACGGTATGTAAACAGGAGTTCAGCTACAAACTTTTAGTGGAATAGTTTTGAAGTTGATAATTGATGAATAATTAATCTGGGATTAATTTTTTCACAATTATAGGAGCCTCTTTACATATTTCCATCGGGTCCCTCTCCTAATCTAAATATGGTGCACGGTTTTTAGATAGGTGGAGGGAAGAAAATTTTGTTTCAAAATTGTTCAAATATATTCCTAATATTAAATTATTAATTGATTTAAATAATGGAGATTATTTGATGAATTTTTTTTCTTTAAATGTGGTGCACGGATTTTGAGAGGAAGAAAAAAATTCAAATATTCAATTTATTTAAATTAAAAAATATGGTTAATGTTTGAGGAAAAATATTTAATTCAAACAAGTGAATCTTATTTAAATTCAAATAGGTTTAAAAGTAATTTGAATCTAGATAGGACTAGGATCTTTTCACGAGTCTAGATTCTTGATTTAAAATTTGAACCATCAATCTAGATATATCCTTTAGTGGCCGAATTTTTGAGGAGATTTCCTCTTGCAAAAACGTTTCTAGCTCAATGAATCTAGCCCTAAAGTTGTATGATCTTTTGGTTCAAAATTTATCTAGAAAAATAATTATTAATTATTTTTCAAGAAGGAATTAAATTTTGAAAAGGATTAGACTTCTATATAAAGGTTAGGAATTCTTGAGAAAATTTTGGGTATTTTTCTTTGTGAAAAACTTTTTTGAGAGAGAAGAGAAAAATAATTTGGTTTTCTTCTGCTTCATAAAATTCGGCTATCTTGTGAGAAAGAAAAGAGAGAAAATTCCATTGAATCAAAACTGTGAGGAAGGTTAAACCGAGTGATAATTTTCATAGGAGGTTAACCGGTTCCTATTTTGTAGTTTTGAATAAAGAAGTTGGATCATATTCTCAACGAGGAACATCGGAATTGAGAATGAGGGATCTAGACTTCGGAAAGCACTACTGGTCGCTTGGATTCATAGAACGTGTGCCCCCACACACTCTGAGACGTGGAACTCGAGAATAGTAGAGAAGACATGTTGGTCAAACGCTCTAGTGATTCCAGAATTCGAGAAATAAGGTACGCTTGATCATGAATTTAATTTATTGTTATATGCAACATGAGATTCTTTTCGAAATGACATAAAAATTTTAAAACTTCCGCTGACCGTAACTCTGATATCGGATCCGTTTTTTTCCAACAATTGGTATCAGAGCTAACTCATGATTATGCATATAACATAAATTATTTGATCAAATAAATTTCTCTCTATGCATTAATGAAATATTTTAGAGAGTTGGCACTCTAGGTTTTATTTTGTGTATGTTAAATATATTATGAATGGATGTATGGTTGAATGCTTTATATTATTTTTATATAATATATGATGCTTGTTCAATTTTACCGGTCATGATTTCATAGAGGTTAGAATTTGTATCTAAGTTTTTCAAGTGTAATAGATGCGGTCTATTATCACCGCTAGGTTGTTCTTTCAATTCCTAGAATTTTTGTAAACAGTAAACGGCATAGGAATTTTTTTTGTAAAATTCAGGATACAATGGATTCGAGGAGATTGAAGATGAACGAATGTATGTAAATTTTCAAAGGATGTGATTTTGTGTTTTTTGTTATTTTCAATAAAAAAAGTTTTTTTTTAAATAAAATTAAAAAAAATCACAAAATCTTTTTGAAAATTTAATTTTCCAATGATATGTGATCTTGATAATTTGAAAATCAAAATTAAAAATTTAAATTTAATGGATTTTATTATGAATTTTAAAATTTTGAGATTTAAATTTGAAATTTGAAATTTCATATTTTTTGAATTTTAAAATTTAATAAACCGGATTTTTATTTAAATTTTGATATTTTGTAATTTTGATTAAAATTAAAAAATCACATATAATCTTTTTGAAATTTGAATTTAAATTGAAAAAGATGTGAAATTGGAGAAGGAAGACACATTGAAGAAGGATACAAGGTATGGATCTACAAATGAAGGCCGATATATGTTTCGGTTAATTTTTGTAAATTTTACAATTTTCTTTTCTCTAGGATGGAATCATGATCCACGGTTATTTACATATTTTACAAACCATGGATGATGTGTTGCTAGATGAATATGTTATACTATTTCGTGATTTATTGATAACATGCCATATAGACTAGGGAGTGCCACTCAATAAATATTGTTTATGCATGAAAAACAAAAACCCTAATTTAAAAGATTAAGTGGGAGAAGGTTTTATACACTAAGACCTACGGTCTCCATCGTTGATCTAATAGTTACGCATGGTAGTGCCTACTACTTGGTTTTGACCCGGGAATTCCCTTCGGATAGGTATCTTACCTAGAGCGCACACTGATTTGGATTTCTGAGAGGATAACAATTTTGGACATATTTTATGTTTAGATCACCCCTCGGTGGCGGATGTAAAATATGGATTCAAAATTGGAAACGATGGTTATACACTCATGCTACTTTATTTATTAATCCTCCCTCGAGGCTCTGATATATAAAGTAGTGGCCAAATAAACGATGGTTAATATATATTTAATGGAGTTTGCTCCATGGATGAATATGTATTAATCGGATGGGATCCGTGTTCTTGGCTAGTTATTCTATGACTACCCCTCGGTAGCTTAGAAAGTAGAAGCTAGGAATTATCGTTGTAAGGTATGTGTTTTAAGGGTTTTACACATAAACATTTAGATTGCATAAAGATCTTTTTGTTTTATTACAAAATCAATTTTATAAACTGATAGGATGTTTGCTCATACTTATTACATGTTTTATTATTATAGATCAAAATGTCGAGCCCTTTATCTGTGATACTTACGCAAAACAAATTAACTGGCGAAAACTTTAATGACTGGAAAAGGAAATTGCTTATCGTCCTAAACTTTGAGAAACACAGTTTTGTCCTAACCTAACCTAGACCACCTACGCCTGCGATCGATGCTCCTGATAGGGAATTTGTAGTGTTTGAGCGCTGGGACAATTCCAACCTAAGTGCCATGTGCTATATTCGGGCGAGCATGTCTAACGTGCTCCAGAAACAGTATGAGGAACATCAAACTGCTAGGCAGATCACGGATAACCTGGAGGAGATGTTTGGTGAACAAACTATCCAGGCTAAGACCGATGCTATCAAAGGTCTCATGAACTGCAGGCAGAAGGTTGGAACTCCCATCAAGGAGCACATGATGAAAGTCATGGCTTATTTGTCTGAAACTCAGACAAATGGGGCTGAGATCGATGCTGCAACTCAATTGGTTATGGTTTTCCAAACCTTATCCAAGGATTTCGATTTGTTTCAGGCATCTTACAACCTTAACCGGCAGGAGATGTCTTTAACGGAATTGATGAAAGAGTTGCAAGCCTTTGAGAATATTTTTAAAAGTTCTGGATCTAAGGCTGAGGCAAATGTGGCTGAACCTAGTTCGCCTACTCCTAATCCTAAAAGGAAGAAGGAAAAGGGGAAGAGCAAGGGAAACAAGCCTATGGAAAATGCACCTGTTTCTAAGAAGTCTACCAAGGCTAAGAAGCGAAAGGTGGATCCCCAAAAGGTTAAGTGCTTTCACTGTGGGAAGAAAGGACATTTCAAGAAGGATTGCCGAGAATACCCTTACTTTGAAAAAGCAGAAAGGCAATTTCAATGTCCTATATCTTGAGGGTTGTTTAGTGGAAGAATCTAAAGACAATTGGGTTATAGATTCTCGAGCCACTAACCATGTTTGTATTTTTCTGAAGGGGTTCAAGGTAACGAGAAGTCTGCTTGAGGAGAACTTCACGTTAAGAACCGGTGATGGGACGTTGGTGCAAGCTGAAGCAGTGGGAGAAGTGCATCTTTATTTTGATGAATTTCCGTTTATTGTTTTGAGACATTGTTTTTAAGTTCTGAGTTTTAAGAGGAACCTAATTTCGGTAGCTTGTTTGATTAAAGATTCTTATTCAGTTTCTTTTAATAATAAAGTTGTTATTAGGAAAAACAATTCTCTTATCTGTAATGGATGGATGCATGGAAATCTTTATTTTATCAAACCTAAGATGCACTCACTGCTTGATACAGAATTGGAAAAAAACTCTAAAAGACTTAAGTCTTCTCACTCTAACAAATCATATATTTGGCATTTACGACTTGATCACATAAGCCTTAACAGAATTCAAAGGATGGTAAAGGAGGGAAGCCTTGACTTGTATGAGGTTGAACCTTGGCCACAATGTGAATCCTGTTTGGAGGACAAGATGACTAAACGACACTTTACTGCTAAGGAGAGTCGTGCCGAGGAACTTTTAGAACTTGTGCATATGGATGTTTGTGGTCCCATGAACATAGAAGCACGTGGTGGGTATGAGTATTATATCACTTTTATTGATGATTACTCAAGGTATGAATATGTCTATTTGATGACCCACAAAAGCGAAGCCTTTGACAAGTTCAAATAATTCGGGCTGAAGCGGAGAAACAATTAGGTAAGTCTATTAAGACACTTCGATCAGATCGAGGTGGGGAATACCTATCGGATGAGTTCTTAGGATATTTGATAGAGAATGGGATACAATCCCAATTGACTACACCTGGTACTCCTCAACAGAATGGTGTAGCTGAGAGAAGAAAAATGACCCTATTAGATATGGTCCGGTCTATGATGAGTTATTCCACATTACCTTTGTCATTTTGGGGGCACGCCATATAAACTGCATGCTATCTTCTGAATAACGTTCCCTCCAAATCGGTTCCTAAAACTCCTTAAGAGTTATGGACGAGTAGGAAACCTAATTTGAATCATATTCGAATTTGGGGTTGTCCAGCACACGTCCTGAATAAGGAAGCGAAGAAGTTGGAGTCACGATCAGAAGTGTGCTTGTTTGTTGGCTATCCAAAAGGGACGAAAGGTGGTCTGTTCTATAATCCGAAGCAAAATAAAGTCTTCATTTCTACACATGCAACATTCTTAGAGGAAAGTTATATGGAAGACTTTAAACCTCGAAGCAAAGTAGTGCTCGAGGAGATGACTTCGGGTTTAGAAATTCCTAAAATCACAAAAATCCTGTGGAAAAACCACTAGAGAAATCAACAACCACGGGAGCTTCGTCGTAGTGGGAGGATTATCAGGGAACCTGAAATGAACATGTTCAATGGTGAAATCTTTGAAGCAGAATCCATAGAACATGTTGATGATCCGGCTACGTACAAAGAAGCTGTAGATGATATTGATTCTAGTTTTTGGCAAAGGCTATGAAACCGAGATGGAATCTATGGATTCCAATGGGGTCTGGAAACTTGTAGACTTACCCCAAGGTATAAAACCGATTGAGTGTAAGTGGGTATACAAGAGGAAAAGAGGTGTGGATGGGAAAGTGGAAACTTTCAAGGCAAGACTTGTAGCAAAGGGCTATACGCAAAAGGAAGGAATCGACTATGAAGAAACCTTCTCGCCTGTAGCAATGCTCAAGTCAATCCGCATTCTTTTATCCATTGCGGCTGCTCTCGATTATGAGATCTGGCAAATGGATGTCAAGACAGCTTTCCTGAATGGCTCTCTTGAGGAAGATATCTATATGATACAACCAGACGGATTCAAGGCAAAGGGCCAAGAAGACAAGGTGTGCAAGTTGCTTAAATCCATTTATGGATTAAAGCAAGCATCTCGTTCTTGGAATATTAGGTTTGATCAAGCAATCAAAACCTATGGATTCGAACAAAACATTGATGAACCATGTGTTTATAAATGTATCAAGAACGAGAAAGTGGTTTTCCTAGTATTTTATGTGGATGATATATTGCTTATTGGAAATGATGTGACAATGTTATCATCTGTCAAAGTTTGATTAGCCAAACAGTTTGACATGAAGGACTTAGGAGAAGCTAGTTATGTTCTTGGAATTCAACTCTTTAGAGATAGAAAGAACAAAACGATAACACTCTCCCAAGCTTCATACATTGATAAAGTACTTGAAAAGTTTTCTATGAAAGATTCCAAGAAAGGTGCCCAACCTTTCAGAATTGGAATCAAGCTTTCTAGAGATAACTGTCCCAAGACATCGAAAGAAAGACAGCGTATGAAAAATGTACCTTATGCATTTGTGGTAGGTAGTCTTATGTACGCTATGTTATGCACAAGGCCTGACATTTGTTTTGCGGTTGGTATGGTAAGTCGATATCAGTCAAATCCAGGACCGAACCATTGGGCTGCGGTCAAGCATATACTCAAGTATCTACGGAGAACGAGGGATTATATGCTAGTGTATTCCGGTCAGGACCTTGTTCCTATTGGATACACAGATTCTGATTTTCAATCAGATCAGGATTCAAGGAAATTGACTTCAGGTTCTGTCTTTACCCTTAGAGGTGGTGCCGTTGTGTAGAGGAGTATTAAGCAATCTTGCATTGCTGACTCGACCATGGAAGCTGAGTATGTGGCAGCCAGTGAGGCATCAAAGGAAGCGGTATGGCTCCGCAGGTTCCTTAGTGACCTTGAGGTCGTTCCTTGTATGGATAAAGCTATGGTGCTTTACTGTGATAACAGTGCAGCAGTAGCTAATACCAAGGATCCTAGACATCATAAGAGGAGTAAGCACATTGACAGAAAATATCACATCATCAGAGGCTTTGTTGAGAGTGGAAATGTGACAGTTTACAAAATCGCATCAGAGGACAATCTTGCCGACCCGTTCACGAAGACTTTGGTGGACAGAAGATTTGAAGAACACGTCGAAGGCATGGGGATGCGTAATATGTCACATTTACTCGCTTAGGGCAAGTGGGAGATTGTTGGGATCTAAATGTACCATAAGGATAGAAAATCAATGTTAGGGATTTTCTGTAAATATGACATTTTGATATTAATAAGAGGAGGTTATTCATGTTTAATAAGTTGTGTCCTATTTACTTTCATTTGTTGATTGTATGGTTGAGCAAATATAAAATACTCCTTGACTGTTGGTAATATATTGGATTACCATATGTATACGGGGTATAAATAGAAGACATGGTAATTTGATAACAGTCAAAATAAATAGTCCGCAATCGATGGAATAAGATTTGGGGATCTTATTCATGATAAGATTGTCCAGGTTGTCTACTTCCTTGGAGGGATGGTTTGTCTTGACCATCGGATTGGTTCTGAGTGGAAACTTTAATGTATACCAGTATTGAGGTATGACATTGGACTGGACCTAAAGTGTTAATTGATTCGGTTTAATAATTCCGTTTATAAGAATCAATGAAGCTTTGATTATCATCCTGTATTAATCTTGATCCTGAAATAATTACTTGAGTTCGTATCCATGACTTGTATACTTTAATGCACTACAGGTGAGACACTGTTAATTTATGGTCAATATGCTTGTGTTTTGGGTGCATGACTTATGGATAGAGAAATCAAGATTCATAGATATGGAATCCACAGCTATCTTAACGATAGTACATGTTATCTACTTAAAGGCATTATTCAAGGATTGAAAGATAATATAACAAGATCTTGGCCATCGGTTTACTTTGTGTTCTCTGATGGTTTACCAATTGTATGGTTTTACAATTAGTAGTTCTTTCAATGGAGAATAATGGAACTTTAAGTTAAAATGATTGAAAAGGTAAAACGGAAAAAGTCCTTAATTCAATTATGGATAACATATGGGGATTAAGCAAGCGATGAATAAATCATGGAAAAAGCACTGCGTGAGAGAGCTTTCGTAATACGGTATGTAAACAGGAGTTCAGCTTCAAACTTTTAGTGGAATAGTTTTGAAGTTGATAATTGATGAATAATTAATCTGGGATTAATTTTTTCACAATTATAGGAGCCTCTTTACATATTTCCATCGGGTCCCTTTACTAGCTCATATAGTTCTATATCGTATCTCGGGATTTGTTCCTAATGAGATCGGTAAATTCAAATGGAATTTTGTAATGTCTATTAAGACATGTACTCTCTAACATGCAATCCGGAAAAGGATTGGACATGTAGGATTTGTGTAGACAAATAACATGATTTATCAACATGTGATTGGTTAATTTGAATTTTGAAAATAAGATTTTGTTTGAATTATTTAATTTTGGAAAACAAAGTTTTTCTCTCCTAATCTAAATATGGTGCACGGTTTTTAGATAGGTGGAGGGAAGAAAATTTTGTTTCAAAATTATTCAAATATATTCCTAACATTAAATTATTAATTGATTTAAATAATAGAGATTATTTGATGAATTTTTTTTCTTTAAATGTGGTGCACGGATTTTGAGAGGAAGAAAAAATTCAAATATTTCATTTATTTAAATTAATAAATATGGTTAATGTTGAGGAAAATATTTAATTCAAACAAATGAATCTTATTTAAATTCAAATAGGTTTAAAAGTAATTTGAATCTAGATAGGACTAGGATCTTTTCACTAGTCTAGATTCTTGATTTAAAATTTAAACCACCAATCTAGATATAGCCTTTAGTGGTCGAATTTTGAGGAGATTTCCTCTTGGAAAAACGTTTCTAGGTTCAATGAATCTAGCCCTAAAGTTGTATGATCTTTTGGTTCAAATTTATCCAGAAAAATAATTATTAATTATTTTTCAAGAAGGAATTAAATTTTAAAAATGATTAGACTTCTATATAAAGGCTAGGAATTCTTGAGATAATTTTGGTATTTTTCTTTGTGAAAAATGTTTTTAAGAGAGAAGAGAAAAATAATTTGGTTTTCTTCTGCTTCATAAAATTTGGCTATATTGTGAGAAAGAAAAGAGAGAAAATTCCATTGAATCAAAACAGTGAGGAAGGTTAAACCGAGTGATAATTTTCATAAAGGTTAACCGGTTCCTGTTTTGTAGTTTTGAATAAAGAAGTTGGATCATATTCTCAACGAGGAACATCGGAATTGAGAAGAGGGATCTAGACTTCGGAAAGCATTACCGGTCGCTTGGATTCATAGAACGTGTGCCCACAAACACTCTGAGTCGTGAAACTCGAGAATAGTAGAGAAGACACGTTGGTCAAACGCTCTAGTGATTCCAGAATTCGAGAAATAAGTACGCTTGATCATGAATTTAATTCATTGTTATATGCATCATGAATTCTTTCGAACGGCATAAAAATTTTAAAACTTCCACTGCGCCGTAACTCTGATATCGGATCCGTTTTTTTCCAAC